>JAHTLZ010000379.1:21163471-21230243 GCA_023846285.1 Phrynocephalus versicolor | reverse complement strand
TCCCACAGGTCCTCCTCCCCTTTCTCCTCATCTCTTCTTTCTTGCCAAGGTTCTCTGCTCACGTCTTCCGCTGCAGGCTCTCCATATAGGTTCTCCTCTCTAGTGTCCTGAGATCTTTAGGCTCAGGTTCCCTTGACAACCATTCAGCCAACAGGCCATCTGCCAGATCCACCGGGAAGCCCACTGCCTGGAAGTTCCCTTAACCAGAGAGACGGTGAGATAACCTGCTCACAGGGGCATCTGTGATGCTGTTGTCATCCTCAGATGTGTTTTGGTGTTTGGGCTTCAGATGTCATAGATGGAGATGTGCATGCAGATGGATTCTTACCTGCTGTACATACCGCTAACTGAATAGCTGCCACCAAATAGAAGAAATCTGAAGCTGTAATTCCATAATTACTTTGAAATAGTATTTGGGCATGTTTCATTTCTTACAATGGATAAATGGATAAATACACTTTTATGTCTTAAATTGACATGTCCACAAAAGCTCACATTAAAAAATAACAGTTAGATTTTAAGGTGCCACCGCATTTTTTTTCTTTTGTCTATTTTTTATTTTGTTTTTGCCCGATTCTAGCATATACTAGTATAGCTACCTCTTCTAAAACTAAAACATTTGTTTGTATGATGCATCCACATAGCAGCACTACATAAGAGGAAATGTGCCATTTCTGTAATGTTTTTTTGTCTAGGACCTTAAAATGTAGCTGGTTCTTCTCTGCTCACTTCAGTTTCTTCGATAATATGCATACATGTGAACTGGTAGAGAATAGGTGGAAAAATTTAATATTTCCTAATAATGTCATCTAATAGCTTTTCAGATAAAGCTGAGCATAATTATGCACTGATAGAGATGATGGCTGACATGCCATGTTTTCAAATGTATTTTGGTGTAAGAGACTCTGCAAACAGGCAGTAGCAAAAGTCAAATCATACTCTCACTGTGAAGAAATTGTGACACTGTTGCTAGTTGCTCATGGTCCAAATGTAGGAAACAAATTGCTACAATAGTAGGTTGCCTTCAAGTCATAAGTGCAACTCTCATGGAACTCAGGTACTCGTTCCTGCTGAGGAAGCCCTTTTTACAGATACAACTGCTAATTTTCCATAGTAAGTACAGTAATACCTTGGTTTAAGAGTATCTTGGTTTGAGAGTGTTTTACAAGACAAGCAAATGTTTTTTTCTAAATTTTGCCTTGATCTACAAGCAATGTATTGCAATACAAGCACTCACGCAGGTCACAAGAGAGCCAGTGGTCCCCCCCATCTCTTCCCCTGCTGGATTGTGGGTGATTGTCTGGAACGTTCCGTTTCAGGCAGCCTCCAAAGCAGAGGGAGGAGAGAGAAAGGGAGGCCTCCCTTGCACCAGCCAGGAAGCAAAGCAAAGCAAAGTGTTCTGCTTATATACCGCCCCATACCACTTTAAGTAGTCTCTGGGCGGTTTACAATTTTGATTACAGTGTGCAGGCTACACATTGCCCCCCCCCCCAGCAAGCTGGGTACTCATTTTACTGACCTCGGAAGGATGGAAGGCTGAGTGAACCTTGAGCCTGCTACCTGGGATTGAACCCCAGGTCGTGAGCACAGTTTTACTTGCAGTACAGGCATTTAACCACTGCGCCACGAGGCTCAGGAACATATTTTCAAAGGGGAGCGCAGGTAAGGGTTTTAGTTTTCTTTATATATTTATATTTGTTTATATTTAATTTATATTTAATTTGTTTTCAACATCCTTTCTTATTTTTCA
Source organism: Phrynocephalus versicolor (assembly GCA_023846285.1). Lineage (NCBI taxonomy): Eukaryota > Metazoa > Chordata > Lepidosauria > Squamata > Agamidae > Phrynocephalus > Phrynocephalus versicolor. The sequence goes on along the minus strand of JAHTLZ010000379.1, from coordinate 21,228,493 downwards.
AACCATTTCTAGTCATGAGGCAGCTAGTCAAGTGTGTAGTGTATCGGGCTACAAATTGCACTTCATTATTGTCGCATTAAAAACACAGAGTAAAATCAGATTCTTCAGCCAGGTACCTAAACCATGATATGGATGTGGACTTTTAATCAACTTCTTTTGTGAGTTTAGACATTTTGTGTGTGCAGTATGTAGAACCATTATTTCTTATGGGGAAATCTGCTTTGATATAAGAGTGTTTTGGTTTATAAGCATGTTTCCAGAATGAATTATGCTTGTAAACCAAGGTATTTATGTACTGTAATTTTCTGTCTATAAGATGCCCTCATATAAGATAATCTACACCTTTCCAACCCATAATTACAATTTTGCACCATGCGATTCTTTCCTCGGCTTACTTCTGTGTATAATACAATCCTCAATTTTTAGTCTAACAATGTTAGACCAAAATATAGTCTTATACATGGGAAAATACTTTACATTCCACTGTTTTTTTTTTGGGGGGGGGGAATAGTAGAAGTCGCCAAAACATCTCCATACCTCTGGCCTGGTACATACTAACACTAGTATCATGGTAAGTATATTGCTATATCAAGCTTATAGCAGCCCAGGTTAACTTGTTGAAGTGTGCTTTTGACAATAAAAGTTTATGCCCCCCCAATACGATTGGTAGATTGGTAACACGCCAAATATCTTTTTTCAGTGGTATAAGGTACTGAAACTGCTGTCTGTGGAAATCTCAAAGGCTATGCTGCTCATAAAATTTTTTTTTAGTGCAGCTTACCAGCTAAGGCTTGGATGATAGAATATTAGAAATGAAGGAATTTTTTTTAAATATGTGTAATGCAGTTTGCTCTCATTGCTGTGGCTTCCACTGTCCTTCCTTTAGTGCCAGCTCTCACAGAACACAGGTGATTGCTTATGGGTGGTCTGTAGTGGAGAGATTGAATTGCCCACCTGGAATAGAAAAGCAGCAGATCCATTTTCCTGAATGAAAACCTAGCTCTGCTGATAATGTGTGTGTTGGAAAGAAGTACTTTATCACCTTTCTCAGAGATGTGTTCCTCCGGTTGAAGCCATTAGCGCTTACACTTCCTTCAAATCATCAGACAATTGTACAGGTTGTAACTTGTGAGGAACAAGCAGCTATAATTAGTTTTTTTTTATGTCAAATTACATTAGGCTTGTGGAAGGCAGGTGTGTTTCAAGCAAGAGATGAGTTTAGAAAGCCTTCTATATTTCAAATCATATCCAGAGATTATTTTGAAAAGGGTTTGTTCCTGTTTTCTTTTGTTGTAACTGTTTGCAGTTAAAGTTTTGGTGGGTTTCATAAGCCAACGGCATTTACAGAGGTCATATTTTCGTAGCTTGGCACAGTGCTGCCATTTAACTGCTTCTCGAGTTACTTTTATATTATCGACTGAAACTTTGTTGCAGATTAAAATAGCAGATTAAAAAAATTAAAACACACTGATTAATAAGACATTTGAAAATGAAAGCCCAGCTGGAAAAAAAAATCACAGCAGAAAGAGATTGAAAGGATTGGAAAAAAGATATTTGCCTCCCCTGGAAATTACGGCATGTTGTATAAACACAGTAAGTCACAACTAGAGTAGGTTCATTGAGTCAGTGGGGTTTGGTGAAGCAACCTCTCCATAAATTCCATTGGTTCAATGGGACTCCTTTATTTGCAACTTATTATATTAAGCAACAGGTTTTCAGCCACTATATTTTGTGTGTCACCTAATATAACTTTCATTACAAAAGATATCCCAGGTGACCAAGGAATTCCAGCTAGGTATATGTATTTTTATGGGATAGTCAATGGAACATGTTTTCCAACATGAAACCATTCCTGTGTGGAGGTTGTTATCAATGGCCCTCATCCAGCTGTCCTTCTTAACAGAAGTGATGACCAAAGAAAGAGCCTTCTGATAGGTGTCTGCTGCTTGCTGACTTTTCTCCCTAAAAAGTTGGTTTGGCAGCAGCCCTGTTGTCACTGGGGTGCTTGAGGAAGATGTTTTATTCTAAATGTCTTTAATTTGTAAACATTTTGGCTACTCCTATGGCTATTACAGTAGGACCCCGGTATCCGCTGGGGATTGGTTCCAGACCTTCCTGTGGATAATGAAAACCATGGATAAGAGAGAACACCTGCTCACCCACCCCCAAACTGCTGTTTCCTGACAGTAGCTTGCTTTATGACTGCTGTTTTGAGACAGTAGCTTGCTTTATGGCTGCTGTTTGTGACAGTAGCTTTACAGATGCTATTTGTGACAATAGCTTGCTTTGTGGCTGCGAGTTATTTAATTTTTCCCCTCCACTAACCGTGGACAGCTGAATCAGTGGATATGGGGGTCCTACTGTAGTTAAAATTTAGAGTTACATTTTTCCTATTTTGTTTTTAGAGGCGGTTTGCTTTATATATATACTGTCATGGAAGCATGTTTGAGGAGTGGTGTGCAAGTTCCTAAAAAATATTTTTAAAATTAAGGAACATCTCCATGACAGAGAAGTTGGGAGGTACAACTTCACATATACTTCTACTATATCTGGATCATAGTTTGTGGTATGACCATATGGATGGAAAATGAAGTTAGTCTCCCTTCTCTTTTTAAAGGAAAAGATAGAACATATTTGCAGTGCATTATGGGCACAGTGTATGTCGTAGGCATGGCAGGGATATAAGAGCTTTTAAGCTTCTTTGTTTACTGAGGAGATGCATTGACTCTGTGAAGATATCGGAGCCATGGCTTCACACATCTTGCATACAGCTCTGCAGATGCCGTAAGTAGATGCTTTCTGAAGGAATGGTATTGTAAGAAATCAAGTGGCATCCTTGTATAGGTGAGCATCCCTTGTGAGCAGAATCTGCACCTTAAGGAACCTCCTACTTCACTTATTTGTGAGGGCCAGGATGGGATAGCAGGCAGTAGAGCCCCAGAAGCAGCCCCAGTGAAAATGGAAGAGGACCAGCGCTGTTCTGTCTTTAGTCTGATTCAGTAACATATAAGCCAGAGGCAATAATCATGTCTCCTTAACACTAAAACTGACACAAGACAGCATTGGAGAAGCACTGACTTCACTATGGCAACAGATCACAAGTATCTAGGGCACTGGTGTAGATGAGTACTATTCTGAAATGTTCTTCCAGATGTTTGTGAATAAAGAGATTATCTCCCCTTGTTACTGAATGTTTCTGACAAACCTGGAACAAAGCTTCTATGCCAGAAGAAGTGACTTCTAAGCAAGTGTGAGTCCTGGTACTTTTACTTTTAGGAAGGACAGGCAGTTCCCATAATTTTTGAAATTTGAGCTAGTGCAGTGATTTCCTGCCTGGGTGTCGGGACCCCTTTGGGGGCTGAATGACCATTTCACAGGGGGCGCCATGAGCCAATGAAGAAAAAGGCACAAACGCCTTGGGTCTGGAGGAGGAGGGGAGGAAGGGGGGAAAGAGTGAGTTAGTTTGATAGGTTGGAGGCGATGTCAGTCAATGGCACCAGAGGCTACAATTGGCTGAGTGTGCCTGTAGAGGGAAGTTCTCTATGGCACGTGCAGCAGTAGCCTGCCAAAGGGGGCTTGTGGCCTCTTCCAAGCAGGGCAAGGTGTCACCACAACATGAGGAACTTTATTAAAGGGTCTTGGCATTAGGAAGTTTGGGAACCACTGTGCTAGTGTATCTGCTTCCATAGACATACATAGGAAAAAAACTGATAACAATGTAGCATTAATCTTTGCTCTCTTGCAAACCATGGTAACTTTCCAGTTAGGAATGGACAATTTGTTTCAGAACCAGTAGGTTTTCAAACAACCCACATAAGCCCAGTTGGTGCTGGGAACCTTCTGACACACACACAGCCAATGTCTTACCTTTCTTTGTGCCGGCATGGAGCTGAGCTCCGATGGGGAAACAGGCTGCAACGCCATCTTTCCTTGCTCCATGGTGCTGGCCAATCAGACAGGGAGGCGAGATTATGCCTGTCTCTGCACAGTTCTTGATTGGTCAGCACCATGGAGCAAGCAAAGATGACATCGCAGTCTGCTTCCTCATTAGAGTTTAACCCCACACGAGCCCAAAGAAAGGTAAGACATTGCCTGTGTGTGTGTCAGAGGGTTCCCAGCACCACCTGGGCTCGCATAGGTCGTTTCGAACCTACTGGTTCCGAAATGAATTGCTCATCCCTATTTCCAAGCTTTTACTGGTAGAACATAGAGCACTCGCGGGCGGGCCTTCTCGGTGGTGGCTCCTTCCATTTGGAACCATCTTCCCAGTGAACTACGGCGGGCTCCATCGCTGGCGGCTTTTAAGAAGAATCTGAAGACCTTTCTTTTTCGTGAAGCCTACGGCGATGCTTAGGGACCTGTGTTTACAGTCTTTTTTTTTTTTTTTGCCCGCCTTACTGCTCTTGGATTTTACTCTTTCATTGTTATTGTTATTGTTCTTGTTATTGATTTTTATCTGTTTAACCCGTATGTTGTGAACCGCCCAGAGTCCCCTTGTGGGAATGGGGCGGTATACAAGTGTAATAAATAAATAAATAATAATAAATAAATAAATAGAGCTTTTGCATTAACACAGATATATGGTAAAAGCTGTGGTCTTTACTGCTTTTAACTAAGTTTCAAGATCATTAAGTATACTGTTGATCTAACTGTGTTGTACTAAGTTGGCTGTATCCTAGAGGCTATCTAGATGAAAGACCACCTGGGGACTTGATGTAAACCATTTGGAGCCTTTTGGAAGGGAAAGCATTATCATTAAGTTGAAGCCTGCAGAAGCAAACATTTATTCTCATGTCAAATATTTTGAAAAGCTGACAACTACTATATAATATCACCCTGTTTTATTTATTTATTAACTAAAACTGTTGAAATGGTCCCCTATAGCCATGTTCCCATGGTAGTTTACAGTGTAAAGATATAAACAGATCCTTCTTAATGTTGATCGTTTCCTGCTGGAGACTGGACATCATCACGGGTCTTCCAACAATGTATGCAGCATCTTGAAACAGTCATGTTAACATTGTATCCAAATAAATCTCCATAGGATTTTTCAGGTCTTCCCCTTCTGCACTCCTTTTCACTTTTAGTCTACCATTAACAACCAGCTGTAACAATCTCTACTACTTTCTCATTATCTGAGCAAAACAGGCTAGATTTCTGAAGATTTAAAAAATAATTAAAATACCCAGATTAGTAAAACATTTGAAAATTAAAGCCCAGATGGAAAAAAATTAATGCAGAAAGAGATTGAAAGGATTGAAAGGGGAGAGATTTGCTTCTCATGGAAAGGATATGAAGTGCTGACTTCATGCTGGACTTGGGTACCAGGGAATAGGACTGCTATGGGCGACTTGAGCCCAGAACCCCACTTGGCCATCCGGCTCATTAGGTAATCTCAGGCCAGTCCCACTTACTCTGCCAAACCCACCATCACAGTGTCATTATGAGGATAAAGTGGAGGAAGAAGGCCACTGAGCTAGCTCACTGGAGGAAAGCTTGGGTATCAATGTAATGTAAATAAATAAGTGAACGTTAGTTGGCAGGAAATCACTAAAAGTGGAAAGTACCACCACTACAGATGCTGTTTCCCAGCACTATCCACAGTAGTCTCCCAAGTCAGGGGAGGAGCATCTGGAGGAGGGCCTCTTAAAATCTGGGTAGATGCATATTGGGGCAGGACATCCATCCTTCAAATACAATGGTACCTCGACTTATGGTTGCTTCGACAACCGAATAATTCGACTTATGAATGCTGCTGTCTGCTCCGCATGACAGCTGACTTTTGACCAGCGTTCGTTGTCCATCGCTGCAAAAGAGATCAAAGCAACCAAGAAGGAGGAGGAGGTGGCCATAGCGCCTCCCTTCCAAACTGCCTGTGCTGGCCAAAGTTGCATCATTCCCAGGGAACAATGCAACTTCAGGCAGCCCGGGCACCTTGCAAAGGAAGCGCTTACCTTCCAGAGGGAAGCGCTTACCCCTTGCAAAGTGCCTGGGCTGGACAAAGATCACAAGGACCACAGATCTTTGGCCAGCCCAGGCGCCTTGCAAGGCAAGTGGTGGTGACAGATTGCCACTGCTGCTTCCCTTGCAAGCCTCCCGGGCTGGGTGAATATGCATCAGCCCCAGGATATCCCTGGGACGGATGCATCTTCCCACACCCCGGGCACCTTGGAAGGGAAGGTGGAATTGGAAGGCACTGATCTTAATTGATTTTCAATGCACTCCTATGGGAAAACCGCTATTCGACTTATGACTTGATCGACTTCTGAAGATGCCTTTCAACGGATTAATGTCGTAAGTCGAGGTACCACTGTACATTGCTCCCAAATGGCAAATTACGTCTATGATCAAAACTAGTCCTTTCAAGTGAGTATATAAATGGACTGAAAGCCAGTGAAAAAGCCAAGCCAAGCAAAAGTGCTCTGTTATATACTGTCCCACAGCATTTAAAGCACTCTCTGGGTGGTATACAATTTAATGATGCAGGCTGCACATTCTTTCTACCCCATCCAACTTCAGCAAGCTAGGCATTCAGTTTATCAACCTCACAAGAATGCCAGACAGAGTGAAACTCAAGCTGGCTACCTGGGTTTGAACCTGGGTCAAGAGTTTGGGCTGTAGTACTGCAGTGTAAGCATTGTGCCATGAGGCTCTTTCAAGTGAAGCTGGCAAAGCATCAGCATTAGCAAATTTACAACCACCCTCTGGAAAATAGGTTTCCAGACCAAATACAGTACAGTTCTATGGCCAACTAATGACTTTGTGATGAAAAGGCTATATTACAATGAACTCACTGTCTCCGAGCAGGATCAAAGTCTTATTATTTCATTGCCCAGCTTCCCTTGGACTATTGCTCATGTATAGTAGATTTCAAGGGCTATTTACCTACCAGCCAGAATAAGTTACATATCCTAAGGTTAGAGGTGGGTGAGGTGGGCTCATTCTGTAGTGCTGTGAAGGCCACAACATGATATAAGCCCTGCATGACCAAACATCTGTAACTGCAGTAGAACTGTTCCAGAATCTGGTACAGAGTTTTTAGACCATACCCGCACTGCCTAGGAGCTTGATTCAGATTAATTTGAGATAGAGTGGATGTAATTCAAATCAAATTGATTTAGATCATGATTTAAATTTTAAAAAATTCATTCATTTTTGACAATTTTTATAAAATCATGATTTAAATAAATTTTATTTTAAAAAATAATTGATTTTTATCCACCATGTTTTGGGAAGATAGATGGGCTCTGGGTTGTCTGGATTCTAGCTGGAAGTTACTGGCATTTTTACATTTGTGTGATCTAATCAGCGTCCATTGAATATACTATACAATGCTTGTCCTCCCATTCTCCTGTATCAAAAAGCACGATCAATGGAGAAACATGGAGAGTATATTAATTCCTGAGGGGAACTGACTGTGACTAGAGATGGGCACAAAACGAAAATATAGTGTTTCGTTTCATTTTGTTTCGTTTCTTTAGTAATTTTGTTACTGACAAATGTTTAAATAATTTTCAGAATGAAACAAAATGAAACAATTTGTTAATGGCTCCCCTGGGTTCTAGAGGCACCAAAATCATAGGGTAGCTTATTTGGGCTCTTCCATGTAAGCCCCCCAAATTTGAAGAGGTTTGGGGTTTAGAGGGCTTAGTTATTAAACTCCAAAGGGGTTTCCCCTTAGGAGAAAATCATTTGTAATTGAGTCGGGAAGCTGTGTTTATACCAATCCACCCTACAGGAGAGCGATAAGCTGTTTCTAGAGCTAATTAGAAACAATTTTCTCCTAGGCAGGGGGATTCCCTTTGGAATTTAACTCAGCCCCCTGAACCCCAGACCTCTAAAAGTTTGGGGGGTGGTTTACAGGAAAGAGTCCAAAGAAGCTACCCTGTAATTTCCATGCTGCTACGTCTATGATTTCTATTTTCAAGTACATAAAAATATGTATTCGAGAATAGTAGTCGCAGGCATGTAGCAGCATGGATATTGCAGGGGAGCTTTCTCAAGTTCTTTCCCATAAGCCCTCCAAATCTGGAGAGGTTTGGGGTTCAGGGGACTATGTTAATCAACTGCAAAGAGGGTACCCCTAGCTAACTGCACAACTTTTGTACGGTGTGCACCTGCAATATAGGGGTTAAGCAAGGGGAAGTAATAAATTGACCTATTGCCATTGTGGCATGTGCATAGCTGGAGCGACCCTCTTTGCAGTTGAATAACTCAGCCCCCTGAACCCCAAATCTCTACAAATTTGGGGAGCTTACAGGCAGAAGCTTGAGGAAACTCCCTCATTTCATTTCCTGAACCAAAAAGGGCTGTGTGGTTTGTTTTTGTCATTAAACAGTTTCTATCGGTTCATTTCATTTTGTAATGAAGCAATTCATTACATAACAAAACAACAAAACATTTCAATTTTTTTTGTTTGGTGCTCATCTCTAATTGTGACACTAGGGCTGCCCCATTAGGATCAGCTTTTTAACATTTGCCTGCCAATTCTGAAACTCATGTACTCTGTATGTTTAAGGATGAAATATGAAGCAGTTCTTCATTAATATTGCACTATATACTGTTTGTAGCACTTCACCTCTGCAGTTGACATGTGTTGGCATTGAAAAGAGCTCTACCTATTCATTATTATTATGTACTGATATAAATTAAATTCCTGGACATGGTATTTGAGGATTAAATTAATAAGGGTGAAACTACTCACTGTAAAGTCAGTGCCTGTGAGAGTGAGAACAAGACTACGCAAGTAAAAGAAGTGAGCTGTCTGGAGATGCTGGTGAAAAGAAGGAACAGCTGAGTGTGTGGAAGTGTGCGTGCGGGAGTTACAAAGTGTAGAATTGACAGAGGAAAGTAGAGAGACTAAACACGAGAAGGTAACAGGAGGTGTATTGGGTATTGGACGTGGTGGAGGATGAATGGAATGAGTGCGAGGTGGCTCCAGCACGTGAGTGGCAGGAGAAGACAGGCAGTTAGTTGGGAAAGACAGTTAGTGACTGTTGGGACTCAGACAGAGGAGGATGAACATAGAAAGCAGGCGGAGCAGACTAAGCTAAGAAGGAATGAGGAGTTCGTATAGTCCGTCCATGTAAAACCCCTCAGGTGGCCTGAAACCTCCGAGAAATTCCAGAGGGAATGGAGGAGAGAGGGGGTGGGGGTGGGCCGGTAGCACAATGGGCCAAACACCCGTGCTGCGGAACTAAATGTATGGCCCGGGGACTGAGTGCTCCACCATTTTTCTAGATGAGGCTAACATTGAATATAACCCTGTTAATGTCATTTATGAAGAACCTGTGTTAATAGAAGATGTTATGCAACCTTTGACGCCATTGTCACCAGTTATGAAAGAAAGAGCCTACAGTAGTTTACAAACTGTAAGAAATAAAAATCTGCTTAATGTTAATACAAAGTTGGACTCTCGCCTCGTTTGTGGGTCAGAACCACAGGTGAACTGAACCGAATCCTCACAGTACCTCAGACTAGAGAAATAAAAGTATTTTGAAGGATGGTTAAAAAAAATTCAGTATACTGGCTGCAAGTCTATATATGGGAAGGGGAGAGGGGAGTGAACCATGATGGGGGGTGGGGAAGTATCATACCTTTTTTTCCAAACAAAGAACTTTGCTTTTGGTGCAGTTTGTTAAGAACATAAGAACCATAAGAGCCATGCTGGATCAGGCCAAAGGCCCATCTAGTCCAGCTTCCTGCATCTCACAGTGGCCCCACCAAATGTGTTTGTTACCAAAGAACTTGGAGAAGTCTGAGAATGGGAGTGTTCTGGCCCAACAGATCCAATTAGTTGAAGGCATAGCAGCTTGAGAACAAAGCATCAAGCATTCCATGTTTGTAAAGCTTCTGTGACATAGCTGCTCATAAACTGCCAGTAAAGCACATTTTAGAAGGCTTTCATCTCAACTAAATTATGTTCAGTTTTGTTTCTGAACTGGCCCTAGATTTCTCATTCTTTCCAACAAAGTTCTGATTCCCCCCTTCCTGTAGGCCTTGCTTCATCAGTGTGCTTTTAGTTTCCTGTTCATTATGACATAACGAGTATATTTTAAAGCCAATGTAATCCTATTTTCTTCTTATTTAGCTGATTCATCAGAATGCCAATGGCATCCACAGCTTGGGAGTCCTTTCATTTCCTTTTAAGAACCATTCTCCATTGCTGGCTCCTGTAGTGCCATCCCACACTAGCAAAGGGGGGGGGATCCAACATCTTCCCAGAGGCCTTGTTTTTGTAGTAGCTAAAATAAAATGAATATCTTCAGGGTTGAGGAAGATTTTTCTGATTGCTTATCTAGAAGGCTTTTTTCCAGCAGATTGGAAAGAATAAGGAATAACTATTAAGAATGTGGGAGAAGCCCTGAAGGAGAAGATAAAGGGTCTCTCCAGATGAGTGTCTTGTTTCCCACAGCTATATCAAGCACCCCAATGATGTGTTGTTGCCCCACAGCAAGTCACATTCACTAGTGTAATACCTTTGAAGGCAAAGGTTCTGTTTATAACCTAATTATAATTAGTTTTCATTCAAGGTACGCTTTCCTGATTCATCTTCTTGTCTCTTCTGCAGGTAAATATGTTTATCAGCCTATGACTCCAGTAGAACAGCTTCCAAGCACTGAAATACCTGTTCGGCCTCGGGGAGCCACAAACACCATACAGATATCTGTCTCACTCATGGAACACTTTTTGAAGTTTGCACCGGTCTTCCAACCACCGTTAACCCCCGAGTCCCCACGTTTCTGCACAATCTCGGACCTCTTTATTGACAATTACCGTGTGAAGTGCATCAATGGGAAGATGTGTTATGTGCAAAGGCAGCCTCCTGTTCTCCCTCATAAAATGAAGCCTCAGGAGGTCCCCACCCGCAATGCCTTAATTCTGAGAGAAAATAATACACCAAAAATAGATCATTGCTCTTCCCCCTCCAGTTCTGAGGACTCTGGGATCAATGCTGTTGGCGCTCACTATATGGAATCCTGTGATGAGGACACAGAGGAAGGGGCAGAGCTGAGTTCAGAAGAAGATTATAGTCCAGACAGTAGCTGGGAACCAGACGAGTGTCCCCTCTTATCACCCTCACAATGTGAACTAGAAGTGATTGAGACCATAGAAACCACGGTGTGAAATGCTGAGCTGGAAGCTCGCTAGGCATTCTTAAAACAATACTGGTTTTCTAACATTTATACTGGCTTTTCTGACAGGTATTTTTTCCAGTGGACTTGATATCCCTCGAGGAATACAGTAACAGTAATTAGCCATCTGTGAATTACTTTATACTAATTGTACCAATAAATTTCCAGGAGCCCTCTTGTATAGCTCAAAAGGTGTCACCAGACTGACATCTTTGCTTGCAGATTGCCCCTGATCTTGTAGAGGGGCAGATAATTTCCATAGATGCAGCCAGGTTGTAAGATACACCTACTAATCTTACATTTAAAATGTGGGTTTTAGATTACTGTTATGAAGCAAACTCTCAGCCTTCACACTCTTGCAAAACACCGACACTAAGTTAGCCATATGCTGGATGAGCAGAGCTGGATCCACAAACGAGCCTCCTTTATTCAATTTTATTATGTCATAGGAGGTCATACCTCTCCTCACAAGCTCTGCTGTCAGTGTACCCCTTCCCAAGTAACCTACAGACAGCAGTCTTCTTTGGCAGCTGTGGTTTGAAAAGGTCGCTCATTGAGGATGGGGGTGGGGGGGTTTCCCTGCATAAGCACAATATTCTCTTAACAATTGGAACCCTGTCTCCAGAAAAGTGACCAAGCAGCTTGAACCAAAATCCTCTGTACGGCGGGCTTTTATACTGCCATCTGGCCAATTCCATTGGTCACTTCCTCAGTCTGAGCAAACAGTACTTAATTGGCTGACATCATAAATCTGAAGGCAAACTGATTTAGATATAAAGGCATGGTACATATAGAAGGAGTTGCTGGGTAAAGTGGGCTCATAATACTGTCGCATATGGGGCATATTCATACAACTGCACTTTTGAGTTTATTTTTCCAAGTCAGCCCCATGTTTGAGTTTGAATTGTCCTATAATGGACAGTTGCCATGGGCCCGTGATGTGCTGCTTGGGGGTAGGGCAGGAAACAGTGGTGGTAATCAGCAGCACATTAACAGCCTTTGTGGCACACAGATCCACACAACCTTTTCTGGTGGGTTCAGTGTCCAATCCATACACAATGAAACTGAAAAATATGTCAGATCCTGGTGTATGAATTGGCCATCATGTAACTGGACATTACCAAACAGATTGGTATTGAAACAGGGAAATAAACAATGCTAGTTCATTCCTACCTATTCTGTGAATTTGTGCTGATTCTGATTTGGTTCCGGATGCAATTTTTGTATGGAAGCCAAATTATTATCAACTTAAATGGCCTATTAGGGATGAATGGGGCTACGTAAAAAAAGAGCTGCCACTGTAGTTTTAGCCGTTGGAACATTTGGATTTAATCAAAGACCACTTGAAAAAGAGGTAACTAATCAGTTTAGCCATCTTGGCTGTATCCCTTGACCCTTTCTTAATAATTGTGTCTCATTAACAGATCTGGAGCAGATGAAAAGTATACAGTGTCCAGACAGGTCTTTAAATCTCTGCTGTATTTGTAGGTCAGCTTTAATAGTGTACTACATGATAAGGCTATCCTCTAGAGAGCAATGTCCTGCTAATCAACTCGGGCATGGTATTCCTTTGAGCTGTAAGGATGCGTGATTATTTTGCTATTGGGGGTTACTATAGTCAGAAAATTACAGTACTTCAGCAATCCTGTGCCAGTAGATTTGACAAGACCCTTCCAAACCATGTGTTACGACCATAAGGTTTCTTCTCCTGTCTTTTCCCCCCTGCGGCTCCATATGGTACATTTTTTAAACTGAACTGTTTTCTTGTAACAGTAGGGCTGCTGTGAACAAATATGATCCTATTTTGTAACACTTTGGTTAATTCACTTTCTGTAAGTCTTGGTGAGAATGACAACATATAAATATGTACAGTTGTAGCTCTCAGTACTAGATTATCTTATGCTGTGTTGTTGAATGCTCCTATTTAAACACTATTCTGACACGTTACTAATTTTTATACATACACTCTGACATAGGCACCTTTTAGAAAGCATTTAGATTATAATGTGTGTTATGAATTACTATATAAACTGATATTGTATTTAAAATATAAAAATAATACCCTAAGAAGAAGAAAAATGAAATATTTATTCTGATGAGTTATATTAACATGTATTTCTTGGCAAAAGGCTAAGGAGCTTGGTTCTGGCATCACAACAGGGAAATCCTTTCTTAGCATTTCTGAAGATTTGGGGCATTCTGCTAATCTTTACAGAGAAAGACTAATTCGTTACAGAATTTCATTAAAGCTGTTATTATTTGAGGATTATTAAAGGTTCTACCCCGATGGCTGGATTGTTTAGCATTCATATGGCTCTTCTAGTGGGAAATCCATGCATAGGAATAACACCATGTTACTCTTAACTGTTCTAAACTGAGAGCTTACAACACATCATAATTGACTGTATTAGATTGCAGTTGGGCTTCTTACATGTGAAGGTCAGGTTTTCTGACTCAAGTAATGGGGGGGGGGACTGTGAAAAAAATGGCAAATTACATTTGGGGCAGCAAGAGGGCAGCTTTTGAGGGAACACTTACGTTTCTTTCACTGTACTGAAGAATTGTGACACTGTCTCAGATCAGCAGGCTTGCAGCCACAGTCTAACCAGGGCTGAGATTAGAGAGATTCTGAACTGAAGCATGAGTTGGGAACAATTTAGTACAAAGTCATATGGGGCATACCTTTTCAAACTATTAATTAGCAATAGTTGCATACAATATTAATCTCTTAAACTTGTTTGAAAGTCGTAAGCACAATGGGCAATGTCCTGTAGTGCCTGCCTGGCTTGCTTGGGTGTAAGCCATGGTGGCGTTTGGTTAGATGATTTAGCACATAATGCTGTGTCTCCAAGTACTCTCAAGGGTAACCACTTGTTTCATGTATACTTTCCACAAAACAATAAACGTGAAAACTGCTTTTGCACAAGCACAGAGTAAGGCAGATTTCTTTTCCATGGTTTTGTGCCACTACAAGATTTGAAGTCTGAGAAATTGTGTGATTTGATGGTGTCTCTCAGAGGTGGTGGTGCTTTTAGCACAATACTTGAAGTGCAGTTAAACTGAGTGTAACAGCTCTCAACTTAAGATCCAAGGATCATTTTAAACCACTGTTGCCACTTTGCTTCTCCAGTCCCCAATTCAAATGTTTGTTTATCTATTTATCTTATTTCTAGGACTCCTTTCTTCTGATAAGGGGACTCAAGGTGGCTTATAGTGTTAAAAAGAATGGAATTAAAAACACAGTAAGTTATATATTAAAAAGCAATTTAACTATAAAACTAATTAAATCTTTTGAAAGATTTATTATTTATGTCCTATAGTCATATTTCTAGGTCAGTCTTGTTATTTCCCATAAAATTGTACATGTAAAAAAATGTCTAAAATATTTGAATGGGTCAACAACACTTCATTAGCAACTCATTGCAACTCTTATGCAGAAAGCTCTGGGGTGTGTTTCTCTAACATCAACATTCAGGATTTACTCTTTTTTGCTAGACCGTTTTTTTCTCTTATTAGACTGGTCTGGAAGACCTTCATCTCCATGTGCTGTTTTCTCTCTACATATTACTTTCTGTTGCCTCTGCAGATTTGGCATTGAAGATCTTTTCTCCACCAGCCTAATCACTTTTCTTGTTGTTGTTGTTGTTTACTTTCATTTGATCAACCTTTGTCACCAAAAATCATTGTTTCTTGCAGTCAAATATTTGAGAACAAAGCCTCCTCCTTTAAGCTTCTGGGTATTTAGCCTACTTGAGAATGTAATTTTATTTCTGTTTAAGGAATGTGCTGTATGACTTACTCAGTTTCCTGCTCTTTTGCACTAGATTAGCAGCTACTTCTCTTGAGTTTAAAAGCATTTGGCAAGAGTTCTCAAAAGCATTAGTGAAATAAAATGAACAAGGTTTGGCCATCTTAAAGGAAAAGTTTTAAAATATGATACTATCCAGTACTTTCATCCGCTAAAGCTGAGGTGTTGAATGATTTCCTGCTTTGAATCCTTGTAATGAATAAGTTTGAAGATTGACCTTAGGCTCTTTTACATGTCAAGTATGCCCTTCATCACAGAGTTATGGGTTGTCTTCACAGATGTAAGTACAGTGGTACCCCGACTTAAGAGGAGCTTGATTTAGGAGCAATTTGACTTAAGAGCAAAAAATTGTTGGCGTTTTAACTGTCACCTTACAAATATGGTCTGCTCAACTTACAATTTTTTTCATTTATTTGATTTTTAAACTTATTTTTTTCAATTTTTTTTAGATAGGTACCCTGACTTAAGAGTAGTTCGACTTAAGAGCATGCATTCGGAATGGATTAAATTCGTAAATTGCGGTACCACTGTATTCCTAATTTACTGAACCTACCATTGAACCATTGAGTATAGTCCTTCATACAGCTTATACATGCAAAACACATTATAACCAATAGTGCAAGTGA
Organism: Phrynocephalus versicolor; assembly: GCA_023846285.1. Classification (NCBI taxonomy): domain Eukaryota; kingdom Metazoa; phylum Chordata; class Lepidosauria; order Squamata; family Agamidae; genus Phrynocephalus; species Phrynocephalus versicolor. Next base: position 21,212,924 of record JAHTLZ010000379.1, on the reverse strand, counting down.
ATCACTGATACAAACAAACAATAGCTCTTCAGACTAGAAAATGAGATACATCACAGAGAACTTATATTTTATACTAGGAAGAGGCATCTTGGCAGGTCCGTGGGTGAATTTTCTGAAATTATCTTAATGGCTCCACTGACTGCAGGAAATTTTAAAAATGAACAAAATATAAGGGACCAAAAGTCCACTTAATGTTTGAAACAGACTTTATTTTCTGCCACTGCTAGGGCTTCAAGTGAGCAGTCACCAGGCATGGTTGAGAAAAGGAAGAAAAAGATGCTCCCTGTGGTGGGAGTGGGTTGCATGACTTGGACAGAGAGGAAGATGGGGAAGGAGAAGAATGAACAGTTCTGGGGAGCTAAGAGAAAGGAGAGTGACAAGGAGGAGCCAACAGATGCTTTCAAGAGGCCAGCTGGGAACATGGGATGTTTTACCAACTGAGGAAAGAGCGGTGAGGAAACAGAACCAGAGGTCTCAGGTTTGTGAGGGAAGCAGGAATAATGGGCTGCACAGGGGGTGAAGAGGAATTCTGCCAGAGAAGAAAGGCAGGTGTAGTCCTGTACTGCTCGAATTTGCAGTGTCTATAAATAAACGAGCAGAAGAGAAATATTCAGAGCTTTCGTGTTGTATGTTACAAGTGGAGTCATTATGGATTCAATTTGAGTTTTTTTTTCTTGGTAATGTACAGCTGTGGAGGGGGAACCAGCAGACCGTGTTCCCTAAGACTAAACCAATAGCTCGACTCCCTTTCCTGACTAAACTCTTGTCTCCTTCCTGCAGATCCATATTACAGGAATTGCAAACTGCAGGTTGGAGGCTGAACAAAGCCTGAATGACCTTGAAAGATGATTCTGAAATCTTAGTAGATGGATTAGATTTTTCTCAGAACAAAGGGGATCTAGGATACTGAATGTTCCTGTTAGTGATGCTTTATGAAAAGCACACCCAGTAAGGCCCTCACTACTGATGAAGCAGTAGTCTGTGACCTAACCTGGAGTTTTCCACATCACAGTTGATATTCCCTAATTATCATTTCTTATTTACAGTATGCAGAGCACTCTTCCCTCACATTCCAAAGAAAGAAGAAGCCACAAGATACTGACTGATACGCATAAATATTTGGGGAAGTGCTTGCCATTGCTTTGTCACACAACCTGAGAAAGACAGTTTCAGATAAAAGACACTGGGCTGCAAGTTTCAAAGATATTTTTTAACCCAGTATTGCTGGGATTTTTATTTGTGCATTGGATTTACTAATCCATATCCTGAATATGAAATGTCCCTTGTCAAGCACAGCAGGTCATCTGCAATGGAACAAGATGGAAGAATCTATTTTTTTACAGAATACTACACATTAAATAAAGACAAGCATTAACCTTTTGAAATTTCTCCCCAGCAAAGCAGCTTGTTCTAAACAATCAGGACACCTTGATCATTAATTAAGCTGAAAGGCTCTTTTTCATGGATGCCTTGATAACAATGTGTGTTATTAAGCACCATATCTCAAAAAAAAATTATATATTTAAATACAGCATATTCTCACATTCAAGGGATTATTTATTCCCTGCTTCCATCCTTACACTGACAGGCACAACATGAAAACCACATGTCTAATATGTAGGTCCTCCTTTGTGCTGCCAAAACAGCTCTGCTGCAGAGAGGCACGGACATCACAAGAACTCCGAAATTGTGTGATATCTGGCACCAATTTGCAGTAGTTTCTGCAAACTGAGGGCTGCAGCCTTCATGAATCAGATTTGATGTTCATTCACATAGATGCTCAGTCAGATTGAGCTCTGAGGAATTTGGAGGCCAAGGCAACATCTTGAATTCTTTGTCATGTTCCTCAAACCATTTCTAAACAATTTTTGCAGTGTAGCAAGGTGCAATATCATGCTGAAAGAGGCCACTGACAACATGGAACACCACTGCCGTGAAAGAGTGTTATGTGGTCTGCAACAATCTGTAGGTAGGTGGTACATATCAAAGTAAAATTCAGATGAATACCAGGACACAAGGTTTCGCAGCAGAACATTGCCAAGAATGTAACTGATTCTGCCAGACAGTCTTCTTCCCATAGTGCATCCTGCTGCTATCTCATCCCCAGATAAATGATTCACACCCACCCACCTACACCTGGCCATCGACCTGATATAAAATAAAATTAATCTGTGAAGAATGAAGCAAACTAGGCAAGGGTGCACTGAAAAGATTCTTGGCCAAAGTCTCCAGAAAATCTTTCATCAATCTATATCCCACCTTCTGCACTCCAGACTAAGACTGCATCATCATCCAGCCACTGGGTTGTGTGCTTTAGGTGTCTTGAAATGTGAATTCACAACACCATTCCCACACATACACTGGAGGTGGGATGCCTGTTTTTAAAAAGCACCCCTCCAGCCAAAACTACTAAAATACAGAAATATTTATCTTCCCCTACTACTGGTTCTCTTCTCAGTGTCCAGTGGGCAGGAGCATGCAGACCTGGCTCTGGTAGAATCTTCCTTGATTATATCAATCATCGACAAATCTAGGAGGAATCCACCCAAAGGGCTAAGAATGTGACAGTAGGAGAAATATATATGATTACAACTGCATTTGGGGACAAAAAAAGAGTAAGACATTTCATAGCATGATTATGACCACTTCCCCACAGAAGATACAATCAAAAATATAAAAAAATTATGTAAGCAGGTGATAGTTAAATAAGGATTGGACTGAATAATTAGTATTTAAAGTCCCCAGTCCACAATAATCACACACGCAAGTATTGTTTTAAATGAATGCATGTGATGTTTTCCATTTTACACAAGCTCAATGTAGGTCTGTTCAGTATGAGTCGTCTGCAGATATGTGCATGAGATCCATCAATGCGTATCTGAGCCCTGTTCAAGCATGCATAAATTGTGCAATGCATGAGAGAACAGCCCGACCCCTCTCCCCGCCCCCGTTTTAATTGTGGAAATAATCAACCTGAAAAGGAGAAGGCTGCTCTGTCTTTGTAGCCTCTTTGCATAAGCTGAAACTCTGATCTTTGGCTCACATGAAGAGTCTGCCTAAGCAGAACATCCCCCATGTCTTCAAACTACTGAATACTCATGATTAAAGAAAAGCTGGACAGGGATGGGGCTCATGTGCTCCTCTCCATGCTGGTTGGTTTCACGCACTTTAAGCACACTTTAGACAGGCTTAAACTGTTTTGGTATCATTGTGACTACAGTGGACCAGATGGCTTCCTTAATGCAACCACTTCAGTAGACAGTCGAGTAAATACATCTAAATACTTTATGTTTCTTATATAGAACTGTTCAGATTTTAGGACTAACAGTAAAAAGATTCCAAGAAATTTAAAAGGATAATCTTTAAAAAAATCTGCTTGTTTAACAAATACAAAGAACATACAGAAAAAAACCTGCTGTATTTTTCTTAATCCACTGATTTGTGTTACATCGTGTTAATAAAAGTGTGAGCCATCGCAGCCTTATGACCACCCGCTGGTTTCCTACCATCAAAGAAAAGCCTGGCTCCTGTGATGAAAATTCACTTCTGGTAGACCCTGATTGTACACAGCAGAAAAAGAAGGACAGGGGTCAATAAGAAAAAGCGTCTGTTGAAGTCAGTCTTGGAAATGTTTGCCCCTTTAATAAGGTAATTGCTTTTTTTACAAGAAACACTGGCTTACAACACTAAATGGGAAAAGATGACAGAACGGAACATACATTTGCATCAGCTGCTGTTGACGCTGTGGCCTGTAGCAGATCAACTGGCTTTTGTTAACTTTTTATCTACACTTGCTACGTACAATGACAGATGTCATGAAAATAGGAAATCCCTTGAACAGGTAAGGGAGAACTGCCAACTGCCCCATCTTGGAGACAAAGTCTGATGAAACAGGATGCTGATAGGCAGTTTGTGCTTTATGACATAGGAACAGGAGACATTTGCCTTCCAGACCCACTAAAACCCATCCCTGTGGTAAGCAATTAATGTTCCGCTCAGAAGAGGAAAAGAGGAAAAAGCACTGGCAACCAGCTGAATTCTTTCCTTTAATTCCAGACTGAGTTCATTAGAGATAAAGGGGATGAAGGTGGGGGCCGGATGCAATCAAAGAGGGTGTCCTTTCCATGCAGGTCAGCGACTTAGCAGCAGCAGCAGCCGTCATAAATGATAAATGAGCTGTTTTCTTCTGGTACAGTAGGAACAGTGAGCTCACTGTGGAAATGCTGGCACACGGCTAGTGCTGACCTCAGAACACACACGCACACACACAACCTGGCACTGAGTAGTTGCCATAGTCAAAAGTTAGCCAAATGGTATTTGGCAATGTGCTTGGTTGGCAGAATTTCTGATTTATCATACTAGTCGGCGACTTTAAAAACAATAGTATTTGCCACAGTAAAACCTTCTTGAGATGCTAATAGTGAAGGCTAACACATAGACTTTTTATTAGGATGGCTGAAATCAAAAGAGGACAAAGTGTTTCACAAGTGTTTTGGCAAATGGACAGTTCCATCTCATTTAGGTTACAGTTGCATGCCCTACTTCCATGTGCCCTACTGGTAGGGTTCTATTCCTTGTTCTTAATTCAATTGACCTCAAAGAAACCCTTGAAATGTCAACAGTGGATGAGGGACATTTCTTGTATTCTCTTGATTTTCTTGTCTAACGGGACAGGCTCAATTATTTAAATAAGCTCTGGTTGCAGATTCTTTATCCCTGGGGCTTAATAAAGGGATAGTACAGCGGCCCGAGTATTGTGTTCAGTCTCCAGCAAGGAAAAATATACATTTGACGGAGTTTATAACTTTCAGCAAAGGCTGTTGGACAGGGCACCCACAGATGTTTAAAAACATTTGTTCTTTGTAAAATAAATCACAAAAGAGTGATTTCTTCTTTTCCTTGTCAAGACTGGGAGCTTTGGCAATCCCCTGTTTACCTCATGTAAAGTGAAATCCTCTGAGGTGGTTCCACCATCAGGGGATATGAGATCATCAAGTACTTTTTTACAGGTCTTTTGCAGTGTTCTAATGAACAGTGAGTGGTTAGTCTTCTGGCAAAGGCGGCGGAGGAGAGAGGTGAAGCTGGAAAGTCTCATTCTGAAAGACACTATTCAGAGCAGCATCACCCTGGGAGACATGGAGAACCCCATGTTTCTCACCACCATGATCTCGAGAAAGTTCGGTCAGAAGAGCCAACTACAAAAATAAAGGAAAAACACCACTTGAGACATTGTCATAATTTAAAGTCACGGTATATGAGTACTAATTTTCTGAACAAATAAAATAAGTTAAACCTTAAGAAATGTACAAGTTGCAAACCAAAAATGATGGCCCCATGTAATCTATTGGCCACATCGCAGTAAGTGATGTTATTCAGTTACATAGGGAGGGAAATACCTTTCAGGAAGAAGGATGTGTAAGAAAAGTGTAATTGGAATGACGGAAGGCTATGTTATGGGAGTTCGCCTCCCATAATATAATTTGAATACTATGGGCATTTGAGGTTCATTGTCTTGAAAATGGAAGCATGCTTTTTAAAAAATCAGCACATACATTACTTGTACATCCAGGAGGTATGGATTCTACTCCCAAGGGAAAGACTCTTCCCCACCCCCTATTCATACCAATCACAATGTCAACTATCATCCTGGAGATATTTAAGATAGTATGTTAAAAGAACACATACCAAAGCTGTTTCCCAAGTAAAACAAAAATATATTACCCTGGAGGTTCCCCGGTAGAGACGACAAAGCTGGTCAAAAGCTTGAGCTTGCTGTGGATCCAACAGAGACTCTGAGCTGGTCTAAGGAACAATACAATGTTACCAAGGCAAATCATGCACACCAAACTATACATCTATACCATTTGATTAGACCTGAAAGGTAGTCAATGTCCATCGTATTTGGATAAACATATTGATAAACATATTATGATGATGTTGTTCAAGTAGAACAAATATTCCACTTGGAGTAGATACTTGCCAAAGTTGACCCTGGCTTGTATTTAGACTCAAACAAAAATACAGAACCTCCAGTTAGTCTAAAACTGGGAAAAGCAGCAAGAACATCTTCGTATATAAGCAACAAAAAGTCAACACCCTGTGAAAGCAATGCCCTGTGTTTGATCTGAACATAATGCCAGGCATATTTTATTTTATTTTTCACACATATTCCACTTCCATTGCACATTTCCTGTTTCATGCTCTGCAAATGGCCAGGGAGAGGAAAGAAGCATTTGCCATACATGTGAGACAAAAGACTTTGCTCAGGCAGACTTTGAGTTTGCTGTATTTGACCGGCAGTACTGCATCTGACTGAAGCCATATGAAATTATTAAGACAACATTAGTGACATCGATTGCTGAACTTCTGTTAACTTCTGTTAATGGAGAATGAGCTATATACTGCCTGATCTGCCATCCTGTGCAGTGTCCAGAATGTTTCTCTGCCTTTTTGTGTGTCATCTTATTACAGCAAAGAATACGCAAAATGAGACATATAGAGAGACAAGCAAAATACCCAAGAAGTTTTTTAAGTCATATCATCAGCTGGAACTGTGCAACAGAAGGTCTTTAATGTGAGGAAATTGCTTATGTGCTCCGTCAGCACCCAAACTTAGAAGCTTTTAGTTACTTATGTTATATAGAACAATGTATGGACTATTCTCAAATAACAGAGATTCCAAAACATACCATATAGGCTATTTTCTGTGGCCCATCTTTTATATCTCCATAATACTACTGTCAAAAATGCTATGGTTCCTCCCATCTTAGGCATTCATGGAAGATTTAAAGGAATATGACTTCTCCAGGATGATTCAGTTTAAGGATGAGGTAAGTTTGAACACTTGACTTCTTGGAACACAATTGTAAAGTGTACTGTTTATACTCTGCTCCATAGCTCTTAAACCAGTATCTGGGTGGTTTACAATTTAATTTTGTAGGCTACATATTGCTCCCTCTTAGCAAGCTGAGTACTCAGTATGGAGGGAAGGCTGAGTGAACCTTGAACTGGCTGAACTCTGGTGGTAAGCAGAATTTTGGCTGCAGTACTGCATTTTAACCCCTGCAACACTGTGCATACTGAACCTTTGAATTATACTTCTCAATATCCTTGAGGAAAGATTATCCTGCTTCAAGAACTTGAAGGAAAAGCTTAATTTTATAACTCTAAAATAAAATAATAAAATTTTAATTGTACAATAATTTTATTCATGTAAGAACTTTTTCTTAGTTATAACAAAATCTGTTTACTATTTACACAGAATCAAATTCCCTTGTTCTTCCAGGAATCTATGCCTAAGATTACACCCTTAATGTATAGAAGAATGGGTGATTATAACAGGAATTTCAGAATGTCTGAGGAAAATGTATTTCCATGGATCCAAAGGAGTATGGTGTGAGGAGAAAGATAACTCTTGCTCGTAGAAGTGAGCCCTTTCTCCTTGAATTCTAATGACTCTCTATGTCTTGCTGCAGCTCTCATCCTCCACATGTGTATGCAAGTACAGTGGAGGGAGGAGAGAGAAAAACTGTTCCCTGAGCCACGAGCCACGTGCATTTCCTTGGATCCATCATACAGTATATTAAAAATACTGTGCTCACATCCTCAGATATGACACCATGTCATAACTCAGACTAGTGAAAATGTAAATTTAAAAAAGGATCATGATTTTGTTTACCTACTTTTGCGTGTGTCATTTTGTCTCCTTTTCCTATCCTGGTTCCATGCTTTATGAATAGGAAATATATCAAATTTTCCCTTTTGCTTTGACCACTTTTGAATGTTTTATTTAGACATTGTAGAAAATGTTAGAATAAGGACATATAAAAGGACTGTACAGAAGTTTCTATGCTGGTAGCTCATTTTAGACATCTACCTAGACAGCTGCCTTGGGTTCTTTTGAGGAGAAGGGTGGGATGGAAATATTTTAAATAAACAAATAAATACCTAATCTCTTATCAATTTCTGTTAAAAAAGAGCAAGAGAGACAGAAAGAGAAAGAGAGAGAGAACGAGAGAGAGAGAAAGAAAATGAACATGAGTGCCATCCATTAACTTGCTTTTTCGGCACACTTGATGCTTTTATTTATTTATTTTTAAATTCCTACTACATTCCTGGCAGCAAGAATGTTTTTAAAAACCTGACAGGGCTTCCAAATACTGTTACATGGAATTTGTTCCTATGAACAGATTCCAAATAGGCCCCCAAATGCAAAGACCTCTGGCAAGGGAGCAGAGAACCTGCTTCCCTGGCACAGGGTTTCACCTGTGGTCATACCTTGGGTGTCCTGTACATTAATATTTCAATGCTGCTGTTTTTAGGAGAACCCAGTACAACAGCGAGTTTTTATTGTCAGTGGGATTGAGTCACAGAAACTAATACACTGGCTGCAGATCTCCTGCAGGTCAGGAATACTGTGTCCTCTTTTCAGAAATCTGAAACCCATGGAAACAGAAGGTAAAAGATGGTAATTTGTTCTTAGTCAGACAACTGTTTCCCCATTGCTGTCTCTTACTTGTGTGTAACTATCAATCAGATTGTTCTTGGGGCTGATGAGCTGTTGTATTGCAGGCAATTTCCCTGTTGCCATAGAAACAACTGCTGCAGGGCATTTTCCTTTTCTAAAAAAGCCAAAGGAAAGCTTCTTACTCAGGGCTGTAGGGGATCTCTTAGCAAACCTGGCATTGGTGTCACTTCACTCACTAGACACCCACACATACGTTCCAATGCAGTTTCTGCTTTAAAATGTGAGCAGCTGGCCAAGCCACTGATAATAGCAAGCACAGATGTTACATTGCTCAAAACCTGTAAATATCACATAGGATTAATTCTCATTGGTAACTATCAGTTCAAGTCATTTCCCCAAATCATACTAAAAAGGCTTTTAAAAAAAATCATGGTAGGATAGCCCTCATTTCCCCCATTCTTGCTCTAACTAAAGGTTTCAGGCTAGGCTTGACCGAGTCCCTACTTTTCTGTGATACCTCTGAGGCTCTCCTCCAATACCACATTTCAAATGAGTTCACTTTTGTCTCACTCTTTCTTCACTACTTTCCATTACATATTATAGAGGATTTTTACCTTGGTTTCCAGTGACAACTTTTGCTAACTCTCAGCTCTCTGTTTTTTTATTTCAAAAGATGAAGGGACAAGTTTTCAAAAACTAGTACACAACCTGTTCAGAGCTTTTGGACCAATATAACATTTTTACCTCAGGTTGCTTATTCCCAAGGAAACAGTTTGGAATATAGCATCCTAGTCTGGATTCAGAAGAGCTGACATGGTAACATTAGATGACCTGAGAGGGTAAGGGTTCCTCTGTTTCTCTACTGAATGTGTTGCACTCACACTTTTGCTTCACTGTTTCATTAAGTCCAAAACTGCCTTTCAAAATATTTCAGCACAGAGAGACTAGAGTCACATCCAAGCTGGTTCTGCTTTTGTCCACTCCCAGCAACCATAGTACAGATCATGTACTCCTCTTCTGGAATCCTCTAGCACTGTGTGACAGAGGTAAATTTTTGTTAAAATTTATGTGTGGTGCATGTATACTTAAAGTTCTGTTTATAAAAGCCAGGACATTTATTTATTTTTTAAATCTAGTTTATGGATTTGGGTTATTGTGCTTCTTATTCATGATTCAAAGTACCAGAAAACGGCCCAATATTGCTGTACAGCATCATGCCCGAGTTGCCTGCGGGAAAAACAATGCCAAGCGTTGGTATATAAAAGGTTTCCTGAATGTTGACCACACCAATGGCAGCAGTCAGGATGGTCTTCTACAGTATACTCTCTTGTGCTCACTACCATTTACAGTACATAAGTTGAAAAACAGCCCTGACAATTGTTTTCTGTTGGGGATGAGAAGTTATTAACTGATGCAAAAAGGAGTCCGATTATGAGAACTAACCTTACTTGGTGTGACTGGGAAGACTGGTGAACACAAGAGAATATCCTGCAAAGTATCTTGACTTCTGCCATTGGTGTTGTTCAACATTCAGGCTACCCTTTGCTAGGCGAAGATTGGCACCCCTTTTCCTGCTTGCAACGAGGCACAATATTGTGCAGCAACACTGGGCCATTTCCTGGTGTTCTGAATAGTGAGCACAGAAGCACAACATCCCACATTTATAACTGGATGTTTTTTTTGTAAAACTTCATTCAAATAAATAGAGGACAAATGCTTATGTGTGGCTGAGGAAGTGCTTGGAAATTATATGCAAGTTAACATATAATAACACAAAGCATGCTAAGAATGCTAAGTAGCCTGAAATAATAAATATGCATAAAGAGTACAAATTAAGATTCCCAAGAAAACTAGCAAAAATAGAGAAATATCCGATCTTGATACTAATTAAGCCACTTTTAGTTGCACTTGGTGATCTGATTTTCTCCATTACTGCTAGTCTTCATGGGCATCTTGTTTACAGAAGATGCTTCACTATTATAACAAACAGCTGAAAAAAATGGGTGAGCATCATTCTCCTTGAGATATAATGAGCAGAATGACTGTCATCCTTTGGATTGTTGATTCCGCCATCCCCATTAGAACTGATACTGTTGTTGCTGCTGCTACAATTTAGCTCCTAGCTATATTGCCCCGGGCCAAAGCAGTCTACGCTGCCATCTGTCATTTTGGAAATTGTTCCTAGCTCTGCGCAGCTCCTGCTGAAAGCAAACAGCCAAACCCTGGGGTTCTGCTGTCTTGACTCTTTGCTGTCATCAGCCTGTGGAGAAAGATAAAGCTATTGGGCTTGCACTTAGCACAAGCAAAAGATGGATTTCTCTCATTTTAAAGAATATGAAAAGTGAATTCCACCACAAACATGAGATTTAGAGAAACTTGCTCTAGTCATGTTCAAATCTGAGACAGCAAGTAACCTTAGAAGCAAACATTCCAATTGAACTATACTAACAATTCAGTGAATTCTCTGACTTTTTAAAACCACCAACCTTATCAGCATGCCCTTTGATTTTCAGCGTGGTTTGCTGGGATGGATTGTACAAGAAAAGAGAAGCAAGTGGGGGGAGGGGGAGAGAATGAAAACAGTGTGTGTTGGGCTGCTGTCAGTTCACATCATAATCTCAACACAACTTCAAAATTCAAGCTGACAGTCCATTTCAGAAGAGCAGAAATGGTACTAAGAAATGTACTCCAGATGCTTGGTGGCATTTACCAGCACCAATCCGTTTTTTTTTGTTTTTGTTTTTTTGGTTTTTTTTGCTGAAAGCATTCTAAAGAAAACTAAAACACCCAAATGCAAAACTTTACAGGTAGTCCAAAAGTATCTTCTGTTCAACTTATAAAAATGCATCTGATAGGAGTTTCTAAATAACATAAAAATTATGCATTTAAAGTAACTCTAGATACAGATCCTACATCAATTTTCGTTCATTAAAAATGGAAGAAATACTTTAGTGTTTAGGAATGTTTTTGCAGAATTAAAACTAGTGTGGCAGCTATGTCCAACCCTGGAGAGACCTGATCTGGCTATGGTATCACATCTTACATTCCAGCTTGATGACTGTAATGCTCTCTATGGCTGATACTTCACGTCCATCTCATCGCTGTTCGCGGTCCCGCTTGGGACCGGTATGAAGTAATCTAACCGCACGTCCATTGTGGGACGAGGGGAGTTCGTCCCGACCACATACCCTAAACTGTGATTTAAGCGGGATGAGAGATTCCCCTCCCTGGCATCAGGAATCTGCTCGTCACGCTTCTCATTCCGAGACGAGTGGCCGTGAGGTAAGGCTCGTCATGCAACTGCCATTCTCCATCTAGTGGCAAGAGTGCGAAATGCCATTCGCCAGTACATTCCCTATGGAGTCAGCAATGCAGTGCAGAGAGATTAAAAGACAAATGCCTCAAACTTAGCTCCGTAACGCATTGAAGGCAAGGCTTTGGAGAATCGAAGCATCGAAAAACGGAAGGTCGGGCCGGGAAAAAAAACCACGGAGAACAAAGGCATGGAATTTCACATCTCATCATGGAACAAGGACATGTGGTAACAGTCATGCCGGTATCATCCATCACGCCTGTGCATACACGGAAACGGGGACAGAACCGGAAGAGGACCACGTGACCGCGACCAACATCAACATGCAACGAACTTCCTCCTGGGACGCGAATGGACGTGAAGTAACTGTTATTGTGGAGCTGCCTATGGAAAGTGTCAGAAAACTTCAGCAGATCCAAAATGCAAGAGCAAGATTAACTCCACTGGCTATCCAACGATTTCCAGGCTGAATTCAAGCTGTTGGTGCTAACCTATAAAGCCCTAAATGGCTTCAACCCAACTTATCTCAGAGGCTGCATCTCCCTTTATTAGAGTGTTATGATAATTAAGTGCTGTAGCTGGTCCTACATCTTCCTAGTGAGCTGCGCCTTGCACAGTCCCTGCCAGCCTTCAAAAAAGCTTTAAAGACCTTGCTTTTCTGGGAGGCGTTTGGTGACTGTTACATTTTTTTTCTGTTTTTGTCCGCCATTTGCCTTCATGTGTTTATATTGATTTTATTGTTTTTATGATATTGTATTCAATTTGTTTTGTTCTGTTTTTGTTGTAAACCGCCCGGAGTTCCTCCCTGGAAGACGGGCAGTATATAAGCTCTAAAAATAAACAAATAAATAAATAAATAAAATCATCAGGAGAAATCTCTCTCTCCATTCTGCCACCCTCACAGGGGTGTTTGGTGTTTAGTGGGAGTCAGGAGAGGACTTTCTCAGTTGTTGCTCCCAGACTTTGGAACCCCCTCCCACAAGTGGCTAGGCTGTCCCATCTCTGCTGGCCTTCCCCCCTCAGGGAAAGATCTTTGTTTTCAGCTAAGCTTTCCTTGAGTGACAGATTGCCTACCCTGTGGTGATTTTTAAATGGATTGCTGCACCTTATTGCTTTTAGTGTGTTTTTAGCGCTGCTTTTTTTTTTTTTTTGGTATTGTACTCATTGGTCGTTTTTAGTATTTGTATCCACATTGCCATTGACTTTTTATTGTCTTTTAATGATGCAAGCCAACATGGATTTAGGCTGAATAGTATTTACATCATAGTGCCCTCCTTTAAACTGCCCACCCTTTGATCTCATTAATTAGTTTTAAGGCTAAAGTATATGAGAACTATAAAGGAGCCAGCTGAAGACACATGCTGTGAACAAACAGCTCATGTTCAAAAGCCTCTTTGATTATTAGAATTGGACAGCTGAGAGTGTTGCTAGAATTAGTTGTATTTCAATGCAAATACTGTAAAGCAGTGAAATATCACTAGAAGAGTAATTTGTTTGAACAGTTGATTCAATGCAAATCTAAATGTTTTCTGTTTGCACTGCTGAAGAACAATGGACTGCCAAGTCCCAGAATCACGAGATCTTGTGGGACACATTAGCCATTTCCTATAATACCTACAAACATTGACTCCCACTGTAGTCATCCCCAGATGCATTGTGCATTAGCCTTCTTATCCAATTCAAGCGTATAACATTTATATGCTTAAATCAGGATTTTCTACTATTTTGCCTTAGCAGTTAGATTACTTAAAGCTTCTGAATTGTCATTAAGCAGCTTGTAAAAGCAACATGATTCAGCATTCAGATGAAAGTACGAAAACGCAAATGCACTCTCAGGAGGCAGAATCAGTGAAGTAGTGGAAGCAGTTCCCATTCCCCACAAGTACTCATAGGTAAACCTCATGACAAAGAATGTAATATGGGAAGGACTAACCTTTGCTTATCTATGGCTAGGCACTACATCCACATGTGGCTCAGTATACTTCCCTCCAACCTGCAGTCCTCCCACTTTCCCATTGTTGTCTGAACAATTGTCTGTGATATATTACTAATTATTGCCTATACCGTCAATAGTGATGATATTAATCTCCACTCTTGTATAAAGTCCTTAACAGAACGAGCACCTGTCAACTGCATACATGTTCTCCCCTACCTCTCTCGTTCTCTCTCCCTTTCTCTCTTTCCAACACACATACACACACATACACACTGTAGCTTTCTCTTCATAAATAAATCCATTTTTGGAATTTAAAGCACAAAAACATAATAAAACAAAACAGTAAAAACAACTAAACACTGGGGAAACCACATTATATTTTTTCCAGCTGCTAGATAAAAAGGGGGTATGTAGTATGATGATTTTTAAGCTTTGAAGATGCTTTGAAGAAGCTTTGAAGGTACCTGTACTGCAGGTAAAACTGCTCTCACAACTTGGGGTTCAATCCCAGGTAGCCGGTTCATGGTTGACTCAGCCTTCCATCCTTCCGAGGTCAGTAAAATGAGTACCCAGCTTGCGGGGGGGAGGGGTCAATGTTTAGCCTGCATACTGTAATTAAACTGAAAACCACCCAGAGACTACTTGAAGTGGTATGGGGCGGTATTTAAGCAGAACACTTTATATAAGAGGATAGTTGCATTGCCCAATTGGCTGCTTCTTATCTGGAGTATACCTATGCCACCTTTTGCAAGTTTAAAATATTAGCTGCTCCAAATACTCTAACTTCCATTTTTAGAAAAGGGGGTTCTCTGTTCCTCATCAACGCTGAGATATGTAGTCAACATTTTGCCCAGTCCTGTTGAAGGCCTGCTACTGGCTTTCAGTGGTTTTAGTCAGTGAATGATGTTTCACAGCTATGACTGACATTTGCAGGGCCTTCAAGATATGAAATCTTTTCTGGCTGACACCTTGAATTAGGTACAAAAGAAAGTCAGGAGCCAGTGCAAATATGCTGAGTTTAGAATGATCTCCTCTCTCACACTCTCTTTTACATCAAACAACAAGTGGGCTACTATTGCATTTTGTACTAAGTGAAGTTGTCAACAGACTTCACAAACAACCCAAGCAATGGCAGCCTGTCATTTGTGTTTATAGTGGATTGCTTCAGCTCCAGTGTCATCTGAACTTGAAACAAAAGGCAAGTGTATTTTGCTTCCTGATAACTCCATTTTTGGTTTTTGGTCGTTGACCGTAAATAAAATTTCATTCATTCAACTCAATTTTTGGTAGCTATCCAAACTTGATATTCCAAAGCTGGAGGTTTATGTGGCTATTTGTATTTTGATACATTTATGAAAAAAATGCACTGGCAAATGACAGACTCCTAACAAACACTTCCCGTAACCTTCCTTGCATGCAAACACAGCAGTTGTACAAAACTGTACAAAACCATCACAGGCATATACAGTACAGTGGTACCTTGTATAAAGGAATTAATTCGTTCCAAATGAAATTATGTTAAGCAAATTTTCCTTTATGCAAATTTACCATAAGAATGCATTAAAAACAGAGTAATCCCTAATTGCGACCATTTTTATGTTGTACAGATTCACCCCACAGGCAATTCTGTTAAACAAATTTCCCTTATCTCTGGAATTTTTTATGTTGTACAGATTTTATGTTATACAAACCATTTGTTATACGAGGGTCCACTGTACTGGGAAAAGGAGCTATTGGTCTTTTGAAATAAGTGGAATTATTCCAGAAACAATTGTGCCAGAAACAATACAAATTCAACTATTCAAATGCTTTTGAGGTCGTTCTTGCCAAAGGTGGCAAGAACCACATCAAAACATTCTGAATAGCGGATTGGAGGGTATATGAGCAAAGTATCAGCTTTACTTTGTGCTCCTAAACTCACACGAAAAGGAAATAGCTTCAATTTTGGAAAGGTCCACTTCTGCAAGTCTTACCTGTGCCAGAGATACTGGAGTTCCCTTCTTCATTGCTGTGGAAGTCTCGCTTATTTTTCCTCCTTTGTTACCTGCACTACATTTAAAGCAAGTCCATCTCATTTGCCCTTTTGTTTCAGTGCCACATTCTTTACTCAGCAGACAAAGAGAGTGGTACAAGTGCCCACAGCTGTAATAAAAACAGGTGATATTGCTTATATTGCACACACACAGCTATGTAAAACTAATTCTGCATGAGGTCTTTTAAACCAAATGCCACATTACTAAAAATAAGAAAAATTTCTAAATTATATTAATAGTGTAACTCCTTATCAAGTTGGGATTTGCTTAGAAGGAAGTTCTACTGTGTTCAGTGAGACTTACTCTCGGGTAGGTATAGTGTAACAGATAATAATATAATATAATATAAACTCCAAGTTAAAAATGCCCATGTCTTTCTCATCTTGTTCCCTAGCACAAGCCACATCTCAAACCTCATCCTCAAGCATGCTAGCAGTTTAACTGCCCAAAGACCTCAACCTCCTTGAAAGAAATTAGTCTAAGATTTCCGGAAGACTGGGACAGCTTAAAGTTGTAAGAGCTCTGAAACCATGTAAAGCTAAATAAATTATGTTTCCCCATGCAGTGCAACAACACAGGAAGTGTTCTTAACTCAGGGGTGCCCAAACTTTTTGTAAGGACGGCCAGATTTGGTGGGTGAGAATGTGTCAGTGGCCGGTTGCTCCCCGATCCTGCCACCCCACTAGCCTAGCTTCACAAGGTTCCTGGTTTTGCCGCCAGCGGCAGCCCGCCCGTGCGCCCAGCCTCACATGGTTGCTGGCGGTGCTGGTGGCGGTGGCCCGCCTCCTCGCCCACCCACCCAGCCCCACAAGCTTCTGCTCACTGGCCGGCCAGCCCGCCCAGCCCCTCAAGCTTCCCGGCGGTGTAAGTATTGGCGGAAGATTAAAAAAAAACATGGGGCAAAGGAGGGGGAGGGAGGTGTGGGCCAGCCAGCTGCGGGCCACTCAGAATGGCCTGACGGGCCGGATTTGCCCCCCCCCCCTGGGCCGGACTTTGGGCAGGCCTGTCTTAACTAATTTGAGGGAGGTAGCTCTTTCCATGTTGGGCATTACAAAACCAATTCATGGGCAGTAAAATACTGAGGATCTGAAGAGATGGCAAATGTTACCCAGGACCTACATTTATAAATGAATAAAAGGTGTTCTTTCCTATAGACAACATCTGGAAAGCACAGCTGTATACCAAAACCATACCCATTCAGAATAATACCGGACCATATCCACTATTATTCAGAAAGGTGTACATGCAATGAAGACAGATTTATAATATCTGAAATGTTCTAGCAATTCTTAGCACCTGTAGTACAATTCACCTAGGTTAGGAGATCACATTACAGATCCCTGTTTAAGTAACATTCCGGTTTTTTTTTGTAGTTTTTTGCAGTTATGTGAGCATGAGGTAGGGTATCAATAGCTACTGCCTCATTACAAAGGTAATTTCTGACAAGTCTTTTACGAAAACGACCACCTCATAATTTCACCCAGACAGAGTGCTCACTGTTTCCCATTAGGTCACTGAAGTATGGTGGACACATATTCCTGCCCGAAAATGTTGAACTTTCTCAGTGGTCATGCCTTCACCACCTCAATGTGTGTCAGGCACATTGCACTCATCAAAAATGGACTGTTCTCCCTCTGCCAGCAACATTATTACTTCATTCTTCCAGTAGAAGCACTTAACGGAAGACTGCTGCATAGCGTAAGGTGACTTTGATCATGAGCACCAAGATTTACAGGACTAAGAATTTGCTGCCAGCATGGCACACTTATAACCACACTGCTATTTGCTGCTAGAACAGCGCAAGCAATGAGCTTCCAGACACTGCTTCCCGGGCAGAAAGAAACACAGAACAGCAGGCACACCATCGAAGCAATGCTGTTTTGTGAAATCATTTCTGGCCGTATTTGTGAATCATTTTACACAGTTTTCTAGTCGAAATGGGGGGAGGGGGAGAGCGGCGTAAATCTCCTCGTGTCCTCTCTCTCTGTGTGGATGCCAATCTCATATGAGCCAAGCTTTACCAACGGACAGCCACAGGGCAGGCATGAAAATTACTAGTTGCAGTTCCTCCTGAGGCTGAAGAAAATCTTTTCCACATTATGTGAGCAAAATTCTGAACTTTAAAATGGAAATGTTACTTAGATTACCATTCCCTTCCTCTTGAGTAGTATTCAAAACTTACAGCACCTTCCATATCAACTTGAGACTTGGTACTATGGTTACTGCTATGCTACAGTCCTTGACTGTTAGCAATACTTAAATAATGCTTTTGTATAAAAATGAGAAGTGGGATTTAAAAAGGTTCCACAAAGTAACTTAACCTAGTGCATTATCAACTAGTTATGCCGTTCCCTATATGTATTATCATTATGTAATCTCATCCACTCAACATCTACTCACAGGTAAGTTCCATTCAGCAATTATATATATTTAATGCTAATTAGAAGGTTTCTATTTGCAGGTCCAGAGCATGGGTCATCCCCATTATAATTCTGCTGTTTTCTTAGAGTAAAACAGAATTAAAAACTGATAGCGTTATTGATGCGATGAAGATTCAGCCACTCAACATATTGATGAGTAAATGGGTGATCGAGATCTGGGAGGTATACAAAAGCAGTGCCTCCAAATTCTCCACCTAAAATATACATTTAAACCTTTGCATGTTCAGTACTACCACTGAACCACTCCTTAAATCTCTAAATTACCTTGAGAACCCCATTAGAGTCACCATAGGTTGGTGCCGACGTGACAGCACATAATAGCAGCATATTCAGTACAAAGATTTGCAGAGGAACTTGTTAAGCACCAAATGGACTTGCAGCCTCCTCTAAAAAAACTGATCTTTTTGAGAAGCTATAGTTGTTCTCACATCCACATTGCCCACTTAATCTTCACCGTGTTTTCAAGCATAAAGTATGACTAGGGCAGATACACATCTAAATATGAAGGCATTAGTTACGATTTTATTTATTTATTTATTTAAAATATTTCTATCCTGCCTTTCTCCCCAAAAGGACCTAAGTGACTCACATCACAAAGCATGCAGTAAAAGCTAAAAACAAGAGATAGACAAATATTTAAAAAAGAATTAAACAAGTATTATATTAAATAGTCCTACGATCAATATTAAGACACACTTAAAACAGAGCACAAATGGCTCTTAACTGCTGAACATTAACATCATTACTCTAAAAAAAGCAGTAGTACTGCATAAAAGTATCAAATAATAAGTAATAGCAACCAAGGTGTAACACTGCTACACTCCAGGAACTTTATGTGCAACTCTTGATGGCGTATAGGACTTAATGATGTGAAATTTCTCTTCCTCTGTTATTTACTCAGTTGACAAACAAATCTGAGCCCTCTTCAGAGACCCGTCAGTCATTGCAGCTAGGATCTCCCACTGTTTAAACATTCTCTTGTCTCAAGTTACCTGAAGACTATGATTTGGTCAGCAGTCTCTTGTCTTCTCTTGTACTGCTGTAGACAAATACAGCAGAAATCTTGCTTGGGGTTTAGCCCTCTAGTCACAGATGCTTTTAAATTACGTAAAGACCAATGGAGGTCATGGTTCAGCAGGCTAGTGGTTGTCTCCAAAAGTGTCTGTGACAAACAAAATACAGGTACAACAAAAGGTATCATTTACTATTTTAACCATATTACTAAAAGCATTTCATCCAAAAAATTAACCAAGTGGAGAAATAACATCTCTAGACACTGGCTGAAATCCTATTGCTTAGTGCAGTAAATCAAAACTAGGTAATAAGGTAATTTGAATCAATGGAGCTTATGAAAAATCTAACATTGATTCAATGGATTTTCTCTCATAATTTATTATGTTAAGCAACAGGATTTCAGCCACTAAATACTATTATTGGCTCCCATCAGGTCCACCATTCATCTCTTCCTATTTTACACATTTTGTATGTCTTGTAGTGTCAGATTCTGCTATACCCAATATCTTACAACAGTCTTTTAGTTGCAACAGAACAGCAATATCTTTTTGTGAATGGTAATAGCTACATATATCTGTTCTGTCCCCATTGCATTGAATCAACATTTGATTGTTTTTTAAGAATACTCATATACAATACTGATAACAGCTTACTTTCTCGTCCTTCCACTAATGTCTCTTGTCATGTGTCAAAAATCAATGTATTTCATATTACAATTTATACTGATCTAAAAGTTTTCTTTTCAAATATGTCTGTGAAGATTCTCAGTCATCCAGGTGAGTTTATCTGGAAGTTGAATCATGGCTATTGGACTTCTTTTTCTTGAGAGACATAAATGTTTCACTGCTTATCCAAACAGCTTCATCAGTCTGAATACAGCTAGTGTGAGTCTTCCATCTTATAGTCAGCTTTGACCTCTTGTCACCCTGGTCTGAAATAGGCTCATAAGATGAACAATGGCCTGAATAAGCTTGTTAGGTAGACAGTAGTATCCATAGCCTTAAGATGAACAATGGACTAAGGTGCTGAAACCTATAAAGTATGGGTCGTTAGCTATGGCCTTGGTGGTGAAGGCTTTTTAATTTGTTGAAAGCTAACTCTGATAAGTAGCAGATAGACTATGCCTGAGGCCACCACCTCTGTTGAGGGAGGGGGTTTCAATACTCACATGAATGGCTTCTCTGACTCCTCTCTCAAACCACCTATCTTCTCTGTCTAATATGTGTACATCCTCATATTTGAATGAGTGTCCTTTGTCCTTTAAATGTCTGAGAAGCTTAAAAGGATTTTTGGCAAACACCACATCCCTGTTTATTTCAAACCCACAAACACACTAAGGCAGAGACTTGTCCACCCAAAGGATCCAATACCAAAACAAAAAAGGATCAATATAGTATATGCAGTCCAATGCAGTGAGGAGCGTGCAGACCTCTACATTGGAGAAACTAAACAGCCATTAAACAGAAGGATGTCCCAACATAGGAGGGGTAACAGCTCAGGACCAGAATCAGCAGTACACCTCCATGAAAGGGATCAACAGTCCCAATACTAAGGGTAATTATTTTGGGTAAAAACAATTTCTCCATCCAATTGTTAAGAACTACAATCAACTGGAAGCCCACTTTAGATCTAAGGTTGAAAGAATCCATCAGGATCTTGACTACTTGTTGATGTCAGTTGATCTGGTGGATCCATTTTAGCTATTATGGCCTGGAAGATGTGGATAAAGCACTTTCACATTGCCAAACCACCACTACCTCCTTGCCTATCATAGTTCTTAAAATTAGGAAAACAAATGACCATGGAATGGGCTATTCAAATCATGAATGCCTCTTTATGGGATGGTCATTTACCATCTCATCTAAAGGAAACCATTATAAGGCATATTCAAAAGAAATCTGAATTGTGGACCCTTGTATAACATACAGCTTGTATAACATAAAATGTGTACAACATAAAAAATTCCAGAGAGAGGGAAAATTTGCTTAACATAATCGTCTATGGGGCAAATCTGTACAACATAAAAATGGGATCACTCTGTTTTTAATGCATTCCTATGGGAATTTGTATAAAGGAAAATTTGCTTAACATAATTTCATTTGGAACGAATTAATTCCTTTATACAAGGAGTTACATGGAGATTTCAACTTTGTATGCAGATAACACACTATTCTAGCTCTCCTTTTCTTCATCTGCAGGTGATGTGCAGGCTGCCTGACACTGATAAATGAAACTGAATCCAGATAAGCCAGAGACCCTACTGACACACATGCACACATACTCATCTCCTAACAAACATCACATTCATGCCACTGTGACTAGCCTTCTACTGATACCTCTCTCAATCTTCCTGCTTAGTACCTATCTCCTTGGAGCTAAACAGTCCAAAAGTAGTCTAAATCAATTCTTAAGTAAGTACCAAAGTATAAAGGTAAAATATGCAACATATTTTTTTATTATGGAACAGAAGTAGTGATGGTATATCTCTTCTCATAACTTTGGGAGCTTTCCTTATGAAATATAGTTGTGTTTCCTTTAGGAAACTAAGTAAGTTTCTTTTATTCCTTGTAGTATTATTAGCAGCTGTTAGTAAATATGAGTATTTGTGAGTTGGGAGTTTGCTGGTGAGAAGGATGTTTGAGATAGGTCTGAAAACAATATTACAAACGAAGTCTTAAGATGAAAGCATTCACTTGGCTTTCAGGAGTCATGAAGAAAGAGAGCAGGTGGCTCCAACAAAAATCTACACAGTACCAGTTTTCACCCATTCAAACTTGTTGACAAGCTGTCTTTGTTGACCAATTATTTTTGCTTGATAAAAAAAACTGTATGAAAATATATTTTGTAAATTCAAACACATTTGTTAAATCTGATATTTAAGTACAGGTATATATTTTCTCCATAAAATAATTTTCAAATGAAAGATTGAACTGGAACTGAAACCACTGAGTGGCATTCACAGTTGTTGTTCTTCCCGCTCTCAAGTGATTGCCCTCAATTATGTAATTATCACTGGAAATATAAATGTGATCTTAATTTGATGCAAGGCTCAGGTGCATTTTGATAAGCAAGGAGATCACCCTACTCTAGAGCAGCAGAGAATTTGATAGTGTCATGAAACAAACAAAAAAGCCTTTAGATTTACCTCAGAAATAAAGACAAAAGGAAAACAACAATTACAAATACAATAGCTACAAGTTTTAAGAACTTTTTGTCACATTATAGAACTAGAAAGGAATCCTTTTATATCCTTATACTATTCAGTCCATGTTTTATCTATGTGTGAGGGCATCAACTTGGGCATAGCATGAGAAGGCAAGTTTCACTGGAAAAAAATAATAATGCTAGGAAAAGTTGAAAGCAACAGGAAAAGAGGTAGAACAAATATGAGATGGGTTGACTCTACAGAGAAACCCTTGAGTTTGCAAGAGAAGTTGATGGGACTGCATTTTGGAGATCAATCACTCATAGGGTCACCATATGAGGTAGAGGCCACATGATAGCACTAGAAGAAGAGGCCATGAAATACCATAAGTTGATGGGAAGTCACATGGCATAGGCAGTGGAGTAGAGTATGAGGGATGAGTCATTAATTTTTGTCCATAGTAAGCATGCAAAACTACTTTTAGCTATACTGTACTGCACTTTAATATAATTTAACAGCTAATGTTTGGAAAACAAATTTACCATGTGAGAGAAAAAATATCATTCTACTTACTTGTTCATAGTTAAAGCTGTCTAGCATGCCCAGCACAAGACCCTGAATTTCTCCAAGTTTTCCTTTTCCATACACTGGATCCTGTGGAAAATTATTACCAGCTAATATTAATCTATATTAATTAAAACAGAGTGGAAAACTATTACACAAACTAATTCCGTACTAAATTTACTGAGTGAAACAGATGGGGAAATGTGTTTGCTTGATAGATGATTTCTTTCATTAGAACAAAAACACTTTACCTCTTATCTACTCAGGCTGGAAGAACATGAGACACGCATGAATAAAAAGATGTATTCTAGATAGAGTCCCGCGTCTATACATAGAAACAATTCTATCCTGCTGAAGCAGAACCAAATGTTCATAAAAGCACTCAGTGCAGAGTCAAGGACCATGTCAGATGAAGCCTAGTGAACGCCTCTGCCTTGCTGGATATGTAGCTGACTTTCCACCTCTTACAGAGCTTTTAGCCCATTCCTAGCAAGATTTAGAGTGATTCTAAGGCCATTTATGCAGAAAACAGTCTGCCCTTCAAGAATTCTGCCTTAAGCCACTTTAATGCTGGACCAGACAATAAATTTGTTCTAGGACAGGAATTGTGGACATTTGGCACACCAGACAATTCGGACTACAACTTCCACAGTCCTTTTTATCTAATACAGTCCACTGTATTAGATAATTACCGTTTTAGATAATACTGTATCTAATTACCGTTTTAGATAATACTGTATTAGATAATACTGATGATATTAGATAAATTTATTTTATCTATACAGTCCACTGTATTAGATAATTACCAGCCAGTCTCTAATATCTCGTTTTTGGGCAAGGTGATTAAGCGGGTGGTGGCGTCTCAACCCCAGAGGGTTCTGGATGAAACAGATTATCTAGATTCTTTTCGATCGGGATTCAGGCTGGGCTATAGGATGAAAACCACTTTGGTCACCCTAGTGGATGATCTATGCCGGGGACTAGATAGGGGGAGTGGGTCCCTGTTGGTCCTGCAGGACCTCTCAGCGGCTTTCGACACCATCAACCATGGTATCCTTCTGGGCCAACTGGCCGAGTTGGGAGTTAGAGGCACTGTGTTGCAGTGGTTCCTCTCCTACTTGGAGGATTGGTCCCAGATGGTGGTGCTGGGGATGCCTGTTCGGAACCCTGGCCCTTGAAATGTGGGGTGCCCAGGATTCTATTCTGTTCCCCATGCTATTTAACATTTACATGACACCACTGGGAGAGGTCATCCGGGGATATGGAGGGAGGTGCCATCAATATGCTGCTGACACCCAGTTATATCTCTCCTTTCCCCCAGATTCCAGGGGGGCAGTTGAAGTCCTGGAGCACTGTCAGGGGTTGTGGGGATCTGGATGTGGGCTAACAAACTGAAATTAAATCTGGACAAGACAGAGGTTTTCCTGGTTTAGAAAGCTTCAATGCAGGTGCTGGAATATCGTCCTGCTCTGAATGGGGTTACACTCCCTCTGAAGGATCAGGTCTGTAGTTTGGGGGTCCACCTGGATTCAGAGCTGCTACTGGACTCTCAGGTAGCAGCTGTGGCCAGGTGGGCCTTTGTCCAGCTTTGGCTGGTGCACCAGCTGCAGCTGTACTTGGATCATACAGACCTGGCCACGGTGATCCATGCCATGGTGAAATCAATTCGACTATGGCAACACACTCTATGTGGGGCTGTGCCTGAAGATGGTTCGGAAACTACAACTGGTACAGAATGTGGCGGCCCCTGTAGTTACTGGAACTAGGTGGTTCAACTCTGTTAGGCCACTTCTCCAGCAACTGCATTGGCTGCCCATTCGTTTCCAGGCCCAATTCAAGGTGCTGGTTATGACATTTAAAGCCCTATACAGCTTGGGACCGTGACAGCTGAGAAACCGCCTACTTCCATATAATCCGGTCCGTCCCCTTAGGTCATCAGAGAAGGCCCTTCTATAGAGTGCCACCACCCAGCGAGGTGTGATGGGCAGAGGCAAGAAATAAGGCCTTCTCAGTATTATGGAATTCCCTCCCTGTTGAATTAAGTTCTGCCTCTTCCCTGGAAACATTTAAACAAGGTCTTGCGACTTTTTTATTTAGACAAGCCTTCTGAGCCCCCAGCCTTTTTACAAATTTTATAACATCTTAATTTTTTAATCTTATTGGCTGGGGTTCTTTTTAAACTCTGCTGCTGCTGTTGTTTTTAGTATTGTTTTTATAGCATTGTATTGCGTAAGTATTTTATAGTATTGTATATTTGTTGAATTTTATAGTATTGTTTTTATAGTATTTGGATTGATGTTGATTTATGTATATTTTATTTTATTTTGTACCTTGTATCTTGCTTTTTAAATTGTATTCCTTTGTTTGTAGTTACATGTTGTAAACCGCCCAGAGTAGCCCTTGGTCTAGATGGGCGGTATAAAAGTCAAATAAATAAATAAATAAATAAATAAATTATTGTTGTAAGCTGCCTTGGGTCCCTTCGGAGAGAAAGGCGGCATAGAAATAAAGTTATTATTATTATTATTTTCACTGACCAGGAATGTTAGGATTTTGGAAACTGTAGTTCAAAACATCTGAAATGCCAAAGGTGCACAACTCTTACTGTAGTGCAACCCTCACTTCTGTAGAAACATTTTATACACATTTTGTTTTGTTTACTTATGAGGTTCAATTAAACCAGGGGTATATCCTGCTTCATGAGAAAAGGTCTTGAGGATTCCATTTTGTATTGTTTTACAGTACTCCTGTATAATATTTTTACAGTTCTGATTTCATTTTGTGAAAGTGTGTTGCGTTCGTAGAAATATAAATTCAGAGACATGTTGATCTAAACTCTAAAGGCTCAAATATATATCAAGATACAGTTTTATTGTTGCTGTTGTTGCTTAAGGATAGGATATGAATTTGTTTGTATTTGAAGCATAAGCTCTTGAGATACATCAAGGGGTGCTATAATTATGTATGTACAAATTCAAAATACAGTGTTTTATTTGTTGATGGGCATCTGAATGAACTATAGTTAGATAGGGGAAATGGATACAGTTTACAAGTCTCAGTAAGGAAATGAATTTAAATAAATAACAACATAAATGGACAGACCTTTGGGTAGTGGATGGCATATAAGTTAATAATAAATAAATAAATAAATAAATAAATAAATAAATAAATAAATAAATTTAATGTACTAGAACAGTGATGCCTTACAATCAGTTGGTGAGCTATAGCATCCTGGGTAGTGAGTGCATAGTGAGCAGAAGGACCACTCAAGACATATTACTGGTTTTTCTTTAGTGTTCCTGCAGTATGATTCATTTGGGACATCTATAAGATATACTAATCCAAACACAGAAGCCTACAAATTGGAGACCAGCACAAGAAACGTAGTCAAAAACACTATCATTTGCACAAAATGCTCAACATTCTGTACCTTCCGTTTCTATTTACCATTTGTACTACAATGCAAAACTATATGTAGTACAGTAGAATAAAGTTGTTATCTTGACAGACTCTAAACAGAAATCAGTTGAAAGGAACATCAGTTACCATGAACTCTAACAAAAGTGGCCATCACAAACTTATCTATTCATGTAGGAAGCTTCCCTACCATGTTCTCTAAGTTCTTGGGTATGTGATCTAAATCTTGCCATTAGGCTGTAAGGAAATAGCAGAATATGCCAAAAATACATCTGCACAAAGGAAGTGGTGTCTTTTAGGGTCACCTCCTTTTTTCCAGCAAGTGCCTTCTGTTTTAGCATGTATAATTTAAAAGCAGCAGCACAGGGAGGACATTACGTTGAGGCACCATATAAATTATGGAGAACAACTGGGAAGTGTGGGTCCTTAACACAGCATGTACATGATCCATGACATATAGCAAGCTATTTTTATCAGCCAGAGAGCCCGCTATTCTTTTCTCTTCAACAGTTTATACATGCCAAGAGAAGACAAACATCAGTTAGAGAAGAAATTGAAGAAGACAGAAGGGTAGAAGAGAAGCCAGGTGCTTGATGAAACAATGATGGAAGGTTTTGTATGCATGAATAGGTCCAGACATTTTTCTAACTAAACTAAGCTAGCCAGGCATTTGTGGTATAATCATTTTTAAAAAGTACAGTGGACCCTCTTATAACAAATGGTTTGTATAACATAAAATCTGTACAACATAAAAAATTCCAGAGGTAGGGGAAATTTGCTTAACAGAATCGCCTATGGGGTGAATCTGTACAACATAAAAATGGCCGTGATTAAGGATTACTCTGCTTTCAATGCATTCCTATAGGAAATTTGTATAAAGGAAATTTGCTTAACACAATTTCATTTGGAACAAATTAATTCCTTTATACAAGGTGCTACTGTATAGAGAACAAAGGCAATGTATGTTGAAAGCAAGGAACTCATCTGAAAGCTTCTTTAAATCTCTCATCATAAATTTAATTAGAATGACTGTATTATAAAAACATAAGAGTCAAAAGTGATGCCAGGCAGCAATCCTGACAGCAGTGGTCTGGCAGCACTTTTCTTACTATTAAAAGCTCCCACCTCCACCTCCCCCGCATCCCATTGCGCTTCCAAAATCTTCCCCAGGGCAGGAGTCTCAGTGGAGACTCAGAACCTGAAGGGGAAGTAGGAAACTTTCCATTAGTTTAAATAAAATGTTCCTAGCACCTGATCTCGGTTATGGCAGCATAAAGGATTTTGCTCAGTGATTTCCAGAAGCTAGCCAAGCTCTGAGAGGATGTGAACGTACAGCCTTGAGACAGGATCATGGACCTTCTGGCATGATCTGCAGAATTATCACTTACAGAGTACCAGCTGTACAAGTTTGAAAAAGGATTTCTTAACTATCGCAGTGAATCAACATTGTGGACACTGCTTCTCTTCTCAAACTGTTTTACCGAGTTTACAAATCAGCCTTGCTTTGTTTTATGATTAGCCTTCAGAATTAAACACAGAATTAAGAATTCTTTAAACTCTGATTTCTCAAACAACAAGGACTGCCTCATTATACAAAATCGGCCACAATGAAGGGAATATTCAGTAACCTCTATTTCTATTCTGAAATTCAGTACAGATGAAGGGGCAACTACAGTACATTAGCCATTTACATCACAGTTTGCATTAGACTCAGTTGGCACAGATGAAATTGAATTTAAAAATTGTAACAACTCAATGTAAATCTAAACATGGAAGAGCCTGGTGGGGGATGATCTATTTTAATTGTGCAATCATCTTTTTGTTCATCCAACATAGGGGGTTTATTTTGCTCCGGTTTGGCTTGCATTACTTTTCTTCACTTTCTGTTCTATGTGATCATAGATCTATGTGTTCTCTCCAAAGAGTGTCTCCCAAAGTTAGCATTGCAGAAGATCAGAGCTATGTCACTTCAGAAAAGTAATAGAAAAAAATAATCAAAAAGGGGTAAAAGGAAGGAGTAGTCCCAGTGGAAATTGCCAGCCAGAGGTAGTTTCCATGTTGGAGTTCTGTGCATGAATAAATACTGAGCAGGATACCATCACATTTTCCCCCTGAACAGGGCAAATGCCTCTGTATCAACAGAGTTTCCACTGATAACATCTCTCTTTGGAAAAATGACTCCTTTAAACAAATATGAACATTATCACTACTGTAATAATGTTTCCATGGAGTCTTTTGCTCTGACTCACATGTCACAGTCCAAGTAAGCATGGTTTTGACAATAAAAAAGGAAAGAAAGAAAGAAAGAGAAGAAAAGAAAAGAAAAGAAAAGAAAAAAGAAAAGATTGATTATATGGATGGATGGATGGATGAATGGATGGATGGATGGAGATACAAGAAGCCTATATCTTTCTTCTAATGGGTAAAACAAGATGATTTGGAAGGTGACTTGGGGTTGCAGAAAAACCAACAGAGAGAGGATTGGTCTCTCTTACCCTTTATCTGCCCCAGCCTACTTCATAAAGGCTATTTTTTTGAAACATAGAAAAATGACGTATGCTGGATCATTTGAACCTGATGTCTCAGGGAAAGGTCTTTTACTTCAATGGCTACTTGATCCATCTTTCCGAGGTAGGTAAAATGAGTACCCAGATTGCTGGGGGGTTGGGGGCAATATGTAGCCTGCATACTGTAATTAAAAACTGTAAACCGCCCAGAAACTACTTGAAGTGGTATGGGGAGGTTTTTTAACTGGAAATGTTAGTTATCAAAGTTATTGATTTACTCCTATTTTTAAAACCTTCAAAATAAAACAGAAGGGTTTGCAATACAGCTGTCCTGAAACATGTGGCATGAGCTTCAGTTCTCATTCTAGCTGCAAATTCTTACATTACCTTCTCATACTGAACACAAAAATATTAACCTTGAATTACTCTTTGGAAAGTCTGCTATTCTCCCAGGATCCCATGAACCATAAAAGCTCCTTTTACGACCTTTACAGCTTCCTGCAATACTGTGTTTAATTTATGTTCTATAATATCTTCAACCCATCATTACCTACAAGTAAAATGAATGTATGTATATTAAAACTACATATCAGGCAGAGAGTAACAGTATTATATTTGGTTTAATTTTACACACATCAAGACAGTTCACAAAATGCATGCTGAAGTACCATGCTATCTTTTATTCATAGCTCACCTGTAAAATTCTCTGTAAGATCAATGGTAGAGGAATGAATGCTGCCATATTGTTCAGTACTTGCATTGTCAAATTCTTAAGAACTGGAAAAACAATTACATCAGAATCATAGTCAACAGGAGCAAATCTACTCATTTCGACCACAATAAGGACATTAAATAGGACTGGATTCACTGGTTCAGTAAAGCACATTAGAAGGTGAACTGAGAAAATTACCTACTGAAAGAACTTGATTTACAATGAATTCCTACAGAGTAATAATCAAATACAGTCCACCTCAAAAATATACTTCCAAGAAGTACTCTATCTATACAGTATTAAAATTATCTCCAAAGAAAGAGGGATGATTCAACAGTGATTTTTGAAAAGAGAAACACAGCTCCTGAACACCATTTCAGAAGACATGCCTTGTACATCAAAGGCTATTTTCACATGTTAATTCTACCTAGACTAGATATACTCACATACATCTTCTTGAGTAACTATGCTCGTGTAACTTGACATTCTGCAAGTAACAGTGATGATCACAGCAAGGCAGAAGTAGTATTCACAAAGAACTTCCACAGGAGCATTGCGCAATTGATCAAAACAAGAAACTGGCAACCAGTCACACAGCTGAAATAGGCAATCCTAATTTCCTGGATGGAATGTCCACCACAATTGCATAATGTAGTGCTGCTCCTAGACAAACAGGATTCCAGCCACTGAAATCAAAGATCTTTAATTTAGATGTGCCTAACAAGGCTTGTCCATTTCAATGGACCTACTTAAGTGGGACTTACACTGCGTTTAGCCCCAAGGCTTACATTCATAACTTTACTATAGGGAATAAGAACAAAGCAAGTAGAAACAGGCTATATCATCACAAAAATATTCCTGACACTGCAGCTCTGCAGTATGTGCTTTGTAAGAAAGCAACAGACATGCTCACTCTCATATTTGGGGGGGGGGGGTTCCAAAACCACACAATAACAAGGTGGATACCTGGTGCCCCAGCATACCTATATACTTACATTCTGAATAATGGCAAAATGCTGGAGAACCAGATAATCTTTGGGGGGACATCATTGCTTCTAAGAGTGGAAACCACAGTGCCTAGCAAAAGAAAGAAAACGAAATGTAATGGCTGCTAGTTTGTACATCTGAATCAGGCAATATTTTGCTCCCAGTCTTATTGCTATACTAAAACACCTATCACTGGGCTATATGCAGGATAATGCTAGAAAAGAAAAGAAAAGCTTGTAACTGAAACTAAACAAGATGCTATGGTAAAGGTACATTTACCCCCCAAAACCAGCTAATACATACCTAGTTTATCCTTCTTCTGTAATGATTAGTAAATTTAGCTCACATTATGTATTGTGTTTCCCTAACCCAGCCGCAGATCACAAACTGCCAACAATGGGAGTCACCGAAAATTGGGAGCTTGCACTAGTCAAACAAACAGTAAGCTCTACTATAAATTATAGTGGGAGTGGGAAGAAAATAAATGACTATTTATGAAAACAACCATACACTTATCGTCAATAGGGCTAACGACCAATAACAGCCTTTCTTGGACTTTAGAAAACAACAAGCTTCTTACTTCTCTCTGCTCTTGATTCAATTTGTGTGAGTTCCTCTGGCAAAGTGCAATTGTTTTTGCTAAGATGTCTTCAGTTTCTTTTAATGAAGGAAACATCGCTGAATCTATATGGTGAAGGAAGAACTAGCAGTTAGATACAACAGTTACACAAATGCAGTTGAAACCCTATGGGAAAGGAAAAATCACAGAGCTTGACTGAAATTATGTATGAAAATTAGTACTAAGAAAATGAGAAGGAAAACTTAATTGATAGGAGAACTAGGTCTGGAATTACTCTAACAGAAGAGTACAAGCCATAATCAACATAATATTCAATTTCATTAAAAATATGCTTCATGGAAAAAGACTCCATTTTTTAAAACTTACTTTCATCTTCACTTGTAAGTGTCCACAACTTCTTTTGTAGAAACTGGGGGGAAATATACCTTGTATTAGTTGAATTCCCAAGGAATTTTATATAACATAGTTTATATATTTATTCAGACTCTTTCTCTTCACTTCAAGCTTCCACTCTCTGTCTACACCAGTCTGCCTTTTCTGTGTAGAGAGTGCCACGGAGAATTCCACAGAACCAAATCAAGAAGCGACTTACCTACTTGGTAAGCATTATTAGTGATTTATTTAAAATACTGCCAGGCTATCTTTTAGGGCAACTCTCTCAAACGGACATCAAGGTACGCATTAAGAAGAAGCAAAGGTGAACTGTACATGGGGCTGCCTTACTGGGCAAAAGCTCCACATATAGTGATTTGGTCTAGTACCAGGCACAATGATACCTGTGTGTGTACTCATATGTGTTCATGCCTTTCCCATGCTCTGACCCTGTGGAATCCCCAGTGGTCCAGGAATAACAATGGTTTGAAGGGCACCTAACATAATATGATAGTAAAATAATTGTTAATAAAACAAGCTGCAAATTATTAATCTACCTATACATATCAGAGTAAGAACATGCAGAAACAAACAGTCTTTGCTTAAAGAGTTTAGCTTATGATCAGATAGATATGTTTTATCAAGTTAAAGGTATTAAGAAAAATGAATTCATACATATGGTAAAAAAAACACTGTAAGAAGAATTTTAAAACATCAAATAACCTAGAATAAATGTGAT
Organism: Phrynocephalus versicolor; assembly: GCA_023846285.1. NCBI lineage: Eukaryota > Metazoa > Chordata > Lepidosauria > Squamata > Agamidae > Phrynocephalus > Phrynocephalus versicolor. The sequence goes on along the minus strand of JAHTLZ010000379.1, from coordinate 21,180,697 downwards.
GTCTTTATCCCTTCATTTCAAGAGAGCTTTAACTATAATCTTTAATGCAAATAGTTCCACTATTTCCCTCACAAGTAAGTGACCACAATGTTTCAAAGCGATATCCCTCATCAACCATACCTCCAGCATAACTAAGAAGGCACCATGAATATCCCCTTTCTTCTCAAGAAGATAGGAAGACGCTTCATGAAGTTGGTGTTTCTGTACAATCTGAAGAAAACGCCACAAATTACTTAACAATTTCAGTGAATCTAGTATTGTTAGATAACTGAATGCCTGATCACTTCAGGTAAATTCCATTTTAATAATCCCATTGTAATAGTATTACACACTAGATCATTCAATTGTCCCCACACATTTTCTACTGCAGGAGGAGTGGAGAAGCAGTGTACTGGAGGTCATTTTAGGAGGGCCAGTGTTTGGTCTGATTAGGTCAGAACACACTAGCCCCTCTAGACTCGACCTTCTACTGGCTGCAGTCTCCGGTGGCTACAGCTTTTTAAAAAATGTAAAGTACATAGAATTCTGCATGACCCATACCCAAGAATATCCAATGCTTTTATATTCTAGCTTCACAGACACGTGGCTTATAGAAATAACATCACCATAACAATCTAACAGCAGAAGTTTTAGCTGTTGAACAGAAAAGTAGCAAAGTCCTATTTCAACCAAAAAAAGCTCTTGCTAAATCCATTTCGAGCTAAACAAAGTAACCAATTAGTTAAACTAGAAACCCACTGCTCAACTTTGATTTAGATACTGTACCAACTAATTGGTGTCTGCAAAGTAAATGGGACAATATTGAATGATATCAAAATCCTTCAACAGATGTCCTCTAGAAAGTTTGGACTACATCTTTATTATATTTAATGATTAACTTGCTGATGGTCAATGAGGCTCATGGAAGTTGTAGTCCAAAACAAAATCTTTTATTAGGGAAACTTACGTACATAGGCTCCCCCAAAAGATGACATCCAAGCATATTTGGTCTCATATTCCCTAGATATCTATGCCTTTAGGCATGTCCAGCTCAGAGATCTATGCCTAATACACGGGCATCAGGGCAGGACAAAAGAAGCCCTGCAGATTTAGATACAGGGTGAGTGGCACCACCCAGCAGCCCCTGTAGTGGCATAAAAGGGACTGATTGACTTTAGTGGAAAGACTTTGAAGAAATACTTTTCATGTGATTTCCATCCCATTTCCAGGCTGTTTTACTTTACCTGAATTGTCTCTTCCAGCCTGTATGTCTCTAGGAATTGTAATGTCTCTAAAACCTGGTCAGGATCATACTGACACAGCAGCTCAATAAAGTGTTCAGTAACAGTGGGAGAAATCTGAAGCACATCTTGACTGATGCTTTCCCTAGATCAAGAAATAACACACACTATTGGAATCTATCATACTTTAAATGAACTCAGAAGACCATGCAGAACAGGCAACTGAATCATATACAGCAGTTCTGTTAAGCTTTGAACAGGCCGAGGCCTACTTTTTCCTGAGGACTACTACACTAAAACCTTTAGTGACGAATGTTATCCGTTCCAAGCACATGCTCATAAGCAGAAAATTTTGTAAGTAGAGCAGCGGTTTCCCATAGGAATGCATTAAAAACTAATTTATCCATTCTGGAGGGAACAGATTTCAATGCACCATGGCCTTTGAACTGCCCCACTCAGCTGAGACAGTGGGCTGGCAGAACCAGAACCCTGTCCTTGGGATGGGGGAGGGAGGGCTGGAGAACTTATCCCCTCACTTTTTTTATTGATGGCTGGTGGGCTACTTTTGAACCCTTCGCAGGCTACCGGTAGTCCATGGTTGACCTGTTTTGCAGGCCTGATATACAGAAATGGCACTAGGTATCATTAATTTACAGAATACAGTATGACTGATTTTTATTGCTGTGATCAAATTTGACTAGCAAATTTGACTATCCCTGGAAAAGCCAGAGATAACTGAAATACTGTAAATGTGGGCAGAAACCAAGAAATGTAAGCAATTCATGGTTTTAAGAGTTGAAATAATGTACTGATTAAGGCAAGAAAAGAAGCTCTTTCTTCTCTTACGGACTGTGGAACTCACATGAATCAGGACTCCATATAAGAAAATTATCCCAAAGAAAGTAGCAGAAATTGTACACATGGCAGACAATTGACACAGTACAAAAAGAAGAGTCCCGTTTGTCTTGAAAGGTGAGTAGGTTTGACATCATTTCCTACCATTTAAGACAATCCTGAAAATTGTTAGAACACGTGGTTAGAGATGGGCACGACTTGACGAAATTCTCGTTTCCGTTTCCGTTACTCGTTTCCGTTATGGAACGGAAACGGTAACGACAATTACTCCGCCAGAACTCGAACTCGAACCGACTAAAGAAAAATTGGGTCTGATTTGTCGTTGTCGTTCCTGGCATCGCGGCGATCCCGTGATGCCAAGCGGCACAGAAAAAAAGTTTTTAAAGGTTAAAAAAACCCCCGATTCCCGGGCAAAAAGCAGGCAAAAATATGCCTGCCTGAGTGAGGGCTCAGGGCACCTACCAGAGGGGTGGTTGACCCCCCCTCTCCTGTCCTGGGCTGCTCTGGTGGTGGGGGAAATCCTCGTCGTAGTCGCTCGCAACAAGCCGGACTCGCCGCCGGCCACCGCAATTGAAGCGGCACAGAAAAAAAGTTTTGAAACCCCCAATTCCCGGCCCAAAAAGCAGGCGAAAATATGCCTGCCTGAGTGAGGGCTCAGGGCAGGGCACCTACCAGAGGGGTGGTTTCTGGGGAGGGGGGTCCCCGGCCTCCCCCCCTCTCCTGTCCTGGGCTGCTCTGGTGGGGGAAATCCTCGTCATCTCGCAGTCGCTTGCAAGTCGCAACAAGCACCGGACTCGCCGCCGGCCGCCGCAATTCAAGCAGCACAGAAAAAAAGTTTTAAAATTCCCGCCACCCCGATTCCCAGCCCAAAAAGCAGGTGGAAATATGCCTGCCTGAGTGAGGGCACCTACCAGAGGAGGGGTGGTTTCTGGGGGGGGGGTCCCCGGCCTCCCCCCCTCTCCTGTCCTCCTGGGCTGCTCTCGTCTCGCCATGCCATGCGGTGCGGGCGGGGGATCGAAAATGGGGCGGCGATCGCAATATTTTTTTTGAAATCGTGGTCCAAAAAACAAAAACACACAAGCCAACACAAGCACCACAGAAACATGCGGAAATTGCTATTTTAAAACTGCCAGAATTTTTACAGTAGCAGTGGGTTTTTCTTGCAACAAAATGTCTCCTCTGTCCTCTCTCCATTGATTTTATTTTATTTATTTTTTTTACACCTGCGCAATGATGGGCTGGCCATGGGAGTGACCATGCAAATTTTTGGAGCCATTCCACCAATCGCATGGCCACTTGGCCAGGTTGACCACAGAGACTTCTGGGATGTGCCAATCGGGCATAAAAAGCCCACTAACCATAGCCCGAACCTGAACCCAAAGCCTAAGCCTAACCCATACGCCAGTACACTATCCTTCTAAGTGGGTCAGAGAGGCACCCAGAGGTGCACCCCAATACTCACCTAACCTCACCCGTAACTAGCCTAACCCTAGCCCTTGTGCTAACCCGTCTTAACCCTAAGCCAGATCTACTTGCATTGCACTACACGCAAGTACCTTTCCCTTCTTAGTGAGACGCAGCGGGTGCAGAGAGTCCACCAGTCTGGCTCTGGGTGACTCCTGCAGGCTCGGCTCGGCAGCATGTGTGACATGCAAACCATGCCCCCGAGGCCTGACTGATGCAGGGAAGGCACCCCAAAAAGAGGGGTGCCTCTGCCAGTCTGCTGTGTCTGCAACTTGGTATGCATATCCATATGGCTATGCATGCCCTTTTGCAGCGGGTGAGGATAGGAGGCACCCACGGGTGCCTCCAGGAGCCCGCTTTCCCTTTATAGCAGGCCAGAGGAGGCACCCACCCCACAGAGGTGCCTCCAGGAGCCCGCTACCCCCCCAAACCAGTATAACGACAGACGAAAAAATGACACCACGAAACGACAAGTTTTTGCGAAATTTCGCGAAAAACGGGAACGAGCCGAAACGGACCCGTCCCGAAAAACGATAACTCGGAAAAAAAAATCCTGGTCGTGCCCATCTCTACACGTGGTGCACACACACACCAGCTCTATATTTGTCTTTAATATATATGTTTGCGTGTCACTCCAGATGGACTTTGTGACAGCACATTAGGCTTGATACCTGATGGTGGTGTAACTACACTGAAGGCAATGGAATTACAAAGGAGATTAGTCTAGCACATTTAATTTAGCTAGAGATTTAATGTCAAGTAGGTACAGCGCTGGCTGATGGGGGTGGGGGAGTAAAATGAGGCCCAGCATGCCTTGGAAAACAAACAGAACCGGGAGCACTTTTGTCCTTGTTTTTTGTGCCCAGAAAACAAACATTGCTGCATTTTAAATCTAATCTTCTTTAAAGAGGGAGTTTATGTTACAAACAAAATATATCAAAACCAGAAAGCAAGGGCACATGTGAGCTGAACTGCAATGATCACTGACAGCTGCTTCCATGAGATGACTTCCGTTGCCTTATTATGTCTTTCTGGTACTCAACACAGATTTCATGGCAGAACCAGCTCCCTCTTGGAAGCAGCAATGCTATTAACACAGAACCTTCCCCAAAAGAACCAGAATGACACTAAGGGTGGTATTACATTACAGTCTCCATGGAGACATGTCAACATACAGACTCTATATTATCAAAACAGTGAGGATCTGGCTCTTATTTGTGGGTGGTGGTTGCTGTAGCTTTTACTGCTAATCAGACACTTGAATGGATATGAGTGGATATGAATTTTTTAGTAAATAAACAAACTGAATCATCAGCTAGTGATTGAATAGAAATAACTGGTTTACAGGAAGGCAGCTGATGACACAGACATAAAAAACTGCAAAATCAAGGTGAAGTGAAGACAAAATATTTCCTAGCTTGCAGCTTACTGAAATGCCCCGTATGCACAGTGTTAGGAAAACTCTTCTTTTTCAGCTTTCAACAAGGTTTTCCAAACATGTATCTTCCTCCATTTGCTCTTTCCACACCATCACCACCACCTACACTTTTTGTATCCTTAACCCATATGATTTTCTATAGCTTAAATATATAAATCTAAATGATATCTACATTTAAAACTATGAGAATTTGCATATTATTATCAAGGAAAAGAGACACTAATTTCCAAAAGCATTAGGCGGCCATACTATACATGCATACTCAATTAAAGAATAATGAAAAGAAAATAACATACATAATTTAAAAACATATTAATAAAAGTACTTATTTGAAAGATATTTAATATGCTTTTCTTAGTTCATTTTCTTCAAACCAAGATGGTTTACAAAATACAAAATGTATGGCAGTACATTTTCCATTAAGCATACTTATGCAGCAGCAGCACAATGTTTTAAAGCAGTGCTGCCCAACTTTGAACAGGGCGAGGTCTACTTTTTCCGGCCCAAAGTGCCTGAAGGCTACTACATGAAAACTAAGGTTAAAAATACAGTGGTACCTCTGATAACGAATTTAATTCATTCTCAGAGGCAATTTGTTATCCGAAATGTAGTTTCCCAATGAAATGAATGGAAAACTGATTAATCTGTTCCACAGGTCTGAAAAAAGGCAAAAGCAGTTGGGTTTTTTTCCAGACCTTTTTATAAAATGCACTCTAAAGGCATGCAGTGCTGGAATAACAACACCCCTGAATACCCCCCCTGCAGTGCAATGCAAACATGGACAAAAGAAACCAGCAAGACGGCCCCAGCCTTTTCTCACCCAAAATTAATTCTATTACTTATTTATTATGATCATATGGCTCGTTCAGAGAGAAGAGAAAAAGTAGACTACTACAATAAAACAGTACAATGAAAAGAGAGAGATTACAGCTATAAACCATGCATGGGTCAACCTTCTGCCAATAATACAGCTCTTCAGATGGGGGAGGGAAAATGGCTGGATTTGCAGATGAAAGAAGAGAAGAAGGCGGGCTACTTTTTAACCCCTTGTGGGCTACTGGTAGCACGCGGTTGACCTGTTGTACAGACCTGCTCTACATTAAAGAATTAAAACAGACTATATAGTCTTTATACATACCTCGGGTCAAGTAGGCTTTTCAAAAACTGGAACAGCAGATACCGATCCTAACAAGCAAGAGGAGGAGAATGAATTGTACTTACTATATGACTTTTTCATTTTTAAAATTTGAATACTTATATAAATACTCAGTCTTGCACTAAAAATAATATTAATCATATTTGGAGAAATTTGAAATTTTAGCCTTTATGTGCATGTGTCTTAAAATAAAAATCATTATTTGGGAAATAGGATGGTGCAAAGAATGAAACCGTTTGTTAAACCACTTGGGTTCAAGCTATCTCAAAACCATGTCCCCCATTATGAGTTTATTCAAGTACTAAGATCACTGAGAGGCCTGCTCCTGTTTCCACCACCTTCACAGATCCATTTGGTGGGGACACAGGAGAGGGCCTTCTCTCTTGGTGCTTGAAAACTTTGGAATTCCCTTCTACTGGAGGATAGAGTGGTCTCATTTTTTGCTCTCATTCTGCAGGGAGGCAAAAAAAATTCAGGCAAGCTTTTTCTCAGTGACTGGCTATCTGAATGGGACTGGATTTTTAAATGGATTGTTAAACCTTACACTGTTTTGAATGTATTACTTTATTTACCATTTCTACCAATGATATTTGTTTGATCCTTTTTAACATTTAAAGATTTGTTGCTTTTAGCTTAAAATATTATATTTTAATGATGAAACCTACCTTGGGTTCTTTTTAAGGAGAAACCAAAGGTAAAATATTTTAAATAAATAAACGAATAATTGCTTGTGGCTGACTACAGTATATCTAAATTTTATATAAATTCTTTATAGTATCCCATCTTTCTCTTAAAAAGCACCCAAGATGGCTCAGAGTATAAAAAAGAAACAATATTAAAAGATAGAAAGCTAAAAGCTAAAAATAATAAATTATAATTATAAAAATGAATTAAACAAATATAATATTAAAACTAGCAGATAAAAACAGAATTAAAAACATATTAAAAGCAGCAAAAATATAATCAGACCCATAAAAAAGTAAAGCCTGCCTGAAGAGAAAGGCCAGATGTCTCTAAAATCGGATTCACCTACTTCTAAATTCATAGGCAATTCTTGTTACAAATATGTTACATTACCTGAACCTCTACAAAAGGATTTAAACCATCACAACTTTCTAGACAACATAATAGCAGCCCTTTTTAGAAAGACTGCAATCCAAAACTGTGCTTCCTAAAAAGACTCACAACAATTATTTTGTTCAGTCTAGCTTCAGATTCATAGAAACTGCCAAAACAAGTTAGTTTAAGAAGAGTTGTTCCCTCACTTTCCTACATTGTTTTAAAGAAGCTGTTAAGATGTCAAGTGATGGATCTGGCCAAGAGTAGAATTATGCATCATGACAGACCAATTAACCAATTGCTTCAGAGCAAACTATTTTGCGAGCTGCTGCTAAAATGGTTCAGTGGCTGAATGACAAGTTATCCATTAGTGAGTGCAATTAGTGTCAGGAAGCTCAAACAAATATCAAGAAACAAAGCATAATAAAAGCCAAAAATATATTTTAAAAAATAAAGAAGACAAAAATGTGATGGCACTTTAAAGACTAACTGCTAGATTTTAATGCACATTTTCATGCCCTTGCTCTCACACTTCCTGTTCTCTTTGAACATTCCTAGAACATTCCTTTGAACATTCCTTGGAGAGGAACATTTGAACTTGGCTAACATTTAAGTTTGTGGCATACTCAACAAGCATAAGAGGGATTCAGTTGGATATTTAAGAAAATAATCTTGTTAAGCATTACAAAAGCATGGTATTGATGCTTGATCCAGAAATAAATCCTTTAGTCCAAAAAAGTAGAATGTAGGCAGAGGTACTTTTTGTGATACTCAACTATATTCCTATATAGTTCAGGGCAGGGATCCAATTTTTACAATAGGTGACCAAGGGAAGCTGGGTCTTTTCCCAACCCTTCCCTTTCAAGCACACAGCCTCACAATCCATATTAGAGTATCTGAGTGAAAGGGTGGAAAAATGTGTCTAGTGGAGAAAATGTAGTGATTTTGTCTATTATTATATTAAATGCTGGCTGAGCGGAATACACAGTAATGTAAGGTTTGCAGGTTTAGCACTGAGGAAATATAAATTATGCTATTTATTTTTCTATTTCTGACATTTAAATACTGCCCCATTATTGCACAACACTATTCTGGATGCTGTATGTATAAAACAGTAAAATAGCACAATCTAACTAATTTAAAATCAGGCAGCAGCTAGCTAGAATAAACTGGCACCAAGGCTTGATGGTACAGTGTATCTGAGAAGAGGTACAGGGCATATAAATTCACAAGGGATTGGCACCCAAGGCCTCATGAAATAGATGAGTCTTCAGCAGCCTCTTCAAATTAGGGAGGGAGGGAGCAAGGTGACACTACAATGAAATATGATTCCGGAAAGTTGGTGTCATTGCCAAGAAGACCCAGTTTCTTTCCATTCCTTTATTTATTTTCTACGCTAAGCAAAATAAAACAAATATATTGCTTGTCTCCTGTCATGTTACAAAGTCAATCACAATTTTCCCAACATTTCAGCCCAAGATAATTCATATCTCATTTCCCAACTTAAAAGAACATATTTTTAAATTTAATTTCCTTTTTATCCCATCCATGTTCTATCTATCTGTGAGGTCCTCCGCAGCCCCCCTCCCCTCCTGAAGCCATGTCTGCAACGGAATTAGGGTCATCAGACGGTTTTTGCTGTTTCAACTCTGGTTTATTAAACATTTCTTTATAAATGCTGCAACTGCCTCCCAAGTCTTTGTTATCACTGGGTTCAGGCTGAGCCTCTCGCCACACCCTCCTCAGAGTCCCGGGCTGCTGAGCATTAGTGTCCTCTACTAGCGCAAAGCGCTCAGCAGTCCTAACCTCTCCAAATGCCATCCCCAAACCCCTGGGCATGTATCTCTCAGTCAATATTTCCTGAGGCGTTGCTCCCAGCATCGTGGGGTAGGATCCAGGCGTCCTGGGGGCACAGCCAGGCATCTCATCAACACAGTCCCAAGGGTAGAGGGACATCTTCGTCTCTCTCTCTCTCTCTCTCTCTCTCTCTCTCTCTCTCTCCCTCTCAGTGTTCCCACCATTGCAAGGTTTTTGTCAGCTTTCTTGCCTCCCTCTCTGCTATTTGCCCCCAGAACGGAGCCTTCCAAGCTTTCTAGCTTCGCCACTATCTCTGCCTCCCTTGGCAGCTGGAAGGTAATCCACTCTCCGGTCCAAGGATCCTCCCTGACCACTTCAAACAACTCCATTCCCCTTTGTTTCTCCACCACCATCACCAAGTTATAATTCGCCACCACCTTCTCCATTCCCCCCAAACCCAACTGCCCGCTTCTCTCCTCCTCCTCCCTTTTAAACTCTTCTTCCCCTATGTTAATTATTTCTGTCCTCTCATTCGTAGGTTTGTCTTGGGAGGAGGGTGCACCCGCTTCTCGTGTTTGCTCACATTATCTTTACTTCCATCTATTTCCATCTAATACAAAAATTAGAGATAGCAAAATATAATATTGAACTAGCATGTATGGTCTTAAACAGTATACTCAATCCTGATATTTAATGCTTCAATTGACTTAAATCACTTAGTATATATTTTAGCTGACTTAATATATAATAGATGTCATCAACAAGGTATATTTACCTATTCTTCTAAGAGATACCTAATTTCAAAAGTCTTCTATAACTATTAGAGTTACATCTTGGTCTACATATTTCACTCTACATATACAAGTTCTTATCTAAACCCAGCTAATTAGTTAACATTTATTTATATTTCAAATTGGTCTTCACATTTCCGTTTTCCATTTCCCATATCATGACAAACAATTAATAGCTTTAGATAGTCAGAATACAGAGAACAAGTGTTTTACATAATCGATTCACTAAGTCAAACATTCCCTTTCTGGATTCCCTCTTTTTCTGCCAGTTCCACCATCTTTACAAGTTGTTTTTCTATATTAATATAAGCTTTGTTGCTGGAAAATTCCCAAGTTCTTCTTTCCTCTGCGTTCATATCCAACAGAACAAATGTGCCCATCTTCCTCCTCTATAGATTTAGTCCAGCCACAGATTTATCCTTTATTGCATTTGTCTGCAGCTTAAGATCAGCTCTCTCTTTGGTTCTATCTCCTGATCAAGATTGAATTCAACTCTCTGCACTGTACAATTCTGCAATTGTACTGGCCTATTTTTAATAACTTTTATGGTTTTATACCGCAATAAGAACCTGACTGACTGACTGACTGACTGACTGACTCTCTTTACGAGTACATCCTGCACAGCTCCCGTTGTAGTCATCTGTAGACTAAAATCAGCCCGCTGTTCTGGTTTTGCATCCTGATCAAGATCCAAAATCTCTATATCCCCAGAAGATGATTCCATCTGTGATGTAGTAATGTCTATTATTTACTTTAATCTACATACAATTGTGTTGGCAAACTCTTCATCTGACAACATTTTCCAGCTCATTGTGTTCTTATGGCTCACATCAAAGGGTTAATATCACTTAGTTGTAGTTTCTGCCACACAGTTTCCAAGAGGAAGGGGTATAAAAGTAGGAGACTGAATTGAAGGAAAAAAAAGGGGGAAAGAGGCAGACAGAGAGAAGCCAGCTACCACCCCACAGATTACTGGTATTTTGAAAAAAATTAAGTCCAACCAAGGTCAAATAAACATTCCTCTGAAAACAGCTTTCACAGTGCTGCTCCCAAGCTATTTCCTTGTTTCTACCACATAGAAAAGGAACAAAGTGAAAAAGAAGTTTCCTTTTTAAAAATTATTTTCCACCAACCCAGAAAAGCAATAGGCCGAAAGGCAAAGCAAAGCCATCACAACAAGTGTGAAAGAAATCACTTCTCCAAATAGCTCTGTCTTTCAACATATTCACACCCCTTCATTGAAAGCTGCTCTTCTACAGTGGGGTGGGTGGGTTAGTGCTTGTTTGAAGAAAGAATTCTAAACATCACCAAAGTGAAACTTCGTATAGACAGAAGGATGTAAGCAGTTTTACTCACAACATGCCAAATATTTACAGCTTTTTACATTTCTCCGGTGCCAACAGCTCATGCTGCCATCATCAACTTAATTGATGCCATCTGGTTTTCCTCCAGCGAAAGATAAAGCATTTTCCTGGACCAATTAAACTCACTGCGGCTCCTTTCATGGTCAAACAGGTACTACCTTTCTTCGTCTCGCCTCCAAGGAGACTTATCCTTTTTGGGATCCCTTTTATCTGGAGGAATTCAACCCGATAAGCCACATAGCTTATCAAGTTTTCTCACCGTGGTGTAGACTGGAGCCGGAAGTTCAAGAAGGCCTAATTTCTTGTTGAAGAATTTCTGGAGCATAGACTAAGGGGAGTTGCAGAGGAGGATGGCCTTGGAGAGAGACACTCCAACAAGTAACATGGCCCCCAACCACAAAGAGTTTTGTAAGCAAGGGCCAATACCCTGAACTTGATCCAGGATGCAAGCAAGCCAGGGCCGAGGGGATGCAATCAAATCTGCTTGCACTAGCTATGAGCCTGGCAGCTGCATTCTGGGCCCACCACGTTCTCCTGGCAAACCTCAACGGAAGCCCCATGTAAATAGCATTTCAATAGCCAATCCTGGAGATCACCAGTGCATGCACCCAACATCCTGATGGCTCTCTCATCTAGGTTGGGGCAGGGCCACAACTATGGTCTGTGTCACCCAGGGTACACATGGATTCCACAACACACCCACCCAGTGGGGAAGGTGTGTAATAGCACAGAGTACAAATACTACATTCCCATTTTTGTGCCCCTCCCCAGCACAACACCTGGGGCACATGCTCCATCCCCAGTTGCATCCCTGGATAGGAGCAGAGCTGGCCAATGAGCCTCAGCTGATTAAATGCTGACCTGCACACAGCTGCCACCTGGGAATCCCAGGAAAGTGCCTGGTCCAAGAGAGCTCCCAGAATCTAAATTCAATCCCTAAGCAGGAAGTCTATGCCCCCTAACCAGTCATAGGTACCTCCCCCCCCCATGACCTCCATCTAGTCCAGGTTCAACTTGATTCTGTTAGCCCTGGTCCATTCCAGCACTGAATCCAGACAACACTCCAACATTTGGACAGCGTTCACCACAGAAGTGGAAAAGGAGAAATCGAGCTGCATATAATGGGTACACTGATGATAGCTCCAGATGAAATTGCTATTGCAACACCCTGACTTCTGCTTAGGGAAGGAACTACTGGATATCTCCATATAAAAGAGAAATAATTCAAACCACCTGCACAATTTGATGAACACGCAATTTAACTGAATAGGATCCTATCGTTAGCATGTCACAGTCTCTATATGCAGTCTTACAGAACATATTCCACTCCTACCGGTAAGAGAGCTCCGTGAAATGGCAACCTACATTGAATGTTGGAAAACTGAGAAAATTTGCAATCAAGGATACAAGGCACACGGATTAGGATATTTAGAGTTCTTGTTAACTAGTCACTACTAGAGTAGAAGACAGTAGAAATGTAGATAAAGCAAAATAATTTAAAGAACTGTTTAAAATTGCTCTCACAGCACAATTTAAAGAAAAAGAAGGAAGTATTCTAGATAGAAGAAATAGGAAAACTGAAGGGGGGCAGAGAAAGAGACAAAAGCTGGAGAAGAGGCCACCAGAAAATGGTAATGTGTCAATGGAGAGAGAGAGGAGTTTAAGGGAAGAAAGTCATACAGTATAATTTGGAGGAGGGACTGGAATACATGGACCAGCATCAGGTAAGATAAATGAGCAAGAAGGTTAGGATTAAGACTAGATAGTTAAATTTATCACCATATGGCATCAGCAGCAGAGCAGTTACTGAGCCAATTTAAGATACAAACTTAGAACAATGTCACAAGAGATGGAGTCAGTCGATTATTGTTATTGTACATTTTTTTGCTCTTTCCTGAGATGTCATGATTATTAGACATCCTCAAATAATTAGTCTGACAATTCCCGGTCCAAACTATTTTTAGAGAAATGCCTATTTTCCTTATTTGCAACCTTCTGCTCTCATAAGTTTAATTTTCTCCTCAACAAGAAGAGGATCTGTGCTGCCTTTTAGCAAGTCTTTACCTGCAGGTTCTGAATAATGTCCTCAATCTGGTCACTGAAGTGAATGGAAATTAAATCTGCTGCTTTAAAGGGATTTATGGAGATCAGCTCCTGGAAAGAAAGAAACAAGTAGGAAATAAATTATCATCATATTACTCTTAATACGGAATTTATACATACATTTCTGATATACCACAGCAAATTCAAAATTAAGTTATATTTAGAATATTTTCAAAAATCAGTAAGATAATTTTTATTTATTATTTATTTATTCCATTTTATGCTGTCTTTCGCCCAGTGCAGGGACTCTAAGAAGCTAAAAGTTTTTTTTCAAAAACTCCACTAACCAAAACAAAAATGTGAGGAACAACAGGCTGCCTTAGAACCACCCATACAGTCCTTTCTTTTGAGTCTGGTAACAGACTAATTGCCTTCTACTATATGTACATTGAAGCAATTACCTGTAACACTGTACAAAATAACCAGAATGTAACCAATATAAAAGATTTTTCAGATCAGAGAGCATGTTATTGGTAGGAATTAATTCTGCTTGAAGTTGAAATCATTTCTTGACACCAACATTTACTGTATATACTTGAATATAAGCCTAGTTTTTCAGCCCTAATTTTGGGCTGAAAAAAGGGCCCCTCGGCTCATATTCAGGTCAATACTTTTAGCCACTGAGGCAAGTCAACTGTGGCTAAAAGTCATTTTAAACATTGCATGCCGCTTCTCATGACCCCCCTCTGCATCACAGGGGAGCGGCACACAATGTTTAAAATGACTTTTAGCCACTGACCCAATCACTTACATCAGTGGCTAAATTTAAACACCACATACCGCTCTCCCAGCTCACAAAGGAAGAGCTGCCAGGCCCTGCTGCATTTCCCATCCTAGACTTATACTCGAGTCAATACGTTTCCCCAGTTTTGGGGGGTTAAATTAGGGGCCTCGGCTTATACTCGGGTCAACTTATACTCGAGTATATACAGTATTTCTTAGCTGTGATGTTCTTTTGCAATGAAAAAGCCTAATAGGCCAATACAGTCTATTGTACTCATTCCATTATTGAACACAAGACTAGCATTGAACATAAGCATTTCCAAAGCTTCTGTTTTAGTTTCTTTTCTGTTGCACGTAAAGTATTTAATTTAAATGCTAGCTCTGTTTTCTCTTCCATATATTCCTCATAGCCCCAGTGAGGAATTAAGTTTATATTACAAGTTGTAATGTGCCTTCATATTTTGTCAATTCTGTTATGTTTTCAGAATATCCCCCACACACACACACACACATCTATACATTGATGTTAAACTGGGTCATTTATCTTATTTTTAGCTAAGGTTTTGAAGGATGCCAATTGCAGAATGATTGTGTGAGGATTAAAAAGGTGGGTAATGTGACTATTAAATCAAATCTATAGTCAATTACTATTCCATTCTCTTCAATGCAATGGTAAGCCAATTCACTATACATGGTTTTTTTTTTATCTTGAAAGCCCTATGGTGAGGCAATCCAGAATGAAACAAGAGGTAGTACTGGAAAATGAGACTCCAAGATTAGAAGGCTACTGGTGAAAAACAAAGGAAAGGTATGAATAGTGGTGTTGCTAATAATGCAGCTAAATAAAAGCTACAAGTATGTCTAGTGGCAGGTGAAGTGAAACAAGTCAGATGCTACACGTCACATAACATTGGAACATGACATGGGAACTTTAAACATAAGTATAACTGGTGTAAGTATAACCACTATGAGATATTGGTTCAGCCCAAAGGAGTGGACTATGAAAGAGAAGGGATGTTAAATAAAAGATCTGAAGCAGAAAGAACAGGAAAAGTGAAAAGGCCACAGCTGCTGTGGCCACTTGAGACCGTTAAGGCACCTGTCAATTTGGTCTTCTAGGTATAATTCCTATATGTTCATGTTGGAGAGGTAAATCTACAGAGTTAAAATATATGCAATTTAACTGATATTTTATTTTAGGGTTTCAAAGACTCTGGGTGTGGAACTGATTCTTCTATATTATGAATATGCAGCACCGTTGAGGGTGTTATCTTGTGTTTTTCGTCTGAATTTAAAATTCAAAATATCCCTTTAACTTTGCAGTTCTACAAGCAACGTCCGTCCCAGTGCTGCAGCTGAGGACTTGGGTGCACAAACTGTAATATTTTGTTGTTATAATTGCTCATGCTGTGTGTTATATTACTGTGAAGAAGAAGAGATTCATTTTGTGAAACTATGTTTGCAAGGCTCGTCTAAACAAAAATTCATTTTGTGACATTGCATTTGCAAGGCTCATCTAACTAACAAATAACCTCATAGAACTTAAAAGTGTAACATGAGCAAACTGAAGTGGATTGGACTGGGACATTTTCTGTCAGACAGCTACCATGTTTTACTCTAGAAAATGAAGAAAATGAGTGGGTTTGAAGCAAGGTGAAGCACAGGAAGTTGTGAGCTCTAATGTAAGGTCAGGGTGAATAATATTAATCATGCTTCTTGGAAAATCTACCAGCACAACCAACTTTTAAATCAGTGTACTCCAAATATAGATGTGGAAGAACAAATTGTAATCATTAATGCAAGTATCCAGGATGAACATAAACACCAAAAAAGGCATACTGACAACCATAAGTAACTCAAACACAAAAGTAGGGAACAAAACAGGTCCAACTGTTGTTGGAGATTTTGGTCTAACAGTCAGGAACAAAGCAGGAGAATGAATCACAGAAACCTGTGAAGCCAACAATCTGTTTCTCGCAAACACATCCTTCAGGCAACCAACCAGACCACTGTACAGATGGACATCACCAGATGGCCAATGTGAATGTCAAACACACCGCATTCTGGGAAGCAGAAACTGTATTCTGTCCACCAAAATAATTTCAAGAGCATATTGTGATACTGACCAAATACTGGTGGTATCAAAAAGTTGAGCAAAGATGAAAAAGATCATTAAAATAAGTAGTGTCAAAATATAATTTAAATAACCTTTCTAATGAATTTGAAATCCACCTAAAAACAGATTTGCATTACTAAACTCAATTGACCAAGAACAGGGAAAAGTGTGGATTGAAACCACGGCCAGCCTCCAACCCTCACCACAGACCTGTGTCCAGCCTCCACTGCATGGCTACTGGCTACTAGTAGGCCCACATCCAGCCTCTGGACCCGCAACCACTGGCTCCTGGCCACCGGCCGCTGGGACAGCTGGTTTGTATATCAAAGCAAATTTCCCCATTGGAAATACTGTAATGGAAATGTTCTGGAGAGAGGAGCCCCAGAATGAATCATCGACATTTCCATTATTTCCTATGGGGAAATCTAATTTGATTTACGAGTATTTTGCTTTATGAGCATGTTTCCGGAATGGATTAGGCTCCTAAACCAAGATAACTACTGTAAGTATGATTTTGCCATTATTGATATTACTACCTTATTATTTAATGATGCTGCTATTATTGTCAATTGGTTTTTATTGCATTATCTAGGTTTTTTAGTTGAACATTTGTCTTTAAAACATTAACCTGACCAAACTTTCAGACAGTGGAATTAAAACTAAAATAAATCATAAAAGAGAACAAACTCCAAATTGCTTGCTAGATACCATTAGAATAGAATAAGTTTATCCTGAAATATATGAGTTAATATAGGTCGTACCTCAATGTGTTTCACAGCTTTCTGCCACACAGGTGCCTTTTCTTCAGTACTATACCCAGGGATGGAGAGTATATTGTGGATATAAATGAAAACTTCTTCCTTTAAGACAATAAACAAGAACCATGAAAAGAGCATGAAAATATCACACACCAACCTGACAGGGTATTTCTAACATATCTAAGATAAATGACACTATTCATTGTATGCTGAAACTCCAAATACAGTACAGTATATGAAAATGTAAAGGAATAGGGAAAATGCCATAAAGCATTTCATGAATCATTCCCACATCAAAGCCCCAATTTGAAAATCAAATGCCCTTTCATGCTCAAACACACACACACACACACACACACACACACACACACACACACACACA
>JAHTLZ010000379.1:21151000-21163461 GCA_023846285.1 Phrynocephalus versicolor | reverse complement strand
CACACACACACACACACACACACACACACACACACACACACACACACCACATCTGCTGAGAACTAGGATGAAAACCGGAAGGAAAATAGATCTCATCTGGATTCTCTCTGTAATTGCTTTTACATCTTCTCATCCTTACCTTCCTTAGAGGATCACGCAAGTAGCAATCAATTATCTTATCATAGCGATGTTCCCGTTCATATATAAATTCACAAATCTGGTAGCTAAAATAAAGCAAAGACTAATTTATTCATGTTAAGATGTCTCTTTTTTCATTTTGGGGAGTGGGGAAGAATGACAGAAAGCAGGATTCTTCAGGCACAATACAATCTGAAAATATGCTAAGCTTTATTAGTAGAACACTAGAACATGCTTCCTTAATGCTTTAGAGCTACCAACATATTACCACTGCTGAGTATACAATCCAGACAGAGTTGGATGGACATTCTGCCTATTGTAGTGTACTTACTCCATTTCAGTGACTTATGTTAAAATCAGACCCGGTTAACATTACTGGTTGCCACTTTAACACCCCAAAATCAAGAACTAGTTCTTACCTGGAAATAAATACAACAGCCTAGTAAAAGGGCATGAAACCACATTTAATAAACCATACAATTGAACCAATATTAACATGTTACATCCACTGTACATAGTTGAACTACTAAAGAATCTCCATGCTGAAACATATTTAGTTCATTTGAATTTGTGTATGTTATTTTTGGTACTCAGTGGCACTTTTATGTAATGGAATGTAGCTCATATAGCGATTCTGTGTTATTTTCTTAGATGTGCTCATGCAGATTTTATTCTCTGTTTTTTACTCTATTGCTTGTTATTCTCATTTTAAAAAGTCCAAATTCCTTTTGGGAAGATAACTTGCCAAGTTTATGACTTCTAATGAGAGAGAGAGAGAGAGAGAGAGAGAGAGAGAGAGAGGAGATTTCTCTGTATCAGCTTTGGCAACCGCCTTTTCTAACTAAGTTTTCTATGAATGAGCTGCGAATTCTACTAGTTTTTCTTTGCCACTGGGATTTTAAAATCAAAATGTTAATTACCTTTGTATCCGAACGAAGATGCAATTACTCAGCAATGGCACTTGCATTTGATGTGACTAATGATTCAATGAGCATAAGTTAGCTTATTATTCATTTATATTTTAAAGTATTTATCCCCTACCATGCCATTTAAAGCCAACAATACTCAAGGTATATGCCAGTGTAGTCACACATTTAGTTGGATGTTGTGAGAGAACAGAGTGGTCGCCGTCGACAGACACGAGAATGCAAACCCAGAAGAAGAAAGCTAAAGAGCCTATTGTAGCAGATCTGATAGAATGGGTGGACCCGCCTAAGCAAGAAGGGCGAGATGACAGGGGGAGGGATCAGACAGTGCCAGAAGGACCAATAGCAGAGAGCTATTGGATCATAGACATAAGCCTGGATGAATGGGAAAAGAGATGTCAGGAGAGAGAGGGAAAAAGAGACAGGCAGTCAGACAGGAGGGGACAGTCTGAGGTAAAAACAAGGGATGAGAGGACCCAGACGGATCCCAGGATAACGGGACGTCAGCGCGACCAGGCATCGCAAACAGCGAGGAATGAGCAGCCTAAGGCGATCCTCCCTCTACCTGATCCTCCTGGCCCCACAGGGGTGTTAGGCCGTGGCACTGGAACTGTCACTGTGGCCCGAGGTGGGGGTGCGGTCTCAGTATGGATCCCAGGACGGGGATGGGAGACACGCCACAGCAGGGTCAAGCACCATTGCTGCGGGACTCCTTGTTATGGTCCCATTATCCCGAAGGGGTGTCTGGACCTTCCTTGAGTACCAACCCCTTCTTGAGAGGAGGGGAGGCTTCCCCAATGTTTATCCCTGAGGGATTGTTACAGAGTTCACCGTTTATCCAAGTTGGAACTGTTGATGTTGTTCAAGATAATGTGCCTGTTTATGACATGAATGAAAGTTTATTTCGTTGGAAACAAAGTCAAGAGCCTCCTGATCCTTGCGCAGACCTTACATCCCAGCGCAGCAGAACCCTCACAGATGTCCTGACCTAAAGGCTTTTGATAGAGTACCACACAACAGGTTCACGGTCAAACAGAGTGGAGGCATCCATGGACTTTACAATGGCAAATGTATTTCACTCTGAACAAGCAATGCACACTAGGGCCAAAAAAGAGATTTTGGGTGGTAACTTAACAGCTTCATGAAAATGTCAAGCCAATTGGGGGCCGGGGGTGGGAGGGGCAAATTTCATAAATGGGAAGGAACGAGAGGAAAACTGGTATCTTATTGCCCTTACACAATCTACAGTGTGACCTTAAACCACTGTAGCAAGACCATTTTATCTCACAGAGGATGTTGCATCGAAGGAAAAAGGTGCAGAAAAGTGTGACCAAATGTGCCAAGGGCTCCCACGTGAGGAAGTGCTAGAACATTTGGGGCTGTTCTGTTCAGAAAAAAAAGTGGAGACATGAGAGAAGTGAATAAAATAATACATGGTGTGAAATAAGGAGATTTGTTTCTTGCTCTCTCACAATAACAGAGTCTGAAGTGACCCACTAAAGCTGAAGAATGATAGAAGGAAGAGCTTCATGTTAGAAGGAAGAACTCCTTCATAGTGCATAGCTGAATTGTGGATTTTAGTGCCTCAAAATATAGTGACAGCCACCAACTTCAATATTTTTAGATTTATTTAAAATAAACAGGTATATTTTAAATATTTTAGGTATCTTCATGGAAGGTAAAGGTGTCAATAGATATGAAGTGTGATCCCTATACATTTCCTCTCGTATCAATAGCAGTATGGTTCTGTACACCAAATGTAGATGGACTTCCATCTCCTCTTTGTGGGCTTCCTACAGGCATTTGGACAATCACAGTGTAAACAGAAAGGTGGATTGGATAGGACTTTGGTCTAATCCAGCACAGCCATTCTTACTTTCTTAGCATTCCTAAGCAGATCAAAGCAAAGTCACAAAATGCCCATTGTTTGCATGTAACAATGCTTTATGTGTCTCAAACAAATAGGGTTTACTGCCATGTAGATTTGTACAAGATTTCAACTGAAGACACCGCTCAGATTTGGGCTGAGCATTTACTCATGGAAGGAGGATTAAGGAAAAAGAAAAAGAAACCCTCAAAATTTAAATTGAAACTGTGAGGACGAAGTGCAAAAGGAAGAGAGAACAGAGTGTGCGCCGTCTGACAGAGACAGAAAGAGAGAACAACAGGAGGAAACTGAAGATGAGATCTTAGTAAAAGTAGCAGAAGATGGAGGAGAACAAGAACAGAATTTAGGGAGAACAAAGGAGGTCTTTTGGGTAGGAGATGAGTTGGCCGAGTTTAAGGGTATGAGCGTGACAGGAGACAGCTGGAGCGTGAGAGGGGATCGCGAGGATGAGGGTTGGAGAGAGGCGCGCGAGGAGGAGAGGGAAAAACGGTCAGGGAAAGGTGTTGGGACTCAGACGTTGAAGAGGGATGAACGCGGGGGGACGTTTGAGGTAGAGGTGGAAAAGGACTGGACGTGGCTAATTGATGTGAGACCATTACAATGGCCAGCAAATGTTCTGGCGAGGAGAGGAAGAGGCCGACCTGTTCTGAGAGAGAGGGAGAATCCGGTGGCACAGTGGGCTCGCCACCCATGTTGTGGGAGCCAATGTCTTGGACGGGGAATGCCTCATTAAATACTATTTCAGAAGGAAGAATGAACCCACCTAGTTTAAGCCCGGTTGGCAACCTGTTTATGTCAGATGTTATTGTTGTGGATGAAGAACATGTAAAGGAAACAAACGTACAAGCTCAATAATTTAATTTTGTTAATAAAAGTTTATTAGAAAATCTCAATGAAAGAATGGACAACCTTTATTTCTCCTCGGAACCCCGGGGTATAGAAAACGAACCTTCACAGAAACATTCTGATCTGCACTGCTGAAATGCACTACAATCTGATGATGAAATCAAAAATAAGCCAGCTGGAGTGAAACTAGGCTGATCTGGAAGCACCATATGTTCCTGCAAGTTGCAGCAGAAGTAGAAGTCAGTTTAATGTGTATTCTTTTTTAAGATGCTGACCAAATCTGTTACCAGAAACATGGTCATGAGGTTAGACTGTGTAGCCTGCAAAGGACCCGAGTCTGGCTGCAGTCAGGAGACAACATGCGAATGAGCACAAGGTTCACAGCTGAAAGCTGTTGCCAAGCAACCATTCCATGTGCTTTTCCTAGTTCCATCCATCTCCTGCAAATAATGCCAGCCTAGAGCTTTCAAGCTTAGCCAGCTTCAAGGAAATTGCAGATGTAACAGGCTCCATCCTCATTCGGAACCCTATTGGGATTATCTGTGTTGAACCAGGAAGACTGAAAAAATGAAGCTAGAGTACATGCTGCAGATCCCAAAGGATATCTGTCCACAGCCTTTGGGAGACGAAGGCTACATTTCTCTTTGTCAAAGCCCCAATGCAAAACTGACATGGATCAACTACACGGGAAATCAAAGCCAGCTTATCATCCATTCAAGAATATAGCAGTGGAAGGACACTCAAAAAAGGATGTGACTTGAAGAGTAGGTGAAAGAATATCCAAGGTGAGGAATGCTCGTGAAACAGTAAAAGGAGATAGACAATAAACAAGAAGGACTTACAATTCAGCTTTTTCTGCCATTTGAATGAGTCTGGTCTCTTCAAACTGTACTATACCTCCAGCCTGGAGCAATTCTAGAAGAACCTATTAGAATGGAATTATTATTACAGGCATTGTGCTAGTGACCAGTTAAAGAAAACCCTTAACACACATCTGTATGTCCAGAGATTCTGCCTATGCCTACACATTTTCAGATCCCCAGAGCTAATTTTAATTTCAGACTTCAGTCTGCAAAGCAGTATGTGAAAGCCACCACCAGTTTTTGTTGCTGTTGTTTACTGATATACACAGAGAAATCTTTGGCTGCCATGCTATATTTGTATCCACAGTGAGTTTCATTATGGGAGACATGTAAATATGATTTCCCATCTATAATTGGTTCTCTCTTTTTTAAAGGGAGGCTATCGTTTTTGGTGTCAACATACTTTAGCAAACTGGCTTAAACATTTTTCCTCTGGTAGCCTCCAAACCCCCAAATAATTCCTGCAGTTCAAATTGTAACCTTTCTAACCACTTATTCCTATGAAATCTGGCGCCTGTTCTCCAAGCCATAGAGAGGGTAACTTGACACAGATCCAAAATGAGCGTCAGGCAATAGCTTTACAGGACCACTGTATTTTTTATAATTAAAAATGAGCTTTCAAGCTTTCTTGGACTGTCTATCAAGCTAGTCATTGCTGAGCTTTTGCCTTTTCTCTGCAATACACTCCAGTGGCATTAACAGTGGCAGCAGCAAATCTGAGAATAAAAAAACACATGCCATGTTACAGACATCAGTACTGCTTATCCAGACTGGTGCTGCAGTGTGGGCACTATTTTGGACTATATTTGATCACACTGCACATTGGTGTGACCACCTTGCACTGCTATGAAACTATCAAGACACTATTTAGACAGTGACTGCAGAAAACGCTATGAATTTGCACCCTGAAACACACAGGACATGGACTGCTTTTCAAATGCTCTTCACATCTTGAACAGAATGACAGCTTCAGCATTCTTGCTTTATAGTCAAGCCATTCGTAGCCATGACCTTCCAACTGAGTATCATTCTCCCAACATGAATTCCTTCTCTAAGAATTCATACCTGCTGTCTCTCAGAGTGCCGCGAATCATCATCAGGACTGCAGAGGAATTCCAGGACCTGTACCAAGTAAGAATAGGGATGGGCAGGAAATGAAAAATGAAATCCTGTTTCGTTGTTTCATTATGTAACAAAACAAAATGAAATGAAACGAAACAATGAAGCAGCATTTCGTTATAGACTAAACAAAACGGTCCTTTTTTCACTGAAATAAACGGCTTCGTTCCATCATTTTCGGGCTCCTGCCGAGCTATCAATGGCTGGAGCCCTTTAAACTTGGCCCAGTCGATACCAGGGGAGTTGACTCGGCAGGAGCCCTCAAAAAATGGTCGGGTACCCCCCCCCCCCAGTACCGACTGGGCCAGGTTTAAAGGCCTCCAGTCATTGACAGCTCAGCAGGAGTCCTCAGAAAATGGTGCAGAGGGCAGGGGGACCCCCTGGTGCCGAATGGGCCAGGTTTAAAGGGCTCCAGCCACCGACAGCTCAGCAGAAGCCCTCTAAAACTGCTCGGGAGAGCAGCATGATGGAAGTCCCCGGAACCAATTCTGGTGCCTCTAGGACCCAGGGGAAACCATTTTGTTTCATTTCATTTTGTACAAATTTTTTTTTTTGTAAGAAATGAAACAAAATGGGGTGAGCACGAAACGAAATGAAACAAAACATTATTTTTCTGTTTCGTGCCACCCCTAAGTAAGAACATTATTTCATATACTGTATATATTGTTCCACTCCCAAAGCATACCACCACATTGAAGAAAAGTACGTTGTCTGCCATTTCCATATGAAGATTTGCAGTAGGTAAAAAGGTATGTTTGGAAATTCAAAAAGGGATTTGATATATTAATAAAAGATATTGGTGACTCCCCTATTCATGTTCCCATATATTATCTGCAGTAAAAGCGGCAACATATCTTAATGAGTAAAACAAGGAGCCTTGTACCTATGGCCTGCATGAGGGGTTCCTATAAGCATGGATTTAACCACCATGGGAACAGAGTGCTGTACAAAACAGCTCTTGCGTCTGATGAAGCACAGTTTTTTCTTATAGAACATATTTTGTCATGTGCAGATTCAGCCAATGGAGTACAGTTTGCCAGCATTTAGCTTCCTAGTCTAGTCCTCTCCTCTGAAAATCCTCCTGTGTATATTTTAGATTCTCTTCCCAGAGATGTACTATAAAGTCACTGCCAGTAGATTCTCCTTTTCTATCCTAATACTTCTAACACAACACATGCAAATGCAAGAATTATGCATCGGATGAAAACACAGCAGACTCAATTCTATCATTTTCTATTGTGATGTTACGTTATATATATAATACTGCTCTCTCAAACATATTTGGTGGGAACATGTGAGAGGGCCTTCTCTATGGGGGCTCCTTGGAATACCCTCCCTGGACACACGGACACACCCCTCTTGTCCTAGTGGCAGGTAAAAATGTTTCTTTATAAACAGATATTTAAACTATGCTCAGCACTTCAGCTGGATCCTTCTGTGATTTCAGGTAGAGTATTTTTAAAGTGTATTTTAAAGGTTTTAAAAATGTTTAGATGATTAGCTTTATACTATTCCATGTTTAATTTTGTTTAATTTAAAGTGTGCTTCTTCATAGTGTTTTTAACATACTTGTATTTTAATTGTGAGCTGTCTTGAGTCCTTTACATATGAATCATAGAGACCATAAAGAGTAATCATATAATTAATTAATTAATTAGTTGTATAAACCTTTCATTTGTTTCCCCCCATTTTACCTGGTCGAACAGTGTCCTGTTCACAAACAGTGTATTGTTGGGTTTAGCAAGCTGCCGGGCAAGGAAAGTAAAAAGGCATCCAACTTGGGATGGTGTAAAATCAGAATTTTCAACCATAACCTATAAGTGGGAAGAATAAATTTAATTCATTGGGTTGGCATATGCTATTAGTTCATGCAGTTATAAGAGAACAAACAACAAGAACCCAAAACACGGCATTTAAATATATAACAGACTTAAGTTACATTCATTTAACAAGAGCAAGATTCCAGAGTATATTCTTGCAGAATTTGCCAACCTAACATTTTAATTCTACCATAGCTTGAAGCAAGCACATTTGTTGTTTCGTATTTGGAAAGCACATATGACTTCTTTTGCTCCTGCAATGTCCTACTGTGAAAAGAGATAATTTATTTTTATACAAAGGAGACATAATAAATGTTTTATTGTTTTACTAATTGATTGCATGCTGTTAAGTCCATTTCAACTTAGAACGGCCCTTTTCAGGGTTTTCTAGGAATAAGATGCTCAAAAGTCATTTATCATTCTCTTCTTCTAGGGGTGCTGCAGGATCCTGCAGTTTGCCCAAGACCACACACACTGGCTCTCCTCTTACAAATCACAGTTGAGACTTCTGATCTGTAGCTCTGCAGTCTGGTGCTCTGACACAGTGAGCATTCCAGCCAGCAAATACCTTTGCTAAGCTGGCCAAAATTGCAGAAACAATATGCAAGCTTTTTCAGCATCGTGTAACAGGGAAGATGTAACAGAAGTAGGAAGGAGAAGAAGAAAAAAGGGGACATTTGATCATAAAGCCATGTAATCAACATGATATCTTGAGATGTTAATGGAGGAGGAAGAGTCTGCACTTTTTTTTATTTATTTATTTATTTATTTATTTATTTATTTATTTATTTATTTATTTATTTATTTATTTATTGGTCTAAAAAAATGATCACATCAGTGTGGACTCTGAAGTACATTTGCTGTAAAATAAATTCACCTTATGGTATACTTATGAAAACCATTAGAAACAAATACAGTGGTACCCCAACTTAAGTGCAGCTTGACTTAAGAGCAATTCGACTTAAGAGGGGAAAACTGTTGGCATTTTAACTGCCGCCTTACAAATTTTAGATATGGTCTGCTCAACTTACAATTTTTTTCCATTTATTTGATTTTGTAACTTATTTTTTCAATTGTTTAGATAGGTACTCCGACTTAAGAGTAGTTTGACTTAAGAGCATGCCTACGGAACGGATTAAATTCGTAAGTCGAGGTGCCACTGTATATCCATATAACTGAAAAGAATTAATATTTTATTGCCTAGCTGGAGGCAGCAACAATGTTTTGAACTTTTCAATGTGATACTGGTAGCTAGGCAAAAATTCTGTGATCTTCAATATCACATATCTTAAGTGGATGTAAACTGGGAAGAAGAGAAAAATAATAAGAGAATCAGCCTCAAATGAGTTTGAAGAGAAAGAAAAAGTCACAGTCTAGTAGTCACAGCCAAATAAATAGTTTCTCATCATGGGAGGAAAAAGTCTGTGCTGTCTGACTGATACATTTACCTCTTTTCTAGGATGCACCTGACCCATTTATACCTTAGATGTTACTGCATTGCTTGGAGACCTGTGCCAACACTCACTCACACACACACACACAGAGAGAGAGAGAGAGAGAGAGAGAAAAGCAGCTCAAGTTATAGCAACTTGCTCCAAATTGAGGAGCAACCCGGAAAGCAGCAAAATGTAATGTCCACTAATACTGAGGGAGCTGGGACTATTGAATACAACAGAACAAATACTTGTAACATAAGTATTTAATCAATTTGATCAGCTTTCACTGGTAGCAAAGAAGCACCAGCACAAACATGACTTCATATTTTTTATTGCAGGCATATGAAGGTTTGTTTCCCTTATATTTTAAAAGATATGCCACAAATATATTTGTCTCAAAACATACAAATGGTATCCTAACCAAGGATAAAACATGCTGTTGTGTTATGTGTTAAAACTGTTACTTGCCTTGTAGCTAAATCGATTTTTTTTAAAAAACTGCATTATTTTATTCCTTGATATGGAGGAGGAACTGTTGTCAAAGATCTTTGACGATCCATCAAGCCTGATAATAATAATAAAACTTTTTCTTAGCATCTTTAGTCAATGCCAGCAGGATGACCCTCCTTCTCTCCAGTGGTAACAAAGCTTATATAGGTTGATAATCTGAAACTATGTTGGACAAAAAGCTTATCAGTTCAGACATACCTGTCTAGAACACCTTGGTGACCTCAGTTAATAGGGCTAGCGCAGCACAAAATACTCAGGATTCCATATCTGAAGCAGGCATGTAGCACCGGTAAAACTAACTAGTTCTTATATTTCATAAACTTTCCTGCGTCTAAGTATAACACTTTTAAAAATTAGTTGTTGTGACTTGGGACTACTCCATTAACCTGAAGAAGTGTGCTTAGACACATGAACATTTCTGAAAAAGTTGTTAATCTTATAGGTGCTACATGACTATTTCTTATAGAAACTGGTAAAACAGACAAACACAGATACAGACTTCATAAACTTTCAAACATTCTACAGTATATCTAAAGCAACTAACAACTGAAGTATAGTTGCTCTTTTTAATAACCAAAGGATATCACCAAATGGGCCCAGATTATATAGCTACTCTATAGTACTAAACAAAATTGGTAACTGCTGGAGCCAAAGGTTACAGAGGATGTTCTGTTTTGCCTTCACCTCTTCTGACACATGCAGGCTGCATTTTAATATTGGTAGCAAACTGTAAGGATGGAAGGAATTGGAACAGATGGCAAATGCTTTCACAGCTTGTCCTTTAAAGATCTACTGTATAGTAAGTGACTGTTCAAGGTTTGTGGCAGGAAGCAAATTTTAAAGGTTAGTTGCACATATTGTTCAAAGTCATGATAAAAATCATTTATTATTTATTACAGCATCTAGTATGCATAAAGTGCAAATTTAGAAAAGGGTTCTTCTGCCCACAGAAATCTCCCCATGGTCTAAAAGTGACAAAAAAAGGGGAAGGGAAATGAAGAAGGAAAACTCTGCACTACCTGGGAGACATTGAAAAAAATAAATAAAAGAATACAGCCATTGTCTTGGAAACAGACAGTAACAAAGCCAAAGAGCAAACAAACAAATATGACATGAAGTAAATAACTGAAGAGAAAAAAATGAATTTAAGAATGTCCACAAAAGCTCCTATTAAATCATAGCAGTAAGTCTTTAAGGAGCCACAAGATTTTTTCTTTTTTAAAAAAATTTGTTTTGTTATTCATTGACCAAGGAATTTAAGAATCACTTAGAGGTAAAGAAAAGGCCAGCATAATAATTAAAATGGAGTTTCATGCCTAAGAGATTAAAAAGTGAATGCAGAAAGACTACCAAAAAGCACAAGGGAATGAAGATTTAGTAAGATTAGTTTAATGAACTTTGGGACCTCAGAGAAAAACAAAGACTCAGGCTGATTCAAGGGCTTGTTCCTGATTTCATAAAATGTAGTTTACAAACCCATGAACAAGTACTACAGCTGCACAAGCTTCTCTGGATCCTTTGCTTTCTCCTCCCATTGTAGATCACTGTGCTAGAGGATGAGGAGATGGAGAACATATGATAATTTCATAAACCATCATTTACAAAACTACAGCCAAACACCTTAACAGCCTAAAGTCACTAGCAGCCTATTTTCTGACTGTCTATAGAAAATGATGCCCCTTTGATTACAAAGGAATTTATCATAAGGTACCTGAGTTTAGGACTGCAGCCCTAGACATAGAAAGACACAGAGGAAGGGAAAATATTGTTAAAACATTTAAAAGTTAAAACAAATTGAAAAAGATACTACCAAACAACAGGAGATGGTATTAAAGGAAAACCTATAAAATCACTGACTCAACAGTGAAGTTAAACCAAGCAGAAAGGAGAGTAACTGAGATAAAGAAAAACTGATGAACAAACATTGCACAAACATGTGTGTGTTGTGTGTTGTGTCATTACAGTCGTGACCGACTCTTCGTGACTCCACGTCCATGGAGTTTTCTTGGCAGGAATACTGGAGTGGTTTGCCAGTTCCTACTCCAGGCGCCTACAGCACCTGGTATTCCCTGGTGGTCTCCCATCCAAGTACTAACCAGGGCTGACCCTGCTTAGCTTCCAAAATCAGGCGAGATCGGATGTGCTCGGGGCATCTAGGTAGCTGCTGCACAAACATATACAAGATTAAATATGGACTAGAATTTGAAAAACCTATCTTAAAGGCAATTGGTAAGAAATTAAATTTGGATATGCTGACAAGAAAGGTAGAGTGAATTGAAAAAAGAACAAACTGAGGCAAAGATAATACTCAAACACTTACAGATTAAATGGCTGATGGGATACATTCCAAAAAGTTCACAGGTGTGAAGGTCAGAGATACCGTAAGACAAAATCCATTTCAGAACACTCTCTTATACTGACTAACACCACTGGCCCATCTGGGCCCATCATTTCCACACTAACTTGCAGTGAGTCTCTAGGATTTCAGGAAAGATTTTCTTTTGGCACTAACTAGATCAGGGTGGGGAACCTTTGGTCCTCCAGATGTTTCGGAATGTAACTCCCAGAATTCCAGGCCTATATTGCCAATGACTGTGGGAGTTGTGGCCCAAAGGATATGGAGGGCCGAAGATTCCCCACCCCGATCTGGAAAATCAAGGACTGTGGCTGGGAATGTCTATATCAAAGCAGATGTTAACTGTAAGATGGAAAGAAGAGAGAGACTGGAAAAACAGAGCTAAGTATTTCGTGATGATACTGCAAGACCAAAAACAAACAAACCAAGAATCCAAGAGAAGTGAGTCAAGAACTGAACATTGGAGCAGTGCTCCCCAACCTTTTTGTCCCCACGGACCGGAAAATATTTGACGATTTTTCCGTGGCCTGGGGCTGGGGGTGGGGAGGGGGGAGATGGG
>JAHTLZ010000379.1:21135031-21150500 GCA_023846285.1 Phrynocephalus versicolor | reverse complement strand
CAAACATAAGCAGTTTCAACAAAAAAGAAGAAAGTCTAAAAATCAACAAAGCCTGGCTTCCTGGACTGAAAACTACAGCCTGCAAAAGGGCAAAGTTCAATGATTCCCACCCAGCCAAAAGCAACAGTGATCAGTTCACACAATAGAACAGCTAACGACACCCATCAACCAGATACAAGGATCGCTGCCACCCCTACTTGCAGTGAAACTTCTTAATCCCTTTATCACAATACAATAACTAACACCTATTCTCCTGCATAGGGCAAGTTTCCTCTTTCCCACAACTTAAAAACCCCACAGTCTCACTTACTCTGTACCCCAGAGCACAGAGAGAACTCCTAGTTCCCTGAGCTCCTTGTCCTCTGAAGATGCCAGCCACAGAGTCTGGTGAAACGTCAGGAAGAAAAACTTCCAGAACACGGCCAAACAGCTCAAAAAACTCACAACAACTGTCAGATCCCAGCCATGAAAGCCTTTGACAATACATGTATAAATCATCCAAAATTCTTATACTGTATAGGAAAAAGCTGTAGGAACAAATGCTTAAATATATGAAAAGTAGATTTAAGTTGCAGGCAATATACTTAAGTCATGATTCAAAATGTAGGTTCTTGTAAGCACAAGATAGAGGAAAAATATTCTAGTTATGTAGAAGCTTGCAGCTACAAGAATTGCAGGTAAAATAAATGTCAGCAATAAACACACACAAGGAATATATGTCAATTACTGTACACTCTAAAAATGCAGATGTTTTCAGCATTTAAAAGGCACAACAAAAATGGAGAGAGCTCATCTCTAAAAAAACCCCAAAGTTCTTAAGAGTAAAAATATATGAATACAAAAATATATTATTAAGCTCTTTAGCATATTACATGGATACACAGCATAATATGAGATTTTCTCACCTAAGCCATTTCCAGCCTGAATTATGGATGGAACTCCTTAAGCAGCTCCTAAAAGCTCTGAGCTTGGGGCCTTATGCTTTGCTCTGCTTGCTCAGCTTCTATGCTGACAGTGTCTACCATTGCCTGCCGCTGTTGCATGTTTCTGTGTGCATATTTTTAAACTATCCAGCTGTTTTGGATTGCCCTAGTAAATATTTATATACCCATACATGAGTAACAGTGACACCACAGCATTAAAATGAAAAATCAAATAGAGATGACTTGTAATCGTTGTTGCTGTTATTGTTGTAAACAGAAGGCTAGCTTGCCTCTGATGTGGGGATACAGTATTTTATTATGAACTTCTGCTCAGCCAGAAGACCATATGTACAGTGGTACCTTGTATAAACTAATTAATTCCAAATGAAATTATGTTAAGCAAATATTCCTTTATACAAATTTCCTATAGGAATGCATTGAAAATGGAGTAATCCCATTTTTATGTTGTACGGATTTTCACCATAGGCAATTCTCTTAAGCTAGGTTCCCCTATCTCCGAAATTTTTTATGTTGTACAGATTTTATGTTATACAAGCTGTTTGTTATGCAAGGGTCCACTGTATTCTACAATGAGTTCTACTAGGACTGCCAAACCCTATTGATTCATAATATGTTCTGCTGGTCATATGGAGCCAATAGCTTTTATAATATACTTTGCTTAATTGGTGAAGCTGCCTGCTTGCTCTGCAATAGCCTCTTACAAACATACAATATATTACTGTTTGAAATTTCCTTATTGGGCACAATCCAAATTTCCAGTTACATGGATTTACTGTACTTTTCCATGTATAAGACTATATTTTTTACTAAAACTGTAAAATTTAGAGTTATCTTCTAGAGAGAAATTAGCCAATGAGAGAACTACACAGTAGAGAAACTGCTATTTCAGGCTGGAAAATTAGGGGTCGTCATACATGGGGGTGTCTTATAGACGGGGGAAATGTGGTAACTCCCTCAATCATTTCAACCCGTTACTTTTAGGCACTCTAGGCCATTGTCCACTTAACAAGCCTTTTCAGGCCATTGTCCATGTAACAAGCCTATTCAGACCAGGGTGATGTGAAATCAAGGTGAACTAAAAATTGGAGGTCACGCCACTAACTTTCCTCAGACTGATGAACCTATTTGGATGAGTAGCGAAATGTTTCAATCTCACAAGAAAAGAAGTAGAGTTGCCACGACTCGACTTCCAGATACCTTCATTTACATGAAATATCAAACTTTTAACCTAGCAAGGGATACATTCCCTGATTCCCAAGGGAAGACTTCTGAGCCCAAAACAGAGGAATGCATACAGTCCATAAACAAATTGCTCCAGCTAGCACTAAACCAAGGTAAAACTCACCTTGAGTAGGATGTCCACAATTCTTTGTTGATACTCCACAGCTTGCTTGTCATACTTAAAGTCTTCAAATGTCTTTTTAGAGAAAATGCCATTAGAGAAAAAAGAAAACGTTCATATTTTAATTCCCTCAGAATGGAACACAAAAAGCTGAACAGATAATGCCATCTCTTTTTATATACTCTGACAGTGGGGAAGTTTACATTCTCAAACTTTAGCTTAAAAACACAGGATGTGCACGAATCTCAGCCGCTCACCTGCAGCCCCTTCACATCAGTGGGAATACAAACCAATAAGCCACAGTTAAATCACATCTTCCTGTTATACCTGAACTGGAATCTCTAAATTAGGGCTTACAAACCAACCAACTGGAAAACACAGCTAGATATTAGAGTTCATATATAACAGGAAGCTCCAGTTAACTGTGGCTTTTTGGTGTTTCCCTTCAAATGCAAAGGGAGAATCAAGGTTTACTGCAGAGGCTGCATGTGGGGCTATGAAGTATATAATGACTAGTACAGAGATGCTTTGAAATACAAATACCTTGAATTACAAAAAAATTGAATTACAAAAGGAAATCTGTTGGTATGGCTGCCCTGACCCATCAAGGGGGCGAGCGGTGGAGCAGTAGATTTTTTTCCCTCCTTTGCCCCGGCCTACTTATGTGCGCTTGGACTGCTATTGTGATTGCTCCTGTTCTTAGCCACCTTTTTAGTCTTTTAAATTTTTATGTGAACCGCCCTGAGTTCTCGCTTGGTGAAGTAAGAGCGGTATATAAATCTGAAAATAAATAAATAAATAAATAAATAAATTGAGAGGGTTTCCCACCAACCCAGCAAAGGGAGGAAGCTCTTATTTATTTTATTTATTTTTGTATTTATATCCCGCTTATCTACTACATGTAGTACTCTTCCCCTGCTTAGCTGGGGTGGTGCAGGCTTCCCAAAGGAATGTATTGAAAACCAATTAATCCATTCCCTTTTTGCTGTTTTTCAGACCCACGGAACAGATTAATCGGTTTTCAACACATTCCTATGGGAAAATGTGTTTTGAATTACAAAAAAATTGAATTACAAAAATTCCATTGGAATGGGTTAATTTTGTGATTCAAGGCATCACTGTATTCATTTTTTGTACATACGCTTGTAAAGATACTCAGCAATCATATAACCTGTGTTAATTAGATCAAGAAAACAGAAGAAATTTGCTGAAAAACATCTCTTGAACGAAGGAATATTTGGACTTATAAAAAAACTACACATAACTTTTTTCAGTGCTATATACTGACCAGAACCTTATTGTTACTTATGCTAGTATAAGTGTCATGGTATAAATCATAAATTGCCATGGCTAATTAATTTGTCACTTGTATTCTTTGTCACACACCAGTCCTATGTCTTGCTAGTGAAAAATACAAGCAGTGACCCATGAACCAACAGTAAGTCAACACTGGAATTTTTACCACTGCACTTATGATGGGTGTATAACTAACCAATTATTATCCCCCCCCCCCTGCTGGGTTGGGGAGAAACCCCCCTCAATCAACTGGCTGTTCCTCAACAGCCAGATTATTTCCCATGCTGTCAAAATCAGCTGGCTGTTGGGCTGGGAGGAGCAGCCTTCAGCTACCGGTTGATAGAGGGGTTTCCCGTGAACCCAGAAATGTGGGGAGACTTTTCCCCTGCCTTGCTGGCTTCATCATTGGAAATGGGGATGCCCAGTGGTGCTTCATATCATGAAAAATTTTCTTAACCAAGGTCATCCGCATTTTCAAAGATTTCTCTTTGTATCTTGAATTTTTCATAACTACATGCATTTGTATCTCGAGGTACCACTGTATTATCTTTTCCAGAAAATTATTAGGCCTATAATTAGAAGTAGGCGTCTGTGTAAAGAGGCTGGTGGGAAATATACATCCCACACAAATTTCAGTCAGCCCACACAGTACTGTTTTCTATGTTTGCTATCTTTAATAAAAGGGTCAAGAAGAACAAGTGCAAAGTATCATTTTGAATTCTGCAGAAAGGACATCATTGGCAAGTTTGGTGGAGAAGTGGAGTGAGGAGCCAGCAAGCATGGAGACAGTATCATTTTTACATAGGCTTTGAAGATTTGAGTACAAATCCAAATAAAACAGGATTGCAACAAGAGAATCTATTAGAGGGATAAGAACAGGAATGAAATAATTAAAATCTTAGTACAGTAGCACCCTCTTATCTGCGGGATTGGTTCGGGGCAAGCCTGTGGACACTGGAATCCACAGATAAGAGCAAATGACCCTTTAGTTCCTCTAAAAATCAATGCAACCCCCCCAAAATCTGGAGCTGCATTTTGGCATGATTTGCGGCAGTTACTTGTAGCAGTTTGCAACATTAACTTGCTGTACAGAACCCTTTTGCGACAGCATTTTGCTTTGTGGCACCCTTCTGTGACCGCAATTTATTTAAATATTATTTAATTATTTTTGGCAGCCAACCACAGTTAACCAAATCAGCAGATGCTGCTTCAGCCGAGAAGGGGATGCTACAGTATAGACAAACACTCTTTACACATAGTTATGAGAAAGTAAGGTAGGCTTCAGTAACAACAATCTACAGTCTTTGTGTGTGTGTGTGTGTGTGTACCTATATATATATGAAGTTGTTAGTTAGGAATGGGAATGAAAGCAAAGTGTTTTGCTTATATACCGCCTCATAGCACTTCAAGCACTCTCTTGGTGGTTTACAGTTTAATTATGCAGTCTCCACATTGCCCCCCAACCCCACAAGCTGGGTTTTACCGACCTCGAAAGGATGGAAGGTTGAGTCAGCCAGGAGCCTGCTACCTGGGATTGAACCCCAGCTCCTGAGCAGTTTTAGCTGCAGTACAGGCATTTAACCACTGCACCACAAGGCTCAATAGCCAATTGCCAAGAGCTCAAGAGCTCAAGTGCCAACAGATGAGAACCCACGCAAATAATCTGAAAGTGACTGAAACCACAATGCTATCCTTCTGCCTTGCTACCTGACCTTCAAACCCTAATCATCCCTTGCAGCCTTCTAATCCTGAGGTCTCACACAATATCTTGCATTTTGCTTCAATATAATTTTTAAAAGGCAATGGAAATAATTGAAGAATAGGACACAATTAACTGGCGCTTCTCTTCTGGGTTTTCTGTTCCTGCATCAGAGCAACCTCTGGCTTCCAGAAATAGCAACTGCATGGTCTCCTTATTTTATGTTATTTTAGCTACTCCTCACATGCTAGGCTACATACTGAACAAGTATTACTACCTGAAGATTTATTAAAATTTATCCAGTATGCATGAGTACTAGATAAAGCAGCTACATGTATAGTGTAATCCCACAATTCAAGTTACCTAGTACAATGTTATATACACAATTAAAACGTACTGTACTTCTAATAAAAGATAAATTTCTGGAAGTACAGTATATACAGCAAGGGTGTCCAAACGTCGTCCCTTCAGATGTTTTGGACCACAACTCCCAGAATTCCAAGCCTAGATTGCCAATGACAAAGGACTGTGGGAGCCATGGTCCAAAACATCTGAAGTGGTGAAGTTTGGTCACCACTGAATTATACAGTATAGACAGACTTGTTCATTCCAAGATATTTGACAATAACATCTACAGTGATGGCAGAAAATAACCCAGTGGCTCTCAAATCCATTTTCCACCAGCACAGGGGATTACTGGTTCCTAAGGAACAGCGCTACTAACCTCCTGAAAGAGAGTGTTGCAATGGTAAAGCACAACATCTGGTTGCTGAAGGTAATCAAACACCATGTTTGAGAAAATGAAGGAAGCAAAATTAAGAGCTTCATTTACAGCACCATTACTGCCTCTCTCAGTTTTCAGGATCCCTTCCTTTCCCCTGCATTATATCCTGTTTCATATACCCATGTTCTTACACCACTGTATGTAGAGTGTAGCATCTCCAAAGGGCTTCTGGGACTGCCACAGAGAGGAAGAAACAGGAGACTTTGTTTCCACCAGCCCCACTGCTTGTGCCCTGGTTCTAATCCACAAATATTAATCCTGAGAAGGAAGTAATTTCTTCCTTAAAACAGTTTTGGAAGCTCTACTGCTACTTACTAGTGCAAGAACGTTAAGGAACTCCCGTGTATCAAAGTGCAGCAGTGTACGCACGAAAGGGTAAACTTCTTCATCTGCAGGTGCCTCGGCTGAGTGCAAACGAATAAGAAATTCAAAGACCTGTAAGGAAAATCAATATACACTCCCTTTGGTCACTGTTCTGCATTACTGAATAAAGTGTTCCAAGCCTACCAGTTTTGAAATAACTTTGAAAAAGAGGGAATATATTTTCAACAGTTTTTAGAAAGCATTCATTTAAATGCCATCCACTGTGCTGAACATTGCTCTCCTGGTACAAGCTCAATGATTTAGTAGGAGGCAAAGTATTTCAGTTTTATATACCTCTTGGTTTCTTACATCCATTTTCACAATTATTGATATATGCTATGGCTCATTGGTATTTCAAAGAGAGTCTCTCCACAGGTTTCCTAAATAATGAATTCTTGCAGTGGACATACGTTTGCGTTTGCCTTCTAGTCGATGTTTTAAAAGAATTTCTCCTCATACATGGAATAGAAAGAAATTTTGTTTATTTTATAAATAACAATAAATAGCTTTAACAGGACCTCCACATCACAGAGGAAAAAGAGAAATGGCAAGGATACTAAGGAATTGGGGGAGCTGGGAATTACCCAGAGGATTTTTGACAGGTGCCCGCAGAGAGTGAAGTGAAATCAACATGCCCTAATACAGGTATGTCCAAACTTCAGCCCTCCTGATGTTTTGGACCACAACTCCCAGAATTCTAAGCTTAGATTGTCAATAGCAAAGGACTGTGGGAGTTGCTGTCCAAAACATCTGGAAGGCCAAAGTTTGGACATGCCTGCCCTAATAGGAAGGGCAACAGAAGGATGAGGGTCCTTTGGGGGAAAGACTACAGAAAGGCCAACAAAATGGCTGTAAATAGTCTTGGGATAAAGTTCTAGTTAACTATACCAATTGTCTTCTTTCATGGTGATGGCCACCCCACAGACTTCTTCAACATCCCCCTGCTCATGGAGAGCCTGAAGACCCACAGATACTCACTGTGAATAAACCTAGAACAAGGATGCATTAAGTTCCCAGTAGACTATTTGTCAACAGAAAGGGGAAGGGGGAGAAACAGGAAATCTAGTGTTTTCTGCAGAGCCCTGGGGTGATGATAAAAGCCTATGGCAGATAATCAAAAAACAACTCTTATCTATACGATAGCAACTTCTTACTGGGTTTTTGAAAAATAACTACTAACTACAAGAGATTCATAATTTCCACCATATTGTTACATGCTTAAGGGAAATCAGTATCTGTGATGGGGTTATCTGCCAACATTAATAGATTTAGCTTTTGCATACCATTTTAAGGAAGAATAAGACACAAATGGCCTGTGGGGGGATAAATGTGTCTTTGGCTATGTTTTTTTTTATTTAATCATGCTTCTGCTTCCCCAAACCCCAGCCTCATTATGTGCTTATCTTGTATCATATTTTCTACAGTGTTTCTCTTCCCAATAAAGTAAAACTTCAAAACATTATGTAGTTGAGCAGTAAAAAAAAACCTGAGGTATTTATTGTGTGATAACCAAGGCTGCAGCAGGTGGTTACTATTAAAGTATGATGGAAGAAAAGGAGAACCATGGCAACTGCTGTCAAAAATGTGTTTATATCACATAAGCACAAACAGCTTTCATATTTCTTAAGGAAAAAAAAAACAGTTTTCCCTGATATAAACCCACCTGGTTTTTAACCAAAGGGACAAGGTCTTCAGGAATATTGCCTAGCGGATAAGCTCGACCTGCCAAACAGCAGCTTTAAGGAAGGACAAATAATGTGCATTAAAACACAGTGCTGTAAGAAACAGTTGCTATAGTACATATTTTAAGCCTAAACACGGCTAAAAATGGGCTTGTAATTCTACTTGCTTAATATAACGTGCACGTGAGACCTGAACCAGAACAAGTGTAAAGACTTCTATTCAGGATTAATTATCTCTGTGTCTATTCCCATCCTTGAATCTTCTGCTTTTCACCATCTCCAAAAGTCAGTAAGCATTTTGCCTCTTGAGGGGAAAGGCACAGATTTGCCATGGAAGATTTTTTTAGCTGTTATTTGTTTTGGTACCCACAGTCCTGTAACTCCTGTTACCTTGGCACTTTCCTCAACTCAACTCAACTGCTAACTGTATCTGGTGCAGGGATACTACGGATTAAGCGATATAAGGACATCTACATGGAAAACATGGCATTCTAAAACCTAAAAAGCCACTTCGTTTAAGCAGTTTCAGATGCACATTTGCAGACAGTAGGGGGAAAGAAATGAAAAGGCAGCAGAACCTCCCTTCTGTGAAACAATGGCTGCCCATAATCCAATCACAAGTACAATCAATTTCAGAGAGAAAACCAACCCCCACCAGTATTGGTACATACTTTTCTCATTATGCGGTTTACATGAAGCCAAGCACATGCTTCTCAGAAGAAATCTGGAAGTTGAGTCATAGCCACTGGACTTCTTTTCTTGAGGAGAAACGTCTCTACAGTAGTTCAACCTTTTCTAAAAGCTCTACTAGCAAGATCGCACTGCATCGAGGAACAGTATGCACTCTCCCCCATATTTTTTCTTTTTATTTTATCACTCACTTTCTCACACCACTGTTTGTTCTCTCTTGCATGCAATTGCCCCATAATGGGTATATACCAACAGTACTGCATTTATCTCTGTAGGAATAGGTGTCTGAGTTGCCACATTCACAATTTCCAGCATTGTACTATTTATTTCTTCTGAATTTACTTCTTGCTGAGTGCATACGGGATTCCAACTATATTATACTCATGTTATACCACCGTAAGGCTGCTGATGACATGCCACAACCATCAATTTTTCCCATTCCCTGTGAAATAAACTATTTGTCCTTTCGTATATTATTACAAAATTAAGATCAATTAACTCCATCATAAGGTCTCAACACATCATACCTTATGTATACAAGAAGCTTGTTGCCCATAATGACTTGCTCATCTAAAAAAATAAAATAAAAAGGTTTTACATTTTCATCTGGCACAGAGTCCATTTTTTAAAATAAATTGTCTCATGAACACAGGCGATTTACACATAAAGTAGCATGAGAAACCCAAGATACTAATTCTCTAACATACAGATATTCTTTCATGCCAAACTCAAATACCTGGGAAAGTTCATGAAAAATATGAAGATTTTTAATCTTAATCCAAGCAAGATTAAGAAGGTCAAAATTTAAAGCAATTACTATCATTTACTCTTAGCAAATTTTAATTAGTAAGAGGAACTCTTTCTTGCATCTGCTCAGAAGACTTAACAATTCTGAAGATATAATCCCGCTATGCTATACAGTAACCCCCACCCTTTCACAGTTCATATACTGCAGTATCGGTATATTGAGGGACCACAGTATATGGAACAAAGCCCTCCTGGGGTTAGGTGGATGGGCCTGTTTCAGGCCTCCTGTACTTACCCCAGGCCTGGCACTGCCCCTAACAGGACTCCAGTAGGCTTCTGGGGCCTGTTGGAGGCCCCAAAATTGCTTTCCGGCAAACTGGAAGTGACTTCCAGAAAACCATAACTTCCGGAAGTTACTTCCAGATCACCATAAATCACTTCTT
Source organism: Phrynocephalus versicolor (assembly GCA_023846285.1). Classification (NCBI taxonomy): domain Eukaryota; kingdom Metazoa; phylum Chordata; class Lepidosauria; order Squamata; family Agamidae; genus Phrynocephalus; species Phrynocephalus versicolor. The sequence continues at coordinate 21,140,510 of JAHTLZ010000379.1, read as the reverse complement.
AGGCCTCTGGTAGGTCCCAGAAGTCTGTTGGAGGACTGTTTGGGGCAGCGGCAGGCCTCAGGTAAATGTATGAGGCCCCATATAAGCGCCCCAGCCCCCACCCAACCCAGCATCCACATATCGCAGATTCTCAATTATCGCAGGTCGGGTCCCTAACCCCTGCAATAGGTGGGGGGTTACTGTACACTACAGTCTCCAAAATTTGACCACTCCTGCAAATGAAATGCCGTTACGTCCTTTATTCAGTCAACACATCTTGTATTTGGTCCTCCTCATTTCCTGCTGCCTTCAACAATTCCCAGCATATAATTCCACAGTTTGCTACATGTTGTGTCAATGGTATAGGGGAGCATTTCCCTGATTTGTGAGCTATGAACATAAGAAGCTGCCACAGGCAGAATCAGATCACTGGTTCACCAGGCACAGCATCATTTAAACAGATATGTAGTAGCTCTCCAAGCTTTCTAGGTAGCAGCCTCAACAAATTTACTCAGACACGTAGAAGCTGTATAAAAGCATCATGCATGTTGAGCTCCATGAAAAATGTTACTATAAAGAACGTTAACCACTAATGAAGCAACTCATAGATGTAGAAGCCAATTAACAACAAATGAGATGTGGGAAGCTGAGCAGAAGAAAAAAAGAAATAAAAGATAAATTATTTGTTAAAGATTATCACTTCAAAAAAAATAAGCAAAATATCAATGCAACTGGAAAAACATCTAAATAAAATGTACCTGTAAGAGACTTCCCAGCACTAAGTGGATGAGCAATGACCTTGAATAATTTCTACAATAAAACGGGGAAAATGAGAGCAAAACAGAAAGTGAAAAGATCTGTATTATTTCATTGTTCTTAGTTTTCATTGCTGATGCTGTGGACTATCAGGCAGATTAAAGAGCAACTGTGTACCAAGCTTTAAAAAAAGAAAAGAGACCTGACCTTTAAAAGACAAAGTAAAAAAAAAAAGAATACAAAAGAACCTGGGAGATATTTCTGCCTTGGACTCTTTGTTGATGTTATTGTTGAATACCTGTCAATTACTCTGGGACTGAATCTAAACAATGCCATTTCACATTAGTTGTGATTTACTAATACAGTGTCAGGTCTTTACAGAAAACAATAGAATTCTCACATACAAATCACCTTTGAAAAATTCAATGCAGACTCCATAGATCGCCTGTGTAGATACACACCTTGTTTGACAAGAGGCTTTCAAGCCTCCCTCCTTCATTTCTATAACACCATCTCATATGGTTCCAAAGTAAATGGGCAAGGAGCATGCAACACTATTAAAGCAAACTTAGCTTCTAGTCTGCAAGGAGTGGCAGTATGAGATAGACCGGTGTCTTTAGAAAGTAAATTATGCTTACTGCTCTATGTAAGACCAGCTTTCTTTACTTATATTACAGTTTTGTCTCTGTAGGCACATCACCAACAATGCTAAGTCCTTGCCATTAAATAGAAAGACTAGGGGAAGAATAAGCATGATTCTGAATAAAGTGCATGTACAAAAAAACCCATAGCTGCTAGCAAGAAAAAACAGCAGTGTTTGTTTCACAGCTCAGTGTGAACTCCAGTCTAAGGTTTATGAGCCTAGTATTTATCATAGAATAGAGATATACCTGCTTGTCATATATGATTATGGCTGCATGGGGTACTAATGAAAATTTCAAAATAAGAACTATTTTTGTAGGATATGTGTGTAACTTCAGGCAGTGCCTAGATAGCACTCATAAAGACAAAATTTGGGCCAGTGTGGCTTATACAGATTCTCTAATACCTCAGCAGTTACAACTGTGTCCTCCAGAACAATGTTCACATTAAGCTTTGTAGCTTTTAAGCAATAATACTGGATATAGTACAGACTGTAATATTTTACTAACAATTCTGGCTAAAAATCAGTAAAATGCATAAAAGATAGCATATAATTCTAATCTTCCTACCTCCATTGGAGTAATGAAATCATTCATTCCACTGTTATAGACATAGATCATGGCATCATACAGTCGGTTTTCCCAACACATGAGGACTACCTGGGGGGGGGGGGAGAGAGAAGGAAGTGTGGGACACGCAGATTTGTTTAAACATTCAAGAATCAGAGAATTCTAGTAGAATGGAGCTGGAAGGAGCCCAGAAAGCCATCAAGACCAAACCCTTGCTCTATGCAGCAACCCAGATTAGAGTATATCTGACAGATGGCTGAATAATTTAAACTGGTGTCTTTTAAGAGCACAGTCTACTCACTTCATATGCAACTGAAACTGGTTCCTTTAGTCTGGGGATGGGCTAGACTTATCTGTGGATCATATGAAAGGTCCTGAGGATTCTTTTCAACAGATCACCTACTTCGGCTAAGCTGCACTGAGCAGCCCTACAAGTATTAGACTCTATATACTTAAACTACATTCCAAAGCTAAATCCAATTAAGTGGGTACTGGATATTTTTAAGTGGAAACTAGAAGATGCTTCAGTTTGAACATTTCAGTTTTGAGCAGGAGGTTAGATGAGATGGCCTGCAAGACCACCTCTAGTTCTATGATCCTAAAACAACTGCCTTACCTGAACTGAACCTGGGTGATTTCCAATATTTTTAGGCCTATTTGAACAACTCTTGTAAACTCTAAATGCCTACGCCCCATTCCACCATGTGGATACAGAGTGGACTATTAAAGGGAGCTTCTCCACCCCTTTGCAGTTTTATACCATTAAAAGTCCTCCAAAGAAGATACTCGTTTCATGGTAGGATCATCTGCAATTTGCCCTATGGCAGAAACTGGGATTAATTCATGTAATAAAAAGCAAAGCAAAGTGTTCTGCTTATATACCGCTCCATAGCGCTTCAAGCACTCTGAGGGCAGTTTACAATTTAATTATGCAAGCTACATATTACTCCCCCAGCAAGATGGGTACTCATTTTACCAACCTCAGAAGGATAGAAGGATGAGTCAACCATGTGCTAGCTACATGGGATTGAACCCCAGGTTGTGAGGACAGTTTTAGCTACAGTACAGCCTTTTAACCACTGTGCCACGAGGCTCCTTGATGGCAAATGTAGGCAACCTAAGAAGCCTTTTCTCATTTCAGGATTCTTTAGAGAACTGGGAAACTCAGGTGAATCTAATCAGCACAATATAATACAGTACTTTTTAAATACTTCACATGTTAAGTAAGTAGAACAATGCTATGACTGTTACCTGTTGTATATCTAGACTGGTGATGTCCATATGCACAATGCAAGCTTCCAAGTTTGCCATTAGGTTTTTGTCTTGGAAGTGAAGCAGCAAATCCTTCATAATTTGAGCTGTCATGCCCTCCAACTTGTCACTTAAAATGTATGGTTCAAGACACTCCAGAAAGACACCCTTTGCCACAGAATTTTCAGCCATCTTGTCATATATCTGACTAAATAACAGATCCCTAGAAGAGAGCAAGTAATTAAAAAATTACTGAAAATGCATGATTTGCTTGACCTTGTTGAGTTTATTTTGTAAATTCAGGCTTTAAAGTGTTATCCTCAAGGGATTTTTAGTTAGTCACCAGATAATTTTCAATAGAGCAGTCTACAAAGGTCACACTATGATTAAGGATTGCTCAATCTGACAGGAAACACGTCAAATTATTCCATATCTGTCAGCTATCAGATCTCATTTTAATCTTGGAACTACTTTCATGAATCAGTAAGGCAGCCTACAGAAGCAATGCAAATTGCCATAATGATCAACAAACCAAGAAAGAAAAAACTTGAAGGTTATGGCCCTTTAAAGACTAACTGCTATATTTTAAGACTTCCACGAACAAATCCACCTCCTCAGAGTGGAAGGATCTGTCCTTTGGTGTTTTTTTTTTCTTTTGTCTTTGTCTGATATGCTAGTACAGATTAATACAGCTACCTCTTCTAAAGCTGCCATCATGATGTGATACATATGGCAAACATTTTGAATACAATAGAAAGACTATCACTTACATACGTTGAAGCAGAAGGCAATAGTCAACAATGACAGGGACCATATCCTGTGGAAGAACCACATACAAATTACAATTATAAACAATAACAATTCACAATTCACAAGTATTATTGGGTACTTTATTACTGGTACTACTGATATTTTTTTAAAAAGTAGGATGAATATTGTAAGAGGGATCTTGCAGAATTTGGAAGATGCTCTTTCTTCCACATTATACTCAAAGACAGACAACACTGCAGGGGCTTTTTCCTGTATTCCTTTTTCTGAACAGAGGGATTAAATCTGCTATCTCCCTTGGCAACAATCCAGAGATACTAAAGGAGAATGTGATAGTAACAAAAGTCTGTAAGAAAACGTTCTTCCTATCTGCCATAAACAGGTTGTCCACCGTTGCATTCCGTGCATGAAAGACAACTGACAGACAACAGATGGCTTGATGGCATGGTTTCCTCTAGTGCACCGGAAGGCAAGAGGCTAGCATAGGGTGTGTGGAGCAGGCTTCATGGCATAGTTTTCGCTCCTCTAATAACACACTGCTGCCTTCAAGCAAGAGGTGATGACTTTGGTACAGGTCCAGACTTTTGTTGTTGTTGTTGAAGAATCCAGTCCTATTGTCGCTTTTTCCCTCCCGAGTGAATAATCAGAGTCACTGCCATTTCAAAAGACAAAAGGTATCCCCTCCCGTGTGTCGTACCTGAAAATGCTGCTCCATAACTTGGATTTTACCCTGCTCAGGACATTTCTTCATAGTTCTATCAGCATAATGGATAAGAATCTCAACCATCTGGGGGCAAAAATGTGTAACAGAGACACAGAATTCTTAGACTACTTTATATAGTAAGGAAGATGGACATTATCAGATTTCATTTTCTGTGAAGTAAAACAAAAAACTAATATCTTACTTAAACACCAGCACAGTACTGTACATTTACTTCAATTTGCTTCTTCAAAGCCTTCCCATACAATACATGCACACATGGGTCTCATTTATTCCAAACATGCCACATTGTCTTCCCTTTGATTCCCAAAGTGTAGAAATCATTTTTCTCAATCTTCATCAGAAAATATACTAGCCCAAATCCTGTAGTTTAGCATAGTACTGTAAATTTCATTACAATATGTCCACTGACTCAATGGGGATTGAGTACATCAACTCCTCTATAAATTCCTTTGATTCAAATGGGCTCCTTACTTTAGCCTAGCTAAGTTGCAGTTAGAGCAGATCCTTTTGAATCAATGAAAGTAATGATTCATTAATTCTCTGTTAATTTAATAGGTGTATTCTAGTGTGATTTACTATGCTAAGCAACAGGATTTTGGTCAATATCTCCTACAGATAGTTTATTGTGAACAACACTGAAACTCATGTTGTCCATTATAATTTTAGTGGATGAACATAATATGAATTCTCACATACAGACCTTTCAAGGGCTTTGTGAAACTGAGCCACATAGTCAAGGAAAATGTTAAAGTGGTTCACTACTCTTGTATCTTGAATCTAGATCTGCCCA
>JAHTLZ010000379.1:21092919-21135021 GCA_023846285.1 Phrynocephalus versicolor | reverse complement strand
GATAGATAGATAGATAGATAGATAGATAGATAGATAGATAGATAGATCCAGGAATGGCCATTTCAATAGCATTTCCAGCACAGAAGAGTGGAAAAGGGCTGCAGGAAGGAATTCTTAGGGTGGGGATCACACTTTGGCTTCTGCCATTCCATGCGACTGTGCTACTAGCTGCAGGTTTTCTTCATTCCCCAGGCCCTAAATGGGCCACCACTATTCCATCACATTTTCTGGGGAATGTTGGAAACTAGCTTCACATCATCTCTTGACATTTACAAGCAAAAGGAATGAGGGCACAGTATGACAGTTTGCAGCAAACACTGAACACATTCTTTTTTCAAAGGCACCTGTAAACCAGGACTGCTTTATTTGTGCAGAATATTGAGAGGGCTGCCCTGGCCACAGCTGTTAGAGAAGGTTAAGGAGAATTTGGCTGACAGGTGATAAGCTCCAGCAATTCATGATTTCACTTGGAAAAGTATCTTTTCTTTCCCTTGGAGGGAAAGCTTCAGATGATTTCAGGAAAAACAGGGCAAAAAGCAGAAGTATTGGGTCACCTTCGAGACTAATAGATTTATTTCAATGTGATTTTTTAATTACAATTCACATCTTTAGGCACGTGTGCTGTAATCCGCAGAAGCTCTTGTTATTTCTGATTTTGATAAAACAGGGCATACGGTCTGTGCACGCCATCCTATCATGGAAAATGGTAAAAACAATGGTATAATCTTTTAAAATCTTACCTAACAAAAATGTACCAATGTTAGCTCGCTAAGTGTATCGAAGTTCTGCAGTTTGAACTTTGAAGTAATAATCCAAGGGTACTTCACATTCAACTATTGAATAAATATTGGTAGTATCCCAGAGATAGCTTCTTACATGAAATATCTTTAACTCTCTAGAGCAAATCACACCAGGGGAGCAGGAAGGGGTTAACTGTCCACACAGGTCCATCAACTGAATTCTTCCCCGCAATGTCTGAATAATATGGGACATTCTCAATCACTGAGGACCAGCTGCAGGGATGAGGTATCCAAAAGATACACCGTGATGGGAAATCCAGCCCTTAATCCTTTTCTCATTTAGACTCAAATCCAATCATTTCAGTTTCAAATGTAACATGGGGGTGGTGTATAACTGTATCTGAAAACACGATAAATGGACATTTATCTTGTAAATTTATTGAAAATGAAAACTCACTTTGTCTGCAACAACGGCCTTCCGTTTGTGTTCATCCCCAGATAATCCTGTTTTTTATAAAAAAAAAAAAACCAGAATACAATATTTTGTTAGAAACCAGACTACGTTATTATATGAACTACCATACATGACTACATAGACTTGTGTTTACAACCATTTGTAACTTTGTGTTTATATATCTCCATGTGTGATTGCATTGACACTATATTTTCAACGTTAGTTTCCATCCCTCATAAGTTTTAGATGGTCCACCGTACATGATTGCATTGACTGACTTCATAAATACACCAGTGTTTTCAATATTAGTGCCATCTCTCATAATGGAATTTTTACTCTTTTAACTGCTTGCATTATCTTTCAGCTTTAATGTTATCTTTTATTGCTGTAAGATGCCCCTCAATTCCCTGTTCTCAAGCTTGAATATGTCTTAAATGTACTGGACTGTATATTGTCCCTCATTACTGTAAGCCACTTTTGGTCCTTTTCCAATGTGTGGTTGGGTTTGGTTTTACTCTCTAGTGGTTCCAGTTCATTGAATGGCGTCAAGACAGGTGGTGTATCAAAACTTAATAAACGTTTATTAAACACAGCATTAGTCAACAGACTTTTCTTCTCTGTGTTCGGCACAGATTCTTTAATGTTGCTTAACAATAATGGTTTGTTATTAAACATAACATTTTCATCATAGTCAGCTAATAAAGGTAGTTCCTGAAGTGCAAGACGTTTCCTGTCCTCTACTGGGGAGGTCTCCCTCATCCGGCACATACTGATCTGCAACATGGGTGCTGAGACCACATTGGTCCTCTCTCGGTCATTCATCCCTGAGAGGTTGCTCTGGATGATGCCTCATCCATGGACCTGTCCATCCAGGGTAGACCTGAACGGTCCATTCTACTGGCTCAAACTGTCCATAACTCTCACTCTGTGTTCCCACGTCACACGTCTCTTTTGTTGTTCCTCCCTCCTTTCCCCAAACCTCTTGTCACTCACTCATCTCTGTCCGAGCGTTGAAGATAGAATGCTCAGAGGGAGTGTTTAAGCTTGCAATTAGGAGACGTAAATCCAGGTGTGGACAGAAGCAAGCACGCTCAAAGATGTAAAAGAGCATATGTCACGTGACCATGAGGTGCAAAGGTGATTGGTAGTAAAGTATGTGGTGCAACATGTTCTTGATGATAGCTGAGGATGATAGCTGACAATGAGATATGATGGATAATGAATGTCAATGATGACTGATGATGGTGAAATGATGAGGTGCTGTTGTTGTTAATAATGAACAAATGATGGCTAATGTACTCAGAGGAAAGGTATTGCTAATGGACTGTAAATATTGTAAATAGACTGCACAAAAACCAGCAGCTAGTCTGTCTTGATTTTTCTCTAACCTAGCAATTGCTGCTTACTCTGCTACAAATGCATTTGAGCTACTTGACAATATCAACATCCATCATCCAATACCTTTCCACTACTGTATCCTGGTTTTTTTACCCCTTCAGCTCACTCCCACGATCACATTCTTTTGTATCTCCTTTCTCGCGCACATCCTTCTCTCTGCTAAACTCCTCACTTCTACTACCATCATCCCCAGCCACTTGGACAAGAGTGGACAGCACACTGTCCTTTCTCCTGCAGCTACTTGAATCAGGCTCCTCCTCTCCCAAGGAGAAAGATGGAGCTACTCAAAAATATAATAAATACATACATAGTACATATGAGATGTATCCTCATTTTTTAACAATTCCAAATAATATACTAGCATCTACTGCACCTATTGCAAAGGCTTGGGCCTCAGAAGAAAACTTCAAAGTAATCAACGGTGTTTTAAGAACCACCTACACATTACAAAATTGCAATATTCTAAGAAAGGAGTAGGCAAATGTGACTTTCCATGTGATTTTAACCTGCAGCTTCCATCTATCCTTGTCAGCACAACCAACTTTGAGGGGATATGATTGAGATGTACAAAATAATGCAGGGCATGAGTAAAGTGGATAGAGGGATGCTCTTCTCCCACTCAAAAAATACCAGAACTAGGGGACATCCACTCAAATTGAGTGCTGGGAGAGTGAGAACAGACAAAAGAATTTTTTTTCACCCAGTGTGTTGTTAGTCTGTGGAACTCCCTGCTGCAGGATGTGGTGATGGCATCTGGCCTGGATGCCTTCAAAGGGGGATTAGACAGAATCCTGAAGGAAAGGTCCATCACAGGTTACAAACCATGATGGAGATGTGTAATCTCCAGTTTTAAAACCGGCGTACTTCAAGGGACAGATGCAAGAGAGTGGTATCAGGAAACAGATATCTAGTCTTGTGCACTCCCAGATGCATTTGGTGGGGGCATTGTGAGATACAAGAAGCTGGACTACATGGGCCTTTGGCCTGATCCAGCATGGCTCTTCTTATGTTCTTATGTTCTTATGTTAACTGTGGGAGCTGTCATCCAAAATTGTCTGAAAGACCACAAGTGTCCTGTTTCTGCTGTAGGTTAACACTCTGAAAACTGCATTTATAACCATATTATTTCCAGTGGTCCCAGTCCCACTGCATGGGCTGCCATCAGGAATTTCCAAGCTTTAAATAAATATCTACCGAGTTCCATGGCTCCTTAAGGCTTCATGTAATGAAGAGAACTCCCTGGAATCTCCAGAGTATGGTGGAGGCAGAAATGGTAACCTGAAAGGGCAGCAACATGGCCACAGCAGATGCCATCACAAGAGCTCTACGTATAATCTACACCAACAGGATTCCGGGTAGTACATTATTTAATGAGTACACTTACCTACAACAGCCTTGGCTTTTCCTTCATGAAAAGACCAAGCAAGAGCCAGTGCTTCATTGAAGCATTCTTGTTTCAAAAAGTGATCTATTCTCTAAACTCAGAAAGGCACAAGGAGTACTTGTTACCAATTACACCAAATATACAGACATTCTGTCAGGATACTCGATAGCATGCAGTTAGGAACCTGATACAGAAACATAAAAATTCTGTTTGGCTGTTAGGTATTTCCAAAATGCCTGTATTTTTCTGTGTATAAGACACCCCTATGTATAAGATGACCCCCACTTTCCCAACCGAAAATTACAGTTTCACAACCATTAGGTTCTCTCCTCACTTTACTTCCGTGTATAACATGACCTTCTCTTTTTAGTCTAACAATTTTAGACAAAAATATAGTTTTATACATGGAAAAACACAGTAATTAATTAAAATAAGTTTAAAAACAGCAAAAACATTCCCCCAACCTTATCCCCCAACTTATCTCAGGTTACTCACTTACTCAAAAAACAAACAAACAAAAACAAACAAACCCAGGGCATTTTATAAGCAGGCACTAATTTGAAAAGAATACAGATTATAAAATCAAAATAACTGTCCTTTAATTAACATAGATCAGCACAACCAGTCTAGGCCGCTTCAGCAGTTACTACACTATGGCTGACATCCCGTTGCTTTGTGTAGTAACAAGTACAGGAGGTGCACCGAATCACAGGATATATGAGTCAAGCATTCTTACACTGATAAACCTACTCTGGTTGTGACCTGCATGATTTCAGGGATTTTTTTAGTTTTAAAAATTTCCTGCCCTGTTTTTCGAGCTGGGCTGGTTCTCTGAAATACATCAAAATCATTTCTAGAACTATACAACAATACATATGAAAGTCATCATCATGAGATAAAATTCTTTGGTAGAATATTTTGATGAAACTATATCAAAAGTCCAAGGTACCAATGTTTTCTGTTAATGATCTATTCAGTTAAGAAGAAAAGGGGTTTTCTTAGCCACTAAATTCCTATTGAAGCTAAGAAGTTTAAAAGGTTATGGACCCTCTCTTCACTCACCTCTCTCCAGCTCCTCAATGTCATCACATGAACTGACTGAAAGAGGAAAACAAAGAGTGCTGTTTATTTGAGGATTTTTTTAAAAAAAGTCATTATCTTTAATGCATTCGTGAAGGCTTTCATGGCCGGATCTGATAGTTGTTGTGAGTTTTTCGGGCTATTTGGCCGTGTTTTGGAAGTTTTTTTCCTGACATTTTGCGACACTTTATGGCCAGCATCTTCAGAGGGCAAGGAGCTCAGGGAACTAGGAATTCTCTCTGTGTTCTATGCTCGTGCTCCAGAGCACAGAGAGAACTCCTAGTTCCCTGAGCTCCTTACCCTCTGAAGATGCTGGCCAGAGTCTGGCGAAATATCAGGAAGAAAAACTTCCAGAACACGGCCAAACAGCCTGAAAAACTCACAATAGCTATCATTATCTTTACTTCCTAAACTATTGCAAATAGAGCAGTGAGCTAACATCTACATTATTAACGCTATGATAGGAAGCCAGGATGATTCACACCTCTTTTCCCTCCCTTCTACTCTTATGTGCTTCCGATTAACATTTCAAAAATTTTCAGGTCATGTTTTGTGGAACTCAAGCTTTTTGGCTAAAATAATAATAAGCGGCACTAGAGAAGGTCCACTGAATCAGTGGGAATTGGGGAAGTTATCATCATATGTTCCATTGACCCAAATGGGTCTACCCTGGTTACGAATTACTATACTACATTAAGTATACAACTAGAGAAGATCCATTTGAATCAACTAAACCTATGGAGTACTTGACTTACCAAATCCCCACTGATTCAAGGTGCAATTTATTATGCTAAAAGATAGGACTGCAGCCACAGAGTGATGTTCAAATCTTGCAAGTGTGACTACTTGAATCTTGGCACGTTCACACTGATTACAAAGCTGATTTTCTGATGATTGAAGGAGCACAAATCAGGATTTAAACACAGTGAATAGGTATGCCTAATGAATAACAGGTCAAATATTCTAATCACTTTGTAGACTGCTCCCTGATCCAGCCATAACAGGGAAGTCTGGACATTCAAACCCAACTCTTTCAACTGAAGTTGGCAACTTAGTCCTGAATAGAGTACAGCAGGCCTACAGGGAGCAGCTCTTGGCCTCAGTATTCATTCTCGGCTTTATCAACTACAATTTATGAAGCCTGAGAAAGTCAAGGCAATTTAATTTTATTAGTCAGACTACTGGATTATGAGTTCCCACATTTGCTTCAGTCTCTTCAAAAGGCATAGAAATCTTATTACACAGATGTATGAAATGTAAATCACTTTAGAAGGAAGTGATTAATCTGCTAACAGACCAAACAACAATTAACGTACAGTGATAAAAATGTAACTTACCTTTGTACCTAAATAAAAAATTTGACCACCACAGTTGCTGATAGACTGGTAACAAGCTTTCTCCCCAACTAGGGCCTATGAAACATGGAGTGTTTAGATTTAATATAAGAGTATAGTACATTAGTATTCTTTTGATAACAAGAAAACATATATGAACAATACAGGACAAGGAAAAGCGTGGTGGTGGTGGGGACATATAGCTAGAGAACCCCAATAAATCCAACTGTTTTTGACAACTCTAAAATTATCATTCATATCAGTATACAAAGTAACACAGGGTGTTCCAATTAAAATTCATTTGCGTCAAGCAGGAATTGATGACTTGACTACATGGTTCCTGCATGGCAGGGGGTTGGACTGGATGGCACTTGAGGTCTCTTCCAACTCTATGATTCTATGACTCTGCTTTGATTTACAGAAAAAGGAAAAAGAGAAAAGTCTATACAGCATAGGACTACAGTGGGCCCTCGTATAACAAATGGTTTGTATAACAAAATCTGTACAACATAAAAAATTCCAGAGATAGGGTAAATTTGCTTTACAGAATCATCTATGGGGCAAATCCATACAACATAAAATGGTCGCGATTAGGGATTACTCTGTTTTCAATGCATTCCTATGGGAAATTTGTATAAAGGAAAATTTGTTTAACATAATTTTATTTGGAATGAATTAATTCCTTTATACAAGGTACCACTGTATACTTTTTTTGTGTAGAAATATTATCTCATCTGATGTTTCATGACACATCATATGTCAGATGAATCTACCAAAGCAAAGTGTTGATTGTATAGACATTTTGTTTGGCAGTACCAGTGCCTGGCTGACGTTTCCTCCTGTCGCCAGTGACTTGAAGTGGCTGCTGTTATAAACTAACTGAACTTCTGAGATCTCCACTGTTTCAAGCTCCTCCTGTGTCTGACGATCTATGACATGAAGTTTTTCCACACTGTCCAGAAGCACAATTGTGCGGGAGTTGATCCACTAGAAATAAGTAAAAATGGCAAGTATTGTCAATCAACAGGCACAGATGATGTCACCCTGTCAAACCAAGCCTCAAAACCTCTGGCCTCATAATACTAGAGGTAGCAACATATAATTAACTCTCAGCATTACTGACAGAGGAAATAATTTTTCTAGCAATATTCATATATCACCACCAGGCCCAAAAGTTAAACTTAAAAATGCAAAACCTTAAATGCACAGGACAAACATCCTTGCTGTTATATCACAAACTCTATGCCTTAATCCCAATTTAGGGTCACACTTGGTGTCTTCTGGCAACAATGCAACCAAAGAGAAAAATAGGAACTGAGGAAACACAAAGTACACACATTTGCTTTATGCGTGCTTATTTCTATTACCCATCCAGATTGTTGTACAGTACTCTACATATCCATCAGACTTGAATTTCCCATCAATGTTCAGTTTCTAGAATAATTCCGAATAATGTTCTACTTGTAGTATAAAGCAAGGGAATTAGAAATCTCTATAATTAAATTATAATGGGAACAGATAAGATTTCTTCTCAAAATGTTAATTAAAAAGTTAGAAGTTGAATCAAAGCTGAATTCCTTTTAGGTCGCAAAATGTTAGCCTCTCCTGATGTCTTAAGTGTAATGGACTGTATATTGTCTCTCCTTACTATAAGGTACCTTGGGTCCTTTTCCAAGGAGAAATGTGGGGTTAAAAAATAGTAAAAATCAATACATCAATAAAATTATGTGCTGTCAAGCCAGAGCTGACTTACAGTGACCCTAATAGGGCTTTCAAGGTAAGAGAGATATTTAAAGAGTGGTTTTACTAGTTCCACACCTACAATGAATTTCCATGGTTGAGTGAACCATGCCCTCATCACTCTGTCCACTCCACCACACTGGGTATCTAGCATCATCTTCCTGTGTAGAAAACATATTGGCCAGATTCCAGGTGAAGAACTACAACAGTATACATATCTTATATAAATTAAAGAAACACATCACTGCGACTCAGGAAGTCAGCAAGCACATTTGCTGGTGCGTACCAAGCCATGTGACCAGTGTCCCATACCAAATGCAAATGCCAACTTCTTGACTAGCAGAAGTTTGCTAATGAGACTTATGCTAATGAGACCAGCGGGCATATTAATAAGATTCTAGCCGATATTACTTACGGTAAAATTTATGAGGTCATAATGTAGATGTAGCTGTTTCTGTTTTGTAACATGTATAGCTCCAGAGTCATCTCTTTTTACCTGATAATGGAATAAGAGAGTGGACATTACTACATCATTAAAGGCCACTCTATGTTACCGTTTATATGAATAAAGACTCCCATTAATCTTAATGTCCACGGGACTGAAACTGAACAATTACACTGCCACTGCTCCAAGATTGGACTGTGAATTAGGGATCATGTTTAAAAATGCAAAACTTTAAATCTATAGGTCAAAAATATGATGTTATATGACACAATGTGTGTGCCTTAATACTGTTGCCACACTCACCCTCAAATTCTCCCCCCTTGCATGTCTATATATGTTATTCAATGAACTTATTTTTTAAAAAATAAACTTCTTGATAGCAAACTTGGAGTTGACTTCTCATTTCCTTGGGATTGTCACAAATCCCTGCTTTCTCCACAACCAGGCCATGCAGTTACACAATGACTGGCCTTTGTACCGTTCATTAGGCCCATAGGTCACCATTACTGTTCTGTACCCTATTACTACTGTGTAGCTCATTTATGTGTCAGCTTTCAATTCTATCATACACATAATTTACTGGCATACATATATACCCTACCTCAAAATCATTCAGAGGCCACTGAATTTACCACAAGTAGAAGTCAAAACCAGTGGTTTCAAAGACAACAATACTATCATTCGCTGGCAGTTACAAGGCCAAAGAAACATCCCAAGCAGTTTAAGAGGAGTGTGAGTCACCTTCACCAACTGTTCTTGCACAACGTGTACCTATATTTTCCAGCCTTAGAGGCAGTAGGCCTCTGTATATACTGTGGAGCACAGGAAGGAGGCGGCAACTGCACATTTATTCACCTTGTTGGGTTTCCATAGGCAACTGGTTGGTCGAGGATGCTGGAGCAGATAAGCATTTAGTCTAATGCAGTAAAGCTTTTTTTCATGATCCTAGTTTAAATGCACTACAGAGTACATTCTGTTAAATTTTTAGAAAAAGTCAAATGCTCCTTTTTGTGTACTGACATTGCAGTACCTGGGACACTTTGACTTTTTAGCTGAAAAGCACAAAAGCATATATCATAAAAAATACTTCTCATAATACAGCTATTCCTCCTATAGGAGCTAAACTTTTACAAATAAATGGCCAAGCACTCTAGAAAAATATGTACAGTGGTACCTCTACTTAACGAGTGGCTCGACTTAAGAGCAATTTGTCTTAAAAGTGAAAAACCATTGGTGCTTCAACTACTGCCTTACAAATTTTAGATGCGGTCTGCTCTATTTACAAGTTGTTTGTTTGTTTGTTTATTATATTTTAGATAGGGCTGCTCGACTTAAGAGTCGTTCGACTTAAGAGCATGCATTCGGAACAGATTAAACTCATAAGCAGAGGTACCATGGTATTTAAAAATTACATATCTAAGCTGACAAAGCACATAAATCTTACCAGCAGGAAGTGAACAACATCGCCTCGACAGAAGGCAAGCACAGGATTCACTGCTGTCTGCAAAGCAACAAAATACCATGCCAGTAATGGAACGCTAGATGGGTCCATCTGAGAAAAGGAAGAAAATCAATTCTTAGCATCACACAAAATAATATATAAACAAAACCTACCACGCTGAAACCAAGTACTACATGTACAGTAAAATAATTAATGATGATGATGATGATGTAAAGTTTTAAATATTTAAAACATGACAGTTCAGCAAATTATATGAACCTGCTTTATACATATACCTGTATAAACATTTTATGTGGTCCAAGATTTACCAAGGGTGTGATCAGTTTGCAATTGATTGCATTAGCAGCTCAAACAGAGGCAGAGGTCCTCTTATTAACTTATGAGTGGGCAAAGCATGGCCCTACAGTGGGATGTGTAAGAGCAAGTGAATGGAGGGGCCAGTGGTTTTAACAGGTCACAACGCTTCCCAGCACCATTTGACAGAAATACCAGTTTCTAACACCAGAAATGCTCCAAAGCCTATAAAACATCTCAGATTAGAACATTCGCTTAGCAAAATCCTGTACAGAACTCCAAGCGGGGATTCCAGCAGATTCATGTGCAATCATAGCACCTCAACTCAAGATGACATATTCAAGATGAGAAGACTCACGCGCCCATATGGGAAAGTCATCCAAACCTTCAGAGAGGGCTTCAATCCAATGACAAGGATCTGCAGTTAAAAACAAAAACATTTTATTCCTACCACTAAAATTGAAACCTGCATGTGAGAATAGTTTTCTGTGATTTATTTTAGAACAGGATGCCATGCCAAAAGAAAACAAAAAAGTCACCTTCGTTAAGGAAGCCATTGCCAACAGAGAGTACTGAGTGATAGGATGGTCCCTCAGTTCGGCTTTTGCATGCAAAGGCTCAATGCAGCAAACTTCTCCCTTCGAGCCGCTGAATAAGCAACGAGATTCACATGTTCTCACACCCATGACTCTCCTGAGGAGAAAGTACATGGAATAAGTAAACAGCCAAAAATACATTTATGTCAAAAAGCCAAGGAAACAACAAAATAACCCTGATTCTTTAAATATGTTGCATTACACAAAGGGCATAGTAATTGATTTTTCAGCCCTGCATCAATGTTACTGATCAGCAAAGTGTTGGTGGTCTTCTCTTCTGCAGCTACTCTTAACACAGTCTCAAGTTTAGGGCAGCCAATGAAACAGCTACAGAAAACTATTGAGAAGAACTGGAGATAATATGGCAACAAGAGCATGCAACAAAATAGTTCACATCAAGTTTTCACAATTATGTTTCTGTAAATGATAAGCCTAAATTATAGTGTTATTTTTTATTTATTGCTATTTACCCCAGTCCCTTGGAACAGAATAGATTTGTAAACCAAACAGAATTTGCTTGCTCTTTAGCCTAGTCATAAGCATTATGAATCAAGGTATCATGTTCCTGAAAAATAATCCCCAAATGATATGACATTTGTTTAATTTACTTATTTAAAATATTTTTATTCCTCCCCTCGCATTAAAAAGTACCCAAGAAGGCTTGTATCATTAACAAGGCAATATCTAAAAGCAACAATAGTAAGTACACAAATATTTTAAAGAATTAAATAAATATTATATTAGAGATACCCAAGTAGCAGTCTCTACACAGAATTATGACCAAGGAATCTAACACAAGATAATACCTTATTAAATGAATATATGGAAGAGAATATTCATAAAATACAAAATGCAGTGTATATACATGCAGGTAAGTAGAGGTATACAGTGGTACCTCTACTTACGGGTTTAATCCTTTCTGAATGCATGCTCATAAGTCGAACAACTCATAAGTAGAGCAGTCGTAGCTAAAAAAAAATCAAAACATTAAATAAAAAATTGGAAAAATAAAATAAAAAAAATTGTAAGTACAGCAGACCGCATCTAAAATTTGTAAGGCGACAGTTAAAACACCAGTGGTTTTCTGCTCTTAAGTTGAATTGCTCATAAATTGAGCCGCTTGTAAGGAGAGATACCACTGTATATGGGAAACCACAGCTCCCCAGCACATACATGCATCACAACTTACATGATGGCACTATTATCTACTATATTCCTAATATAGCCTTTTTCCAAGGAATTCAAAAACGCAAAACAGTGACTTGCCCAAGGCCATGATCAGATATGTACTTGAACTTGGATAGAAGTCTAACCTCAGTACTCCTAGACTGACAAGTTAAACCAGACACAATTTGTTCTCACAAAGGCCAGTAAGAGATTCCTAGGAAGACCAAAAGCAGGATTTGAAAGCAACAGCCCTTCTGAACGTTATTTCCTGAGCTACTGATATTCAACAGAACACCAAGTTCTGTGTAATGACGGTGACTAACAACCAGCTCTATTTGAACCTAAAACCAAGTAATATGGTAGCCCTACACCAGAATACCTTCTGTAAGGTATACTGTAAAATGTAAAATCATCTGAGGTTCCTGAAAACACAGCAAGCTCTAAAACCGATCAACAACAAACCAGGGATTCTCAAAAAAAGGGAAAATACACCAACACAGAGGCTATCTGCTCATCTTTTATCTTCAATCCCTTAATTCTGAAATCTTGCACATTACTTGTTGCTTGGAATACTACACAGCAAGTTCATTCAAAGGGTGCAATTTGACATTTTTGCTTGTACAATAAACATTAATATTCTTACTTGAATGACAGCTCAAATACTGAGCCTCCACTGTCATTGCATATTGCTAGAGTTGGGTCATCTGTAAACTGAACAGAAGATTAATTTTTTACCCTATGGGAAAAAATCACAATAACTACTAAAGAAATACCATACTTTCATTAGTTTTACCCACCTGTCTGCTCCCTGCTCTTCAATATCACATTGTCTTTTTTTCCTATTCAGCACTGTTCATTACCACTACCTTACAACACCCATCAATTCTTGCGATGTTCACCAGTTTCTCTCCTACTTTCCCACCCATGCACCCACACTTTCTGTTCTTCTGTACTCCAGGCAAATGCTAGCCTGGCATCTATGCCAAGTTTGACGCAATTCAGCTACAGTCAGAAAGAACAACAAAAACTGGGCTTTTTAAAAAAACAAACAACCCAGAATTTATTAGGCATTGCCATTGCTGGGAGTCCCTGCAAGTTTACCAGGCAGAGAAGTCTTCCAGCTGCCCTTTCTCCAAATAAGCACAATTTAGGCGTGCATCTGACAGGTGAAAGTTTGAGAATGGTGAATTCTGGCACTTGATGTAAACAATAAATTACAAAAACCTCCTAAGGATCACAAGCCTTTAGTTTATGTTTTCAAGCAGAATGTAATATAGCCTGAAAGACTTCACATAGTTCTTTTTTAACCAAATAATGACAGCTTACAAAACAGAGCAAATAAATAGTTCTTACCTTAATGTGTAAAATGGCTGTCCCTGGAGGATGAGCATCCATTATTGATCTCAAAAGCTTTCCACTGGCCAGATCCCACATTGTAATCTACGAGTTAGTGAGATTACGTGTTAGACTAGTCGTTTTCTCTAATGTAAGATCTTTCCACTGAAGCATGGAAATAACTTGCAGAGCTTTGCGAAACCACCTATTTATACCAACAAACATTCTTGAACAAAGGTGCCCTTTTTTCCTGCCACAGGGACAGGTCGTATTTCATATATTTTCAGAGAAAAACTGTTTGTTTCTTTCTGGTTTCAACACTGTGGCAGCTAGATATCTCCTTTGTACACTCTTTTTCACGGTTATGGCAGCTCGACTGATTACAGCATTTGAATTGCCATAATTACTACACTGACAAATTAGACCTAGCAACTCAAGCAATGTATTAGAACTGCTGGGCAGCTCCATGGCTTAGGTCTCTGGCTGTGGGGCCAGAGATTGGGGTCAATCAACCCTAGGGTCTCTTCCAGCTATTCTGCAATGCTAAGATTATTATTATTAGAACCCAGAATGAGAGCAAAGTAGACTAGTTTTAGATTCTAATTAAATCTTGATATAAAAATCCAGCCCTGTACCAGCATTCCTCTGAAAGCAGGAAGGTAGTTAAGAGGGATGGGAGCATGCTGGATCTTTTTATGTCCTCCCAGCCTAGATGCCCTGAGCACGTCCAATCTCGCCTGATTTCAGACGCTAAGCATAGTCGGCCCTAGTTGGTACCTGGATGGGAGACCACCAGGGAATACCAGGTGCTGCAGGCACCTGGAGTCGGAACTGGGAAATCACTGCAGTATTCCTGCCAAGAAAACTCCATGGACATGAGGTCACGAAGAATCAGTCACAACTGTAACGATGCAACACACACACAACCATGCACCACCACTACCTCAACCTTCTACACCTGCTCATGAGAAATATGTTGATTTTTGCACAATCACATTGACAGATGCATGCTGGCTGGATTCAAAAGAAAGCAATTAAGAGTATCCTGTTGAGTCTAGAGACTGATATGGATGAGATCTAACACTTGATCAGGACTTCAGGTTCATAAGGAACTGGGAGTATGGGAATGAAGACGTCATGAAATCAGAATTATCAGGGAAAGCAGGGTTGGATGAATCCAAGAAGAGAGAATCAGGAAGGTGTGTAAACCCTCACAATTGTCCCAGCTATCAAATCTAACTGGGCTATGCTGGGACTTTGTACTCACAATCTGCATAATCTTGGACCTGATGAAAAATTATTATTTTAAAATTCAGCTGAGGAATTTAGATATAAAGCTTAGAGCAAAACAGAAAAAAAAATCTGGAGTTTTCTCTCCCACATCCCACCCCCTTTATTTCCCACTTAAGGGACTTAATATAATGCTTTTGCTGTGGAAATTAAAATTTCTGGAACTAAAATACAGTACAGTAGAGTCCAACAGATTACATGAAAGTAAATGGCAGGATATATGAGTTGCTGGGGGGGGTGTTCCTGATAATATTGTGTTCAAAAGTTTTTGGATAATTGTCTTTCTACTGATAACAGTGTTGACAGACAAGTCACAGTACAAAGCTAAATTTCAAATTATACACAAGCAACAGGAATCTTATACAAAAAGCACCCCTCTCCACAAAAGTACTTTTGCATGCTTCCGTGAGAGCAGGTCCCTCTGATTTTGGTGGGACTTTCTTCTGAGTAAGCATACAGAGGATTCTGCTCCCTATCAACATTACCTGTCCTTTTGCAAAGCCACACAGAAGTCTTGAACAATCATTGTTGATACTAAGAGCAGATATAGCCCCATACTGTGCTCCAACTGCAGTGCTACCCAAGCAAAGCCGAAGAGCCTGGTTAGGATCTAAAGAAAAACCGAATGTATTTAACGTACAGGCAGAAAAATAACAGAGATTTCACATATGGAAATAAGGATACAATTTGAACCGGTTCAACTCAGGCCTCACATAAGGTAAAGCCCTCTTCTGTCAAGAAATCAGATGGTGTCAACATGTAGCAAAGGGAACATTTAATATAACTGAGTTGAATGTTTCCTTTCCCCTCTTCTCATTTTCCAAGGTTCCCTGGGATACCCTTTTGCCTTGCAGAAGTCTTTGGGAGTTTGGGGAATGGGAGAAGCCTTTGACAACAAAAACATCACCACCAAATCACTGCCAGTGAGATCATGACAACCAGTGGCAATCCACAACTATTGTTATACTATTCAATTCTCCCTTTCCTTGAGCTGCCTAGATGCCCTGAGCACATCCGATCTCGCCCAATCTCAGAAGCTAAACAGGGTCAATCCTGGCCAGTACTTGGAGGGTGAAAACCAAGGAATACCAGGTGCTGTAGGTGCCTGGAGTAGGAACTGGCAAGTCACTCCATTATTCCTGCCAAGAAAACTCCATGGGCATGGAGTCATGAAGAGTCGGTCAGGACTGTAATGACAAAACAACCCCCTTTCCTGTTCCTAAGGCTTCCAAATAATTCACCCAGCAAAACAGAGCCTGGGGAGCCCTAAAAACCTGAAATGGAGAATAGGGAGCTTTTGATTCATTTAAATAAGATATTCCCTTTGCCCAATGACGGCAACATCCAGCTTCCACTATGTAACTTTACACCAACAGGAGTTTGGCCATTGCTTAGGCAACAGGTACATGCTGTGGGCTCAAACATAGCTTTTCCGCCTTTTCTATTTACATTACCATAGATTCCTGTGACATCAATTTGAGGAAAATATAGTTACCATTAAGTATATACCCATGGAAATTTGAGGTGGGGAAGCAGATGCAGCAACAAATGAAGATCAGACCAACAGTTTGACTGGACCAGAAGAAACCAAATCTGGACCAAAAATATGCAAAAACGTACCGCTCATTGGCCAACATCCAAGGCAAGATATTGATGCTGGCCAGTAGAACCTGGTCCCTTTAGGGGGAAACTAATTTTCTAGATGCACTTCAGCCATATTTCCAGACTGGGTTTAGGACTGAAACTACTTCAGTTGTCTTGTCAGAGCACCTTTACTGGGACAGAGATAGAAGTGTGTGAGCCCATTGATATTCTTATTTTGTTCCTGTATTTCCCCATACTATTTATACTTTCTATGTGAATCTGTACTATATGGTAATTCTTTGATGTTTAATAAAATTACCCTTATGCATACCTGCGTGTGAGTGTGATATGCTCAGCTCAGTCTATGTAAAGTCACACTGTTGTCATAGTTTAAAGATCCCTTGTGGGTGTGTCTCTGAGCATGTGTGAGTGAACACTTGTGCTCTGAGGAGCATACCTAGGAAGAACATTTAAGCACACACAGAACTCTTTCTATTCACACAGGCCTGTTAAACAATCCTTGAGCTGTGTTATGCTTATCCCTGTATTACTAGAACTAATATTTGCATGTTCTCTGTATTAGAAGAAAAGTTTTTAATACCGTATTTTCAGTGTTGCCTATATTAATTATTACATTTTGAAGATTTTGTTTGCTTTGTTTTCTAAACATACTGGAAGCAATTTTTGATGGTCACTCACGGATATAATCAACAAACAAGAGGAGAAAGCAAACACAAACAATTAAGTGAAAAGAGGACAAAACCAGTACTTGAAACAGTTATCTGAAAAAAATGTCTCAAGATTAATAAACAGTAGAATAAAAGCAACACCACCTAGGTTAGAAACTTGAGAAGAAGAATAGAACTTCAGAAAGTCTAAGACATCATATCCAGGCAATACTGAGAATAGAGATTTCATATCAATTCATGGCACCAAACAAATGATCAATCAATCCATGGAATTTCTGCTAAAGTCACATGAAGCCTCCTATAACAGTTTAAGAATTTAAGGAGCTGCTTTATCCAGAGTTATATCCCTGGTTCATCTAGCCTAGTACTGTCAACTCGGAAATGGAGTGACTCTAGAATTTCAGACAGGACTCTCTCCTAACCCTAACCAAAGAGATTGGTGGTTTCAGCCGATTACTATGTAGACCCAGCCATGCTTTACACACACACAGACACACACACACCCTGCCCCATTCTGTTGGAAAGCCCTACAACCTTGCTCTCAAGGAAGACAACGGAGGAAGAACGGAGCCAGATCTTAGCTTCTAATTACAGTGGAACCTTGACTTACGTCATTAATCAATTCTGGAGGTCTAGACATAAGTCAAACATGCCTTAAGTCAAACAAACTTTTCCCATAGAAAGTAGTGGGAAAGTGGATTAATCCATTCCAGATGATGAAAAAGACCCCCGAAAACAGCAATTTAACACAAATTTGACTGGGATAGGAGATTCCTTCCGGGGATGTAAATGAAATGTTTCTTCAAAGAGAGGAGGAGGCAGTGGAATTATAGTCCACAAGTTATATGCCTCCACTTTTTAATGTTCATAGCAACAATAGCTAACATTTAAGTTTTTAACCTGACGTTCCAAGTTCTGAACAACTCTATGCTTACCATTAGAGTCCCACAACTGTACAGCTCCCCAACTAAAATGCTTCCATTGTGCACCAGAATTCTGTAGCCAGATTTTTTACAAGACTGAGCCAACTGTCTAACTAGCAAGGCCAGCCCCGAGCTTCCGGCCCTTCTTCTCCTCCGGCGGCCGCGGCGACTTCGGCAAGGACAAGGACCAGCTCCAGGTTCTCAGAGCTGGCCTCTCCGAAGCTGCCGCTGCCAGAGGAGAAGAAGAAGGCAGGAGCAGTTTGGAGGCAGCAGCCGCGATGCTGGGTCGTGGCTGCCGCCTGATTCCGGGGCCTTGCGCCGGGGCTCTGAGCTGTAAGTCAGAGCCTGCGGCGCAAGTCAAACAGGCCCCTTCTTGCTGCAAGTCAAATATGCTGCAAATCAAGCAGTATGTAAGTCAAGGTTCCACTGTATAAGAAATGAGAAGAATGAATGTTCTGGGTTTCCTGGTAAAAGACAGAATGGTTAGAAAAAGAAGAAATACTGTATGTGAATTCTTTGTAGCTGAGGCAAAAGGCACTCAAGGCTTACCCTCCTACTCCCTTCTTACATCAGGTTAACTGTAATTTGGAAGGCAAATAAATAAGAACTTTATCTGTGGAAACTGGTTGCCAGGGGTAGAATGTATACATGTTATCTCTTACTGACATCCTGAATGCCTTCACTTCAAGGCTGAAAAGCACCAATGTTATAAACAAACACAAAGCGCTGAAGACCTTCTATCTCAAATTCAACAGCCCCTGTTGTAGCACAACTTAAAATGTGCAGCAATTCATGCAGATTACATGCGTAATGCAATAGTACTATACCTTTGCCTTCCCAATCCATGAGGAGAAAAAGTCAAAGGAGAAAGAAACATCAGAAGTCAATATGGGAGAAACTAAGGACCAATATATTGATTTAGCCCAACAACATGTCTTCATTCAACAGGAAGCTCATTTTATATCAGTTTCTGCTAAGAGAGGCACAGCTAAATTTCTTTGTCACAAAAAGCTAAAGCTCACGAGTGTTCAAATGTCACATATGAGTGAAAGACAAGTGCCACTTCTCAAACATAAACTGTTTTATTCTGTTTAAAAAAGTATAAAAGTTATTTTAAATCCAGAAAGCCTACTCAACCGAATTTATCTTAAATAAGCATATAACTAATAAACAATATAATTAATGTAGAGAATGTTCTATTAACCTCCAGATATATTAGTACTATTTATATAATCAAATATTTTCATACCAATTCAATTTTATTTTGGGCATGGACTTTCATAAAATTCAGTAGAAATTAAATTGATCATAACCTGCTCAGTTTAAGCCGTTAAATACTCCCACTTACCAAACACAAGCGCTAGACCATGGGATGTTCCCACTGCAATAAGATTTGATGCTGCCTAAACAAACACGCAAACAAACAAACAAAACCATTCAGATTTACAGACATTAGGAATTAAATGAAGTGTGAATGTAAAGCTAGGGACTCATTGATTTATATCAAGGAACAGAAGATATGAAGGGTAGGATCAGTGTTTATAAAGATTAGATTGAGATTGGGGGAAAGGGATACAATGAAATGATTGGGGCCACAGTTGTGAAACGCAGTCAAATTGCATCCAACCCATTGCCAACTTATGAATAACATATTTCCGATCTGTCCTCAACAGCCCAGCTCAACTCCTACAAATTCAATCCTATCTCCTTTAGGGAGTCAGTGCATCTCATATTTGGTCCTCTTTTTTCCTGCTGCTTTCAGGATCTGGGGTTAAAACATTTGAATTTATCCCAGAAATGGATTGACAGCCAGTATCAATTGGGTTTAATAATTTAAGCCTGTTCCTTGTGTAAACTTTAAATTAATCAGGAATGCTGTTTAAATCATGTTTTGGCACTATAATTCTTTTAGTGGTTTTTTTCACGTTTTCTTTAATGTTTGTGATTAACAGTTCATGGTCAGTTCCAGAATCTGCTCCTGGCCTTGTTTTGGTTGAGAGAATACAGCTCCCTCATTTCCTTTTTATAATGACGTAGTCCGTTTAATTTATTGGATGATGTCCATATATGTGGTCTGTTTAGCTGTTAGAACTGTATACAGTATTTGCAATAAACAGATTGTTGCCTTCACAGAACTCTGAGTCATTATCCTGTTTAACTTCTAAATTCCTTAAACCAAATTTTCCAAAATTTGATTCTGCTTTTATTCCTACTTTTGCATTCTAGAGACCTACGATTACAAACATGCCTTGCTTTGTTGAGGAATCAATTTCCTCTGGATACTTGCACAACAGCTTTCAATTTCATTTTCTTCCACATTGATAGTTGGTGTGAAGACTTGGATGATCTTATGTTGATAGGGTTTCCATGGACTCTGATATTATTTAGTGGGACCTTACATTATAGTCCCTAATTTCCTGTGCTACATCCTACCATAGTATTAGAAGCACTCCATTTCTTATGGGTTTATCATTTCCAGAGTAGAACATCTGAAGTTATCCGACTCCAAATATTCTCGTCTAGTCCACTTCAGTTCACTAACACCAAGCACTGCAATATTTATACATTCCATTTCTTGCTTTAGTTTTGTTAACCTTGATACATACTCCTCAAATTCCATGCTCCAATTGTATGTGTTGCACAGCATCAGACTTTCCTTTCACTTCTGTGCACATCAGCCACTAGACATCCTTCCCCAACAGCTGACTGAGTGCTTTCTGACTTGGGGGTCTTACCTTCCAGCATATCTCTTGCTTTATTTTGTACGTTCTGACTAAAGTTTCATCATAACGAAAGCTCAGCAGGAATTTACTATTGCCACATTCTGCACAATACTAACAAAAGCTCGTTTGAGTGTCAATAACAAAAAAGGGTGGATACATCTTGGTCTGGGGTCTCAGTTGTAATCATTCTACTTTAGGGACCCTGCTAGAAGTCCAGGCTTATAACTGAGTATGGCCTTGCTCTCAGCTTCACTGACACATTCAAAGCTCTTCGCCCCATTAAGGTGTGCATCCAAGAAGGAAGACTAAATAGTAATGCATGAATACTGCAATTAATTGTATTCTGTGATTGGGGTCTTTGTTTTGTACAATTTCTCGCATTTTCCCTCATTAAAATAAGTAAAATAAAATCACTTTGTGGAAAAGCAGTGAATACTAAAAAAAAAAAAAAACTGTACCCAGGAGCAAGCCAAGCTTTGCAAGAGAACAAAACCAACTTTGAAACTTAGTCAAACAAATACATAAAGTACAAGATATTTCAAAATTCTTCAGAAACTTACTATTGCAGTAGGTAAGCCAGCATCCACTTTGGCCTGAAATAAAAGATATACAATGAAAGTACTGTCAATAAACCCCTCAAAGATGTAAATTAAGATTATTCAGAGTCTGAAGTAAGAAATTACAATGGATCCTCGTATAACAAGCAGTTTGTTTAACAGAAAATCTGCTTAAAGGAAAAAATTCCCAGAGATAGGGGGAAATCGCATAACAGAATCGCCTATAGGGCGAATCTGTAAAACAGAAAAACGGTTGCAATTAGGGATTAATCCATTTTCAATGCATTTCTATGGGAAATTTGTACAAAGGAAAATTTGCTAAACAGAATTTCATTTGGAACAAATTAATTCCTTTATACAAGGTACCACTGTATTTCGACATCCAATATAGTTATCTGAGTTCACCCATTTTGTTTGGGTACCTCTCCATCCTATTCTACTTATAGCTCCCATTAAGAAAAGTAGTTATTCAGATTCCAACATCCACACACCAAGTATGAGGTTGTGGGAATTCAGTAATATCTACATGATCTGGGCTTTGCCCGTTCCAGAGTGGATCTAATTGGCATCTGAATACAGCTAATGTTGTTCAGAAATTAACAAATCTTTCCCCCTTAAAAATACAATGTTTGCATTTTTACCATAGCTCCACAACGACCATACAATGAATCTGTACACTTCTCTTCCAACACAATATTTTCCAATGAGCAAAAGTTAAACTTATTTATTTATTTATTTATTAATCTTGTATCCCGCCCATCTTCCCACTGGGAACTCTGGGCGGCTTACAACAATAAAACAGGTAATAAAAACACTAAACAGAAAGGTAAGACCCAAGCAAAATTAATGTGAGGGGACAAGATGACGGCAAAACCCATGCATAGTGGAGCAAGGGAAGGAAAAAAAAACCTAACTAGAAAGATCGCCAAACGCCTCCCTGAAGAGGTGGGTCTTCAAGGCCTTCTTGAAGGCAGGCAGGGACTCTGTCAGGCGCAGCTCACTGGGGAGATGATTCCAAAGCATGGGGCCCACCACAGAGAAGGCGTGGTCTCGCGTACGCGATTTCCACGCCTCTCTGGGTGTGGCCACCCTCAGTGAGCGCGCCTGCGCCAGTCTTGTGGGTCTGGATCCGGTTGACCTTTGAGAGATACGCTCCGCCAGGTACTCTGGTCCCAGGCCGTGGAGGGCTTTGAAAGTCAAAACCAGGACCTTGAACCTGATCCGGAGGACAACGGGGAGCCAACACAAGCGAGCCAGGACTGGGGTGATGTGCTCGTATCTACGGGCACCCACCACCAGCCTGGCCGCCGCATTTTGCACCCGCTGTAACCTCCGGACCAGGGTCAAGGGCAACCCCACGTAGAGGGCATTGCAGTAGCCGATCCTCGAGATCACCAGGGCCTGCACGACTGTCCTCAGGGAGGACTCAAAACTTGCAAAAGACATTTCGTACCAAAGGAGTACCTCCACTTAAGACTGCAGTAGCAAACTTCTGCTATGTTAACTAAATTCAAGGGAACCATTCGCCTCAAATAATACTGGTTCTCTGTTGTTTCAGGCAGAGTTTTTCTCAGCTCCAGCACTTTAAACTAGATATGTCAGCTCTTGCATATAAAAAAGTTCATGTTCTAGTGCTGTGCTGCTGACCCTCCCAACTTATTTATACATTTGACATAACTGAGAAGCCTGAAAGAGGGGGGGAGGGCACTTACTGCTGCAGACACGATTTGTGCAGAAATTCCTTTCAAAAGTGATAGCCTTATAACTGAGCCATGGACAGAGAAAGAGTCACGAAGTCTTTTCTTCCTTTATCGGGGGAGAAGACACAGAACCTTAATTTACTTTCATAAGATCTTACATGTCCTAGTCTTTGAACAGAGCAGTATTACAGTTTTCCCCAAAGCATGCCCATATGACAGAAGAATTAATAACACAATGCTAGACCGAAGAGCTGCCAAATGAGAGGCAGGCAATATATGGCCAGCAAAAATTAAAGAACTGCTACTTAGTTTGCAATCAAGGGCAGTATAGAAATATAAATAAAATAAAATAAAATAAAACAAAATAAAATAAATACTCTCTGCCCTAGGTAACACAGCCAATGGTGGAAACTGGTGGAAGCTGTAATCTAGTAATATATGGAAGAAAACACTGTATTATTGAACCCATAGGCTATAAAATTCAGGAGAAGCCAGCTAGAACAATGCAAGATACACACCCATTGCAGCATGGATACTGGTGCAATGTTTTAGCTAGGCAGGTGAGAAACTCTTATCAAAAGAAGGATTAAAATGAATGGACTAAATCTTGGTTCTTCATTCTGGGCTAATATACCATTCCATACCACAGGAACTTGCTGCATGCCTGGTTCCTCTGAATATGTCTCCTGGCCCCTCCACTAACTTGCTTGGGGAATTTTTTTTCTTCCTGGGATAGTTCTTGAACCTCTCGTCACAAGGAGGCTTCTCTGTAGGTTTTCCACATAGGGAGATGTATTGATGCTCCATACTTGGGCTCCCCTCTACTATGTTCTTTGCCACTTATGTTCTAGCAGACGTAGAGAAATGAACTCCTTCCAGGATGCATGTATTGGTCTCACAGTAATAAGGTCATTGCTAGCGGAGTCACGACAACCCTGTGGCATCACCTGGCACACATGTGTGTCTATGTGTATCCATGTGTTCACCAGCACTATATCTCCATCATATTGTGTTCACTTGTTCCCTGTAAAGGTCATCCACATTTGGGCATTAAAATAACACAATCCCCAATAGATGAGCATCTGTCCCAGGGATAAGGTACACATGCTGTTCTTCTGAGGCAATGGGATTGGGGCTGAGGGTGGGGGTGGGGGGAGGTATAACTCTGTGCTTTTCCTCCTCCATTAGATACTGAATGCACCTTAGACAAGGCAGCCATTACGACAGCATTGTGTTAGAGTACCTCCCATCCCAGCATTATGCAATTACTGGACTGCTCTGTCCAGCTCCCAGTAAACAAAAATCAGAGAGACATATCCACACCAATTGCCAAAAAAAAAATAAAACCTATATATTTCAGCTTGACATCCAAACACCTGGCATTTAAGAACTGCAAATAGTCACATTGCACTGTACTTTTAAAGACTATGTGTAGAATATTTTTTAAAAGATGGCACAGAGAGAAAAGCTTGAATAGAATGTAAAAGAATAAATCTACCAAACAGTCAAAATCTTTAGAACACATATTAAATAACCACTAATAAATAAAATGTTCTGTTTTGAACATACAGTGAATATACCCTCTGCTTTACTGGGTTGTTATTTTAGTTTTTGTTACAGTACCTGATTATTTCAGTGTTGATGCTGTAATTTGTTTTGGGTGTTTTCAATTTTTATAAATAAAGTGCTGATGGAAACTAAATTTCTTAGCTTTGATGTTAGTTGCATATGTGTTGATATGTCTGTCTGTCAATTGTTTGAATCCTTTCTCCCAGCCCTTTTTGCCGGATCCTGTGTTGTGTGTCGTATGTTGTTTGTTTTTATCTTTTATTTGATTCTCTGTTGGGTTGAGTTTTGGGGCAAATTGTTTAGGTTGGCAATTTATTGTACACTGCCGAGAGTTCCTGAGGGAAAGTCAGGTGGTCAACAAATACAAAAATAATTAAATAAAATAAATAAGGACAGTGGGTTTTAAAAGCAATGAGATAGAGCATGGGATCCATTCATGCTGACGCCAATTAATATTCTCAAGACTTATGATTTAAAAGAGGTTCATTTGGGCCTCTCAGGCTGCAAGTTAAGTCCTGCCAGCATCAATAGAAACTTGGTTTAGTCAATGCAACCTATGCCAACTCAAAATAACAAAAGTTCTGTATCTTGTAGAGACAAAAGATTGTGACTTGAAGATTTTGAAATTTGATAATGTACCTCTCTTTTCCCATTCTCAAGCTGAGGGTGGGGCTCTATATCTTAATTACACAGTGAACAGAACAGTACTGCCACAATAGTCTTCTATACCATGAGGCTTATCATATTCATATTAGCCTTCCCAGCCACCAAAAACATCAACAGTTACAGTTACAAAGACTGGTAACCACCAAATCCCAAACCAATCCCGGCAATGCTATGTTTCCCACAAAAAGAGATAGCTCTGTTGGTCCACAAGTCAAAACAGGCCAAAGCCAAAGGCCACAGAGGTCCACAAACTTCTGTGTTTCATATTCAGGAATGTCAAGGTTTCTGATACTTTGAAATACTGTCTCTACACCTACAATGCCGAACTGCCACAGTTACCTTTTCAGGTGTGTCCTGTCTCCGCTGTCAGAACTGGCTACCGAAGATGTATCATAGGAATGTGCATCAATGTTGTCAATGTTTAGAAGAGAGGGATCCTCCAGTACAAATGGCTCTTCTTCATCATCAGTCTGACAGAAAAGAAAAAGAAATAGATAGCTACTCATCTATTCAGCTTTTCCAGTTCAATTTGGCCATACGACATAACAGCAGCACTGTGTATTTATTTTATCCATTGGATTTATACCCTGCCATCTAGTGCTTAAGCACTATTCTGGGTGTCTGGGTGTGTGTGTTGTGTCGTTACAGTTGTGACCGACTCTTTGTGACCCCGTAACAGCAGTTAAAAACTCAACTGCCTATCCCTGACCACAAGGAAATAAACAATGAGAAAATTGTTAACAACACACAATATCCAAGAGATAAAATTGGATGGCCAATCAAAATCAATAACCAATGTATGGGTCCTCAAGGATGTCAAAGGGGTAAGATATTTCTGAAGGCCGCTTTCAAACAATATAGTTCCCCCCCCCATTGCCTGTAGGCCAGAAGGGAGAGAGCCTGGCATATATCTGCAGATAAAGCATTCCACAGCACTGCAGTCACCACCGAGAAGGCCTGGTTCTTGGTGTTAGTTTACCAAGCCTTTCTAGGAATGGCCACACACAAAAGATGAAACCAGACCAGACTGGATGGCCCAGGGAGGCACTTGTATGGAGAGATCCTCCATCAGGTAATGAGGTCCCAAACCATTCATGGTTTTATAGGTCAACCGTAGCACTTTCAATGTGGCATAGAAGCATATAGGGAGCTAGTGCAGATGTGCCAAGATCAGGGAGATGTGATCGTAACTCCCAAGTCCCGATATAAACCTGGCCACTGCGTTTTGCACCTACCTGCTGTAGCTTCCCTATTGCCTTCAAAGGCAGCCCCACATAGAGGACATTGTGGAGCTGATCCTGGAGATTACCAATGGACCGATGTCGTAAGGGCTCTCTTGTCCTGGCCACAGCCAAGATTTGCTTCTCCATGAAGAAACCTGGGCCCAGAAGCACACCCAAGTTGCAGATCTGGTCTTTAAGGGGGAGTCGTCCAGACCGGACAGAACACCACCTAAGAAGGCAACGGCTCTGCCTAACATTATGTGTATGGTTCTCTGGCAACCATAAATTAAGCAGTGTGTTGAAGGAATTTTTTAAAAGGGATACTGAATAAAGCAGCACTGGGGAAGAAAACAACTGACACAGACAGAGAAAAACATGCAGTGCCAATGAAGTGTCTTTATGAATTTTAACTCTCATTTAACCAAGTAATTTAAGATCATCCTCACATGAGAAGAAGCCGCTGAAAGCAGAGTTATGAGCAAGTTGTAAATCTGGTTCTGTTTTGATTTTTTTGCTATCCCACCATATAAAATTAAGGCCAGTGGATTCATTTTGCAATATTTACCTCATTTAAAATACTTTCCAGTGTTGGAGGAGTATCAACCTGAGGAATGTCAAACTCTTTATCATCTATCTGAAAAAGAAATAAATATGTGTAAGCTTTATTGTCAAGATGCTGGTTGGCACATTTCTACAGTGAAATGTGCCATTGTCCCAATTATTCTTGCTGAACATAAGCTTACTTAGGAACTATCCAACACAAGAAAATACATATTTTTTTACTACTTTCTTGGAGCATGCTAAAACAGAGGTAGACCAATGCCAGCTCTTACAAAAATTTAACAAGTGTAGCTTCCATGTAATTTTAGGGGGCGGGGGGGCACTTTAATAAACTTGAAAAGATCAAGCTTTCCAAATGTATACCCATTATGCCATCTTCAGGATGTCTGTTGATGAGCATTGGTCAACCTGTTTAATAAAATACAGGATAAATAAGGAATTGGAACAAAGTTATGAGTGAGAGGGAGAATGGGCAATTTGCCTATTTTTGTCCTATAATTCCTAGTAGTTTTAACCACTACAGCCAGGGGCAGGGGATGATGGGAGATGAACTGTAAAATCTTCTGCTGGACTACATTTGCCAATAAAATCTTGATTGCTACTGAATACAATGTTGAATTATTAGTAACTACCAACATAAAACCCAGGACTGTGGGGTTGTCAGGAAAAAGAAAAGGGCCTTCTTCAGATTGCCCTTCAGCTGGCACAAGCTGCCACTCTAGAGACCAGCAACATCCTTCTCTACTGTTCCAACTGCCACTGTTGCTATAGAAGCCCTTAAAGAGGTCTCTCAGGCAGCCAAGGAGCACCCCATCCAAAGCCATCCTAGGATGCTACCGAGATGGAACAGGAAGAAATCCAAATCACAGCTAAAATATATTGACATATAGGGGGAGATGTCGCATATTTTACATCTAGTGGCACCTTTGTGTACTTCAATGATTTAGTTTATTATTTGTGTGTGTTGTGTCATTACAGTCGTGACCGACTCTTTGTGACCCCATGTCTATGGAGTTTTCTTGGCAGGAATACTGCAGTGGTTTGCCAGCTCCTACTCCAGGCGCCTACAACGCCTGGTATTCCCTGGTGGTCTCCCATTCAAGTACTAACCAGGGCCGACCTTGCTTATTTAGTTCACTCTCAACTACTTCGAGGACTGCTGTCACTTAAAAGCAACCTGTATGCAGAATAATTATCTTTCTAAACCATCATAATTTCTCTTCCAAAAATGACCAGCACTGCTCTAGATTTCTTACTGACCCTTTCTTCACTTTTTAGCCCATTGAAATCCAATGTTAGATACAGGCTTCTCCTTTTGTTGCTGCAATAGCTCTCTGTTTTATGCTTTTCTAATCTATTCTACCCCTGCTGATACCTCACTGTCATTTGTCCATATAGCTTGTGATCTTCCACTCCTATTTATTCTCATCCAAAGTCACCACTGATACATTTCTTTATTCTGTTGTCCTACTTAGCATATGAGGATAGGAAGGCCTGGCGAGCTCTGGTCCATGGGGTCACGAAGAGTGGGACACGACTGAACGACTGACTGAACAACAACTTAGCCTATGGTGTGGCCTGCTCACCTTGCTTTTCATGCTCTCTTTCTTTATCTTTTGGTCTGATCTTTAGCATCTATCTTTCTATGGCTCTGTGAGTTTTTTCAAGTTTTTCCATTACAGATCTTGCAAGAATTCAGATCTATGCAGCACAGACCAGTACTGGCAACATACACTGAATATAAATTGATCTTCCTGATTTTAGAGGAATTTCTGGTTTTTCGTGATCTTGTTTT
This sequence comes from Phrynocephalus versicolor, assembly GCA_023846285.1. Taxonomy (NCBI): domain Eukaryota; kingdom Metazoa; phylum Chordata; class Lepidosauria; order Squamata; family Agamidae; genus Phrynocephalus; species Phrynocephalus versicolor. Next base: position 21,106,312 of record JAHTLZ010000379.1, on the reverse strand, counting down.
GTCCATACAAGTCTTTTTCATTTCTCCATTTCTACTTTATGATTACATTTCCTAGATTGATTGCCCGAGCCAAATATGTTCCTGTACATATTCTTTGAGGGTACCCAATATGTGCCAAGCGACAGACTAGGACTGTGGAGAGCACAGCCTGAATCTTCATTTGACCACAGAAACTCACTGGAGGAGTAGAAATGGTAAAACCAATCCTTCAAAATCTCACTTACTTTGAAAGCCCTCACTTTAAACCAGTTTCAACTTGATGACATAGAACTAACATATTCTATAAGAAAGCCATCAATTATAACATTTGTATTTCCCCAGCTCCTGCCAACCTAGCAGTTCGAAAGCATGTAAATGCAAGTAGATAAATAGGTTCCGCCATAAAAAGCGGGAAGGTAAAACAGTGTTCCCTTGGAGCCATGCCGGCCACGTGGCCGCGGACTTGCACAACACTGGGTCTCTAGGACAGCCCCTAGAGTCGGACACGACTAGCACATATATACAAGGGGAACCTTTACCTTTACCTTGATAGGACATCACTTTTGTTTTGATGTCGTTATTTAGCTTTAAACCAACTTTCTCTGATGTAATTTTAAATTCTTCCAGCCTTGTAAGTTACGTATTATAAAGAATTGCTACATCTGCATATCTAAAGTGGCCTTCCATGGATATTAATTCCCCCCCTGCTCCCAATTTTAAAAAATTCTCTAACGCTATTATAAATAGTTTCAGACTCCATGAGTCTCCTGGTCTCGGACTTTGCTGGCATTAAAAACTTATCAATCATCTCTAAAGGTTTCATCATTTCTTCTTAAATAGTTAGAAATGCTGTACCTTCCTGGTGGAAGTGTAAAGTATGAAGTGCTTGGAGATAGAGGAAAGGGCACCATAAGTGGCCGACAGATTTATTTATTTATTTATTAAATTTATATACTGCTCCATCTCGCTACACGGCTACTCTTGTCCCTGAGTCTCCCATGCCTCTTGAGTGAGAGATTTTCAACAAACACATGTAGGGCTTCCCTGATTCCTCTCTCGAACCACTTTTCTTCTCTGTCTAATATGTGTACATCCTCATATTTGAATGAATGTCCTTTGTCTTCCAAATCAAGGTAGACTGCTGATTCTAGTCCTGAGATGTTGCCTCTTCTGTGTTGAGCCATCATCCTCGTTAGTGGCTGTTGAGTTCTCCAGTGTAGAGCTCTGCACTGCACACGCCTCACTGCATTGGACTGCATATAGTATATTACTCCTCTTGTGTTTTGGTGTTGGGTCTTTTGGGTGGATAAGTCTCTGCCTTAGTGCGTTTGTGGGCTGAAATTAAACAAATGATGTTTGCCAAAATCCTTTAAAGCTTTTTAGACATTCCAGCCATGTAAGGAATGTACATCTAATGAGCCTATTCAGGCCACTGTCCACCTAACAAGCCTGTTCAGGCCACTGTCCATCTAATGAGCCTATTCAGAGCAGGGTGGTGTGAAAAGAAGGTGAAGTAGAAATTGGAAGCCTTACACCAACTTTGCTCAGACTGATGAGGCTACTTGGATGAATATTTTATTTATTTATTAAACTTGTACCCCACCCATCTAGGCATCTGGTAGAAAAACATTTTGATGTCAAAAGAAAATTAGTCCAGTTGCCATGACTAAACTTCCAGATGTCTGAACTTGTCTAGATATAGATTCAGTAACTGTGCACTTCAAAATACCATGGATTGTTAATGGGTGAGTCTACATCTATGATCTGAACAAAACACAACTTCCATACAAGTATTCTGATGTATATCATGGTCACCCATTGTTGTTAACTTGAAGCTAGTGCCTCCAACAAATGCAATGAACTCAATCAACTAACGCCATGGAAATAAGAAATAAATACACATACAGGGAAAAAAATCAACTATGAAAAGTACAGATAGCTTTAAACCCACAATGCAACTGATTGTCCTCCAAACATAAAGAGCAACCTTACCAGCTCACTCTTTGAGTCCAATTCCCTGCTCAGATCAGTCATAGATAACTTGGGGGAAGAGGCTTCATGGTATAGAGGTTGTTGATTTGATTCTTCTGTCACAGAGGAAGGACTCTGATATGGATCAAGGTTCTGGGTCTCCATCTTTAGTTTTTCTTCCATCTTTCCTTTCTCAGCCCTCAAGATCAATCAGGTGATGGGACGGAGATGTTAAATGCATCTGTTTCCTGAGCACAAGAACCAGTAAATAGTGAGATTTTCATTTACATATGATCCTCTAGGGAAAGGATACAGAAATTACTAACAATCAACATCCAATAAATGAGTAGCAGTTCATAGCAAAAGGACACAGCCTGAGACTGGAAATGTATAAACAAATGGAAATGGAATTTGAAAAATTATGTGAAGGTTCACATTGAAGTTCATATTGATGTTCACATGAACTGACAACCCTTGGTTTGTGTAGACTACACAAACCATTTTTATCTCAATTGAAACCGCTAAATTTGAACTATGGGCAGTTTACTTGTCACCTTTTCCCTTATAGAGCAGCCAAACACTTACTACATCAGCCTTCAGAATTTCTACTACTACAGAATTTCCTTTTTTTACTTCAAAGAGATTACATAATCTTCTGCTCCCTCATGGAGAGAACTTACCCTCCCAGCATAATAAGAGTTGTAAATGTTATACTATATTTCTGTATTTTACTTAATCAAGCACAATGAAAATTTGGCTATTATCTGTGATTCACTTTTCTTGTCATGCTCGTGGCCTTGTTTAGGCCAAAGGACAGGCTATATTTCATTGAATCATATAATCATGAAGTTGGAAGGGGCCTGCAAAGCCACTGAGTCCAACTGCCTACTTAAGGCAGAAATACAAATCAAAGAATATTTGGCAGGTAGTTGTCTACATTTCTGTTGAATGCCTCCAGTATTGGAACACTCACCACCTCTCAAGATAATTGGTTCCAGTGTCGTACTGCTTTAACAGTTAAGAAGTTTTTCCTGTTATTCATCAAATTCTGGCTTCCCGTAAATTGAACCCATTGTTGTGTGTCCTGCATTCTGGTTATTATTAGTCATAAATAATTAGTAAAAATGATTTTTACAAATCATTGTAGTATGTAAAAAGGATTACATACTCCTCTAAACATCCCTCTTCAAAAGGCCATAATAGTTTGGCACCTCTAAATGTTACGCAAGTCAAAGCACAGCTGCCTACACTTCACCTCCAGGGCTAAATCCAGTATTAGCTTTATTTGAATAGATCCCTAAAAATAAATGAAGTTGTCAGTCACAACTAAGCTAAAGCTCATTGCTCTCAGTGGATCTATGCTATATAAGACTGACAAGAAATCCTTGAATTTAAACACATAACTCTCTCACACCATTGTTTGCTTCCGCCTACAATAGTCCATCCTGCTATTTTCCTTGTGGTCATCAGATGATTAATTATTATATCCACCTCCATCTGCTTCTGAGCCTCCCTGAGACTGGGCTGTCCAACAAGCTCCTACTAACTTACCTACCCAAGAGCTAGCCTGGTGTGTGATTTGAGAGTTGTCCTGGGGCTCAAGCCCGCGAGAAACCAGGGAACACCTTGGTCCCGGGTTCTCAGCCTGACTTACCTTACATATGGGGCAAATCCATACAACATAAAAATGGTTGCGATAAGGGATTACGCTGTTTTCAATGCATTCCTATGGGAAATTTGTATAAAGGAAATTTTGCTTAACATAATTTCATTTGGAACGAATTAAATCCTTTATACAAGGTACCACTGTATTTCCTGACTTGCCTAGTGTATCTGTGCCTGTGTCTGCCTTCCTTTCTGCGATATCTGCTGTTGGTTGTCTGCCAGCTCACTGTCTTCTCAACAACCCTGTAAGGTAAGTCAGGCTGAGAACCCGGGACCAAGGTGTTCCCTGGTTCCTTGCGGGCTTGAGCCCCAGGACAACTTTCAAATCACACACCAGGCTAGTTCTTGGGTAGGTAAGTTAGTAGGAGCTTGTTTGACAGCCCAGTCTCAGGTAGGCTCAGAAGCAGATGGAGGTGGATATAATAATTAATCATCTGATGACCACAAGGAAAATAGCAGGATGGACTATTGTAGGCGGAAGCAAACAATGGTGTGAGAGAGTTATGTGTTTAAATTCAAGGATTTCTTGTTAGTCTTATATAGCATAGACGATTCTGTTAAGCAAATTTCCCCTATCTCCGGAATTTTTTTATGTTGTACAAATTTTATGTTATACAAACCATTTGTTATACAAGGGTCCACTGTAAATGTAATGATAAATGCGCAGGGTTTCCTCCAAGACCTGTCGGCTCTATTATGAGGAAGGAGATGGCTTTTCTAAATCAAAGCCCCGACAGAAGCAGCAGTTAGGAGCAGCACCGGCACTTCTCCCCACCCCCACCCACCCCCGGTGCCCCTTTTAGCCGCCTACACTCACGACCGAAGCCAGGGAGGCAAGAGGGTGGCAGCAGCGGAGGCATGTTCAGCCACTCTCCCCGCAAGCGACCCCAAGAGCCTCTCTCTGAAAGGGCTACATTGGCCCCACTTGGCAATACCCCCGACAGGCCTCGTCTCCGGGTCCCAAAGAGAAAACGAGGCGCAAGGCTCACCCGACCGCGCCCCCGCGGCACCAAAACGCAGCTGAAGTCGCACCCCAATCTGCTGCTCCCTGCAACCATTTACTTCCGCCCAGGCTCGCACAGCTTCCTTGCCCGGCATCCGTTTAAAGCCACACATTCCCGGCACCGACCGGCTGGATTTCGATTTCACAGCGCCCTCTTCTGGCACCCGTGGCAAAATGCAATTGTTTCCGTCTTTCTTTTCTTTAGCAAGCCGAACCAAAACGAGTACTGTACTACTAGACTGTATCGCTAGGATTTGGCCAAATGTCAAAGTTCCACCGTTGCTCTGTTCAACAATCTCTAGTTGGACTTCCCGTAAGAAGAGCCAGCTTGGGTGGCCTCGGGCAAGTTGCACAGTCCCTGGGCACTCCAGAACAACGGAAGAGCAAACCAACTCTGAATATTGTCTATGTGGGAAATCCTGAAAAGGACTGCCATAAGTAAGCAGTGGATGATGGCTATACTGATTATGATAGGACTGTATATGCTGATATTGCAGCATTGCAAGTAGTCCTCCACTAAAGCAGGACAGAACAATTGGCTAGTTAACTATTTTGGTAAAACCTTTAAATCTTACAGGTGATTTTTTTTTAAAAAAATGCTTCTGAATTTGAATATAAGCTTCATAAAGCAGGATGCAATCAAGTTAGGATAGTACCACTCTCTTCTAAACATTAAGTCATTAGTATGTTCTGTATAAAAATAATGCAAATCAAAGCACTGATCAACTTAGCTGTGGCTGACACTACTATTTCTGCTAAAAAGATCTGAGTGGGACAGATGGTAGCTCTTCTTCGTAGAATGCATCTAACATCCATGGTATTTGGGGACAGTTTTCACCAGAGAAAGTGAAAGAATTTCAGAGATCCCCATGGACCTTCCAGTTATGGGTCTCCTTAGTACAAATAAATTGTCATCACTATGTAAGAAAGCATCCCACCGTTTCATTTTAATAGCAAATTGTATAGCTCTAAGTTGTGAAGGAGAAAAAGGCAGACAAACTCACAAATGTCTGTATTTCTTTATTAAGACAGCGAGGAGATATGACAATTTTCAAGAGAAAACAAATACTAGAAATGTGCCATTTCTGAGAAGTCATGCTGGTATAAATTAATCTATGATAGCTCAAAGGGTTATTTAGAAATAACAAAAGGCAAAGGTGGATTTTAGGTAGAGGTGGTCTATGAATGCCAGCAAAGTTATGTTTCCAACCTGTCAAGTAGTGAAAGACAGCTAGAAGAAATCCAGAGTTTGGTAAGTGTTTTGGTCCCTACTAGGACTGAGTACCGTAATTAATTTCAGGGAGAAGATTAAAACTGTATGGGGATCATTCATGAGATTTCTGTTGTGAAAACCATGGTGGGCTCAGATATGGCTGTTGCAAATAGCTCATTCTGTTTCAAATTACCATGACATTAAAATCTCATTAAAATTTCTCATTCCAGTTTATCATTAAGAGAACTGCAATGATCAGCTTTAGGCAAACATTACATGAAGACAACGTCATCGCTAGAGTGCATCACAGCATGGGCAGTTTCAGGATCAGGATCAGGATCTACAAAATGCATCATGTGTCTCAAAGTAGATTGTCAACCTGCTAGCACTGTGCAAATGACTGAGCACACATTGAATGTGGATCAGTTAATATCACTTAGTAAATTACAACCCAGCTATGGAAACGTTGAATGGGGATCAGTTAATATTACTTAGTAAATTAGAATCCAGCTATGGAAACTTTTACCTTTCACATAGATTTCAATGGCCAGAAGGGAGTTCATAGAAGTTGGCTCTGCTGCCTCAGACTGATGGGAACAGGGATCTGACCATATTTGGAGGGATACAGCTACCCAACTCTCTTAGGGAGAATCAACTCAAAAGACCAAGAGAAGGTCTGGGCCATATTCATCCTCTCAATGTTTTGGATTGAACTGCCAGAAGCCCCGGCCAGCATAGTCAAAACTAAGAGACCGCAAGATCTGAAGCGGGGAAAACTGGAAAGCCAGATGTTCCAACATCTGAAGCAAACCGGTGTTATATTAATGCTAAACCATGATATGCTTCCAAAATTCCCCAACTTCCATTACTAAAGTGTTCTGCTTATATACCGCCCCATACCACTTCAAGTAGTCTCTGGGCGGGTTACAGTTTTAATTAGAGTAATGCAGGCTACACATTGCTACTTGCAGGCTGCAATGAAAAACCATTAAGAAATTTGCACATGTTAGAGAATGAAGCAAACCCTAACGCTAGGACATCAAGCACATGCTGGAAACAGTGCACAGCCTGACAACAGTGTCACATACTTTCATCTGACTCAGCCAGCACCAGATGCACCAAGCGCTTTATTCAGTACTAATGCATATACTGTACAGTAAATGAAAATGATCTTCTCTACATGATTTACACAGAACGAATCATAATAACATTTGAGAGACGCACTTATTAATTATTCGACATCATTCATTCTCACATAATTATTCCTGAATGCAATTGTTAAGTCCTAAAGGACACTTGGTAGCAACATAATACTTTAATCTTTTATTTGAGTGGATATTCCACTTAATTAGATTATCCAAACATGCTATATTGCTCTGAACAACATAATAATGCAATTTTCCTCCCACCCTATTGGTGCTGATGTTTCTCAAACAATGGCTTTCTTTCCTCTAATTTTCAGACTATGAGGTAAAAGAATATTGATCAGCAAATGTTAGGTCAGCCATGTCAACAAAGAAATCTTGTAGGCTATAGGTATTCTGTCATGTCTCTGATAAGTGCACAAAAGTTAATATATTTTGCATTGTAATGACTCCTTGAAAGTTACAGCTATGCAAGGAAGGCATCTGGTTGATTGTTCTGTTATTTAATGATACTCTAAATAGCACTGCACACATATATGAGTACATATAGTGGAGAGAAAATACAGCTGTTGATGGTTGTAAAATATCGCCATAGGAAGCTGGTTAAATGCTGGAATGGTACTATATTGAAAAATACAAGCAACAGCAGTGCAATTTGTAGCACTGAATTACACTGACCGAACTGTATTCTAGTCTGTAAATCATGTAAGATTTGTTTATTACTTTACAAAAGTGTGTGGGTAACAGGGTGGACTGGAGGAATGGTGTCACTATGTTCCCTTCCTGTCCATATAATCATAGTCAGAATAGAGCTAGTCTAATAAATTATAAAGAATACTGCCCTGTGACAAATGTACAGTGGTACCTCGGATAACAACTGCCTCTGATAACAAATTTTCCCTATGGGCTGCCTCGGATAACGAATCACAATTTCTAGGCATAGGTCTGCCTCGGATAACGAATTTTCTCTATGGGCTGCCTCGGATAATGAATTTTCCCTATGGACTGGCTCGGATAACGAATTTCCAGCATGCATCAGTAAAAAAGAGTTATCCCGGGTGGCATTGCATTTGTACTTTTAAAGTGCAATTTATAAAGAGTTTTGAGCAAAAAAAACAGGTGTCTGTGCCTTTTTCCTATGCTCCGGAACGGATTAATCGGTTTCCCATTCCTATGGGAAACCGCGTTTCGGATAATGACGTGTTTTGGATAACGACTAACCTCAGAAAATGAATTAAAGTTGTTATCCGAGGTACCACTGTATGTCTAATCAAATAATTTTACACTGATCATGCTATCTAGGATTTTACCACTAATAACAGGTGGTATGGTCACCAAGACATAAATTCATGACAATTTTCTTGTGGCCCATCATAGCAGCCACATCTACTACTTCCTACTTGCCAGACTGAAAGAGGTATAACATTTATATCCTTATGCGGACCACATCTACCTCAAATATATTTCTGGTGCTGGTAGCAAACAGCCAGCCATTGGCAACACATTTTATTTTCTATACTACTATAAAGAGAAAGTCATTTGCCACAATTTTCATTCTGTACGCAGTGGCGGCTGGAACAAATAGGTTAATCTAGAAAGGAAACAGAGAAGTAATGTTAGGATAAGAAGGAAGAAATCTATATGCTGAGAGCAACATAAAAGGAAGGATATGTGCTAGCAGCTAGATGTTTAAACTGCAAAATTGTTTCAGTCTTTTGAAACACACAAGGAAGTTAAATGAAACACTCTTTCAATTACTGTGGTAATTCTTAGCTTCTAAAAGCCTACTCAAATTATACTAGGAGTAGTATATTTGGTTTCTTAAGCAAATGTAAAGAAAAATAAAGTAACGTTATCTCAGTACTGTACATGAGTCTGGTGCCATATATTTTGTCTTCCTGGGGGCATTCAGACTGCTACAACATTGTTTAGTGCATGTATTATTGATTTGCTTAACAAATAGAAGATAGTAATAATCTGGATGAATAATAACATTATGAAGATGAGAGAAAACTGATGTTAAGTGACTTCTCAGGTTACAAACCCATGGTGGGGATACATGTTATCTCCAGGTTTAAAAGGAGGTTAAAAAAAGGTAAATGTTCCCCTCCGCACACGCATGCTAGTCGTGTCTGACTCTAGTGGCAGTCCTCGTCTCTGTATTCAAGCCAAAGAGCTAATGTTGTGCAAGTCTGTGGCCATGTGGCCGGCATGGCTGCAAGGAAACCCTGTTTTACCTTCCCACTTTTTACTTATTTATCTACAGTGGACCCTTGTATAACAGACAGCTTGTATAACATAAAATTTGTACAACATAAAAAATTTTGGAGATAGGGAAAATTTGCTTAACATAATCGCCTATGGGGAAAATCCGTACAACAGAAAAATGGGATCACTCCATTTTCAATGCATTCCTATGAGAATTTGTATAAAGGAAAATTTGCTTAACATAATTTCATTTGGAACGAATTAATTCCTTTATACAAGGTACCACTGTACTTGCATTTACATGCTTTCGAACTGCTAGGTTGGCAGGAGCTGGGGTTATCAGCGGGAGCTCGCTCTGAATGTTTTCTGAGGTATGGCACTGTGAAGGCAGGTTATTATTTCCCACCTCCGGAATAAAAACATACCTGCTTCCTCTTCCTCACCCTCACCCTCACCCTCCTCTTCCTCTTCCTCTTCCTCCTCTTTTCCAACAGTACTGCTTTCGTTTTCCTTAGGAAGAGCTTCATTCTGGATCTGGCATCAAACCATAAAAACTATTTTAGAATGATCCTTTGAAACGGTTTCTTACTTGTAGCTTTTAGCAACACTTCGTGTTTATTTACTGCTCTATTGATAGGAATTTTGGGCAAACAATACTTGGAGAAGGTTCTTGCTTTAACCTAGCTGTCTTTATTAATGGAGAAGATGACTGGCCTATAACTAAATTTCTCCGTTCAGTTGCACAGATCTGCGCAGCATGGTTTTGATTACTCCCACCCCATAAACAAAGAAACAAATATTTCAACAAATATCCAATACATGGTGAGTCTCACTGGACATTCTCACAGTAGGGATTGTACTCCATTCCTGACTCCAAATCCCATTCTCATTCTCTTTTACATTGGCAGTCTTCTCTCCTTTCTTTTTCTTTCCAGAGAAAGGGGGTTGATGTCTCTTCTGGTCTTCAGCCTCCTGTTTGGGCACTATAAGTTTGACAGGTTCACCCAATCCAGGGGTCTTCTCTTGGAATCTGCTCCACCTCTTGGGTAACTCTACCTCACCTTCCCCTTCTCTCCTAAATAAATTTCCTTTTCCTTCGCCTCCATTGTCATCCTGGCTTCCTCCTTCTCTATTTGATCACCCTCCTTTTCTCCTTCTAACTCTCTGCCTTTTTCTCCTCTGCTTTCTCTCTGCTCTTTTCCTGGACTTTCTAATGTTTTAAGCTGTCAGTTCTCCAGGGATTCTAATTCTGTAAAATTCTCCCCCATGTCTACAGGTGAGCTGAATATTTCAAATCCCATTATTTCATTACAGGAAGGCATACCGGCACTGGGAATCTTTGCTTTGTCCACTTTCTCATACTGCCTCGAATACACCTGCGTAAGGATGTTGATGTCACTAGTAAGCAGAGATTTTCAGTAAATAGAATACTTGCTGCCATCCCATTACTATCTTAGTATTAACCCATTAGTATTGTGGTATTCAAGCTGCCTAAGCCCCAGGAGGGAAGTAGGAACTCTTTAATTACTGAAAATATGTCCCTGTCAGTAACATCACTTGGCAAAAAAAAAATACTGATGGTCATTAAAGAGTTCCCACTCCCATTCCAGGGCCCACGTGGCTTGTGAATAATTATACTGATTACATGTGAGTTGGAAGAGCTGCAAGACAGAAGTAGGGATTATTTAATTACTGTCAGCGACATAATAACCTTTACGTAAGCATAATTTATCTAGCAGGATTTTGGCCACTGACTGACACAGGAATGTTCCCTCTCTGGAACTCTGTTTTAGGTAGAGTTAATTCCTAATCTTATTAGAAATGCTAGAGAATTGACATTTGGACCGTCTACAAGGAAAGCATGTATTCTACCACTGAGTGATGACCCTTCCCCACACTTCACCAGAATGAATTTCCTGCACTGAGCAGGTGGGTGGACCAGATGACCTACAAGGCTTCCACCTATTTTATTATTTTCATAAGTGATGACCTTTAAAGGAATGGCAAGTAAACACTAAGAAACTAGATTACCACCACTCTTTCTGCTCCATGTTCCAACACCTTCCTCTCTGCTTCCAGTTGCTCCTGAATGGTTTTCTGTAACAATGGCGCATTTGCTCCTCTTACAACTGCTACTAATTCACCCCCCTGAAATAAAAGAGAGAATAAAAACTCACTTATTTTACAGATCTAATTTGGGTCAACGTATACGTTTATATACATGTATTATCAGTGGCAGAATCTGATTTTTATTTTATTATTCATTATTTATTTATTTAAAATGTTTATACCCAAGATAAACCCAAGGTGGTGTACAATATTAAAATAGACAAAATTAAAAGCTAATATTTTACAAAATCTGATAGGAATAAAGCAGGTATCGAATTGAAAACTAGTGGAGAGTGCAGTGTAATAAAGTCACACATACTTTTAAAAATCTCCAGCCTGTTTTCACTATTGCCATCATTTCTGCCTGAATATAGGCTCATGGTGAATATGTGTGTGTGTGTTGTGTCGTTACAGTCATGACTGACCCTTCGTGACTCCACGTCCATGGAGTTTTCTTGGCAGGAATACTGGAGTGGCTTGCCAGTTCCCACTCCAGGCACCTACAGCACCTGGTATTCCCTGGTGGTCGCCCATCCAAGTACTAACCAGGGCCGACCCTGCTTAGCTTCCGAAATCAAACGAGATCGGATGTGCTAAGGGCATCTAGGCAGCTCTCATGGTGAATATACAGATCAAAAAAGATTTCCAGATAAAAGGCTCATAATGTCAATAATTAAAAAGTACTTTGCAGGCATTTAAATTTTCCCAAGAAAAAATAAAGGAAACATGGGAAAGCAATGGAGTGTTATGAATAGTAGAACTCATCAACATTTGGAGTTGCAGTAAAGTTTAGTGAATGAGGCAGAGCAATCCTGTCATATAAAATAAATAGTCCAGAATTGAAATAATCGTCTACAGCTTCACAGTCATGAATGCTGTGGATGGTCCCAAGCCAAGATTTTCTGATATTAGCATTCCCTGAGATCCCCAGGGTTTCCAAAGGCTGAAACTGCTCTCTAGGAAGCAGTGGAACCTTGGAATGGGGAAAACAGAAAATTAAAGATTATTGTCAGTGACTGGTGATACCATCAGCATTTACAGTCATGCAGCTCTGTGAATAGGATGCCAGCCAGTGTTACCTCTAAACATAGCAGCCACCCAGCAAAGGAACTGATATATTCAAAAGAGCACTAATTATGATATACTCATGTCTCTTTAATACTCTTTTCCAATGGTTCTTAAGTTATTTAAGTACATATCAGAGACCTAATTATATCCCCTTAAATATGTACAGCATCCTAATGTTTGGCTTGAAATGATCAGAAGCATATCTATCTATAGTACAACTTAGTCTCTATAACGTATTTAGGTTACAGTATATATGCAGCATTATTTAGAATATAAGGGGTTGTTTTTAATGTCCCCAAAATTGTTACTGACGCAACATATATCTCCTGCTGCTATTAAACTCACTGGCTAAATCTGCAATAATTTTAAAAACTAATGAAGAAAACACCAAAAAGGACCAAATGGGCTGAATGAGATTTACTCAGCAGTTACTGACAAACAGCTGGTACATTGTGGAGTGAAATATTCCTTCTTCATGATTAAGAATCTTGAGAAATTGAATGCTAAACCAAAAGGAGGAGTTTTTAATATTTGAAAATTACAGATGGATTACCAGTGGTGATTTTGACAAACCAGCACGACCACTGGTGGTGATTTTCCTATATCAAAGTATTTTGAATCAACTTACACCATAGAAGAGAAATGTAGGCTCACACTTTCCACGATATTTTTCTAAGGCATCAATTGAATCTACTTCAGTCTAAACAGAAAGTAAATAAAATAAGTTACCGAGAGCAAATTTCACAATTATGTGAGCACCATTTCAGAGGAATAGAAAAAGATGCTGTTATTTCAGTGGACTTGTTACAAATATGAGCTGTCACCCTTCAAAGCACGGCAGAATACAGCCATGGGCTATGTGCACTCCCGAAGGTCTCCTGATTTGTTCTCCAGCCCTCTCCAGTCCTCCAAATGCCATCTCAAAATGGCAGGCCTCAACCTCAAAAGCCAATAGTCCGGTCACAACTAAACTACCGATTTAATGAAGAAAGAAAGAAAGAAAGAAAGAAAGAAAGAAAGAAAGAAAGAAAG
>JAHTLZ010000379.1:21065201-21092909 GCA_023846285.1 Phrynocephalus versicolor | reverse complement strand
AAGAAAGAAAGAAAGAAAGAAAGAAAGAAAGAAAGAAAGAAAGAAAGAAAGAAAGAAAGAAAGAAAGAAAGAAAGAAGTTACCGTCAGCCAATTTATGTTTCTAAGGAAGTTTTTCCTAACCCAATACACACTCCTTCCCCAACACCACCAAATTTTGAATTCTGCTTTGCATCCCCAACAGGTTTGGGTACACAGTCTGGAGTACATATATAGCCCAACAAGGTCCAGGGAGATCAAAACCGCCCACCAGATCCTCAGAGGTCCCCCACTCCAGTTTTAAGGCATGAAGTAAGGGCAGGCTCACTCTCCTAATACTTTGAAACCTGTGCTCTATCACTGAACACAGCATTCAGAGGTAGAACACTTTGCCAGTGGATTGAACCTGGCTTTTATTTTCCCTTCACCTTCCATGCAGGGAAAGTAGGATGAGCAAACCAAGGTCTCAGGCACAGCGGCCCTCCAGCATTATCCCATCTCTCTCTTGCATCTCTCCTTCCAAACTCCTGTGTGTCATAGGCTTGCTTGGAAATTCCTGTTAAAACTGTTCTTATGTGGGTCCTTCTTTGTACCATGGAGAATCATTTTAAAAAGCAGAATCCTCAATTATGTATGAAGGCTGTTGAAATACACTTAGGTTGAGGTTCCGTGTCAAAATTGTCTTGAATATCCTGACATGGGGAGGTGTCCAGCAGCAACGGACACAGCTTGCAGTTGTTCTCTCACTCACCCCACATCTATTGAAACACAGTAGGGAGTGATCGGAGTTCAAACAAGTCCTAGCTGTGCTCAGTTATATATACATGTTCAAATTAATGAGTAGTACATTTGTTTTTTAAAAAGCCCACTCACAATGGTTATATTACAGGAATAAGGGTTTAAAGATGTCTGACTATACTTTTTACTGTTACTTAGGGAAATCCATGGCACATGGCTATAAAACCAACATGAGTGTAGAGTTAAAATATGAACAGCTGTGAAGGGGCTGCTTCCAGTGCTCCTGGTGGGCCATCTGTCCTTCCCTCATCCCCCCCTGGAGGGCCCATCAGAGTCAGCAACCACTGGGCCTCAGGTGGGTGCAGAAGCAAGTCGGTCAACCCAATCCAGAGAGAAGCAAGCAGTGAATAGGATCCATCTGTTCAAGAAGGTGGCAAAGGCCCCAAAGTGTAAGCTGGAGGCAATAAAGGAAAAACAGAAGGAGAATGAGGAAGTATTCACCAGTCACAGAAAGAGAAAGAGAAGGCAATGAACCAGAGACCACCAATACAAAGGAGAAGAAGGCCCGGGGAGATTACTGGATGAATCTCAGGCAGTCCTCAGTACTAAGGAAGTGGTGGACTACACTGATTCACCATGCAGCTTTGGACTCCACGGAGGAGGGATTCTTTGTGGGGAGGGAGCTGATCTAGTTCTCTGCTAACTGCCATCATGCCCTGTTGCTCAATAGAGACCTCAATGACTGGAGCAGAAACCATGCCCCAGATGCACCCTAAGACAGCACCAGAAGTACAAGAGGCAGAAGGAGGGGCAGTAGAACCTCCAGCAGCATGCAGGAAGCCCTGGGTCATGACTGGGACAGAGTACTACAGTCCCTCTGTACACAGAGTCAGCTGGCTGGGATAATCCTTTCAGACAGAGAATTTGGACCCAGCAGCTCTTATGGACCCAACTCGGGGACTGGAGTGGACTGAACCCCAAATGTCTGGAACTCAGCCCCTCAATCACTGGATAAGTAAAGAGAAAACTAGTTCTTCAAACTTTGTTGTCTGCTATTTTCAGTAAACACCAGCTTGAACATTTCTAGCAGCCGTGAATTTATGGCCACGAGAGAGTTTTGCCCATCATCTCCATTCTAGGTGAGTGTGGGGTGGCAGCACCATGTCAGCTTTCTGAATTATGGACCCTACATTTGGAACAATTGGAACTGCTTGGCAATGCCAGCAGCAGGATTATGAGAACTATCATTTCCCAGTAAGCATGCATAAGACTGCAACATAGTTTAGACTATCAAAGCAAATGGAATTGCATACTGTATTATGTTTACATGACTTTTGAACAATACTGATGGCTGTCAGTTATAGAGTACATCTGAAATTACCTTACCACAGCAAAATGAAGGAGGTTATTGCCAAGTTCATTTCTTATTTTCCTGAAGAGATTTACTACTGTTTTACATGGTCCACACCATCCTTGATAAACATCTACCACTGCAAAGAAATTCAGTTATCTCAGTGGAATTCTGATATAGCTGAAGAATACAGAGTTTAATCTAGCATGTACAAATTATACCATTAATTACAAATACTCCCTGATGTGATTAACAATTACTTTAACAAATTTCCGCCTCTTCTAGAGATTTATGGTAGATAACAGCTGGGCAGAGTGGAGAGACTGCTGTAATTATTGTGGGTCATTTTGGCTCTGGTTTTCTTACCATCTTATCCTCTGCCTCCCTCAATTATGTAGCTGTTTCCAGAAAAACTTACCTATCAGACAAAATGTTCCCTTAATTAATACTTCGTCTGTCCTTAAAATGGTATTTGATACAATCTTCAGGTACCGGTAGCTGGTTTCTACACAAGACAAAAAACCTATAGGATTCAGACCCAAGACTGTTGAATGATTAAGTTATTTTAAAAACCGTGTGACATGCCATAAACCAACCTATTGGAAACAGGTTCACATGCAGCCTTGTGGTTCCATATAAAAATCCCTCTATATAGGGGCTTTGATATAAAAACATTCAACCAGGGTTTTCCATAATAATAATCTGAACATTGACATCAAAGGAAATGTTTTGTATTTGCACCAAGATACAAGGATAACAAATTTGAGGGAACCCATGTGTTTAATCGGGTCTCTCTGTGAGTAGTTCTATAGTTCCCCCTCACTGCTGTTTCCACTGGCCTTACTTGTATTCTTCTGAACCAATTTTCTTTTGTTGCCAAGGAGATGAAATCACAGTGAATGGATGTTCTGCTGTTCACTTTATGAGAGACGGTGAACAAACAATAGCCTATTCAAACAGTAGCAGGACCTCAGTTAAATGGCCATGATATTTGGCCATGGATCCTCTGCAGAAAGGTGGACCTTAGCAACTGTCCAGTGATTCTAGTCGCTTGTGTTGATCCCTGCATAATGCGGTAGCCACTCAGAAGCATTTCTGTCATTTTTAGATGGGGGAGGGGCAATGATAATGTATACAATACAGTGCCACATGTTTTTGTCTTTTATTTTGTTTTCATTTTGATTTTTGCTTGTATATGCAAAATAAATTTTATTTAAATCTCATTTACCTTCAAATGAATAAACATTTAAGAAATACTGTTGCTTAGGTAGTAAGTTACACTAGAGAAGGCTCAATGAATCAGTGGGGATAGAGAGAGCCAACTTATCATAAATTCCATTCACTCAATAGGCCTATTCTAGTTGCTACTTATTTTAGTGTAACAATTCACAAGTTTTGATTCAGTGGAATATATAGAGGACTTGGCTCATCAAATACCCACTAGCCTCAGTGATGGGGAACCTTCGGCACTCAGATGTTTTGGATCACAACTTCCAAATTTGAAGCCTGTATTGCCAATGACAAAGGACTATGGGAGTTGTGGTCCAAAACATCTGTAGTGCCGAAGGTTCACCAGCAATAGGCATAGACTGGTAATGAATCTCATATATGCAACGATCTCATAAACAAATTAAAAACAGAAATTGTTCTATAAAGCAGGGTTGGGTGATGGTGTTACTCCAGATTATTTTAGAGTGCAGGTAATATAATCCCTCACAAGTGAGAGTTATATGGATAAAACATCTGGAGAACCACAGAAATACATGCCAGGTATAAAACTTGCCAAAGTATATTTATAATTCTGAACAGCAACCAAGGAGGTGAACGCTTATATTTGCAACTGTCTTACCAATAAGTCCTTTGGAACCCAACATTTCTTCCCAAAGTTCCTGATTATTGATAAGCCTCTGCATGTAAATTAAACAATCAATAAGAAACTTTTCAGTTAGACAAAAATCATCTTTCACAATGACTCTAGCTGAAAAGATACTTAGGAAGTCAATAAAGATGTGACAAAAACTACAGATAGGAGTCAAAGTCATAAGAAACCCACAAAGTACAGTACAGTATTTGAAAGGAGAATAAAATGCAGTAAATTAATATAACATGATATATAGCATAAATGTAATTTCTCGTTCAATTCCAATTTTCTGTCTTGTTATAGAGCAAAGATGGGCAACTATTGTCTCTGTTTTGTTTACAGTTTTATTTTTTCCCCTCATACAGAGATGATCTAGTGCTAGCAGATCATAGAAACTAGTACAGTATATCAGTAATAGTGATAAGGTGATTTAGAGCTAACTTCAGATAATGAACTGGGAGGCAGGGGGAATGGGACATGAGAGTAGTAGGGTAGCTTACTACACATGAGGGTGTGCATTCCCACAGCCCTGAACATTATGTTCCAACTGCCTACATCACTGAAACATCAATAATGTCTTTGGAAGAAGAAATCAACAAATCACACAGGAGGAAGCCAGTTCAAAAAATTCCAGCTTGAAATAAATAGAAATAGAAGATGGGAGCAAAAAAGTTAGACCAATGTCAATAAGGCTTTGCCTCACGTGATCAGAATAAAATACTGTATTTCAAATCAACCTATATAATCACTGCAGCAAATCCCATAGTATAATTTGACCATTTATTAATGGCCTTCATCTCAATATGTTGAGGGGGCGAGGCCAAATATTGTAGTGCTTTCAAAACTGACATTTTTACTTCAATGTCAACTTTTGTGGATTAAAAAACACTTCCTCAACAATGTCTAAGGAAGTGAAACTTGATACATGGAAACTTACACCATAAATATGACTTTTATCAACATTCTTTCATCTACATTATCATACAGTATCCCTATTTGGATTTATATACTGTATTGGCAAGGGTGTGGTGTGAAAAGGTACCGAATTATACCATATTTTATGATCTAGTATGGCAAGTCTGGCAAATTAACTGTTTTTGCATCAAAACAAGTGGGAAATACATGTCTTATATTAGGATGGAAATGTAATGGGGTTGCAACATTGACTAGGGAATATAGGATATATTATGTAGTACTGTATTGGTAATTCCATCAGTACACCTTCAGCGGTGCAGCAGTAGCATTAGTGGAATATTCCATTGTTATATCAGGGCAGGAAGTTCTACAGCTTTCGTTTTTATTTCATTAGCATACTTCATGTTCTACCAGGGCAATGTGACACGCAGCAGCAAATGCCTATTCAATGTATTCTCAAAGGCTTTCATGGCCATGATCTGATAACTGTTGTGAGTTTTTTGGGCTGTTTGGCCATGTTCTGGAAGTTACTTCCAGAACATGGCTAAACAGCCCCAAAAAATCACAATTATCAAATGCCTATTCATCACCCAATGAGAATTCTTCACTGACAGTTATGCCTACTGAGTTCCACCAGTACAAATATCTAAAGTATTACCTTGGTTTAGAGGTACCTTAGTTTAAGAGTATTTTGCAAGACAGGCAAACATTTATGTATGAGCAATATCTTACAATACAAACACTGGAGCAGGTCACATGATCATAAATGAGCCAATTGTAGCTCTCTTTCTCTCCCCATGCTGGATTGTGGGTGATTGTGTGGAATGTTCCATCTCAGGCAAGCCTCCAAAGCAGATGGAGGAAAGAGGAAGGAAGGTGTCTCATGTACCATCTAGGAATGTTTTCAAGAGTGAGTGCAGGTTACGGGTTTGTTTTATTTGTCTTTATATTTTTCTTCAATTTGTTTTCAACATCCTTGCTTATTTTTCAAACAATTTCTAGTCATGGGGCAGCTAGTAAAGTTTGGCACATTAAAAACACAGAGTAAAATCCAGTTATTTGTCCCCAGCAGAGCAGATTCTGCAGCCAGCTACCTAAACCATGGTGTGGGCGTGGACTTCTAGCTAACTTCTTTTTGTGAGTTTTGGCATTTTGTGTGCACAGTATGTGGCCTATGAGGCCTCAGAACGAATCATCTGAGTTTCTATTATTTCTTATGGGGAAATTTGCTTTGATATATGACTGTTTTGGTTTACAAGCATGTTTCTGGAACAGATTATGCTTGCAATCAAGGTATTACTGTAATAGGATTACATATGCTATTACACAAGATTGCAAATTAATTTAAGACACCATACTGTTCTCTATACATTGCTAAATATTTAAATATTAACATTCTAGCAGACAGGAGCCTGATTATAAGACTATATTCCTATTCCAACTTTAAACATATAAACCAGATTTACTTGAAAATGAGTCCCACTGGAAAATATGAATAAAATCACATGACAAGGGTATGATCAGGGTATGAGTTCTCATTCAACTTACTTCTGGATACAAATGTTTAGGATCATATTACAAGTTTTTCAAAATATTTTACTGGAAGAATATTAAACTTTACTTATGATAAAATACTTTAAGATCAACTTCTGAGTAACGAATTCAAGGTTACAAGAAGAATAGTTCCCATATAAACCTATAGGTCTACTTTGATGTAACTAACATTGAAGAAATAATTTCTACCTCTGACCACTTGATGGCAGGATTTATAGATATTACCGTATATCCCTTACAGAGTCATTTTTAGATTTAAAAATCACTGATATATTTCTACTGAATTCTTATTTACAAATTTGCAGAGGAGTATTGCATTGTTCTTCTATACTTAACATGACTATTGTAAGATAGATTTTTGTATGTGATGAAATGTTGATTGAGACAGCTGATTGTTTTGCAGTGACATTTAGTAAATTGCTAGTTAAATCCTTTTTTTAAAATACTGCTGGAGTTTTTACAACCTTACATGCTGCCTCTAGTACAGTGTTGGCGAATCTATGGCACAGGTTTCAAAGGTGGCACATGCAGTCCTTTCTGTGGGCAGGCGACATCGCCCCCTCCTAGCCATGGCACTTCCCTCTCCGCTTGGAGCATGCCACTGTGCTCTGTGCAGAATCTGGCAAAGGGGAGGCAGTGGTTTGTGGAAAACTCTTTGCCTGTTTGCTGAAGGACAACAAAGATGGAGCCACTGTGGCCTCCTGTTGGAGGAAGTTCCAAAGTCTAGAAGGCTCTCTGCCATGCACACATCAGATGTAACTGTGAAAGTTCTGGGACTGAGAGGATGGCCTCTCCTCATTATTTTAGCACTCAAGTAGGCTCAAAAAGGTAGTTGCAGTTCTTGAGATAGTTTGGCTCCAAGCCATTTAGCTAAGAACCAACACCTTGAATTCAGCCCAGGAATAAATTGGCAGCCAGTGGAGCTGCTGTAAATTTTTTTTGGGGGGGGGTGTAATTGTACAAATTCTTACTCATCTATGTGTATTGTGTCGGTTGCATACCTTCTTCTTGACCTGTCTCTGAAGACTGTTGACAGGAAAGAGGAAACCCATATATGCAGCTTTGGTTACATTGAAAAAAAAGCATAAAATAAATTAAACAAAAAAACTCCCCCTCCAGCTTTTAAATGTGTTGCTTGAGGTATCTGCTACACTTGCCACAATTAAGAGACTATGAAACAATGCAAGAATGTATGAGCATGAATATCTGGAATACTACCTGGTACTAAAACATGCAGCCTTTCTTAATGTCTCCCTCCTCTGCACTGTAGACATATCCATGCCAACAGAGTGTATTTTAAAAGGGCAACCTTTTCAGCGTCATTCTTCATAGGAATAAAGTACAGTACAGTAGGCGTGTTTGCAACCAAAGGGCTAAATCTGTCTCAACTGTACTATCCTTTAGATAGCTATCTCATTCTATTTGAAAAAATAAAAAAATTAATGATAGCATGCTCTAATTAGTTTTGGTTCTTTTTAAAATTTATTCAGATAACTATAATGCCTTGTGCCAATGATTTCGTCCCAGAAAGATGCATTGTGGTGATTACGTTAAATCAGCTCTTATGGTTTCCTTCTGATTCATCAAATGGGGTGGGCTGGAAAGATGAATTACTGCTTGTTGCCTGGGAGACTGATAATCTATTTAGAATTCATTTGTATTCTATTTTAGAACTGCTGTTGTGTATGAGGGTTTCATTGGCAAAATATAATACAATCCTGTGCCAAAGCCACCCACACCAGGAACTGTCACACTCAGAATAGTAATATTTGTAGCATTAATCTTTTTACAGACCTGCAAAGCTACTTCCTTCTTCCTGCTGGCCATTGGGCTTGGGGAGAAACCCATAAACAGAACAAAAAAATACACACACAAAGAAAAAACAAGACAAAAGTAGCATGTCACTATATAAAATGTTTACAAAATCCAAGGTATAATTTATGCACTCTATTAATCAATGTAAAATATACTATCAAATAACAACCAACATTAATTGCAGTACAATAATATTTTGAAGTTCCAGTGTATTCAATGGATAGTACTCCATTGTATTTATTTATTTATTTCAGAGTATTTTCACCCCGCCTTTCTCCTTGGAAAAAGGACTCAAGGCCGCTTACAGAATGAGGGCTAATATACAGCCCAGGTCAATTAAGATAGCTGCCTAGATGCCCTGAGCACATCCGATCTCTCCTGATCTCAGAAGCTAAGCAGGGTTGGCCGTGGCTAGTACTTGGATGGGCGACCACCAGGGAATACCAGGTGCTGTAGGCACCTGGAGTAGGAACTGGCAAGCCACTTCAGTATTCCTGCCAAGAAAACTCCATGGACATGGGGTCACGAAGAGCCAGTTATGACTGTAATGACACAACAACAACAACAACAACACAATTAAGACATGTTCAAGTATTGAGAACAGGGAATTAAAGGATGTCTTACAGCATTAATAGACAACATTATATGTTAAAGCTACAAGAGAACATGAGCAGTTAAAGGGGAGTAAAATTCCATGTAAAGTGATGTGATGGAAACTAACATTGAAAACATTGCGTCAATGAAAACCCATAAGGTTATAAGTACAGTGGTACCTTGTATAAAGGAATTAATTCGTTCCAAATGAAATCATGTTAAGCAAATTTTCCTTTATAGAAATTTCCCATAGGAATGCATTGAAAATGGAGTAATCCCATTTTATGTTGTACGGATTTGCCCCATAGGCGATTCTGTTAAGCAAAATCCCCCTATCTCTGGAATATTTTATGTTGTACAAATTTTATGTTATACAAACTGTTTGTTATACAAGGGTCCACTGTAGTTATAAACACAAAGTCTATGTGATCCTGTAGATTCATATAAAGGGCATTGTCAGTGTATTGCTGAAAATCATTGTAGTGTAGCAGGTACAGTATCAGACTAGGACTCAGGAGACACTACATATTGAAATTTCCACTTTGTCATGGAAATTCATCATGGTGGCGGTAGCAGCAGTAAAAAAACATTACTTACGTACCTCGCATACATCAGAAATTCTAGTAGGGTTACCATAAACTGAATGTGACTTGAAGACATATAATAGAGACCATTTGGTAGTGGGGTCCTAATAAGGCTTTCAGGGTAAGTGAGATATTTAAGGAGAGATTTTACCAGTTCCATTTCCCAAGTGAGTTTCCATGACCAAATGGAGATTCTGACCCTGTTCTCCGGAGTCCTGTTCCATCATTCTATCTGCTAGACCACATTGGGAATCACTGCCACTTTACAGACTGCTTTTATGCATTATGAGTGAAAGGGGAATAAAATTGACAAGCATTGATGTTTCTCCTAAGGAAGAAGGAGTATTGTTACTAAAACATTCAGCTCAATCAATAACTGACTAAAATCATTTCCTTGATAAACTAAGCAGGAGGCTCTCTCAAAATATTGCTGTTTTAATAGATACCAAAGCCTCTATCAAGGTACGTTTGTGTCTCCTAAGATTATATCTACAATTAATTAAACACACTGACAATAGTTTAAAAATTACACATTTTAATTTAAAATTAACTCAGTTAAAATGTACACAATGCCTCTAAAAGATTTCTTGGACTGAATGACAGATCTACCAATACCTATGTTGGTGAAATATGATTCTGTTTTGGAATAAGATTTATATTAATAATATTTGTGCTCTAACAGAGTAGAAAAGCATTGTAAAGGTTAGTCATATGCAAATCTATCCTAAGATTCTCATACCCTTATGCTGGACAGAAAGAGAAGAATTGTCCTAGGGTAGTGTTGGCAAACCTATGGCATGGGTGCCAAAGGTGGCACTTGGACCCCTTTCTGTGGGCACCCAACATCGCCCCTTCACAGCCACCTGTATTCAGGTTAAATTGCTGTATGGGCACTGCGTAAAATTAGTGGGTTTTGAATCGCATTTTGGGCAACTTGGTCTCTAAAAGGTTCACCATCACTGTCCTAGGGCAAGGGCAGCATATAATTATTTTGAACACTGAGATCTTTGTTATTTGCAGCCATTGTTTCTAATTTAAAAGAGAGGGTTAGGGTCAATGTGTCGCCAATGTGTTACCTCTTCTCCTGCTGCCTATGTGACATCCATGGCACTGTAAGCATAGGCAGAAAATGAGGCAAGAGTGAAAGGTAGTCCAGGAGGAAAGGCAAGCTAATTATGAAGGGAGGGCAGAGAAGACCAAAAGGTTGGGAAAATGGGTCAAAGACCAAGAATTTATGTTGCGTTGAAAAAATAATGGGGCAAGAGATCCAAGTAGACCCAAAAGGCCACAACATGGATTAGAAACGCAGTTTCTTCCCGTTTGCGCCCAAAAAGTCCCAAATACTTGCGGATTTCTGGAAAGGAAAAGCACTAGGTTCCAAGGCATTGTTTTCTCTTGGTACCTCCGAATGGCAGGCACAATATTTAAAGCCGTTTAGGGGTGAAGGGCCAGAAGCAGCAAGAGGTTCGGGGAAGAAGAAACGGGGCGCAACTCAGAGTTAGCGCGGGCGCTCCCTTTCTGCTCCTTGAACCTGGCGGGCTTGTTTTGCCCCCGGGCGGGGCGGACGGCAAGTGTTGGGGAAAGCGGTACCTGCCCTAGAGAGTTCCGCAGTGGCTCCCGCGCAGCACGGCAGCAGCAGCGTCTCTTGTTACCGTAGCAACACGGCCGACCAATGGGAGAGCGCTCCCGCTGGTCGCACATGCTCTGGCGTGACCGATGGATTCTCCGGGCCCTTCCCCGATGCTGCCTGCCAGCTGGCGCGGCTTCTCTTGGGCCCTGCTCCGACTCAGGAAAAGGCACGGAGCGAAGAAGAGTTGAAGAGGAATAATGGGTTTGACAGCTGAGAGAAGCCCCGGGGAAGCGAGCCTGGGCAAATGAGGGCCCTGCCTACGTGAAATTCCTATTCCTAGCCGCCCAGAAGTCGTGGAACTAATGAGGGAAAATGCATTGATAAAAAAAGAAGAGGGGGGCGGTAGGGAGGAAGGGAAAAAGAAACAGAAGAAATTTGAATACATTTTTTAAGATCAGGGTGCAGTGAAGTAATGTGTGTGTTTACACAAGCGGAGAAACAGTATGATGAGAGGGAGAAGGTCCTAGAGCATTAATATGATCCTTCCTCCTTAGAGCATTACTCCCCAAAGAGCATCATTTAAATCTTCCAAGACACTGAAGTACTTATTTGATTTGGCAAACTAATTAAAATGCTCAGGCTTTTGAAATTGGGAGAAAGTCAAAACAGTAAGATGGAAGTTCTATCCTCACCTTAGACTGAGTGAAAGAACTCTCTTGGACTTAGGTACAGGATTGTGCTGTAAATATATTGTGTGTGGATTGAGAATTTAGAAAAGTTTAAAGTGGAAAAGTTTCCACTTTAAAGAAATGGCAGGTAGTATCCAATAACAAAAATACAAAAAGGTTAGTTTACCAACGGATATTATGTCACATCCTCCAGAGACAATGACTGTGTCCATTCTAATCATGGGTTCACTAATAGGTCAGAGTCAATACATCAGATATCTGTGTCCTTTTAAAACAACTTTGGAATTCTTTATAAGTAGACAAACCTGTGAGGGTCACCATATGTAAGAACTGACTAGATTAAACATAATGACTATTAAGCATAAATAGACTGTACTTCACTGTTACTATAAGTATTTGCAAAAGAAACTTGACATTCTAGACTTAAATTGTAGTATAGAAAAGGAAACCACAAGAGATAAAATTTTACTTCCAGAAAAACATGCATATTTTTTAAAAATATCAGTAATGAAGTAATTTTTAATTCTGAATTTAATCTTAACTCCCTTCTCCACTGTAATTTTCAGTATTCCCCTTATTTCAAATTGTTAAGCCAATCCTGCTCTATTTGAGGAGCCTCCAGTTTATTTCTTCTGAAGGATTCCAGGCAAAATCAAAGAAAAACAAAGCAAAACACAAAATGATACATTAAAATATGAAAGTTAGTATTTAAGGTGCCACATGTTTTGTGTCTTTTGTTTTGTTTTTTCTTTGATTTTCCCTGGAATTCTTGAAAAGACTAACACGGCTACCCTCTCCAAAATTTATTCAGAAGGGTAGCCTACGCTTCCAGTTCCTCTTGCCCCAAATACCTATTTTATTCAAGTGGTCCATGGCTTGGGACCTGTCTGTCTGGTGGAACGGATCTCCCAGAGATCAGCTTCGTCCCGAATGACCAGAGCTTCGCTCTCCCTCTCGCTCCGGGTGGCCTAACCTAGGGAGGCCCGAAGGGTTTCTACCCAGAATTGGGCCTACTTGGTGGCCACCCCAGCACACTGGAACAAACTGCCAATGGAGATTAGGCTGGCAGATTCACTGTTAGCCTTCAGGAGGGCATTAAAGACCTGGCTCTTTAGGGGATGCTTTGGGTGACCATTGAGTCCACAGTGTTTTTTTGTCAGTTGTTTATCTGCTGGTCCCAGCCCTTTCTTGCCAGGCCTTCTCTATGTTATATGGATGCTGATATTCCATTTCCATTTCTATTTTTTATTTTTTATTTGCATTTTATTCTCATTATTGCTATTATTGTTATTATCTGTAATTTGTTTGGTTTATCTGGGGTTTTGTTTGTTTGGGCAAGTTGTTCATTTGCAATGTGTTGTAACATGCATACTGAGTTCCCATGGGAAAAATTGGACTGTTAACAAGTATAATAAACAAACAAACAAACAAATAAATAAATAAAGTGTTGACTTATCAAATTCTTATTGATTCAGATGGTTTATTCCAACAGGTAATTAATAAGTGGTTTAAAGATTATGCATTTAATTATGGTGATATGGGGATATACTCTTGCCACTTTTTATTAGGCTACTAGCCATCATTAAATTAACACTTATACTTTGCATCACCTTTCCAGGACTGTATGACAAATCCAAGAGCTTACTGTTGTAAGTAGGCTGTTAACGCCTTTTTTTAGGCTTTTTAAATTAAGTATTTATCTAATGTCTTGTTCCTGCTTTATCGCCTATTTCTGCCAAACACTTGCTGGGCATGTAATTGGGCTTGGGATGCTGGCAGTTGCTATAGACAGCATGTGGGTTCCTTTTAAGAAGACAAAATATACAAGGCCTTGTTGTTTGAACAAACATTAGATTACTTTATCAGATATTAACTGTAATCATAAGTACACACATCTTAAAACTCTTATTTTTAAAACATTCCATACTAGAAACAAGTACTGGGTATAATTCTTATGAACAGTAATCCTCTTTTGGAATCCATATTCAACAGTAATTGCATGTTCTTTTCATATGAGCCTGTAGAAAATTTTCAAGCCGTAATGTGACAATTGTCCACACCACTGAGCTTGGGTAAAAGGAAGAGCTGAAGATCAAGAAGCCAGGTGAAATTGGTATGCTTTATCCATGCACCAGACTATCTGGTTCAGGTAAAGTGCAAACTCTGAATTTTTTTCTAGTATGGCTCTTTACTCCAAGGAATCAAGGGGCTTGTCTTGCTGCTATTTATTTCCCTTGCCCTACTTCTCTTGCCTTAAATACTGTAAAAGGCTGCAGCACACAGGTGGATATAAAATGGAATATTTAAAACACCCTTAGGTACATCTATTATACTCCTGTGAGAGATCTTCTAAGACAGAGCTCTGTATACTGAATATTGGCACTTCTTATATACTGCCTGAGAATACTAATGTTCACAACTTCCACATCTAAAGACATTTCTGACACAAAGCTTGTGGAACAGAAAACTCTGTGCCACTCCAGTGAATTACACTAGGGCAGATGTTAAAACATGAAATGGCAGTATACTGTCAACAATACCATACAAAAGACATACACAAACACTGAATAATTCTACATGGCAGTAAATCGAATACAACGATTTTCTATTCATTTAATAGAAGAATCTAGTATTTCTTGATAATCTTGCTTTTGGAAGTCCTTCCACGATAGTTTGTAACATGCAAGGAAGAATACACTAATTATAATAATTGCACCGCCAATCATATCATAAATGCTGGGGAAGATATGTAACACAAGAAGCTGAAGGATCATGGCTATCACAATCTCCAGATGCTGCACTGTGCTGACCAAAGCTGGATGGAACTTGTTCAAAGCATAATAGACACCCAGAAAAGCCACTGTGGAACAAATGCAGATTCCTATGAGATAGCTCCAGCTTTCTCCATTCAGTGGAATTATTGGCTCTTGAAGGAAAAACATAGTGGAGGCTCCCCAGACTGTTCCAGTCCAACCAAAAGTAAAAAGTGCTG
Organism: Phrynocephalus versicolor; assembly: GCA_023846285.1. Classification (NCBI taxonomy): domain Eukaryota; kingdom Metazoa; phylum Chordata; class Lepidosauria; order Squamata; family Agamidae; genus Phrynocephalus; species Phrynocephalus versicolor. Next base: position 21,078,269 of record JAHTLZ010000379.1, on the reverse strand, counting down.
TCCACATGCTCACATTATCTTTAATGGACCTGTAAACTATCATCGAGAGAGCTGTAGTTAAGCCTGCCATAACGGTCATGGTATAACCAAAGGCTTCCTTCCAGGCATTTAAGACAGAATTTTCTTCATCAGCAATGTTGGGGATCATGACTAAGCAAACACCAACAATGCTACCTGTGATAGTAATTATATCAATATAAGCCATTTGCTCATCTACTAGTAAAAATGCTAAAATGGCACTGAAGACAGTGGTGGTAGCTCTCCACATAGTAGTCCCATTGCTTGGGGGTACTATTGTAAAGGATGTGTAAGCACAGGTAATAGAAATAACATTGCACACTCCATAAAAGAACAAACGCAGTCGGTGGCCTTTTGGTCCAAAAGGGTCCTCATGATAGTAGCACACAACTAACACTGAAAACACCTGTAAAACAGAACGAATGAAGATCAGTTCTAGAGATGGCACTTTGGAACGATCAGAAGCAAGTCTTGTTATCAGAGCTACACAGCCATGAGCCAAAGCAGATCCAAAAAGCACAGCCCAAGTTTTTCTAGACTGAAAAATATTTCCATCCTCAAAACCTTGGCGTTGCTCACTCTTCTTGTCTTCTGGCTGTTGGCCTCCAGCAGATGGGATGTCAATAGTCCCAAAGAAGGACCTTCCTCTCCGTTGCCCACTGCTCAGCAGCCTTCTCTTTGGATTATCTTCTAAAAAACTCTCAATATCTTCATCATATTCCTCTTCTCCAGGCTGCGGATAATGGGAAGTATATTTCACTGTCACTGTGTTTGGATGAATTTTCACTCGTTTCTTCGCTGGATATTGTTTTGAAGGTGAAGTATCCATTCCCTGAGATTATTAGGCCTGATCATAAAGGAAAAAATTATAATTAATTCAGCAATTAAGAGTCTTAATTTGCAAGATCTCATGATGACAATAATGTGCTGTTGAGTTTATTCTGATTCATTGGGAAGCCTTTCCAGATTTTTCTAGGTGTACAGTTCTTAGAAGTAGTTTGTCTTTCTTTTTTGAGTGTGTGTGCCTGTGCTCTGGGACTATATAGTTTGCCCAAGTCCACGTAGGCTGACCTCTCTCCTACAAGGTAAAGTGGAGAACCAAACTCCCTTTTTGATCAACACTGGAATAATCTCACATTTAATCCTAATCATTTGTCAGTAATATAGGTAAACAGATATTTTGCGAATAATCTGGAATATTAGCATTAATGCAACTTACAGAAAATATTTTGTGACAGAATATTATAATACGGTGCCATAATCATTATTGTATTTGCTATCATGAGACATTGGTAAAATCATGCTTTATGTTTACCTCTAGCACAATGCCTGCTTAGTTTCCTCCCATGCATTAAATTATAATTTTACAGTTCAAAATGTTCTGAAGGGCTCTTCTGACTAGAATATAAAAAGATTTTACTTTGACCCTGAACATAAATAACTTGTGAGATACAGTGTATATTTATGTTACAGCCTCATTTGCCATGCTGCGGAACATATAGTATTTCAAGAGAATTTGGCCTTGAAGATATGCATTTTGAGGACAAGCAACATGCACTAATATTATAGGGGTAATATGCAGTGGCTGTCTATTCCATCATCCTCTGTTCCACAGTGGCCAACTATCTGGTTATGGAAGATTCCAGAGTAAAACATGAAGGCAGGTGTCTTCTACTGTTGTTTCCCAGTAAGTGGTATCCATAGTCATGGTGCCAAATAGCCATTATGGCTAGTAGCCATTATTTTAGGCAAGTGCATCCTAACAGATGCATTTTTAGTAAGACTGATTTACTGATATTACTACAGGTATATGTGGTTTTGCTAATACAGCTGTTTCAATAATACTTTACACCTTTATGATGCCACATATTTATAAATTGCCTACAGTTCTGTTTCATCTCCATCTATATTTGTCTGTGCCATGTTAGTCGTATTTTCAGACACTGTGCTGCTGCCAAAGCAGTATGCTATTCTTCATCAGTTTTAAATCCTAGGGCAATACCAAAGGTTGCATGTTGTATGAGTACATATGGTTGTTTGTTCCAACATGTTAACATTCTCTCTTAGGCCTAAACATTGTCAAGAGCTGAGTGTCTTCACTATTTTGGAAGTTTTTAAAATCCTGCTAAAATCAGTTTGGATTCTGATAATGATTTTATTTACACATTTATGGATTTATTTCTTTAATCTATTTCCTGATTTTATTCCATCTCCCCAAATGCACAGGCTACATCTATTACAGTAAGACACAGTGCTGTACAAGTACAGTATATGAAATAGTAACCCATCACATGCTAAGACAGTGGAAGTGATTTTAAAAAGTCAACTGTTATATCTGCGTAAAATACAAGAGAAGGAATGTAGTACACTCATAGTTAGTGAACTGCTATTTTATGAATTAAATATTGTGAACACTAAGCAAGACAGAGATAAAAGGTATGTCTTCTAATATATGTGACAGATTTATTGGGTGTAATGTCAGCAAGTTACTGCAGTGCTGTTAAATCTAGGACATTCAAAGTTGTTTAGTGACATTTTACTATGAAGCCCCTTCATTTCTGAAAACATGACAGTTTTAAAGTTGTATGCTTGCAATATATATACAGCATATATACATACATGTTTTAATAATGGAACCAGGAACACGTACTTCAAATAAACATTAAATGACATCTGAAATGTAATTTTTCATGCACAAAGAGAGATCAATAAAGAACCAGATGAACAGAAATAATTATATTACCTGATGCTTAGAAGGCGTTGGATAAGGGATTCCTCAAAAAATGCCAAAGCTAACTGATATTAGAGAGTGAAAATGTGTTCTGTTGCATTCAGTAGTGTTTCCTTTGAAAAACAGAAATGGAAACAGTACAAAATGGGCATAGCTACCTGCAAATCCAAAGCTACTGAAAAGCCAGAAACAGAGCCAAATGTTGTCAGTTCTGGCAGAGTATGTGCAGAAGAAATAATAACGCAGATTCTCTTTTTGCTACCCTCTCTTCTGACTGCAGATAGAGGCACTGGAGAAAGGAAGGCTACAGCTAAGGAATCAAATGCAATGAACAGACCCGATAAGTGAGCATGCTCAGTAGAACTCAAGGGCATTTGATAGCACCATTGCTATTAACTGAGGAGTGGAATATATATTGTTCTTTCTAGTGATTCTGATGATAAATCATATGTTTTAAATGTTTTATTACATATTTAGTAGCAGGATGTGTATGTTTCCAATGTGATGAAAACCAAAATAGTTAAATATTGTAGTTAGATGCACAATTGTAATGATGTACATTGCTTACATATTAGTATCTTCATTCTTAACAGAAAGCTGGATTTTTAAATAACATGTTATAAGGCAGATACAATATTTTAATCATAATGGACAGTGAACTCTTGCTACCTTTTGTACTTAATTTATTCATATTTGAATATATAGTTTTATGCTTGTTTTCTTTATACAGTATAGGTGATGCAATACAGTTTATTTATAAATGCCCCTATAGGGAGAAAGGTGGCATATAAAAATATATATTTCATACAGATTAACCAAAATTATTGTTGATATGTCACATCCTACTTATGGCAACCCTGTTAATGAATGATCACCAATATGTGCTGTCTATTATAGCCCTGCTAAGCCCTTGTTAACTCAATCCTTTGGCCTCCTTTAAGGATCCAATTCATCTTGTATTGGGCCTTCTTCTTTTCCTGCTACCTTCCACCTTTCCCAGCCTTTCCCAGAATCCTGCTTTAGCATGATGTCCCCCAAGCAGGAATTCAATTATTCTACCTCCAGAGTTAATAACTCTAGGACTTAATAACTCTAGGAACCACTTGTTTGTCCTTCTGTCAGTCCAGGGTATCTGCAAAGCTCTCCTCCAGCTCCATGTTTGAGATCTGATGACACATCTTACAGGAATTTTCCCACTGGCCCGTCTCTATTCCACCATGGATGAGTAAAATGGATGAGTAAAACAAGGTAGCAAAGGAGAAAAGAGTGATGAAATGGGTGGGAAGAGGATGGAAAAGATAGTCAAAATGGGAGGGCAATCTGTATATGGAATGAGACAGTAGGGAGAATTGCAAGCAGAGGTGTTTTGTTTAACAAGAAGAAATAGAAAGACACAGTTGGATCATGGTATGAACAAGATTTCAGCTAGCAGCTTCAACAACAAATGTCCTCTCCATGTGTCGATTAAAAATTGGGACAACTGATTCAGAAATGTAGACCACAACAATACCAGAATGGTATGAAACAACTCCAGTGTGTGGAAAATCCCTAACTCAGAGTGGTTAGACTTACTTCCTAATAGACTCACAGATTACTAGAGTTGGATGGGGCTTATAAAGCTATTGAGCCCAATCCCCTCCTCAAGATAAATGTGGAAAGGATTCCATGTAATTTAAAAAATGCTATTAGAGAATAAACTCAATCAAACACAATAGGGTTATTTCTGAGTAAACAGGAGCTGGTATAGCTATATTAAAGCACTTGCCAGAGCCAGGGGTTTTCAAATCTCTACTATGTTTGAGAGGGGCCTGCTGATACTACCCATAGCTCATATGGCAGATGGGGTACATGCCTTACAACCTGTATAGCCCTGGGCACATTGTCCAGTCCAAGAGAACCACCAGAAGGAGGGACTAGTAAGCCACTTCTAAGTTCTTTATATGTTCAAAAACCTGGGAGGTCAGCATCAGTCAAAATGGACTTGATGGCATATACAGAAGTTATTTTAAGCATGCATAGAATTGCATTTCATGTTGATTACATAGGTAAATATTTGCAAAGAATGGTCAAAATTTTAACCCTATGTACAGAAGGGAGGCAAAGTCTTCCCTCCAGTAAAGCACATGTGCTTTTCCAAGGCCAGGTCGGTGTACAATGAAGTAAATGCTAGTTATGGAGTTAATAATTTTAACCCTGTCCCCCATTGTAGTACAGTATATGTATTACTTCAGTTATTCAAAATATTAAGCCAATCCTGCTGCATTTGGGACCCTCCTGTTCATACCACTCTAATGAACTGTGCTCTGGATTTCTAGCCATTTTTGCCCCAAAGACAACATTGGCCAAGGCCTACATAATTAAAAATACTGTACAGTGTAGAATGTATCAGAGAATAGTGTCAGTTTCTGGTAGACCTAGATAAAAAGGAGCAATAAGATCTGGGCAAAAAGTCTACCAAGACCTGGCCATTCAGAAATATGCATACAGTGCTAGGGTTACCCTGTCATTGTTTCTCAATATCCTAACATATTTTCAACCCACATGCATGAAATGGAATAGAAATACTGTATAGAAGTGAAGTGACTGTACTGCCAAATGTTATGAAAATAAACACCAGCTTCTCCTGGTACCATTCCTCTAATGGACTTTGCATGCAGCTAATACATTAACAGGAAAAATGAGCTTACCTAAGCAGTTTGCCATCCCAGGTTCTGTTCTTCAAAGGGCATATTAAAAGGTATAGTTTTCACAAGAGAAAAAAATATCTGTGTTGGCTCTATTAAACATCCATATTAGTTAATAACTATATTAGGCTAAATTTGGAGTACAAATAAATATACAGTACTAGCTTGCAAGATCTACAAAGCCGCTGAAAGGAGACGCAAAGGCAGACTTAACGCTTCCACTAAATAAAAGGGAGCCATAGGGTTAACACAAAATACAAATGCAAAGAAGCAGGGAATTCTTTTATAAGCTGGTTTTAAAAATCACGACACAGTCGGCGAGCTTTCATGGATCAGGACCATCTACTTCACCAGGTGTGAACTTCTGGATTCTTCAGTTCTTCACACAGGTATTCCTGATGAAGAGGATGGTCCTGATCCACGAAAGCTGGCAGGTTGCATGATTTTTTTTAGTGGCCTGTAAAGGTATCACCTATTCTTGCCTTTACTTCCACTAAGAGAGCGTCATTCCAGAACAGCCTCCAATATAAACGAAACATCATTTTGAACCCATGTTCGAAAAATAACGTGCTCCCGTTTCGACCGTTACTTTTTACTTTGTATTAAAACATCGATTTTTTAGAACGAATTTCGACTCGAGAGCCTGTTAGAAAAGCCCCCTTCTCCTGAGGTAGCACTCGCAGTCGCTCGCAACCCACTGGAAGAGCCGCCCGGCGGCCAAACAAGCACAACGCCTTCCCAGAGAGAGCGGAAAAGAAAGCGGGGCGGGCTAGTTTCTCCACGGCGGGGACTTTGCGCGCATGCGTGTTCCTATTTCAGGCCGACCATGGCGGCTTTGAGATCCCGACTTCCTTGGCTCTGGAAGAGGGTCCCGGCGAAGCCGGCGCGCTTGTTGTGCAGCCGCCACAGCCCCACTGCCCGCGCCCTCACGGTGCCCGAGCGCATCGAAGAGAAGCGCCGGGCTGCGCTGCTCGGGGGTGGCCAGGCCCGCATCGATGCCCAGCACCGGCGGGTGGGTGAGCCAGCGCCGCCTCCTCCTCCTCCTCCTCCTCCTCCTCCTTCCTGATGGCCGCGGGCGAGGGAGCGCTTGGCGTGGCAGCTGCCCCCCTTTCCCTTTTGATAGGGTTGAATGGGGGGGGGGTCGGGAACCCTCGCCACCGGCCCTAAAGTGTGACTATCTGCAGTTGGAAAGCATGCAAATGCAAGTAAATAAATAAATAGGTACCGCCCTAAAAAGCGGGAAGGTAAAACAGTGTTTCCTTACAGCCATGCCGGCCTCATGGCCACGGACTTTTGCACAACACTGGCTCTTCGGCTTGAATACGGAGATGAGCACCGCTCCTAGAGTCGAACACGACTAGCACGCATGTGCAGGGAGAACCTTTACCTTAATCTGCATTATGGGATTCCGAATTTAGGCCTGGCTCTGAAGTGGCTGCCTCACACCCAACTACTTGAGAGCCAGCCCCATTGTGAATGCTTCCCAGGGATTCTTGTTTCCAATTAGACAAGTATAAGATTGTACTGCTAATTACCTAGGTGAGGAGGCAGCCCCCCCTCCCAAGTATGTCTGACTTGGAAAAAGTGCCTCCTATGTACAGTCAGCAAGGGGCTCTTTAAATCTTAAAAGTATGTGGTTGTGAGGACCAAACGTGTGCTTATTGTAGAAAAGGCAGGATATAAATTAGCTAAATAATAAATATTTTCAAGACCAGTGCCAAAGAGAGGGGTGCAGTAGAGATAATTTCCTTCTCAACACCCTGCTGTGCTAAATCATTCTGTGGTCATTTTAATTTTGTCTTTCATATGCATACCTTTCCATTACTTGTTTAAAAGGAGAGTGTTAAGAAAAATAAATCTCGAGCTGCATGATTATTGTTTCTGAGAACAAATTCAACAAAAGAAGGAAGAACTAATAAAACAGTAGCAATGTTAGGTTTGCTGTCCAAACATGGGACTGAATAAAATTTGACATTTGTAACTGACACTCTGTGTATATTTCTCCCTTGAATTGCATGAGTCTGAGCAGCATGGTTTTGGTTATACATGGATTTCGCCTCCCCATGCATGCATGCATACATGCATACAGTGAGGTTATTCTTCCCCAGGAAAGAAAGGTAGAGAAAGGTAAGTCTTGGATTTACCAAGGCCCCTATTATTGGTAGTTTGAGAGCCTCCCATCGATCCAGTGGTAGCGGCCCAGCCAGCCCACTCTCCTGACATAGCGGCTCCATGTGGTGGCTGGGGAGGGTGCTAGGACATGTCAGGAGGCTGACACAGGTTAGAGGAGGTCATAGCAAAGTGCCGCTTTTTTGAAGGGGAGGAGGAGAGATTGTGGCTCAGTTTTCCTCCTCTGAAAAAAAAAGCTTTAGGTACATCTTTTTGCGGGGTGGAATATAAGACGTATATAGAGATTTTGAGCTACACAAGGGCCCACATCACAAACCCGTGTGTTGTTGAAGGAAGACATGTATATTTCTAATGTTCCTTTTGGTGTACCGTAGACTTCCCAAATTTTACCTTGTTAATGTTACTTCTTGCTTTGCAGGGGAAACTGACGGCTAGGGAGCGTGTTCTCATCTTATTGGATCCTGATAGTTTTGTAGAATATGACATGTTTGTGGAACACAGATGTGCAGATTTTGGGATGGAGGCTGACAAAAACAAGGTATCCAGTGGATCTTTATTTTTCTTATTGTGGTGAACTTCTTGTCACTGAGAAATATCTGGCTGATTCATTTGTAGTGACTGCTGCTCTCTTGTGACAGAGTAGACTTTTCCCATCTCTTCCCATCTCTTCAATCATCATTCCACATATCTCCACTAGTTCTATATGTGGCATGCAGAGTTAAAGGAGATTGTTTAGAAATATAATCCCATTGGTGATTTCTTACTTTCCTCCCGCATGCTTGATAATACAGTATACTAAATAGGGATGGGATTTTCTGATGTAATGTATTCCTAGTCCTTTAATTGTATTCCAAGTCCTTTAATTTGGCAGTCTAATGAAGTCAAGTTATGGTAATGGGAACTCTCCATTCGGCAGGAGGAAGGGCAGCTGTCTTCTGTTCATGCCATTCCTGTGCCACTTCTTGAAACCATTAGAAAAAGTGTCCTGGTGGACTGTGGGAGTTGCAAGGATTCCCTGTGACTCCCAGATGTGCATGGGAGAACAATTTTGGTTGGTGACAACCTCTGTTGGAACACGTTCTGCCATGCAGGTTTGTAAGTCACAGGGAATCCTTGCAACTTCCATGGTGCTGCAGGGCACTTTTTTAATAGTTTCAAGAGTGGGCATGGGAATGGCATGGAAACAAGAAGGCTGCTCTGTCTGCTGCCAGTTCGAGAGCTCCCAGTCCAGTTATTCACCCCGCGGGAAAAGTTTCTGGTTGTGTATGTGGAGGCAAGAACACTGGTTTTACAGGATTCTTGCTTGTGAGTGGAGTTTGCATGTGAGCGGTAACCTCTCTTCTGTAAACACATCACCTTTCACTTGGAGAAAGTGAAGACAGAGAGAAGAGGGAGTAGACACTTCCCTGCTCTTGAACTAGAGGAAAGTTTGAGTAAGTAATGCCTGATTAGGGACACAATTGGAAGAGTTAGTTTTGAATTAGCAATTTTTATGTGGTATTTATAAGAAGTTAATTTCATTATTTAATCATACTGGTATTGTGAGCTGTAATTCTTTCTTATCATTTACAGTACCCTGGAGACAGTGTCGTAACTGGTCAGGGTAGAATTAATGGGAGGCTGGTGTACGTCTTCAGTCAGGTATTTTGTTTTGCTTTTTTAAGCTAAGAGTTTTTCCTTGAAACGTGATTAACATTTAAGTACTTATTTAAATTTCCTTTTAGTTTAAAATAATAATGCAGCAAAAATACACTTCCCTAAGCTGGGTCTTTTTAATGTTGCTTTTAAAATATTATCTCATTGCATCTGTTTTGTCTTCATTTTGAAAGTTAGTGCTGCAATTTATAATCTGATGGATGTTAAAAACAGTGCTATTTTAATTGCATTCTTAATCTAATTTGTTTTCAGTACTGTTTTGGTGGAATATGGATCTTGAAAATATGAAAGCCTATTATTTTCTTAATATAACATTAAATTTATTCTAACCAACACAAATATCTGATTTTGATTTAATTTGGATTGGAGTTGAAGAAGAAATGCTTTTCTTCAGCATAACTTGAAGTAGTTTTATGCTATTATGAGTGAGAGCAGGGCACTATTCCCCTATTTTCTTGAGGTTTTTATAGGGGAAAAAACAGCATAGCATGATAGCTAGACGAATGTGCATTTTTTGAATACAGCTCTGAGAATCTCTATTGTGGGCAATAGTAGTATTGGATGGAGGATTGTGGTTGTAATCCAAAAGGAACATTCCAAAACTCAGAGTAACATGTACTGTATAATCTCTTGTGGGATTGTATCATACAAATTTAGATCATGCTCTGTTTTTGAGTGGAAGAACCGGGGCACCTCTTCTGTCTGAACTTATTGGATGGATGCCCAGGAGTTATGCTCTGGCATGCTCAACATTTCCATGGAAGGACTGGCCAGCTGAGTTGTATGTTTCTGTGTCAGGGCAGCCAGATGCCAAAGCAGATGGGTCTCTTTCTTCTCTAATAGTTGTGTAACTGTTGTGCAAGGTACTCCTGGCCACTTCCCCACATATAGAGAGAGACCAGTTGGACAGAATGGCACAGTACAATGTAGCTCTGGTCTGCCTCAGTCTCTTTATACATGTGTTGATGAATCTAACCCTGAGGATTTTGGTATTTCTTGTCTCAAGGGCAGCATTTGTTGTTGATGTTTTCAGATTGTCTGAAGGCTCTTTAAAAGCAAGAACACAAAATAAAGAAGGGAGCAAAAACGTTGTTTTCTCCACGATATTCCAGGCATTGAGGGACCATTAGGGAACATGTATTTGAACACAGTATATCTCTTTGGTATGCATTATTTTTGTATTATAACATTTTATTTCTTTAGGACTTCACTGTCTTCGGAGGCAGTTTATCTGGAGCTCATGCCCAAAAGATCTGCAAGGTGAGCATTGTAGGTGATAGCAGTTACATAGTGATGAGTGGAAGTAGTCTATGGAGTCTGAGTGATTTTACATGAGGTTTTAAAAGTTAATACTCTCCATGCATTTGTGCTGTGTAGAAATTTCCTCCATCCCATTTCTTAAAAACAGTATAGGTACGTTTTCAAGAACAGTTGATCCCTAAAAAACAAAACAAAACATTCTTTTATTTTCATGGGAGCCTGTTTACTGAGTCAAGCTGATTTATGATAGCTAGTCTCTTATTTGAACATTTTCAGCCTCTTTCTTTCTTTTTGTTTCACTATTACTGTTTACAGTTTTCTCTCTCCTTACACACTTCCGCAGACATTGTATCCCTGTTTGTTATTGGCAGAGACCAATAAGCTGATAGGATAAAATATTCAATGTGTTCATCACTACATTTGAGGTCACAGGGACATCAGTAATACAAATGTTTTCTGTGTTTAGCTAAAACAAGTCCTTCAGGAAAATGTCAAATTTTGACATGGATAAAACAACCATAGTCTGTTATATTCATACTTCAGTAGTTTCCCCTGGGTTCATAATCACATTGTTAAAACTGTGATACCCGTTATGAAATGTCTCTAACCCCAGAGATGCTTGCCTAGCAAATGCCTTATATTCTGTGGAAACTTTAATTTTGTCATGCTTAAAAGAAACATATTAATCTGTCCTCTTTATACTTTCTTTGTAGCCCTGTAGCCTTTTGGTTTACTTATATTTTAATTATTTTAAAAACATTTAGGACAGTGATGGCGAACCTTTTAGAGACCGAGTGCCCAAACTGCAATTCAAAACACACTATTTTTTTTTTTTGCAAAGTGCCAATATAGTAATTTAACCTGTATATAGGTGACTATGAAGGGGCGATGTTGGGTGCCCACAGAAAGGGCTCCGAGTGCCACCTTTGGCACCCATGCCATAGGTTCGCCATCACTGATCTAGGGCATATGGAAATTTAATCATGACAACTAGACTTCTTTTCTGGAGAGGTTGAAATGTTTCACTGCTCATCCAAACAGCTTCTTATGAGCCTATTTCAGACCAGGGTGATATGAGGTCAAAGTGAATTATAAAATGGAGGACTCACAACTAGCTTTCTTCAGACTGATGAAGCTGTTTGGATGAGCAGTGAAACCTTTCAGTCTCTCGAGAAAAGAAATCCAGTTGCTGTGGCTCACCTTCCAGATAAACTCACCTGGATGACTGAGAATCTTCATAAACAGCATCTAGGGCAGTACAAAATGCTCATAAATAAATACTGTAGGTTGAACAGATGTAGGAATTGTGACTTCTTCTAGACTGGGAAAGTCTGGCTACCCATACTCTAATAATGGCTCAGCTTTTGCAATGTGTTGAGTGTGGGGCTTTCCTTAACATTACTGTATTTTAAGGAATGGATTTCAGCTACTTCCAAATACGACAATCCAGTTATTCTTTCATGTAAACTGCTTTGGGGTTATGATAGAAGATTAATTTAAAAATACAGTTATAAATATTAATGTAATGTTTTGGCATTTTTGGAGTATTATTTTATTTATTTATTTATTTATTTATTTATTTATTTTCACAACTTATATGCCGCCCACTACCCAAAGGTCTCTGGGCGGCTTACAATAAAGAATTAAAACAGTTAAAACATCAAATATCAATAAATAATTAAAACAATAATAAAAACCTTACACTAAAATCATTACACTGTTAGGTTATTTATTATTTATTTATTTATATAGCTTGTATGCCGCCCACTGCCCAAAGGTCTCTGGGCGGCTCACAATCAAGCCATAAAATAGCTGTGGATATCATAATAGGAAGTAGAGGTTGGATCTGGGCATGTCTTTTTGTTTTATGATACAGGTTAAGTCACATGAGCTAATCATGAGCTTCTGTTCTCCAGATCATGGATCAAGCTGTTATGGTTGGTGCTCCTGTGATTGGGCTGAATGATTCAGGAGGGGCCCGTATCCAAGAAGGAGTAGAGTCACTCGCTGGTTACGCTGACATTTTTTTGGTAAGAAACATGTTAAGGAAGCAGGTCTTATAAATATGAAGTATAATTGCAGTTTCATAGCTTAGGCAGGAGCCAGTTTGAAAATTCCCCCGAACACCCACTAGAAATATTCAAGGCAAGAGAAAGCATTAGGAGATACAGCATTTGCTTCCCTGCTACTTTTAAGCCTGGGACAAGGTGAGATAAAGAAAAACTACCTTGGTACAAACGCAGGTCCTCCCTCCCCCGGCACTCTTTTATGAGAAGATACTAGGCTGTTTCTGGATGTTGCTCTCAGAAGTGGCAGAAGAGATTAGGACAACCTCTGAAAATTGCATGGTGTTTTAGCTTTTTGTTTGACAAGAGTTCCAGATTATTGTTGCTGCTTAGGCTTAGTACCTGTGATAATTCTGCTTAGGTCAAGATTCTCCCTGTCAATGATTTCAGGGCATATAATGAATTTTGCTAGATAATATAGAGTGGCCTTGCTGCCAGATGGGCAGTACAAAAACCCAATAAATAAATAAATAAATAAATAAATAAATAAATAAATAAATAAATAAATAAATAAATAAATAAA
>JAHTLZ010000379.1:21035743-21065191 GCA_023846285.1 Phrynocephalus versicolor | reverse complement strand
AAATAAATAAATAAATAAATAAATAAATAAATAAATAAATAAATAAAGCCTACTTAATCTCTCATTTTGTCCTATAACACTACCCTCCTGGCAAACTGAGAGCTATTCCTGTCTTCATACTCATATATGCTTCAGGCTAAAAGAGAACAAAACTCAACCAGCTTTTTGTTGAGTGAATGAATGAATAACAGTAGCAGCAGCAGCAGCATCTTTTTCCCCTGTGGAGAGTGGAACCCTGAGACAAGATGAGAGGAAGGAAAGTGTTCTTCACCTGTAGCTTTCTGCTCACAGTCCCGTTAACACATGGACGATTTAGTACATGTGGAACCTTGTGGCTATTCTATGAATTGGATTGTGGTCTTGGATATTTAATCCTTTGATAAAAGCTATCTCTCTCCACCACCATCACTTTTTCTTTTTTGTACCTTTTTTGAAGATAGGTTTTTCAAGAAATCACATTAATTTGGTGGAGATGTGGGAGTAGATTTGGGAAGCTTATCTGTAGCTCAATCAAAAGCATTAGAACAGATTTTTGTTTTTGTAGGAGTATACCTTTTTAAAATATAACCACTACATTGTATATCTAATTATTTGTGGTACAAATTTAACACAGGCTTAAGGATACAGAATCTTTTCCAGTAATAATTGCTTGGAGAACTGGCTGGCAGGTGTGTAAATAAAAGAGCATGTTTATTTCTTTTTACAGAGAAACGTTTTATGTTCTGGAGTAGTACCTCAAATTTCTCTTATTATGGGCCCTTGCGCTGGAGGTGCTGTATATTCTCCTGCTTTAACAGACTTCACATTCATGGTAAAGGTAAGCATATAGCATAAGTAAACACTTATTCATGTGAGGGTGAACCTTGTTAAGATTTATGAGTGAAGACTGTGAGAAGACTAAGGATGCAGAACCTTTTTTAGTCTGTATATTGCCCATCTTCTGGGGACAGCATGTAATGCATGAGGCCAAACCCAAAAAAGTGAAGCGTGCCAGTCATGCTATATGTGCTTGTGCACATACCTGTATGTAGCCATTCATACATGCCTATACATAAAAATACAAATGTGCATCCATAAACACATAGGTTCACATCATCATCATCATCATTGTCATTGTCATTGTAACTCAAAACCCAAAAATACCAAATAGCCAATCAAAATAATGAAAAACGCCAACACGTTACAAGTTTTTACCCAGAACCTAAGTGTCTGTTAAATACTGGCAAACTTGATGGAATGAGCTCTGGCTGGCTCCCTCCGTATTTGCATTTAGGAGGTAGTTAAAAACCATCCTCTACAGGGAGGCATTCTATAGATCCTGGCTGAGTATTTATTTTTCCCCCTATCTGATTGGTTTTTATGTGTCTCCTTGTGCCATCCCCACTTTTATTTTCATTGACCGTTTTAAAATGCTACTAAATTTTATGTTTTGTATTTTATGTTTTATATTTGTAAGACTGCCAGGGGTAGTGCCTACGGTATTAATGGGAATGGTCTAGAACAGGCCTGCCCAAAGTCCGGCCCAGGGGCTAAATCAGGCCCATCAGGCCATTCTGAGTGGCCCGCGGCAGGCTGGCCCTCCCCTCCCTCCCCCTCCTTTGCCCCACTTTTTTTTAAAAATCTTCCGCCAACACTGACACTGCCAGGAAGCTTGAGGGGCTGGGCGGGCCAGCCGGCCAGTGAGCAGAAGCTTGTGAGGCTGGGTGGGCAGGCGAGGGGGCGGGCCATCACCACCAGCACTGCCGGGAAGCTTGGGCGGCTGGGCGGTCTGCCGCCAACGGCACCGCAGGGGAATGTGTGGGGGAGGCAAGGCCAGCGGGCCTCTGCCACCGCCAAGGAGCTTTGGGGTGGGCTGGCGGGCGAGCCATCGCCACTGCTGGGGAGCTTGGGGGGGTGCAAGGTCGCACAGATCCCCTCTTCCAAGGGGCAACCTGTGGGCACAACTCCCTGTGCTTCCTTTGGTCCCCACCTCTCTCCCTTCCTCCCTCCCTTGGTCCCCGCCTTCCTTCCTGTGGGTGGGGTTGCAAGGGGTCAGTGGGTGGGGCTTATGGCTTAGTGGGTGGGGCTTGCAGTGGGGTGGCAGGGTCGGGGAGCAACCAGCCCCTGACACATTCTCAGCCACCAAATATGGCCCTCCTTACAAAAAGTTTGGGCACCCCTGGTCTAGAAATTCAATAATAAATAAATAAAATTTTAGATTTTGTACCTTGTCCTTTGAAGTTTCTTTTTCCTCCCCAGGACACTTCCTATCTGTTCATAACTGGTCCTGATGTGGTCAAATCTGTCACCAATGAAGATGTTACACAGGAGCAACTTGGGGGTGCAAAGACACACACTGCAGTATCAGGTCAGAAGTGACATGCATTTTAAAAACAGATTTTTGTATTTCTTTATTTAGCTTCTAGACTGCCAGGCCACTTTGGGCGGTTTGCAACAGGAATACATACACATACATCAAGGATTAATAACCACATAATACAATTAATAAACTTAAAATGAAAAGGCGATTTAAACATCTCACGTTTAGACATTAACAACTACTTCAAGTTGTCTCTGGGTGGTTTACAGTTTTAATTACAATATGCAGGCTACATATTCCCCACCACCACTACAAGCTGGGTACTCAATTTACTGACCTTGGGAGGATGGAAGGCTGAGTCAACCATGAGCCTGCTACCTGGGATTGAACCCCAGGTTGTGAGCACAGTTTTACCTGCAGCATAGGCATTTAAACACTCCGCCACAGGAATAATAAGCACATTAAATGAAATAAAATATAATAATGCACTATATAAAATCATCAGGATATTAAGTATTGAATAGTTGCAGCTGTGTTCCGGTCTTTGGGAAAGCCTGCTGAAACATCCAGGTTTTTAATAATTTTTCTGAAAGATCTCAAGGAAGGCGCCAGGCAGATTTCAGTTGGAAGCTCAGTCCATAAGTGTGGGGCTATTTCTGAGAAGGCTCGATTTTGAGTTTTATCTTTACGGGCCTCTCTAGGTGTTAACACCCTTAGATGCGCAGCCTGAGAAGAGTGGGTGTTATGGGCTGTTCTCATTGGTCAAATATGTTCTATCAGGAATGTAGTGCCTCTGTGTGCAGTCTTAATACAAAGTAATCTTTGTCTTAGAATTGTAGAGCTGGAAATCACCTTGGAATGTCAGGTCTGAAAATTAGTTTAGCTTAAATTCTAGAAATAAAGAAATCAACTCAATTGTACCAGTATTTAAAACAAGAAGACACCAATGCCTCCCTTTAGAAAATAAGTTTATAATTGGTAGTCAGTTCCTCTAAATGAAATTAGACCACAAAATCCATAAACCTTCGTTAAAACAGTTAATAGATTATGTCATGTGTTTGTGCTTCTGGGATTTATAATCCAAGATTCCCAAGAATGAGAACTATTGCTCAGTTCACCTCTGTTGCATATCTTTATAAGAAACTTTATTGAGATTATATACCTCATGAAAATCTGCCTCACAGAGCTGCTGGCCAGTTTGATCATGAACAACTACTCAGAACTTTTGTTTTTCAACCACATGAATAAAAACTGGTTTCCATCTACCATAGTCATTGCTGTTATCTGATTATTGGAGAAAAATCAATATTTACAAGTCTGGGAGTAAGCTGAAGTTAGAATGATCTGCATGTCCCCACCCAATTGTCCACTTGTTCTTGCAGGTCAGGTGCTTGCAAATTTTCATTTTTGAGAAAAAAGCACAAAATGAAATGATTAATTAATATGAAAAATAAAAATAACATCTCTGTTGCTTGAAGAAGTGGTTCTTTAATTTCTGAGACCATATTGTTGAATTGGTAAACACAGAGCTCATTTGCTACATTTGAAACCAATTCTTTCTGTTTTGTCTGTATGTTGTGGTGTTTCTTTTTCTCACAGGAGTTGCACATTGTGCTTTTGAGAATGACATAGATGCGTTGCTTAATCTCAGGGAGTTTTTTAATTACCTGCCTCTGAATAACAAAGATCCAGCTCCAGTGAGAGAATGCCATGACCCTAGGTAAGTAGGTATTTTTTTATATAACATACTCAGATTCTCCAAGGTTACAGTTATGTTTCACATGAGTAACTTTCTCCTATGAATATGTTTCTTGCTTCTGTTTCTGTTTGTTCTTAGCAACCGGTTGATTCCTGAGTTGGATACAATAGTCCCAATGGAGTCTACTAAAGCTTATGACATGGTGGATATTGTCCATTCTGTAAGTTTTGTGTTCCAACATTATTACAGTTTAATAAGTTACCATTTGTAGCATTTACACCTCTGTTAATTGTGCCTCAGAGTTGCTACAAAATGTAAATTCTTTTTTCACTTTGCATATTTGCAAGCACCTAGGATATTCCTAACTAGAAGTGTGGTGTGTCATAAAAGTTGTAAAAGTAATATGGCTTGAAGAATTAGACGGAATGTTTCTTGGACTTTGTTCTCATGACTTAAAAGAAGAGAGTGCAGCTTCTGGAATAACTTCAGTTCTCAGTTTACGATGGTGTGCTTGAGGAAATATAGGCAAAATCCTGTAAGTTTGTTCCTGCTATAACCAGGACTGAGTGCCAAAGGCTTTCCCAGAACAAAAGGGAGCCTCGGGTTTTTGGTGCCTGATCTGGGTTATGCTGGGCTCAAAGTTACAAACGGTATTTTTTGGACATTGTCTGGAAACCTGAGTTTGAATTTAATTGATTGTACTGTATTTAATTATATAGAGTCCTAGAGTTAGAGTTGCCAAAGCTTTGTGTGAAAAGAGAAAGCTATATCTATGGTGTTTGAGCCTCGTGGCGCAGTGGTTAAATGCCTGTACTGCAGGTAAAACTGTGCTCACGACCTGGGTTCAATCCCCGGTAGCAGGCTCAAGGTTCACTCAGCCTTCCATCCTTCCGAGGTCGGTAAAATGAGTACCCAGCTTGCTGGGGGGGGGCAATGTGTAGCCTGCACACTGTAATTAAAATTGTAAACCGCCCAGAGACCACTTGTAGTGGTATGGGGCGGTATATAAGCAGAACACTTTGCTTTTTTTTTTTGCTTTGATTCACACACAGTGAGTGTGAAATATATATACCGTATACAGTGACTATACTATCAGATGGTTAGGATGGCTTGGTTTCTAGCTGTGGGGCCAGAGATTAGGGGGTTTGATTCCCTATTGTGCCTCCTGCAAGAAGAGCCAACCTGTGTAACTTTGAGCAGGCTCCACGATCTTAAGGTGCCCCAGAAGAAGGGAATGGTAAACCACCTCTCAGCATTCTGTTCCTAGAAAAACCTGGAAACAGACACTGTTTAAGTTGGAATTGACTTGATGGCACACTATTGCAAAATACTAGATGGGTTAGCATAATGGCCAAAATCATGTCATGTAATTCCATTGGCAGAGTGAAGTGCCAAAATGTGTGGTGGCAAATTGCTGTTAATTTGTAAGTGCCTGCTTAGGTCCCTCATTGCATATCAGTGAGGTAGCTTGATGCATAACCAAAAATCCAGGACAGAACTTGTTAATTAGCCGCACTTTGGCATTGTGAGTTATGCACTGGAATAAGTATGCAGCAAGACTGGACAAACAGTTTGGGGAACTAGGTAACAATAGAAAAGTCTCTTGTTTACTGCTTAATGGTCAATTTGTTTTATGTTGGTGAGAGAATCCACTTTAGTCTTACTTTGTCTAAGAGCTATGCCTAAATGAGAGTTCATCCTATGTTTTTGTATTTTGTTTGGAGTTATCTGTGGGCAAATAATACTATGAAGAACTAAAATGTAATATCATTGTGGTTAGGTCTCTCATAGCAGAATTTTATACCTATCTCATGAGAAGTAAGTCTCATTCAGTTCAATGAGCAGGGGAGTCTTCCAGGCTTAACTTAATAATGTCATCTTGAATTTTACTCTGCATCATTTGTGATTTGGGATCTGGGCAGATGGCAGTCTAAAAAGTGGGGATGTTGCCGGTCTTACCTACACTCCCGGGCTACTGATTCTTTGTCATAATTTATAGAGCAACCCCACAGCTTAATCTGTGTGTCATAATTGCTAAAATTATAGCCTTCCTTGACTTCTGATATTTACAGAAATGAAAGGTAAACTAATGTCTCTGTGGCATTCTTTAAAAAGGTAGATTCAGAGTAGAGCTAAGTTATTAAGCAATAATAAACCAAAATAGTAACTGTCATGAATTTTGAAATAACCCTTGTTAAATGATTGGTTCAATATCAGTCAGGAAATGGGACCTAAATTAGTGCAGAACAGGATACAGTATTGAAAAGAACTTTTAAAACCCTCTTGTTTTACCTGGCTGAAATCTCCTTTGTCAGACATAGATAGATTTCTGCAGAAGGGAACCTGTATTTTAGCCTTGCTGCAATAAAATGTTTACATCCAATTCATACAGATTGTTGACGAAAGAGAATTCTTTGAGATCATGCCTTCCTATGCAAGAAACATCATAGTTGGGTTTGCCAGAATGAACGGAAGAACTGTCGGAATAGTTGGCAACCAGCCCAAAGTGGCATCAGGTAAAAGACTGGTGGGGATGAGGTAGGGAGCGGCTGGGAATTGGCAAGGCAGTAAGATTTCTATTTCTGCTTATTAACTTCTTATATGGTCCTTGCTGAAACAGACACTTGTGTTCCTTGAAAATAAAAGTGCCCTTAAGGGCTTGTTGCTGTGCCCTTTAGGGTAATAGTTATTTGCGTTTTGTGCTTTGCTGTTACGTTTCTGCCTTGGAAGTACTTTGTGCCTGAAGAACCGTGAAATTAGATCTGTCTCTTGATTCATATATGTGGTGAATTTAGGAAACAAGGTTTCTGTGTAGATGTTTAGAATCCACTGGTTTTCCCTATGATTTATATTTCTGCAAACTCCTTTCCTGTTTCGTATAGGAATTATTGGATCATCTTTAAAGAGAGTAAATATTCATATATAATTCTGAAGAGAATTGTGCTCCTGTTCAGAACATGTTCTATGCTGATTACATGGTCAGCTTGGAAGTGTTAGAAGTCTTTCAGTAATAGTGAAACACCCTCATTAGCACTACTGTCACATGGCAAAGGTTTTGTACATCTCATCTCAGATATCTAGAATTAGCAGTGATGACCAACATAAATCTTAACATTTTTATATTTAAGTACGGTATTTTGACTCTGAACACTAACTAGTGGTCTGTTCTGTTGTCAGTGGAATTTTAAAGAGTGGAACAGAAATTGGTCGCATTTTTGCTGTTACTGCATTTAGTATATCATATATATATATATACATACACACCTGTAGAACATTTATGTCACAGGGAAGGAATGTATAGCCCTCAGCATCTTGTTGCATGGCAGCTCCCATCATCCCTCAGTAATGACTTTGATAACTAGAGCTAATGGGATGTGTAGTCCACCAAAACCCAAATAGTTATACATTCTCCATCACTTTAAAGTTCCATTAAGTTAGAAAGGGGGGACCATGAGCCCCAGACCTCAGTGCCTCCTCAGTGTTTTCCTCCTCACAACCTATTCTTTTTCGGGATTAAGTACTTTTACTCCAGTTCCCAACCTTCATACTGTTTGCAGAGGGTAAGAAAGGCCTTCTACCAACTGAATGACACCACTCTCCCACTGCTTCTTGAGTTGTGCAACTCAGCCAAGCTTCCTCAGTGCCGTCTCTTTTGTGAGAGAAGATGTGGATATCGTTGCCCTAGGGCAGGGGTGCCCAAACTTTTTGTAAGGAGGGTCAGATTTGGTGGCTGAGAATGTGTCAGGGGCCGGTTGCTCCCCGACCCTGCCACCCCACTGCAGGCCCCACCCACTGACCCCTTGCAACCCCACCTGCAGGAAGGAAGGCGGGGACCAAGGGAGGGAGGGAGGGAGGTGCTGGAAACCAAGAGAGGGAGGAAGGAAGGAAGGTGGGGACCAAGGGAGGAAAGAAGGAAGGTGGGGACCAAAGGAAGCACAGGGAGCCGTGGCCACCACAGGGGAATGTGTGGGTGAAGGAGGGGAGGGAGGGGTGGGCCAGCCAGCCGCGGGCCACTCAGAATGGCCTGACGGGCCGGTTTTGCCCCCCCCCCCCCCGGGCCGGACTTTGGGCAGGCCTGCCCTAGGGTTAGATGATGTCAGAAGGTGACGATCTTCCCCCCACCCCTTAGTAAAAATCTTGTGAATGCTCATTATGTGCAAACAATGTATTTATTTAAAATACATCTTATAATAAAGACAGTTCACAGGGTAAACAAGTTAAAACAGCATAACTTTCAAAGCTAAAATTAGCCATGTATAGCCTGCATTACTGTAATTAAAACTGTAAACCACCCAGAGACTACATGTAGTGGTATGGGACGGTATAATAAGTAGAACACTTTATATAATTGCAAGTGTTGATGTTCTAGTGAATATTCATAGTGACTGGGTGTTAAAGTGCCAAATGCTAAATGGTATGACTAAGACAAAGAATCTTTTGCATTGACTACTTTAAAATGATATTTGTAACAGTCTGGAAAGCACTTTAACAGTTTTTCCTACTTTTTCTAAAACTCAGGCTGTTTGGACATAAACTCCTCTGTGAAGGGAGCCCGTTTTGTACGGTTCTGTGATGCTTTCAATATCCCTCTAATAACATTTGTAGATGTGCCAGGATTTTTACCAGGTATGTTAATTTGTCTCCTCCTTGTTTGCAGAGGTTGAAGTTAATTAATTGCCTTAGGTCCTTTTAAGGAGAAAGGAGTGAGTGAGTGAGTGGAGGGCATTAAACGTGATTCTTGCAAGTAATTGATATTTTGTGCATAAGAAGGAAGAGGCTGTTTTCTTGCTAATGCAAAGTACACATTGTTTCAATTACTGTGTCCTGTTACAGTGAGGTTTAATATTGTTACTGAGCTGACTGATTCTTTTGCAAAGTTTAGGGGTGGTATAAAATCCAGTAAATTAAAAATATGTAATAAATATTGTAGTAAGAGAGAATTGCCATTTTAGCTCCCTAAGTGCCATGCTTCACACTTCCATATGCTACTTGTTTATGTACTGTATATTATATGTCAGATAATCATGTTGAATACTAGTTCTTTATAAGGCTGTGGAGATGAAGTAGTGCTGCCGTTTTAGCCCTGTACCACACCTGTCTTCAGAAGTATGGTACCCATCCCTGTAACTTCAAGAGTTGTGCCAATTCCTGTAACTCCCAATCTCATTTACCCACTTAACAGTAATTGGGTTTTTCAGCTGAAAATCCTCCTTGCACCATCTAGTGGCCAAAAATGTTTTCATAAATGTTTAAAAATTGGGCCAGTAGGGTCCCTTAAAATATGAGAATTCTTTTCCATGATCTTCCCAGAGGTGCTTAGAATCTGCATGTGTTCCATTCCTTATGGGTGGCTAGTACTGGACAGGGACTAGGGAGGTCCAGGTGTCCTCTGAACCATAAAACTCCATGAGGGAACTTGAGGCAGTTGAATACTTTCAGTCTGGCCTCATAAGCTTATTCTAAGATTTGGGCAGAAAGAGCAAAGCCACAAATGACACTTTAAGAGGAGGTGGGATATTCATGTAACTAATCAATACACTCGACCCTTGCCCATCATGGCTTATAAAGAGATCTGCTGGGGGCAGATGCGCACCTGGGTCCAGGAGGCTATTAACTCTTTGCTAAGAGAGGGAGTGTCTCCGCTCTTTGAAGGTGGTGGTGATTCAGCCACTCCTAAAAATTCCTAACCTGGACCCAAGGGTGGTGGTTAATTACTGACCAGTGGCAGGCTTCACTTAGTTGGGCAAGGTGTTGGAGCAGGTAGTGGTTGAGCAGCTCCAGGGTCTCCTGGATGAAATAGATTATCTAGATCCATTTCAATCAGGGTTTTGGGATGGAGACCGACTTGATCACCCTGTATGACGACCTTTGCCGGGAGAGTGACAGGCGGAGTGCATCCCTGTTGAACCTCTTGGACCTCTCAATGGCTTTCGACACCATCAACCATGGTGTCCTTCTGGACAGATTGGCGGGGATAGAAGTTGGAGGCACACTTTTACAGTGGTTCCACCCCTTCCTGGATGACTGGGTCCAGAAGGTGGTGCTGGGGGACAATTGTTCTGGCCCATGGTGGTTATGTCATGAGGTTCCCCAGGGCTCTATACAGTCCCCCATGCTATTTAACATCTCTATAAAAAGCATGGAAGAGGTTGTTAGGACTTTTGGGCTGATGGGTCAGCGGTATGCTGACAACACTCAGCTCTACCTCTCATTCATCACCAATCCAGGTGCAACGGTCTCTACTCTGAACTCATGCCTGCACTTGATAATGGAGTGAATGAGGGTCAATAAACTGAAGCTGAGTCCAGACAAGTCAGAAGTGCTGTTGGTGGATGTACCACCTGATAGGTTAGAGGGCCATTCCCCTGTCCTGGATGGGGTTGCATTTCCCTAAGGGACAGGATCCACAGCTTTGGGTGCTCCTGGATCCGGGTCTTACCCTGGAAGCCTAGGTGGACTTGGTGGCCAGGGGTGCCTTCCTACAGCTGTGGAGAATATATTGATGTCACTTTACCTGGGTAAGTGGAGCCTGGCAAGAGTCATGCATGCACTGGTAACAACCAGATTGGATACTGTAATGTGCTACATGTTGATTGCAACCGGCACAGAACCGGGATGTGTGGCTGGTGAGTAGTGCTGCCGCACAGACTCATATCATGCTGATTCTGAAAAATTTACCCTGGCTGCCAGTTGCTGCCTGGGCCGAATTTTAAGTGCTAAAGCCCTAAATGGCTCTGGACCTGGTTATCTTAAAGACCACCTTTTTCCATACAAGCCTGCCTGCACCCTAAGATCAGGCCAGGAGGCCCTGCTGAAGGTGCCATCTCTCAAAGAGGTGAGGGAGATGGCATGTTCAAACTGGACCTTCTTGGCAGTTCCCCCACCACCACCTTTGGATTACCCTCCCAGCGAAGATCTCCTTGACGCCGACTCTTTTGGCTCTTCAGCACCAGGCAAAGATCTTCCTGTTTAGCCAGCATTTTAATTAGACAGTGATCCTTTAGCCAGACTCATAAGCAGTAGGGTTTTATTATTTATATATTGTTGTTTTAAATTGCTTCATACTTTTGATGGTTTTTAATTGATATGTTGTTTCATAGTTTTAATATATTTTATGCTGCCCAGAGACCACTCGGTTGTGGGGCAACTAAAATGCTTTATAAATAAATAAAATAAATAAATGTGTAAAATGTACACACCTTTCAGTACATTGCCCTGTGTGTTTTATAAAGCCACATATGAGCTGTTTAGGTCCTGGTGGTGAGTTATTTTCCTTTTGGAGATCCTTATACAGTACGACATTGGTTTAAGAGCGTTTTGCAAGACAGGCAAACATTTCTTCTAAATTTTGCCTTGATCAACAAGCAGTGTCTTGGTATACAACTGGAGCAGGTTACATGATAACAAGTGAGCCAGTGATGGCTCCCCCTCCCTCCCCCTGTTGTATTGTGGGTTACTGTCTGGAGCGTTCCATCTCAGGCAGCTTCCAAAGCAGAGATAGAGAGGAATAGAGGTCTCCCTTGCACCAGCCAGGAACATTTTTCAAAAGGGAAAACAGGTTAGGGTTTTATTTTTCTTTATATTTTTATTTTTTTCAAACCATTTCCAGTCATGGGGCAACTAGTCAAGTGTGTATAGGGCTACAAATTGTGCTTTATTGATGTCATATTAAAAACACTGAGTAAAATCCAAGTTAGTCCAAGTTCGAGTAGATTCCGCAGCCCGGTACCTAAACCATGGTGTGGATGTGGATTTCTAGTAAACTTCTTTTGTGAGTTTTGGCATTTTGTGTGTACAGTATGTGATCTATGGGACCCCAGAACAAATCACCTGAGTTTTCATTATTTCTTATGGGGGATTTTGCTTTGATATAAGAGTGTTTTGGTTTATAAGCATGTTTTTGGAACGAATTATGCTGATAAACCAAAGTATCACTGTAGTTTAAACAGCATGTAATCTAGAAACAAGATAAGTCTGACACTAGTTCTACCCCCCCCATACAAATAAATACATCAGACATAAAATGAGTCAGTCTGTATTATACAATACATCACATTGTATTGTGCATAGTGTTATATAAGTTATAAATGTAAAACTCTTACACATAAAACTGTATAGTTACAATGAAGCGTATAAAGATACAAAAATATAGAGGGAATATTAGCCAATAATGAGATTCTGGTATCTTTCTCAATCGTAAGTTTTCTTTGGGTTTCAAACTTTCTTATTAAGCATATTATAGAATAGCACATGTTATACAATTGGCAAATCATATTGAATCCCAAAGAAGCATTTGTTGCATTTATAATTAGTCCAGTTTTTCTTTCTTTCAAAAAGATATGTCTCCAGGGATCATTTTCCATCAGGCTAAGAATTGTTGAGCAGTGTAGATTTCCTATTCTGGCTCTTGTGTCTGCATTATTATTCATCTAATTATAGCTGAGACCTCAGTTGCTATCATAATTAGTGCTGGGCCTCTCTGATTATGGAGACTGTCACTGCAGGCAGTAAATTTCTTCTAACACGTTTTTATTGGTCCTGTTGCTTCCAGGCACAGCCCAAGAGTACGGTGGAATTATACGTCATGGGGCAAAACTGCTTTTTGCTTTTGCAGAAGCAACTGTGCCAAAAATCACTATCATCACAAGGAAGGTGAAGTAAAATGCTGTTTTATAGCTGCTGGTTGTCCTGCACTACTGAGAGGCTTGCCTTAATTCATTTGACTGTCAGTCAAAGTTCTGGCTCCTATTCATTTTTTTTCCTGCTTATATACTATATTTTCTTTTACATATAGAGGTTCTTTTCCATTCTCTGCTTAATCGCCATAATTTTGATGGTTATTAGAAGGAGGTGCTGTGTGGTTCAGGAATTACTACCAAGATGTACTATAATCTGTGTCCACTGACATTATGGCATAGATAGAAAAAAAAATCCATCAGTATACCGCCATAATTAAAATGGAGGGGATCAACTGTCTCTTGGACATTCTGCTAATAGCTACTAGGTTTAAAGGAACCAAATCTTAAACCTGTTAGCTAGAATCAGAACCTTTTAAATATCAGTAGGACTGGCTCAAGTGGAAGATTTCCCACCAAAGCAACCTGACATGGGCAACCTGCTAAATGGACTTACCTACCAATTGCCCAGCAATTTAGCTGTGCAACTGAAGAAGAAAAAAAGAATCACACATTAAATCGTAATAATTTTATGTCTCTCACCATGCCAAGTTTTTCTGTAACACTGAATCAGATTTTAGCTTGATCCAATCCTGACATTCACCAAATACATAATTTATTTTTCACCTCACCCTTCATTGTACCCAGACATTCATTCTCTCTCTCCCTTTGTATTATTTTTTAAAAAATGTATATTTTTCTGCTAATGCCATGGCATGAAATTTCTTTGGGAAAACATTCAGAGAACCATAGAATAATGGAGTTGGGTGGGGCCTATTATACCGCAGATTCCAACTCCCTGCTTAATGCCAAAATCTAAATCAAAGTAAGTCTGATAGATTGCTGAGTCATTTTCTCTTGAGTGTCTCCAGCGTTGGAGTGCACGTCACCTCCTGAGCTATTTGGTTCCATTGTCATGCTGCTCTAACAGTTAAGAGGTTTTCCTGATACTCAACCTAAATCTGACTTCCTGCATCTTAAGCCCTTTATTAAAAGTCCTGCATTCTGGGATGCTCAAGAACAGATCCTGCCCCACCTCGATATGACCACCTTTCAAATATTTGACAATTGCTATAGCATCTCCCCTTAAGTCTTCTTTCAAGGTTAAATATGCCCAATTCTTTCAGGCTTTTCTCATAGGCTTGTTTCCAGTCTCCTGATTATCCTTGTCACCCTCGTCTGAACTTGCTCCAGTTTGCTGGCATCATTCTTGAAGTGTGGTGTCCAGAACTGTAGACAGCACTCTAGACTTAGGGGGGACTAGTACCTCTTGAGAGTTGGAAACACTATTGTTAATGCAGCCTAAATTAGACCTTGCCTTTTTTGCAGCCACATAGCACTGTTGGCTCATGTCCAGCTTGTGATCTACAACAATTCCAAGATCCTTCTCACTCATAGTATTACTGAGCAGAGTATCCCTCATCTTGTAACTGTGCATTTGGGTGCCAAGTTCTAGGTATAAAACTTGGTACGTATCCCTGTTGAATTTCATTCTGCTGTTTGCAGCCCTTTTTGAATTTTGTTCATTTTTCCAGGTTTTAGCTGTTCCCCCTCAAAGTTGTGCCATTGCAAATTCAAATGATGCAAGGAGTTTGCTTGGGAACAAGGTGTCTAAGAAATTGATTTCACTTAAAAAATTTTATTGTATTGAAATGGTAAACTCTCGGTGTCATATGTAGAAATTAGTTATGAGCAAAAATCTTAGTGCCCAGTAGTGGAGGAAATATAGAGGGCTGTGATTGTGGAAATCGATACAAAAGTGGAGAAGATCAATATCAAAATAAGCACCACTTCAGCATTAGACTTCATTTCACTTTTCATAATCAAGATCTGATATATGAGGATTGTGATTGTTTTCTAATTCTTCTGCAACCATGGAAATAATTTTGAATGTGGAAAGGGTTATCAACTTTCTGTGGAGAATTGAAGAATTTAACTTTGGTCATGGACTCCTGTAGACAAATTAATCCAGCAGATAATGGAACTCTACAAATGCTCAGTTGCAGAACAGGTTATTTAGAACTTGACATTTATTTAATTCCATACCAAAACTATTTTATTTACCTCCATGCTCCCCAAACTCAGTTATAGCATGACATAATTTGTGTAGCCCTGATACTGAAATTACATAAGCTTAACATTACATACTGTTACGTGCCATCAAGTTGGTTTCAGCCTATAGTGACCATATAAATTAAGGTAAATATTCCCACCACACATGCATGTTAGTTGTGTCTGACTGTAGGGGTGGTGCTCCTCTCTGTTTCCAAGCCAAAGAGCCAGTGGTGTGCAAGTCCGTGGCTATGTGGCTGGCATGGCTGAATGCATTTCTGTGCATGGAACATTGTTTACCTTCCCGCTTTTTTGGCAGTACTTGTTTATCTGCTTGAACTGCTAGGTTGGCAGGAGCTGGAGTTAACAGCAGGAGCTCACTCTGCTGCATGGCACCTGGGATTCAAACTGCCAAGCTACCGGCTGTTTTCAGCGATCTAGCCCACTGAGTCAACACGCCAAATGATTCTGCCATTAAATCCCGCTTATGTCTTGCAAATTCAAGGCCAAGGCTTTCTTTATTAACTCAAACTGTCTCTTACTCTGTCTTCCTCATTTTCTCTTGCTTTCACTGGGGTCTTTGTTGTATTCTGCTACCAACATAGCACTATTGTGCTGGCAGTAAAATCCCTATGTGGCGATGTGTGAAGCTGAGATTATGGCTTGTTGTCTCCAGATCAGAAAGGATTTGTAAGGCAAAGGCAGATAGTAAAACTCTTGTTTTACCATCTGGGTTTGTAAACCACACTCATGAGTTGATATGTCACATTAAGATTCCAGTTACTTTATTCCTAGTTTACGTGCATGTGCTTTTGGAAAATGCGAGGTAGGAATGGGCTATCTATGGTAGGATGCACCTTGTCCACAGTCGGAATCATAGGTTACCAGTGCGTGTCACTCGAGCTTATCCAGGTAGCCTCTATAAACAAAATTATCTTTTTGGGCCACACTGTGCAAGTCTATCTATGTTGTGACTTACTATGTTAAGCAATAGGATTTCGACCACAGTGGATGCAGGAAGTACATGAATAATTAGGGTATATATGTGGGTGAGATCCCGTTTAATGAGTTAAGTCACAACACATTTATTTATTTATTTGATTTATATACCGCACCATCTGACCAAAAGTCATTCTGGGTGGTTTACACAGACCTCAGAATCTTATAACGAATAAATCTGACTCATTATAAGATTTCGTAGATCACAGTTTACTTTCTCAGCTATAGCGCATAGCTTTTTGAAGAAAGTGACGTGGGAATGGTCTCTTTGATAGGAATTGAATACAATGAAAAATTGATCATTTTTAAAAACACATTATGAAACCAAATTCTTTCTGTATCTTTTTTTCCAGGCTTATGGTGGGGCCTATGATGTGATGAGTTCAAAGCATCTAAGAGGAGATGCAAATTATGCCTGGCCAACAGCTGAGGTGGCCGTAATGGGTGCCAAGGTAATGGCAGATATCATTCTCTTTGGTCCTGCAAGTGTTGACACCCTCAGTTATCCTTTCCAATATGTCTCCTTTTTCTCTTGGCTTCTAAATATGCTGAAGGACTTTAAAATAAAATATTAATGTTAATCAACTCTCATTTTTGTGTTCTTTCTAGGGTGCTGTTCAAATAATTTTCAGAGGAAAAGGAGCACATGCAGAAGCTGAGTATGTGGAAAAGTTTGCAAACCCTTTCCCTGCAGCAATCCGAGGTATTGTAAATCTGAGAGGAATGTTTCCAAGTCATCTTGATTATGATTTCTAAATCCTTTCACATTACTGATTATATTTTACCATAGTGGTTAAGAAATGCATTGGGATGGACCTATCCCCTTTTAATAAATTCACCATTTGGGTAATTAATTCAAAAGCATGAACAATTGTTTTCTTTCATATATTGGTTACATTTATACCTTCACCTATCAATGAGTTGTCCATCCTTAAGAATTTGATGATATAGTTTATACAGAGATTAAGCAGCTACAGTGGAAATGTGTGAAAACTCTAGCCAGGAAACTTACTTGCAGATTCAGCAGCGAGGAAGATGATTCAGCTTTGTTGAATCAAAGGGAGGATTCTTCATGTTTGAGCTGAATAAGGATTTTGATTTATATGGGATTACAGTACTTTATATGGCATGAAAAATGGTGTGGATTTACTCACATGCAGGACATCAGATTTCAAAGGCAGTTGGTGGAAAAATTCTGGCCTTTTATATATTCATCCTATGTGTTTGAGTTATTCTCAAAAACCTTTTCGGCTGTCTCTGTCACTCAATCTGACCCTACCTACCAGCTAGTTGGAGGGAAGGTGGCATCTGCAATGGATTCAGTTCTCCCACGGCCAAGGACAAGGCAGGGTTTGCTTTCACCCTGGTCTAGTAGCGTGGCTGTTCTCTTTCTCTCTCCCCCAATTCTGCATCTGCGCATTGTACCTCCACTTCTCTTTCAAGTAAAAATATGTGTGAAAATATTTTAATGCTACCTTCAGTGTTGCTTTCTGTCTGCATAGCTCTTCCCTCCTAGCTTTCTTGTTTCCACTATGTTCCTAAGACATTTACTAAGAAGAAAGCAATGGAGACATCTTCTAAGCAAGTTAATTTGTAAAGGCAAAAAGATAAAAGATGTGACACAGACTCCTCTCTTGATAACCCTAACATACTGCAATACTAGCACAAATCTATATCATCTTATCTGGCTTTCTGGAACTCAGCAAAGGCCATACCAGTGTCTTCATTACATCCTTATTTGTATGGGCTTTCTGCATCATAAAATAGTAGAATGCTTCTTCTGAGACTTAGTTTTTGGTAGGAATGGGCTTTAAATTAAAATATTTATTTATTTATTTATTTATTTATTTATTTATTTATTTATTTATTTATTTATTTATTTATACATTTATTTATTTATACATTTATACAACTTATATGCCGCCCACTACCCAAAGGTCTTTGGGTGGCTTACAATTAAAATGAACAGTTAAAACAGTTAAATCGTTAAAAAGGCAATGGACAATTAAAACAATAAAAACATTCAGGCACAAAACACTAAAATTGCCACCCGGACCCACAATCTATGTTATGTCAATTAAAAAACTTCAGAAACAGGAAGGTTTTTACCTGGCACCAAAATGTCATCAGTGTTGGCGCCAGGCGGATCTCACTTGGGAAATGTGTGGCAGTGGCCACTGTCTTTTCTCCTTTATCTATACGGATCATTGGAATGTAGTTCCCCCACCACCTTCATTTCATCCCCAAGTTGAAAGAGGTTTTACACAATTGCCTCTGGACTTCTACAACTGTCAACACCCCAGGTGTTGAGATCTGATTGGGAACATTCTCTTATCTAAATCTATCCTTGCATAGAATTATTCCAAAAATTATATAAATTTTCTAAGGCATTGATGACGTTATAGGGGAGAAGAAAGCCAATACAACGTAGGAGTCACACGTCTTTTGTTGTTCCTTTAGTTGTAGAGCTGAGTTTCATTATCAGAATCAAGATATTCTCTTGGAGATTTTAAGCCAGGCAATCGTACTTCAGTCAAAATAACTAGAAGACTTTTTTCTAATGTTGTTTCTCTGCAATATATGTAAAAAGAGGAACAAACAGTGCTGATGTAAATAACTAGGGATGAGTAGGGGCAAATTTCAGTTTTCTTTTGTTTTAGGTTCTTTGAGGTGCAGGTCATTTTGATAAACTTGAAAAGGCCTGAATCTTTTGGGTTCTTTTTTGGTTCTTGCATTTCAGTTTCTGGTGCTCAAGCCAATTTAAGCCCTACAGACCCTCCTTCCACCCCCACGAGCAGGTATAAGCCAGGATGATAGTCTAATCCAAAAGTGAGCAACACCAACATTATACAAGAAAGGAGAATCCATCATCCATAGACATATGCACGCAGTAAGAGCACTTTAAATTTTACATTGATTGTCACATCACCATCCTCATCAACTCATTAGGACAGTACAAATGAGAGAGAAATCATCATATTCTAAATAAAACATATATGGACTCATAAAAGGTGTTATATTCACACTTCCCATCCCAGCCCACCAAATATGGATATTTAGGAGAGACATATCTCCCCAGTATCACTTCTCTGGCTTCAGTCCAGAAGTGCAGGGACTGATCCATCAGATGAAGGGCTGGTAAGCACTCCGGGCCACAGTCAAGGGCATGGGAGGGGGAGAGGAAATCTCACCAAAAATCAGTAAAAGATTACGAAAATAGGGAATCCAAATAATCTAAATAGTAACCAAAACTGAGTGAACAGTAGCAAGATTTTTAAAAAATGCAACCCACAATGGAGGAACAGTACTAGTAGTACTAATATCAGACCAATGAGGAATAAATCCAATTTAGAATAGAGATCAGAGGAGCTCTTAGCAGCAACAGTGAGCAACTCATCAAGCCAGTAAAGAAGATCCACTCTACTTTTTCAGCTTACCATTCACTGCTTCCAGAATATTCTCTGAATCTTAATTGGCAGGCAGCAGCCTTTATGACACTTGAACCTGTTGGAATATCAAATGAGGCGATGTTGCTGATAAGGGTCAAATGAAGTTAATATAAAGTATGTAGGCTGTAGAGAGGTTGCTGCCTCAGCTGTTAGCTAGCCCATACTTCACTGCCAAGGGTAAGCAGCATATACTTATCTTGAAATGGCCCAGAATCCAAGACAGTGTTGTGAACTCGCTTAGACTGTTCTTGTAGAAACATAATCTAAGAAAGATAAAATCAACTAGTAACTGGTTTCTTGATTATGATTTTCTCATGGTAGAGGGTGAAGAAACCATCACTGTCAGGATGTCGTTGGGCTGCAGTTCCCAAGCATTCCTTACAGTTGGTTGTTCTGGCTAAAGCCAATGAGAGTTGTAGTCCAGCAAAATCTTAGGGGGAGCATTTGTCCAGCTCTCTTGTGAGATTGTTAAATAGCTAACTGCCTGCAGAGCCAGAGATTGGGAATTCGATTCCCCATTGTGCCTCCTTGATGGGCTGGACTTGATGATCTACACGGTCCATTCAAGTATTAAGACTAAAACCCTTCTATCATCTGCAAAATCCTAAGATTCTTCTAACCAAGACCAAATGCTGTGAATCAGATAAGAAGTCTTAACAATACATGTCTCATTCCCTAAACAAAGCGTGAGCTTTCTGCTACGTCTGCTTTGGACTTTGGCATGCCCTCCCTTTTGTGCCCCCCCCAAACTGATTTCTCCATTTTGACCACAAATTGAACTGGAAGGAGACAAGACATCTCCTAGGATTCAAGGGAGGACACAGAACCAAGCCATATGGTCCCTGTCTTGTAGTGGTTGGGGGCTGAACCAAATTGCTGGTGTGTTGTTCAAATCAAACCAAAAGTAAGTTTCAGCTGAAGTGACAACTCTTTTTGTTCAGTCTCCCTCTTTACTGTCAGTGCACTTAGCAATATGTCTAAAGAGGTTTTGAAGGCAAGCATTTCTGTGTACTTATTTCAGGATGCTTGATTTAACATTAACAGTATTTATGTTCCTTTGTATCTCTAAAATAAATAATAACAATCAAGATATTCTATACTCATTTCACTTACCTTCATGTGACATTTGTGTAGACTGATGGAGTCCTGAGTACAGGAAGTTTTAGATATTTTCACAGAGGGAAGCTCCAAACAGATGCCTTTTCAGTGGATTGTCTACCAACACTAATCTGTGTCCAGTTAAATAGATAGTGAGCATTAAAATGTGACATTTTGGAAGGATCTGCAGGACTCTTCATTTCCATGTTATGCCCCCAAACACTTGATTTTCGCCTATTTGTTCCAGTTAGAGGTGAATGAAATATTTTAAAAAAGATCCATCGTAAGCCAAAAGATCTTTGGAGTTTAAAGGAATTCCATTGCAGACTCTCCCACTTGATACTTAGGAGTGTTCTGATAAAATAAATTTGAGCAATTTCTATTTCAGCAAATTTTACTAAAAAGATAACATGTTAAGCATCTACATTAACTTTAGAATATTTTCTGACATAAATTTGTTTAACAGGTTTTGTGGATGATATCATTCAACCATCTTCTACTCGACTTCGTATTTGCCGCGATTTAGAAGTGTTAGCCAGCAAAAGACAATATAACCCTTGGAAGAAGCATGCCAACATTCCACTTTGAATCTGCTAGATGGGAAGGCATACGAATGTCGACTCGAGAATGAATGGACATCCAGATGATTGTTGATTTAGGCCTTCTGAAATATGGAGAGAGTTTCAACTGATAACATTCAAGAAGGGATGTAATATTTTGAGAGTATATCCCTGTTCAAGAAGTCAGTTGTGTTCATGTAAAAATTGTATTTGTGAAGATCTGTAAATCAGATACTCTAAAGACAGATCATGGACTATGTAAACCTGGGATAGCATAGTAGAAGACATACGGAAAGTGGAAATAAATTTAGACTGCTTCAGACAAAATGTGTGTCCGTGGCAAACTGGTTAAATGATCATGTAGAACAGGATATATGAGCTGCACGAGAGAGCTTATCAATATCATTCATCACAGGGTTTGGAACTATACATTTTAATTAATCATAAACTAAATCGGGTCTATGACCGCATAATAAAGAATGATGATGATTAATCATAAACTATAAATGGTAAGGTAAACATACATTATACTAAGAGCCTCTGTCTTGTTTGTAAAATAATTGTGATATGGTATGCAATGGAACAACTGAGGTATTGTTTTAGTCTGTGCAGGGCTGCTTTAGTCTGTTTAGAAGTCTGTTTTTATTACATGAACTCCATACTGGTGTCAACTCCGCAAGTAATTGATAGATTGTCATGAGATAGCATGAACTGGGTTTAATCTAAACAGTCTCACACACAGCTGTTTTACTGGAAAAAAGTATTGAAGTAAATTATTACTAACTTGCCTTTGCTGCCTTCAACATGTGGCTCCAAGTATGACCACGTCCACCACCAGCCAAGTGTATTACAATATATATGCAAACAAACAAATACACTAAAATTAGACCAAGACGGCCTATTCAGTTTTAACAGTATATTGTGAACCTAGCCACTGATTTATTAGTAGCAGCAATGAATCTAGTCAAAATGAGGCAGAAAAGAAATCCAGTCTTATAAATTAGTTCAGGAAAAAAGAGACCAAGAAGCAGCCAGCTAACAGAGTACAAAAATGTAATTTGAAAATAAAATTAATTATTCTTCATTATAGTGACTTAATTTGTTCTAAGATTCTTCTGTGCTAGTAAATCTACAATAAATTTACAGTAGAAATACTTCAGAGAAGAGCCCTAAGTATTCTCACTTTATAATTGCACTCATGGGTAAGAGATGGCATTTAGGCAGCCATTAAACTCATTAATGTGTGTTAGTAGGGAACAAGTTGCTGACTAAACAAAATAGTTAAAACAGGAAAAGACTACATAGCTCAAATGATTAAAGATGCAGAATTTTTCAAAAGCAAGTTAGAAACAAGAACATGGATTCACGGTGACATACAGTTGAGTTCAGAACATTATGTGGACAAGCCAGCATATTTCTGCGTCACAGCTTTATAGCATTTGTCCTGTGATTGTGATATTAAAAGAGCACTATACCACTATGTTAGGTAACTGGTAGTGGAGCCAGAGGTTAGGAATTAAAGAGGCCTGGTCCATTCCAGAAGAATCTGTCTGCGTGGCTTTGGGCAAGCTGCACACTCCCAGGGAGCCCCCAGAGGAAAAGAATGAAAAACCTGAGAATTCTCCACCTAGAACACCTTGAAAATGGTTGCCATGAATCAGAACTGACTTGATGGCATAGAATTATTATTATTAAATACCATTTGTCAGGAGTAGCCATTTAAATAGCGAAAATCTGTACAACCCCCCACCCCCGCCAGAATATTTGTATTATTCGAAATAAACCAATTGTGGATAAACCTGCAGTTTCTGGCAGACAGTACAGTACTACCAGTAGTTGGAGATTATAGGTACAGTTGTGCCATGCAAAAATCAAAAGATAGCGAAACATGTAAGCCCTCTTCAGACAGGAACATTTTGGAAACAATACTCGGTATCAGGCTCATTCCCCCCCGCCGCCCATATTCCTAGGTCTACAATTGTCTTTTGAAAGAGATCACAGTGCTTCAGTGTAGTCTTCAATGTGCTGAATATTTAATGTCAACTGTACTAAAACTGTTCACCTTAAAAGTGAATTGTATTACTATTTAAACATTGTCTTAACATTCTGGTTAAAGGATTCTTAAAGGATCATGAAAAGGAACTGAGTCCTGAAGGACTCAACTGTTACTTGATCGCGGGTTTGACAAGGCTATAAAAACAGCAGATTCTTTACCACTTTGACAAGGTCACAAAGCAATCAGAGCAAAGTAATTCTCAGCTATTTGGAAAATGGAAGCTACATCATCAGGAAAAATGTCAAGAAGTAATATATCTAGAGAAACAAAGAAGTTACTATGGGAAAACCATGTTGCATAACTTCATGTTGGCATAAACTGGATTGGGTGCTGGAAACATTTATTTTAAACTCAAAAAGTTTCCTATCCCACGTACCACTACTCTGGAGGGCTTCCTTTTACCACAGGAAAGTCTTTGAGAGCCTTGGGATGCAAGGGAGCCTTCAATTCTAATAATAATAAAAAAAAATCACTGCTAGGTTGCCAGTGGAAGTCCTCATCATGGCAATAGTGATCTAGTGGTGGTCTGGTACTATTAAAGGCTTCGCTGAGGCAAAAGGGAGCCCTAGGGAGTCTCAGAACCTGCAGGGTAGAAAACTGTCCATGAGTTTAATTGCCTGATATGAATCACATTAATTGGATTTTTCCCTATGTGTAAGCCAAATCGAGTTTCGGTGAACTGGGAAAACATTTCCAACTTTAACGGTCACCCTTTTCTCAACACCTAGCAAAAGGATAATTTTCACATCATAACGTTACAACCAGGAGGACTTACAATCTTTTCATTATTAGGGCCAGCTAAAACCCTTTGGATCCTGAAACACATTTGTATAGAGATTACAGTCACACCCCCCCCCGCCATTTCGCAGTTCAGGTACTGCGGTCCCACTACATCGCGGGATCGCAGTACCTGCAGCTCTGAGCCGCACGGAGGGGTGGCGGGGGGTGATCGGGTCACTCCGCGCTGCCCTTGTGCTCCTCCGAGAATCCTCGGAGCCGCGCAGGGGGGTGATCTGGTCACTCCGCGCCGCCCCCGTGGTCCTCCGAGAAGCCTCGGACAGGTGTGCGATCGCCCCCCGCCCCCACCCCACCTGTTTCCGCATATCACGGATTTTCATGCACCGCGGGTGGGGTGGGTCCCTAACCCCCGCGATCGGCAGGGGGTGACTGTATAGGTCACAGAACCAGCCCTGACTTCAGTTCCACACATTCTGAACTGTCATTTATTTAAAGATTCCAGGTATTAGTGTTAGAGTGAAACTGTTTAAAATGAAACATTTACTGGCTTTTGCAAAAATCCAAAATAATCAATACCCTAGGAAAGCAAAAGCAAAAAACCTCCATGTCTGCTATGCCCAAAATGCTGAACCAGCAGCAAGATAAGCAGACGAGAAGAGTGAAATGAACGTGGCTTTTTCAGCTTCACTAAAGGAAAATATTTAGGGGAAAAGAAACAAAACAGAAAGCACTCAATTACAAATGCTTTTGTGGAAAGGACTCCACTGCACATGTGATTTTGAGGAGTTTATTAAAGGAAAAGTGAAGCATCAATTTTAAATTGTACAAAAGGAAAAAATTGTAAATGTACAATTTACAGAATTACTAGCAAAACCAACCAAGGAGACACATTAAAAAAACCTGTTGACTGCAAACTGAACTGGAAACCTATTGAAGGTAACTTGTTTGTAAACAGCGTTTAGTTTACAGAAGTCTGTTATAATGAAAGAAAATTCATTTTTCCATACGAGGGGCTGTGGAGCACAAGGTTTACCTGTGGTGGACTCAAGTAAGCAGCAATCGTGCCACTCTGAACACAAAATTGAATTGATACAGTGCCCATTACTGGACTACTTTTTGAGATAACTTGCACTTTGTCCTGAAGCAACAACCCAGTCACTTAGCAACTTTAAAATCCTAAACAGCTGTATCTTGAAGGTGCAGATGCCTCATTGGGTCAAATATTTTTGGCAACACAATTCGAGAACTGTACAATTTTCAGTTGAAAGAATACCAATTGCTAAATGAAACATCATGATTTGTTTTGCTCTTTGTCCTTGTCTCCCGAAACGGAAGCATTAGGTGCATATTGCATTAATTAAAAGGTATTTTAAAAAGGGAGAATGTCACCACAATTTTGCAACTGCTATAAAATGCTTTTCAGAAGTAGTTGTATTAAATTTGGGTCAATTTCCATCTGCTTTCAAGCACACCGACATTCAAACTTCAGAAAGGAAATTAGTATGACCTCATTTTCATGGATGGTCTCACCAACAGGAGGTTGTGGTGGTGGGGTCAGTTGTATTGACCATATTAGCAGCTACCTGGAAGAATCATAGTATCTAAGCAGAATGATAATTGAAGACGCTAAAAATCTCTTTAAAATGATTATTTTTGGACTATTCTGCCTTTTTAAAAAGAAAAAATAATCATTTAATAATTACTTTTAATAATGCACAGTTAACACTGAGAATGTAGCTGTATTCCATTGTAAGCTTAAGAACGTCACCATCTAAGCACATGTTTCTATGCAGCACATACAGTAAATCTAACTGGCAAAATTAATTTACAAAAAATAGCACAAAGGGTATTTACGGCATGGGAAGGTAGACACTTCTCTATGGTACAGTTAAAATTGCTTCAAAAATGCAAGAGTGAGATTCCGGTTCCCCACCCCACCCTGTGATGTGTGCTCCACAGGAAATTCACTGCTTTTGTACTGCAGATCTGACAGGGCATGAAATAGGTAGTAGAAACAGCAGATAGAGTACTGTAGAACCACTGGTTTATTTTACTGAGAATAGTTTATTTGCTGGTATAAGTTGCTAAAAATGCACAGAACAAGTACCAATAGAAAATGTGCTGTTTTGTGTGTTCCCTAGTGCTATATAAAATGAATGTTACACAGCATCTGTTGGAAAAGTGGCTTCATGGACATCTCTTATTCTATGCCCTATTATAAATAAAAATAAATCTTCTCAGAAGTATAAAATCTGGGTTTTTTTCTTTTCAGAATCTGACTTTTTGGCAGAGATGCACACATCTGACTTCCAACCTCTCTCGTATGAGTGTTTCGCTCTCCATGGTCAGAAAAGATCTAGAAGCGTACCATACTGCTAGTCACATCCAGTGTGTTTAACAACACTTCTCCAGCCAGGATGGCCTGGTGATAGCATCGCTGCTGGTCAATGGCTGGCAGGCATAAATTTAATAAAAATGGCTAGCTTCTAAAACATAAAAAGGCAAATGTTAAAACATTTTGAGTTGTACAGCAGAAAAATAAAGTTAAAAAGTTTTGTTTTCATTCAATGCTTTCTGAAAACGTGTAGAACAGTGTTTTTTAAACTGTTTTAATTTAAAAGCTTCTCCCCATCCAGAAAAAGAACCTGTATTAGGGCTGTTAAGAACAGGGAAACAAATGATTTGTAGGTCAGCCTTTCTGAGGTGACTGACTGGACAATATTCCTTGTTTCATTAAGAAGCTCCTCTTCTGTCATAACCAAAAGGACATGACCTTAATCATTTGGTTAAAAATCAAACCAAATCACATCAAAAATGTGGTTTTCATATAAGCTATCACAGTATATAGGCCTTGAGCTCTAAAGAACAGAGTTCCACATTTGTATAGTGTCTTCGCCAGACTTCAGAACATCGGCATTCCAAATCCCTACAAAAGAGGATTGAGGGAGAGTTAATTACTGGAGGTTTGTTTGCAGCTCAAAGTGGTGAAAAATACTAAGCAAAATCTTACTGAATCATCTTCAATGATAGCCGCAGAGTCAAAGAAGTCTGGCCTCAACTCAGCACGTTCTCGTCGGTTTCTTGAAGGTGGCTGAAAAATAAATTTGTCATTTTGAGTATGGATACAGAAATACACTGTTATCAGCAATTTTATTCTTGCTCCCCATGGCTCCTTAGGTGGTTTGATTATAATTTTAAAGCAGGAAAGCACTACAGCATTCTAAATCTCAAACCATGACCTACTGACTCCCTAGAAAAGTTTTATTGCTATTGACAATGGAAATACAGTACAACAATTTCCGGAAACCCATGCAATATGTGGTGGAGGACTGAAATATTGGCAAACCAGCACCTAAAAATATTTATTCCAACAATCACTTCACACTGGTTTCCCATTTCAGCCAAACTCTTTCAAGATCTGTCTGTTGGAGTAAGAAAATAAATGTACAATCTGCAATAATTCAAGATAGACAGGGAAGCATCTGTGGACCAAGTAAATGGACTGTAAATGGACCCATTTAAATTTTCATTTAAATGGGTAAGTAGGTGATAAGCTCATGAATGTTGATCACTCCTATGCCAGAGGCTTACAAATGGAGTCACTCCCACCTCCCATACTGATGTACAGTTGAGGAGCAGTCTACAATTTTCAAATTCATACTCAGAAGTAGAGATGGGCACGACTTAGCGGTATTCCCGTTTCCGTTTCCGTTACTCGTTTCCGTTACGGAACGGAAATGGTAACGGGAATTACTCCGCCAGACTTCGAGCTCGAACCGACGAACGAACAATTTGGTCTGATTTTTCGTGGTCGTTACTTGCATCGCGGCGATCGCGCGATGCCAAGCGGCACAGAAAAAAAGTTTTAAAAGTTTTAAAAAAACCCGATTCCCGGCCCTAAAAGCAGGCGAAAACTGTCTGAGGGCACCTACCAC
The DNA here is from genome assembly GCA_023846285.1 of Phrynocephalus versicolor. NCBI lineage: Eukaryota > Metazoa > Chordata > Lepidosauria > Squamata > Agamidae > Phrynocephalus > Phrynocephalus versicolor. The sequence continues at coordinate 21,037,631 of JAHTLZ010000379.1, read as the reverse complement.
CAGGCCAGAAGGGGTTTTTTGGGGTGGGGGGTTCCCCGCCCCCCTTTCCTTGGGCTTGTGCTACTGCTGCGCTGCGCTGGTACCAGGCGGGGGGGCATTGCCAATGCCATTCGGTGTGCGGGCGGGGGGATCCAAAATGGCGACCGCAAATTTTTCTTTGAAACCGTGGCCGAAATACCCAACAAAGCACCACAGAAACATGAGAAAAATAGCTATTTTAAACACTTGAATTTTTACTGTAGCAGCAGTGGGTTTGTCTTGCCAAAATACGTCTCCGTTGATTTTATTTTATTTTATTTTATTTTATTTTTTTACACGTGCGCAACAGTGGGCTGGCCATGGGACGGGACCATGCAAATTTTCGGAGCCATTCCACCAATCGCATGGCCAGGTTTTGACTGACACTTCTGGATGTGCCAGAGGGCATAAAAAGGCGAGGCACCTTCCATTCCGTCGCAGTCTGGGCTTGGATCTTGGAGGGTGGTTTAGTCAGGGCTGGATTGCTGCGCTCGCTCGAGTCTACTAGTTTCGATTTCGCGGTCGCGCTAGGCAGGGACTCAGGGAGTGAGGGAGGGAATTGAATTTAATTCTCGTCGTCGCAAACATACGATTCGAATTTCTTTTATTCCTGGCTGTGGGGAATAGCAACTCAGCGTTTATTCTTTTTTGTTTTCGGAAGAGTTCCGTTTTTTATTTGCTTTGCTGTTTGCTTCAAGGGGGAGGGAAGATTTGAGCGGGAGGGGAGGGGAGTGCGGATTGGAAATATATTATTTTTATTTTACACTACCATACCATTTCTTTTCTATCCCAATTTCCCACCGAGTTCATTTACTTGGCAAAGGTCCTTTTACCCTGCGCCTACCTACAGCTTTTTTGCTGCTGTTGCGATTGGGGTTTTGGAAGGGAATCCAGCAACCCTATCCTACCCTAGCAGCTTATAGTTTTATTTATACCTTACCAATACCATTCATTTTCTATTCTACCTACAGTTCAGCAAGTGGCAGTACTAGTGCTTAGAAGGGGGGGTTGGAGGCTGTGGATTAAATTATTTTAGGCAGAGTCTCCCTTGCCAAGCCAACCAGTGCACTCAAAGATCTCTCACATCACAAGCACATTTGTGTTGACTTGGCATTGGCATTGGCATTTGGCAACAAGGCTAGGGCACCTTCTATAGAACATTTTACAATTTCATTTTACTTATTTATAGATATATATTCTTTCTCTTGTCCAACACCTCATTCATTTTTTTGGATTAAGGCACTGAAACAAACATTTGTTGAAGGGCAGGCACCCAGCCACTTTATAGACCTTTTCCTTCAATTACATCTTTGAAGAAGTTACCTGTGCAATAATACACTTGCCTTTTGAAACTTGTTTGCCAGGATTGGCAAACCCATTCCTTCTACTAGCTTGGTTTTTGTGCTGTTTGTGAGTCAACCTCACTCATTTACTTTTGCCACCAGGCTACATAAACAATTACATTTTTGAAGAAGTTACATTTCTCTTCGTTACACTTGCCCTGTGCTATGCATTGAGAAACTTGTTTGCCAGGATTGGCAAACACCTTGCTCCTATTTCCTTGTTGGTTGTGTTGTTGTTTGTGGTGGTGTTGTTGTGAGTCCATCTCACTCAATTTCCTTGCCACCTGCGCCTACATAAATACAATCCTATTATAATTTTCAGCTGTGAAGAAGCCACAGACAGTTCTCCTCCTAAGTACAGACTTGACTCGTGCAGCAGGGCATTGAGACTGAGACTAGGGTGCCAGCCAGGATTGGCTAAACCCTTACTCCTATTCCCTTTTTGGGGTGGTGGGTGGTGGTGTAGTGACTCCATCTCACCCATTTCCTTGCAAGCTGAGCCTACATAAATACAATCCTACTATTAT
>JAHTLZ010000379.1:21002067-21030057 GCA_023846285.1 Phrynocephalus versicolor | reverse complement strand
GCACCACCAAGACTTAGTCCAAAAGTGACATGTGGTGGTGCATCGCAGGCAGTGTGGTGCCAGGCCAAACCCAAGGTGATTGGCCTCCTCCTCCTCCAGTCTTTCCTCTGGGCTGCGAGATGCCTTTTTTCACACAGAAGGGGGGTAATGATTTGAACAGTGTTTGCATCGCAGGCAGTGTGGTGCCAGACCAGACTCAAGGTGATTGGCCTCCTCCGCAACTCTTTCCTCTGGGCTGCAAGACACTGTGACCCAAGGACAATGGCATTTTACTTCCAGTCAGGCAATTCAGCTCCTTTTTATACTGGAGCTGGCAGTGAGCCTCCCGTACTCAGGCTCTGTGCTGTGGTCTCCTACTCTGCCTTGTGGCCTGGCAGGAGTGGCCGCCCTTACTCTGGCCTTGTGGAGTGGACGCGTCGCCCATAGATAGTCCTCCTTGTATAGCCTAGTGGGCTGGGCTGTGGGCTGTAAAACTTAAGTCAGAGCAACCCAGAGCCCTATCCCATTCCCATCCCTACCAAAGCTATTCCGGCTGTACTAGCTACTAGTAGCTAGGTACGAACATAAAACGTAGCTTTAACCACCTCAGGCTCTAACTCTAGTCTAATGCATTGCTGAATGCTTGCTGACCACCAGACCAATCCATGACCAAAAGCAGGGTTGCATTGGCTTTGGCTCATTGGCTGTATTGCTTGTCCTTTAAGTGTGTGTGACTTTGACTGTGTGAATGTGAAGTGAAGTGAAGGCAGAAGGACCTTGGAGATGGGGGGGGGCAATTTGAGAGGAGTAGAGTTGTAGACCCCTCATCCAGATTTGGGGAGGAACGGAATGTCTTTCTCCTGCTGCCTCTGAGAGGTGGAGGGGAGATGGGATGGTATCAAAAAACCAAACAACAAAAAAGTACAACAAACAGGCACGTCAGCCAGACCAAGTAGGGTGGCTGCTGGCTGGTTCAGCATCAGCAGATTCAGCACAGCAGACCAAGAGGGGAAAAAAAGAAATGCAAATTTGTTTCTACCCCACTTGGTTTGCTTAGGATGCACTCTAGCCTTGTTGTGCAGCAGCAAGTCAAGTCCATCACCCAGGCAACTGTATTTCGCCTGCTCGTTTGCGGGACCTGCGCCCGCCCGCGCGCCCGCCCGCCAATCCCCCTGCCGTTGCCGCTGCCGCCGCCCACGCATGTACCCCCGCGCCCCCGCCGCCCGCGCTACGCCCGCAAGCCGCAAGTCTCGGTCGGACGTCAAAATGCGCGAAATCGCGGTAGAAACGAAAACGAAAAAAATGAAAAACGAAACGACTATTTTTTTTTTATTTTTCGCGAAAAACGGAAACGAAACGAATCGGACCCTAGCCGAAACCGAAACCGAAAACGAAGTTTTTTTTCTGAGTCGTGCCCATCTCTACTCAGAAGTAAAATGACCAAATATAGGTGGTCAAGGGAACTAAAACGGGATAAGAAGGAAATGTGGAATATGAATAAGGCATATTTAGGCAGTGACAGCACACCCTCTGAATTTTGAAATCCTGCCTAATAATCTCTCTATTTCACAGTTAAAGCTGAATTTGAAAGTACAGTTTACTGACTAGATCAATGACCATGGTGTCCTCGAATTCCTCATTCATGTCCTCTAATTGACCCCGTGAAGACATCATCACATCTTCAAAGATTGGCTCAGCATCATCCTCCATCAGACCTCGCCTATTTGGGAAACAGAAGACATATGACCTCAATGATAAAAAGGTCAATTATCCGACTTGTACTCTTGCTGAGTTTATAATTTAATGGCTAAGTTTCAAGTTTATTGTAAACCACTTGAGGACTTTTAAAAATGAATAGTAGTGTGAAATGCTGATGAATGAATTCCAGTCTGTGGCAGTACAAGACAGAAAGGTCGTTTAAGGCCAAGGAAAAAACAGTGGGCACTGCAATACAGGTAAGCAACTTGTATTTGTTAGAAAATAGAAACGTCAGTTGCACTACAAACACTTACACTGCATGCCTTACGCCGCTTCTTCCTTTCATGTAGCTCATTCCTGTCCTGTCTTTTCGACTTAGGTCTTCTAACTTCTGCTGGCCCAACCAAGATATCTGCATCTGAGGACTTCAGAGAGAAATTGGTTAAAACATCAACAGCTGATGTACTACATTTTTTAAAACCGAACTCTAAGAATAAGTACAATACAGCAGTGGATTTCAGAATATGACTGGGGCACCTGAGGCTCAAATCCTCATTTTATCATTTTAATTCTTTAAAAAATAAACATATAATAAGAGTCACTGCTTGTGCACTAAAATGCCACTAAATTATGAAGGCTTTATAGTGTTACTAACTATAATAAAGTGCTAAAAGGACAAAATAACCACACTTTGCTTTCAGGGGCTTATATTCAACAATGTTAAAGTATTTTAAAGCACCTACTTGGGACAGAATTAGGATATATTTTATTTCTGAAAATTGCCTGCACTTATGAAATAACTGTCCACTGGTATAGCTGCATAGAGCAGAGAATTATTTTATTTAGTTAGAAGTCTTACGCCAAGGGTGCACATTATGTTTTTAAATTGTTTGTTGTGTGTGTGTATGTTGTTTGTTGTTATTTCTGGCCGAATTGATCGGCCCACTGTTCGCCGCCCAGAGTTCCTACGGGAAGATGGGTGGGATAGAAATTCTATAATTAATTAATTAATTAATTAATTAAAACTCCTATGTATTTCCTATGCAAGTACCATACACAGAGTTCTTATTCAACCCCTTCATGGCTCACCCTACTAATTTTGCTGAGATCTGAATTTGAAAGTATTCCATATCTAGTATGCTGTCTCTTAACGCTAGTTACATATATTGTTCAATACTCATCCCAATTCCTAAAACAATAGCAGTTACCTAATGTAATTACAACACAATGAAAAAGCTGATGCTGCTTTTCCTTCTGGTGGATTTAGCCGAGGGAAGTTTGTTACATGGATGAATGAGAGGGTGATGCTCTCAATTGGAGCTGCTTTAAATATTGCCTGGAATCTTCTTGCTTACTGAGGTTAGTCACTGTAGAGTAACCCCATTGAATGAGTGGGGATTTGGTGAGCCAACTCTTTCATAAATTTCACTGATTCAAATAGGCCTACTTTAATTGAGATTTTCTACGTGCTAAACTAAGTCACAACTAGAGAAGACCCATTTAAATCATTGTAATTTTTGGGTACTTGACTCATCAATTCCCCACTCATTCAATGGCCTACTGCTCTACTGCAACTCACTGCAAGAGGATTTCAAAAAGCCAGTATGTCACAAGCTACATATTAAACTACAACATTTGTTTTATCTAATTCTTTTTAGTTACATTTGAAAATGTAATCACAGATTGACTACACTTACTCACATTCCTTTTAAAACATTCCATAATCCAAGTATTTTTTTTTAAATAAAATGTCAATTGCAGCATGTTGTACATTAATTTTCTTTCACTGTAAGCACATTTGATTAGTACATACTTGTGTAGAAAATCCTGTTCAGATCCAGGCTCTGGCTCATGTTCCTGGATTTGCTCTCCAATCTGCCGAGTGTTTTCTCTTAGCACTGTTGATGTGAGCTGTGGCGTCTGTAAAGCACCTGGAGTTTGGATGGTATCATTCCTATTCAGCCAGGAGCCTTCAAGATTTTCATCTGACATAAGACAATGAACCATTACTATTTATATAGAGCAGTTATAGGTCTCAACTACATTAATGCAGTATCCATTTGAACACAAAAAAGTTAAAAGACGTTATAGTGATAATTGTTGAGGGTGAAGATATCTGCAAAGCATCAGGTTGGGAAAAGGTACTATAGACCAGGCCTGCCCAACAGGTAGCCTGTGGGCTACTGGTAGCCCGTGAAGGGTTCAAAAGTAGCCCACCGGCCATCAATTAAAAAGTGAGGGGATAAGTTCTCCACCCCTCCCTCCCCCACCCCAAGGACCACCATTGCCCCAGCAAAGTTCTGGGTCTGCCTGCCATCCCACTGTCTCAGCCAAGCGGGGCAATTCAAGGGCCATGGCGCATTGAAATCTGTTCCCTCCAGAACAGATTAATTGGTTTTCAATGCATTCCTATGGGAAACCGCTGCTCTACTTACAAAAGTTTTTACTTATGAGCATGTCCTCGGAACGGATACAATTCATAAGTAGAGGTTTTAGTGTAGTAGCCCTCAGGCATTTTGGGCCGGAAAAAGTAGACCTTGGTCTGTTCAAAGTTGAACAGCCCTGCTATAGACTATAGAAAAAATGTGTGTTTGTATTTCACATGACAACTGCTTTCCTATGCTTTATTGCTTTAAAATTATTTTCTCATTTGTGTGTGTGTTGGAAATGTTATCTAACCAGTATAAAGTGCAGTGGCTCAGTTGTGAACTTCAAGATGTTCATGTAGCCTATACTGTTATATGTGCATGCTTTATTTGTCCACATTACACAAATCACATGATATGGTGAGATGGGGGGAAAACCTTGCCACTTGAATATATTTATGGCTGATTTCTGGGACACTGGGAGGATGAGAGCAGAAAAATGCTTGCCTAATGATGTTAGGTTTTCTGCAATATTTAACACAGAATCAAACCTCTGCAGGAGGAGGAATACTGATAAATCTAATAACTGTGAAATTAACAAAATACTCAAGGTCATTAAAGAGCGGCTTTCTATGCAAGTGTCCCAAATAACCACAAAAAAATAATGTAAGGGCAAGATTAGTTGGAGCAAACAAAAATTAAGCAATAGAAATTCAAAGTGGACACAAATTTGGCAGATCTCTTTCCTTTAGATTGGTATGTAACTTTCCCAGAAAGTTAACAAATGGGAAACCAAAGACAGGAAAAAGGAACACACTGTTTTTTAAATTAAATGCAATGTGTCAGCTAGGCAGCATTTACCAACAAGCTCTAATCAAAACAAGGTATCAAAGAAAAATCAACACACACACACACACACACACACAGAGCAAAACTACTTTCATAACTCCTATGAAAATTTCACACAAGTGCCTGCCCTTTCGCTCTAAGAAGTCAATTATTTCACAGCTGGGGGTATCCACAGGTCACCCAGTGATCCCAGGAATCAGCCAGTGATTCTGTATGATACACCAAAGCCACTGATTTGTCTCAGTTCTTGATCTAACATCATGTAGCTTCCCAAGATTTCTTCAGAAGACAAGCATTAGCTCCTCATTTGTATCACTACTTCTGCATTCCCCTTCAAAATATATGAAATATATGAAAAGAAACCCATGTCATACTACATCAAAAGCATATACAGTGGTACCTTGTATAAAGGAATTAATTTGTTCCAAATGAAATTATGTTAAGCAAATTTGCCTTTATACAAATTTCCCATAGGAATGCATTGAAAATGGAGTAATCCCATTTTTATGTTGTACGGATTCACCCCATAGGCGATTATGTTAAGCAAATTTCCCCTATCTCTGGAATAGTTTATGTTGTACAAATTTTATGTTATACAAACTGTTTGTTATACAAGGGTCCACTGTATATGCATGCTCACTCAACGACTGAGATTTTATACCAACAACTGGAAGAGGTGAAAAGGCTCCTAAAGTCTGTGTTGCCACTCAGTTGAATTACTTATGTTATGAAGCAATATGAGAGGAATTTCTGTAGTGGCACTTATACCCTGAAATGCTATTCCAACTGATAAGTGTTTCTCTTTCACTGCTCTCTCATTTAATCAAGGCTTAGACACAGTAACTTATAAATACACCTCTCTTTTAAGGCTGCTTTTGACTAAGATGCAAATGGCTCTTCCTAAAGAACATCTGTCTACCAAGTGTCTTCCTCAAGTATATGGCATTTCCTTACAAATGGTTATTTTATTCTTGTAGTAAATATCGCCTTGGAAAGGCATAATGATAAAAAATGGCAGATAATCGCCTTAAATAAAGACAATAACTGATTCTGCACTTGCTTCTTTAAGAATTTCAAGTGGATAAGCCTGGGAACAGAGATCAAGTTTGCAAGAAATCTCAACCCAACATAGATTTCCCCCACTCAAAGCATCATTCTCAAGAAGAATAAGATGTAGCACAGGTTGCTCTTTGCTTTAACAGACTTGAGTTTATCCTGTTTAAATGTATATCCTGATTTTAAAAAGGGCTTAAGTTCTTTAAAAAAACAGAAGGAATCAAAGGAATTAAAATCCAATGTTGAAGAGCAACTTGCTGCTGAAAATATAAGATCTATATTAAAACCAATCATGTAAAAACACACACACACACACACACACACAGGAACCTGCATCATTTATAACTGTGCAGTATGAAACTACAACAATGGCAGAAATTCAAAACCATGAAAATATTTTAAAAACTGAAGCCTTTCATTTGTTCAGTTTTATTGGGAAGAACCCCCACAATTATAAATCTTTGCTTTTTCCATATCCACTAAGGAATGCTTTGATAAAAGTCTAACATCTAACTAATTTGCTAATAAATACCAGCCCAGTTAGAGAAGTCAACTTCAACTATTGAGAGGTATTCAAATACAAGGCCACAGAAAATAATATACATTTAATTTAACACAGGTCTGATACATAGCTAACATATATTCTACAAAACCATACTTACCCTCAACCCTTTTCTTATGAAGCGGGGGTCGGCCTTTCTTATTTCTCACTGAAGAAGCTTTACTGCTGCTGCTTCCGCTATTCACAGACATCCTATCATCCTCACCACCAGTAACTAATGAATTTCTATAGGAAATCAATGGAAGCCATACATCTTCCCTCCTCTCCATCATCTGTTCTGTTAGGAATTTCTCCAAGTAAGTGTGACTGGGGAGGTAGCAGGGAGAAGAGAGGTGGATATAAATGTGAATAAAATAGCGCTGTATAACTACAGTGTAACTTCCACCATAATTAGCCATTATCTTTCATGTATATTAGGGACATGCTGTATACAGATTTTTACTTCTGAGTCATATTTTCCCTGACTGGGAAGTAAAAATCTTTATGCAACATGCGGTACACAAAAGTGGAAGGTACACAAAAGTGTACGTTTTTACCCAATATACAACACAATGATGGTCAAAATTTATTAAGTCATATACCACTTGTTTCCATAATCATTCTGCAACAATTAGAGCAGATAATCTTTCTTACAAACTTCACTGAAGAACTGCTGCCTGGACAGGAATTAGAGGGGCAGCAAGAGAACACATAACATCTTGCAAAAGAAAAACTAGGGTAGAAAAGCCTTTTTCCTTATCATCTGAATCTTTTCAGGATCATGCTAACACATCTTGGGTTGCCTATCCTAGGAGTATCAGGACGCATAGAGTCCAGAAAGGGAAGGGGAGAAAGGAAGTACATGCGTGGCATAGACTTAAACCTACCTCTGCTTTTTGCTCAAGTTTGGTGCAAGACTGAGACGCATCACTTTGGCTTTTGTGATACTGTATGGGTATTTGGGAATGATTGTTGACAGTGCAGCAAGTACTACTGGCAACACGAACAATGACACTGAGAATACACAACTTTTCCCCTGATACCACAGAATTTAAACACATGGATTCAAAACATATTTATAGGAACTGTTATATAGCAATCTTAACCTTATGAACACACATTGATAAAGTCTACTTACACTGTCTTTTTGTCCTGCCGCAGAAGTTTAGAAGAAAATTCACTCAGTACTTCCAAAAAAGCAAGGTTAGGAGGTGGATACTCCTGTCCTTTCTGATTCTGATATTTAAAGGCAAATTCAATACCATCCCTAAAATATGATGCAAAGGACACAGTTAGTTACACAGTTAAATTTGCACCTTTACAGAGAGTATCTTTTTATATACATTGAATATTGTACTCCACAAATCCAAAGTGAAGCACAAGCAGGGCCGTTGCTAGGTTTTTTTGCGCCCTAGGTGTGGCGTGCGGTGGGGCAGGCGGCGGGAAGGCAGGGCAGGGGGCAGCGGTGGGGCGGTGGGTGGTTGCAGGCGGGTGGTGGGGGGCGGCGGGGCAGCGGATGGCGGGGGACGGTGATGGTGGCCGACGGCAACAGGTGCAGGGGGTGGATGGCGACGGGCACGGGGGTGGTGGGTGGACGGTGACGGGCAGCGATGGGCGGACAGCGACGGGCAGCTGGCGGGCAGTGGAGGGACGGACGGCGGTGGCCAGCAACAGGTGGTGGGGGGGCAGCAGGCTGACCAGCGCCCTCTCTCCATTTTGGCGCCCTAGGCAACTGCCTAGTTCGCCTTAATGGAAGCGCCGGCCCTGAGCACAAGGTGAATGTTTCTGTTCTCATAATAATAGTAGGGAAAACCAAGTGCAGAAGTTGACTTGCATACTCATAGCTGATGAAAATGAGCTATGTGAACATTAGGGTGACTCTTCCTCAGCTGGACTGTGGTAGTCATCTTGGTGAAATAGTTCAACAAACGAAACATAGGAAAGCCCTTTCCACATACCCATGGCTGACTCAGCCTTCTATCCTTCCAAAGTCAGTAAAATAACTGCCCATCTTGCTGAAGGAGCAAATGTGTAGCCTGCACAATTAAATTGTAAACTGCCCAGAGAGTGCTCTAAGCACTATGGGGCAGTATATAAGCCGAATACTTTGCTTTTTGCTTTTTATTGGGACAGTAGAAACTCAATTAGAGCCTTTTGTGTGCAAAAGATATGTACTCTTTTGAAATGAAAAATCGGATTATAAATAAATAAATGCCCTCTCTTCAACTGAATGCCCTAGGGCACAACCTGCCACATGAAATTAGGTGTACAAAACCAGAATAAGATCAGGATCCTTTCAATTAACTGTAACAAGATTCTGAAATCCCTGTAACTTACAACTGTTTTTAATATTTCTTACTATTCCACAATTTGAAAACTACTGTTATTCTTATGTGGCAGTCTGTCGTGATTTCCCATTTAAAATTTTTGAAGTATGTTGTTTTTTAATACATTCCTCATTACTTACTTGTGTAAAGTAGCTACAGCTTCTCTTGTCTTGATCTGGTCCAAACCAAAAGTAAGAGCAAACCTTCGAGCCAACTCCTTAATACCACTGACATGAGCAGATGTTCTGTCCAAGTTAGGGCCTTGCTCTTGAACAAGTTCATTAAATAGCTAAACAAAGGTTGGAATAATTAAAACCTTAAAGATACAAGCTAAGCATTTCAAATGGAAGTCTGCAGCAATACTAGTTTTAGTATAATCATCTATCGGGGCTTTAAACCATGACCTTTTCTGTTCCATTTTTTTTGTCACTAGTGAGAAGAAACTATGCAATAACTCATAAATATTAATGTTCAGCTTTTTATGCTATGATCACTAGACCAAGGTAGTTGAACATACAGGAATGTAAAAGAAGTAAGGTACACTTGCATATATGTTTAAGGTATTTTGGAGAATTAGAATGATGCAAATATTCTTACCTGCTGCAAACTGAGAATGAGGGTTTTTGCACACTGGATTTTATCAATTTGTCTTGTTTTACTCAATGTCTCCTTAATGATATCCCCATAGTCATTGTAGTACTAAAAGGAAGAGAAAATGCCTATTTAGTACAGATCCCTCTTTTTTCATGGTAATCAACATAAGTCATGTTTTTCTACTTTCACAATTTTATTTTTCCCCTAAGACAAAACCACGATAACAATTGTACACATAATAGGGTATACTGTACATCTGGCTTCCCCTTCATGAAAAGATGGAAACATACCTTCATATAGTGTTTGAAGATGTCAGCTGCTGCATGCATGTCTACAATATCATAAATTATAAGCTTGCTAAAAGCAGCCAAAAGGTTCCTCCTCTTGTGCAAAGCTTCAATTTTATTCGCTTCATCCTCTTCGTCTCCTTCTAAACAGTAAAGAAAATATTTTTTGTCATTCAAGTTCCTCTTGCATAACATATAATTTTCTAAATCATGACTGGAAGATTCAAATGGTTATGAGGAAGCAGCAAGTGGAACCTGCAAGGATATGTCATACTGTAAAGTGCTCCTGTCATGGTCTGACAGACTGGAACTCTACTTTCTTCCTCAATACTTCATTCTCTTTATTTTCTCCCTATTTTCCGTTCCTCCCACACAGATTAGAGAGAATACCATGGACACTGGAATCTCCTCCTTGCTGCCTCCGCTGCTGCCACCACCACCACCACCGCAGCAGGACAGCAAGGCACCCTCCAGAGGAGTGGGGTGGGGACTTTGAATTTCCCGCTCAGGTCCCTGGTGGCAGATCGGAAGTTTGAGCAGGAAATTCAAAACTTCCGATCGGTTGCTTGAGACCCAACCCGGAAGTTCAAAGGCCGAGTGGCTGGCTGGCCTGTGGCTGCGGTGGCGGTGGCAAGGAGGAGGGCGACGGGCATCGGGTGGTAAGTTTTATTTTTTATTTTCTCCCCTCCCCACTGCCACCGCTGCCGCTTGGCAGCCGGGATGTCTGGTGGCAACTGCAGCGAGGAGGGGAGAAAGTCCCCCCCCTTTCTTCTTGCCCCAGCCAAGCGGCAAGGAGAAAGGGGAAAAAAACTTTCTTCCCTCCTTGCCATTTGGAGGGGTGTCAAAGGCGAAAGTTTTCACCCTGGCACCCCATCACCTCTTCCACCACCATTATCCTTGGATGAGAGTGTTTGCTCTTATCCGCAGATTTCACTATCCATGGGGGATCCTTGATACAGCGGTCCTACTGTATATATTTTCTCAATATGTATGTCAACAGTTTAGTAGGCTCCAATTGCAGAATTCAGCAGCCAGTCTAATACTGCAGCTAGCAGACAATTAATGGTTAAGTACAAATGGAACAATCTGAGAAAACAAAATTGTCCAACGGATTAGAAATAAGCGAACAAGGCAAGAGCCACATAGTAGTAAATGACTTTATAAGGGATAAATGATTTTTGTTTTGTTTTTATGACCTATTTTGGGGGGTACTAATCTGGTTATGCAATACATACCCAGGCTCTGGTTCTCATCATCCTGATCAATGAAGACATGGTCCATTACAAAACTAAGGAGTTCAGACTGGAGACCTGAATCTGGGTTAAACACCAAAGGCTGAAGACCTTCCCTGCCTCCGCTCATCAGCTGATGACTAAAAATCATCAAGAGGTCACAGAGCAGCATAAAAGCCTACAGTACAAAATAATTGTTATTAGTCATTTCATAAATATAAAGAAAAGCCCCAAACTCTGAAATATAGGATTCTAATACGAATCTGAAGGAAGTCAGAAATCGGGCGGGCCAGCTAACTGGGTTTATTGAGTGTTCAGGGAGAGGATGGGAATTCAATACACCTAGAAAATCCTGGAAAGGGTTGTAAGTCAGGGCTTGGCTTGACAGAACATAATTACAAATTATATTTGGTGGACCACACTATCTAAACCAGGCCTGCCCAAAGTCCGGCCCGGGGGCCAAATCCGGCCCGTCAGGCCATTCTGAGAGGCCCGTGGCTGGTTGGCCCGCCCCTCCCTCCCTCTCCTTCGCCCCATGTTTTTTTTTTTTTTTAAAAACGTCTGCCAACACTGACACTGCTGGGAAGCTTGGGCGGCTGGGCGGTCTGCCGCCACCGGCACCACAGGAGAATGTGTGGGGGTTTGCAGGCCAGCGGGCCTCTGCCACCGTCAAGGAGCTTTGGGGTGGGCTGGCGGGTGAGCCGTCGCCACCGCTGGGGAGCTTGGGGGGGTGCAAGGTCGCACAGATCGCCTCTTCCAAGGGGCGACCTGTGGCCACGGCTCCCTGTGCTTCCTTTGGTCCCCACCTTCCTTCTTTCCTGTCTCCCTTGGTCCCCACCTCCCTTCCTTCCTCCCTCCCTTGGTCCCCACCTTCCTTCCTTCCTCTCTTGGTTTCCACCTCCCTTCCTCCCTCTGTCCCCTTCCTTCCTGCGGGTGGGGTTGCAAGGGGTCAGTGGGTGGGGCTTATGGGTCAGTGGGTGGGGCTTGCAGTGGGGTGGCAGGGTCGGGGAGCAACCGGCCCCTGACACATTCTCAGCCACCAAATCTGGCCCTCCAGATCTAAACAGAATTGGGCACCCCTGATCTAAACAGAATTGGATGTTTACAGTTTTTATAGAAACTGGGAGGCTGATAGGGAAAACTATTTTCTGCATAAATACAAGCACATGGAAGTTACAATTTCCAGTTTAGTCCAATTAGCATTCCAGTTTATCACAAAATACATCTAGTTTCAATTTACTCAGTGGCCAGTTATATTTATTTTCATAAAAGTTCCCCAAATTTAATAAATGAAGTGTTTTATAAGGCAAAATATACCTTGACAAGGAAAGAAGAGCTTTTAAACTGATTACTCACATTAGAAATGTATAGTCAGAAGAAAACAGATTTTTAAACTATTTTGGCTAAAACCAAATTTAGTCCTCCCTAGCTAACATGTGAAACTTGAGAGTGAAAGACAAATAAACGGGACTGCCAGAAAGTCAAACAAGGGATCCTAGATCAAATCAATACTGAACTCTGGAGGCAAAGATGCTGAAACTGAAATTGTCGTTCTGTGGGCATGTCATGAGAAGGCAGGATTCTCTGGAAAAAAAACAATAATGCTGGGAAAGATTGAAGGCAGCAGAGGAAGAACAAATATGAGATGATTGACTCTCTAAAGCAGTCCTTCTCCTATGGCCCCCTGGAGGCACTGACACATTTGAAGGGGGCCACAGACTGGTAACAATTCTTTACCTGCCACCTCATACAGCCTGGGAGTAGAAGTTTACAGGAAACCCACCCACACAGATCAGTACTTATTGACTCCCACCATCCATTACAAAACAAATTTGGAGTCATCAGGACCCTAAGCCACAGAGCAGAGAGCATCCCCACCTCCTCAGAAGCCAAGAAGAAGGAAGACAGGCACCTGAAGACAGCACTTAAGGCCTGTGGATACCCAAAGTGGGCCTTCAAAAAAGCAGTGTGCCAACCCAGAAGAACAAGGGATCAGTCTGAGACCCAGAACCGACAGAAGAACCTGGTCATTCCTTACATGGCTGGAGTGTCTGAGAAGCTTAAAAGGATTTTTGACAAACACCACATCCCTGTTTATTTCAAACCCACAAACACACTAAGGCAGAGACTTGTCCACCCAAAGGATCCGATACCAAAACAAAAAAGGAGCAATATAGTATATGCGGTCCAATGCAGTAAGGAATGTGCAGACTTCTGCATTGGAGAAACTAAACAGCCATTAAACAGAAGGATGGCCCAATATAGGAGGGGTAACAGCTCAGGACCAGAATCAGTAGTACACCTCCATTTGAAGGACAAAGGGCACTCATTCAAAGATGAGGATATACACGTATTAGACAGAGAAGATCGGTGGTTTGAGAGAGGAGTCAGGGAAGCCATTCATGTAAGCATTGAAACCCCTTCCCTCAACTTACTTATCAGGGTGTGCTTTCAACAGTACCCAGACAAATCAAAAAGCCTTCACCACCAAGGCCATAGCTAACAACCCATTCTTTATAGGTTTCAACACCTTAGGCCATTGTTCACCTTAAGCCTATGGATACTATTGTCTACCTAAAGAGGCTATTCAGTCCTTTGTTCATCTTATGAGCCTATTTCAGACCAGGGTGACAAGAGGTCAAAGCTGACTGTAAGATGGAGGACTCACACTAGCTGTATTCAGACTGATAAAGCAGTATGGATGAGCAGCAAAATGTTTCTATCTCTCAAGAAAAAGAAGTCCAGTAGCCATGACTCAACTTCCAGATAAACTCACCTGGATGACTGAGAATCTTCACAGCCACCTTATACGGTCTGTTATAAGACCTATAAAATCCTGACTCAGCCTTTTTTTCTACTGTGCTTATGACTGTGCACCCTGGGCCCAAAATAGGCAGAATGGCAGCTCTATAGGAAGCCACAGGCTTGAGTTTAAAAGAGCAGAGCAGAGCAGCTGAGGTCAAAGATCTTGACAGGCCTGAACAATGGGCTGAAAATAACAGAGTTAATTTTAACAGGGATAAGTGCAAAGTTCTCCCCTGCAAATGCACAGTTACAAGATAGGAGATATTTGGGTCAGTGATACTACAAGTGAAAGGGATCTTGGGATTGTTGTAGCTCACAAGCTGAATACGAGCCATCAGTGCAATGTGGCTGCAAAGAAGTCAAATGCTATTTTAGGATGCATTAACAGAAGTATAGTCTCCAAACCCTGTGAGGTCTCCCCCCCCCCCTATTTAGCACTGGTTGGGCCTCATCTAGAATACTATGTCCAGTTCTCGACACCACACTTCAGGAATGATGCCAACAAATTGGAACAAGTTCAGATGATCAGGGGATTGGAAACCAAGTTGAATGAGAAAAGACTTGAGAAAAGAAGACTGAATGAAGATATTATAGCAGTTTTCAAATATTTGAAAGATAGTCATACAGAGGAAGGACGGGATTTGTTCTCAATCATTCCAAGGCGCATTTACAGTAATAATGGGAGTGCACACTAGGAAGCCAGATGTAGGATGAACATCAGGAAACGCTTCTTAACAGCATGACAAGAGAACCCTGGGAGATGGCGAGTTTTCCAGTGCTGGAGGGATTCAAGAGAAAACTGGACAACCATCGGTCAGATTTGCTTTGATTTGGATTCCTGCATTGAGCAGGAAGTTGGACTTGATGGCCTCACAGGCCCCTTCTACCCGACTTATTCTAGGATTCTATTACAAGACATGTTGGAGATTGCTCTTTTATATGATCACTATTAATTGGATGTGATCTGATGGCACATAACAGCTTATAAAAGTGCTAGCTAACAAGCTATCTTCATTTCACCGGATTTACTTTGGCTGGGATTAACACCACAGTAAATTAAATTGCTATTTCAATTAGTGCATACTTGCTAAATCAATAAGATTTTTGTAACCTGGTTCAGCATTCAGCAATTGTTCTGGATATCTACTGCAGCTGGGATTTGCAGTTGGATATGGCCACTGGATTTACTCCATTGTTTGTTTAAAATTAGTACAATGTAATTTTAACTAAATGTCTTTTACCTGTTCTTTGACTGGAATGTTGACATTTGATAGACACTGCTGGCAGACAGCCAGGAAAGATTTCACAGTTTTCCTCAACACTAACAAATCATCCTAGAGGAAACATTAAGAAGGAATTTATTGGTCAAATATTAGAAAAAAAATAAAAATTCAGTTACTGAACAAAGCCACAGATCATCAAATAGCAAGTGACACACAGAGACAGGGGATAAAGAAAGAATATATTATTTATTTGCTAGTTTATAAAATCATTGTCATCCAGACTGTTGTCACCATGTAGGATCTCTCAGAGAGGGAGAGAGAACAAGAATGAATGAAAACAGGATGGGATAGCCGTGATTACATACCTTTGCAGAAAGCTTTCACTTCTGCCTTGTCCTTTCCCCAAAGAACATATGCTACCAGAGAATATGGGCCCCACACATGTTTTCAATAATAAGGGCAGTAAGGCCTAGACAAGTATCCATCTTGGAGACTGTTCTTTTAGCAAGTAACTAGTACAAATTCATTAATACATCAGAACATAAAGGGGATTTCCCAAACTCAAATTAGTTCCTCCATTTAAATGAGGAGTGCAAGGTATTTTTGGTTCTAAACAATGTAGACCGTTCAGTCAACCGTTCAGGTGTTGTCCCTCGGCAAAATAGTAAACAAAACTAGCTGTGAAAAGATATAAGTAAAAATACAGTAGAATCAAACGTGTTCCACCGTCAAAAGACTGAGATCCAAAGGTTTCCTTACTTTTGACGGAGATCCTTCTGTAATCTTCACTAGTTGCCAAAGAATAGAATAATGGGAACACTGAAGAGCCTGAACCACTATCTGAAACAAAAGGAATACAAAATGAAGACACTTAGTACCAAGATTTATATAATTCAAACATTAAAAAAATCAGTTACAGGTAGCATTGTAATCATTCAAACTGCAGTGGTTTGGAATACTTCCATGTAAAACACCAACTAACTTAAGTGGCCTGGAGAAGGGGGAGAAAAATTGTGACTTTTGTGTTTCACATCAGTTTAAAGCAAGGGAAGGTCATTCTTTGAATAGAATTAAAATGTATCTCTGAGCATCTGTACTTACAAATGTCTGGCTTCAGCCAACTATTTCCTGAAGCAGAAATGCTGTAACTTTAGCTTAATATGGTAAGATAAACACAGATTTCTAGACCACAACATTAACATCGCCACAAGCAACCTCAAGGAGGCATCACAGAATTATAAGAATGCTTAAGGTAGCTAGAGATACATTTGATAAACCATTTACTATAGATAGAAATAAAGTTACCTAGGATCAAACTGAAAAATTATAATTTAGCCAGGTCCTTTTTTAGAACTTTTGAGTTAAACTTGCTAGTTGGGGAAGGCACATTTTGTGAGATGCCATTTACATAATTATTTTTAAAAATGCTATGTGACAAATATTCTCTATCCTTGAACAAAAATTGTACAGGGGACCCTTGTATAACAAACAGTTTGTATAACATAAAATCTGTACAACATAAAAATTCTGCAGATAGGGAAAATTTGCTTAACATAATTGCCTATGGGGAGAATCCATACAACATAAAAATGGGATTACTCCTTTTTCAATGCATTCCTATGGGAATTTGTATAAAGGAAAATTTGCTTAACACAATTTCATTTGGAATGAATTAATTCCTTTATACAAGGTACCACTGTATTCCTCTTTCCACTTTTTACATTTGTGCTGTAACCCCAAATCTGTACATCAGGGCACTTGAAGTTTTATTAGGACAAACTATGAAAATGTTCCTGGCATGCTTTACTTTTATGAAAATCAGCAAATAATTCATGTTAATTTCTTCTGAAGAAGAATTACAAAAATTTTGGCCCCTATTGGGTGAACAGAAATATCTTTCTGCTCATACAAGGGGAGATTCAACTTAAGCCACTATTTCAACCCCCCAAAATGTAAAAGGAAAAGAAAAAAAAATTGTAACAAGCAGGCCACCAAAGGGTACTGCAACAGACCTTTTGCATCTCTCAGTTAACAAACCCCAAATAGTCATAAGGCAAGAAGGTGGATGAAGATAGGTGATGATGAGATTGTGCTTCAGTTTATACTTACAAATTATAGTTCAACTGATCTTCTTAATGTTTTCCAAAATTATACACTAGAGATAGGCTCAAACCTTGGTTCAAAGGTTTGTGCTGGTTTGTATGCATGGTATCACAGGAGCTGCGCATTCCTGTTCCCCAATGGATCCCTCCACTCACCGTGCGGAAGGGACAGACATACATTCATCTCCTCTTCAGCTTCCCCTGACCTGCCTCGTTGGCTGACGACCCACACTGACAAGGAGGCAAGACAGATAAACCCGTGCTCCTGCTAGGAAGTGATCAAACACCGGAAGAGGAGAGGAGCACACTTTGACTGGTGAATGAATTATTGGCTGGGATGGTGGGGGAAGGGAATGCGCAGCACCTGTGCTGCTGGGCTTACGAACCAGTACGAACTTTTGAAATGAGATCTCTATTCATAACAGTGATACAGCAAGAACTCAGTATGATACATTTTTCAGCAGGATGGTACATGCACAGGAAGAAGACACTAAATATACTATTATATCATTACCTGCTCTGGCATAGCTCCATGTTCAATTCCAGTCCTCAATAATCTGTAGCAGTTACTAAACAAATCCCATTTTGTAAGATCATGAGCACTAAAAGAAATTGTAAAAACATCAGAATGCCAATCAAAAATGTGCAGGTCAAAATAAAAACACTGCTATGAGCTGCATGAATGATTGACTAGATAGATTTCTATCAGATTAAGTGTGATTCAGAGCATTTTGCTTAAAGGCTTTGTTCAATTCATTAACAGTTTCAAACATCCTACGTAAAATGTTCCAGCCCTCCTTAGCATTTTCTAGACTTTCTTAAAGTTACATTTTAATTTGTTTAATTTGTTCATTTATCTGTGAAAACAACACAATTAAAACATAAAACACAATTGGTAAGCAACTACAAATAGCACTTAATTAAATGAAGATAAACAGCAGAAGTATTTTTAAAGAACATTAATAACAGCATATATTATCAGGGTAAGGCCAACAGCAACGTTAAAGCATACTATGAACAGTTCTTAAATTGACTAGAATATTAAAATATGAATGCACCAAGTGACCCTCTGGGTATGTCACTGCACAGACAAGATGCTTGCACTGAAAGGCCCTCCCTATTGCAGCCCTGCATCTTATCTCTTTTTGCAGGGGTATGTGAAGGAGGGCCAAGAGAAAACAACTTAGGATCTAAGTAAAGGTGGGAGCAGAGACTCCTCCATCAGGTTATGTTGCTTTAAACAATTAACTGCTCTAAATGCTAAGATACACTTTGATTCCTGAACTGAGCAGGGGTTGGACTTGATGGCTTTACAGCAAAGGTTACTTACAAATCAATCAATCAATCAATCAATCCATCCATCCAGCCATCTTTATTTATTTATTTATAATATTTTAGCCTACATTTCTCCTTAGAATGACTCAAGGTAACTTACGTAACCAAAAGACAATATTGAAGCTAATAACAGCAAGTGTACATTTTTTTAAAAAATCAAAGGAATACTATATTAAAAACAAGCAATAACAAAACACATTCAAAGCAGTAAGATAACACAATCCACACACCCACACCACATAAGCACTCAGTCACTCAGTCACAAGGGATTTGCCTGCGAGCAAAAGGACAGCAAAGATGGAGCCAGCCTAGTGTCCTGTGGGAAGGAATACCAAAGTCTGTGAGCAGCAACAGAGAAGCCCCTTTCCTTGTACCTACCAAATGCACCTATAAAGGTGGCAGAACTGAGAGAAAAGCCTCTCCTGACAAGCTTCATAGAGATGCAGTCCTCTATGATTTAATATTTCAAATTTGGCTTAGAAACCATCTGGCCGCCAATGATGATGGTAATGTACTGTCATAATCACACTGGCTAATCCCAATGAGCTGTGTAGCTGTGTTCCCATTTTGAACCAATTGAAGTTTTTGCAATGTTTTCAAAGGTAACATCTACCACTAAATGCATTTCAATTATCCACATAGAGGTTACTAGAATGACAGCTGTGAGGTATAGGACTGGGGTAGTTGTAATCATCTGGCCTTTCGCTTCTATGCTTACTCCTTGTTACTCCTAGTATAATACCTGAAGAGTATAAGCAACCTCCTGGGCTTGCTGGATGATGAAGACCCCATGGTATGGCATTATAATCACAATACAATGGGGGAAAAGGCAATTCCTCTTGGCCAGCTTACTATCATGGAATATACTCAGCAATGGTATCTGAGTTGTGTTCAATCACATTTCCTTCATTTGTATTCTGGCTTTAGTGTCTTGAGTTCATACCAGAGATGCACAGGATGAGCACCTTGCTATTGTATGACCACTTAAAACAACATGCCATAGGGGGAAATCCAAATACAAAGTTGTAACTTTGAAGTGGTTATTGAAACACAACCATATTTGGAAGAGACTGCTGACAATATGGCCTGTTCAGTGCTTTGTCTGGAGAAGACTGAAAAAGTACTTGCAAAGTTCTAATTTCTGTTTCGCTATCCTTTTTGTTGCAGCTTCTAACTCATTAATTCCTGGATTTTCTTTCTCAAGAGGAAGTGATTCATGCTACAGGAAATATTTTATTTGAAGCTGATCTATCTTGTTGCTCAGAAGATACAGAAATATACACTTCAGATAAGAAAATGTTCATACTGTCAGACTGCATATTTTTATTGAATAGCTGAACAGGCTATTCAAAAGCCAAAACATACAGAGAGAACAGGGAGCTACAAAGACACACACATACACAGAGAAGCTGGTGGAGAGGGGAGGCATCACAGAGAAGCAAGAGACAGGACCACCAAATAAACCATCAGGAAATTTCCCAGAGAGTTCTGAAATCAACCAGAATGCAGGGAGGTCATTTTAATAGATTCCCCTGCCATTGCAGAAGGTTAAAGCCGCTGAAAGGCTAAAGCTCAGCCATAAAGGAGCAGAGCATACATAGGGAACAACTGTTAAACCCAAGAGAAGCACATCCAGAGTTTATCATCCCATGTGTTGGGCTGACGGCATGCTGGGGCTGCAACATGGTTGCTGTGATGGCTGTGAACACCTTATCATAATGGTGAGAGCACCATACATAGCACATTATGCAACTACATCACTTGATTGGGTGGAAAACATGAAGCCACATACTTGTGAAAAGATGTTAACCTCTTTAAAGTAGAAAGAACATTATATAAATCATCATCATCAGCTTCTTCTCCCTGAAAACAGAACACAGTTAATCATGGATTCAGCATTTTACTCAATTACTTGGCTACATGGTTTAGACCCTGCACCCATGCTTATGTATAGATTTGTTTACTAGCGATGCATTTACAACTGAAATTATTTCAGTAACTGACTTGCCTGGTACCACCATTAGAACGTAAGGACAAATTCATGTCCAAATGAAGGCCTCAACAGGTAAATGGATTTGGCATTGCACTAGCCCAAATCCTGGGGATGGGGCATGGAGCTTTTACTAATCAAAAACCATCATCATATCTCTGTCTCTGCTGATGGTCCACAACAGAATTTTGCTCACTATTTATATATTTTATAAATTAATAAGATTGAAATTATCAGGCATTTAAATTGCAACAAGAAAAGTATTGTTTTCCATTTGTTTTTGCTTGAAAAAAAAGAAAAATATTAAAATGTGCCAGCATAATGGTTATACAGTAGGACCCCAGTATCCGCTGGGGATTGGTTCCAAGCCTTCCTGTGGATAATGAAAACTGTGGATAAGAGAGAACGCCAAAATGTCCCCAAAATTGCTGTTTTGTGATAGTAACTTGCTTTACAGTAGCTTGCTTTACAGCTGCTATTTGTGACAGTAGCTTGCTTTGTGGCTGCTGAATTATTTATTTATGTTTTCATCTGCCAACCGTAGATAACTGAATCAGTGGATAATGAAGCCGTGGATACGGGGGTCCTACTGTAGAAGTTATTTACGTTCTCGGTTTGGTATGCTCCCAATAAAAGAGAAACTCAGTTCTCATTTAATGCTTTGTGAGACAAATGTAGACAAATAGATGTTTTGACCCCTCTTCAGGAAATGAAACAAATAATATTAGTAACAATCTGGTACTAATATGCAGGCAGATATTTCAATGGGGGTAGACAGGACAGTATTTAAACAAACCTCATTTAATAGATCCTCAACAGAATGGTTGAATCGATCGACAAATTCATCAATAAGCTGGCTGTGAGCTACATCAACTCTGTTCTGAATGGTATATTCTTCACTGCATAAAATGCTGTAAGTTTTGCTACAAGCTTCAAGAACATCTGATTCCACATGCTTTTCTACAACAAATTTAATCTGTTTCAACAAGGCATCCAAATGCTATGAAAGAAAAAAGACAGTTGGTCATTACTTAAATTATATATGTGCTGTTTGTAATGCCAAACAAAAAAGCACCACAAGATAGTAATGTAACATAACTTTCTGAACATGATTCATTACTACTCAGAGACCTGAAAATTAACCAGAACAGCTTTGTAGCATAGCATACCTTCTCCAGTCTTCCTGTACTATAAATTTCCAAGTCAAAATATTGAGGAATTTGAAGAAGGTTTGCAACCTTCTCTGCATCAGCAGAATACTGCCAACAGGAAAGAAGAAAAGAGTCATTAGAAATTACATGTAGGTAATTAGAAAAAGTAATTATATAATTAGAGTTAACTATAAAATGACATTTTATATTGTATACCTTTGACAGTAACATGGGAAGTGCAATAATGAAGTGTTCTGTTAGCTTGTTTCGGTCATCTATCTGAGTTTTTCTTTCTTTTGCTGTTAAAACCTATAAAATTAGAAGTATACTACATTACAAACAACTATAATTCAATTTGTCTTTGCTGAGCAATGTAATTTAAACTAAGAAGCAAAATACAAGCTCACGGCCTAGAAAGGCACCAAATTAGTGTTTTCTTCAAAACATGTCTAAACTACTATACAGATATTTTTATAGAGATCCACTGTGACAATGTAATGTCCAAACTATATTTTACAGATGTGAATGCTACACTGTAAATTATTACAGTACAGCCAAGACTTATTGAAGTAGATTGTAAAGTAGCTTTACATTATAGATTACAAGTACTGAGTGAAAAATAATTTTGAAAACTTACTCTCTTCCCAGTTCCCCTGCCCACTGGAGGATGTGCTTCTGCAGCTTGTCGAATTGTACATACCATCAACTCTATAAGTGCACTTTCCTGCCGATCAGACATTGCTATAGGAATAAAAAGAACTTTAAATGGTTCTATGAAATTCAGACAACTAATCTAACAACTAAAAAATTGTACCTCAACATCATGAACATTTTACTACTCATTGAGTTCTCGGCTGTCTTCCAACCCAATATTAACACTGAGCTATTTCTTATTGTGCTGCCTAGATGCCCTAAGCACATCCGATCTCGCCTGATTTCGGAAGCTAAGCAGGGTCGGCCATGGTTAGTACTTGGATGGGATACCACCAGAGAATACCAGGTGCTGTAGGCGCCTGGAATAGGAACTGGCAAGCCACTCCAGTACTCCTGCCAAGAAAACTCCATGGACATGGAGTCATGTAGAGTCGGTCACGACTGTAACGACACAACACACACACATTTCTTATTGCAGGCCATTACATGAACTTTCATGAGTATAAACATTGATGTTTACAAGGGACATACCCTGTCTTGTTATTCTGATAATATTCCACCAATATAAGGATGTACTGTATCGAAACAGTCACTGAATATAATTAAACCTGACACACCAGAGAAGTGGAAGTGGTCTGATAGATAACAGTAATCAGCTGCTTCAGATCCAACATCAACCACGGGGGTATCTGTAATATTCTGAAGGACAGGACACCCCCTTATCCACAGGATCAATAGCCAATTGTTTACTTATCCATGGCCTGAAAATATTAAACATGTGAAAAGAAAAAAAATACAGAAAAAAAAACTATTTTCACATGTATTACCAGAACTGGGAACTAGAGGGAACAAGAGATTGGGCTTGGAAACAATCCCCAGTAAATATGGAGGTCATATTGCATTATGAAAATATTAGTACTGGAACTTTAGGGAGATTTTAAGCCCATTAGTTTCACCTTTGACACGAATAACAGAGATTAAGAATTTCCCAAAAAATTTAAAAGCGAATTAAACATGCTACTGAATGACAAAAATGTTATATACTTGCGGGATTGGTTAAAGCAAATGCAGAGTAGACAAAGCATAAAGGAAAAATTGGGAGGAAATATTTCCTGGTTGAACATTATACAACTGGAAAAATGGACTAAAGAATGGATAACTAAAGTAGGGGAATGTAGAAAACTGACCAGATTTGAAGAAATTATAGATAGAAGAAATGAGACTGAGTATAAAGAACAGAGGAAAGGAATTGTAAGTGAAATATATAAAATATTAATTCAGGAGGAGAATAAAAAAAGTAATAAGTTAACAGAGATTTGGCAAGAAAATATTAGTACTGTACTTATATCTGGGTAACGGGCATAATAGTGTTTCACCATGAGTTAAACTGTGTCTTTGGAAAGTAAATAATATTTAGATATTTTGTTGTTAAATAGTTTCAGGTTCTACTTCTAACTAGATTCTACATTATTTTGAAAATGAACCCATTCTTAATTTACTGCCTTTTACAAAAAGTGCCCTAGTCTGCAAGCTCACACTCAGAAATTGTTCAACTAATCACACAAAGGGCCACTGCGTGAATGGAAGGAACGAATAGGATTCATGCTCCATGAATTCTAATTTAAACTCCCCCCTCCCCCATAATCCAAAGACTGGATTTTTAAATTCTTCCACTGATTTCAAAGGGACTCAAGAATGACTAAACTAAGCCAATACCCAGCCACTAGAGTAGAGCAGTCTGACTGACAACAGGAAACTGTCAAATGAGTATTCTCGTCACTCCTAAGATACAAAAGATAACAATATGCCAGGTTGTCAGATATTTATTGTATAGGTAACAAATACCTTCTTCGCCTTGGACAGGTTCTTCTAGCAGCAATTCCGTCATGCATTCCCAGTCTTTTAACAATTCTTGAGAGCTTTCCCACAAACTGTCCACCAAGTAAGCTGCGTGCTCATGCAACTAGAAATAAAGTTTTGTAGATAGCATTTATAGGTATAATACTGTTCAACAATTTCTTGCATGAATAATTGTTGGAATGTCTATAACAATACTAGTGCTGCAATGAGTGGAGAATATATGAGAACTCCATCATACACAGGTGAATTGGGCCATTATCATTACACAAGCCCTGATTACATCAGTTTTCCTAATTTGGCAGGATACTGCACTGCAAAAAGAAACCACTCTACTGGTAATGAAAAGAGAATAAACTTTTATTTTTTCTGTTCTGTTACAACACTGATGTCTGGTGTTAAGCTAAGTACTGTGTCTGTAAGTTTAGCTACAGAATTCAAAACAGCTTAAGCAATAACCATTATTTTAATAACAAGCTATGAGGTTTGTTAGTGAGGTTTCAGATATGTATAACTTTGTTGTCTGCATAATTTTTAAAAGTACAGAATGGAAAGCTATTTCAATGAAGTATTTTGAGTTCCATTTAGTGCTACAGAGACTACTAATTTTTATAATAATAAAGGAGGGTAATCTCTTTTATTGTTTCTTTATGCCAACATGTTCATGTGTAGCCTAAACTCTTTTAGCTCTGCTTTTAGTATCTTTTGCCATAGTCCTACAGATATCAGATGATTTGGAAGATAGACAATACCACTGCTGCACTGATATTCCAACAAAACATTTTGATTTCTCTTATAGTATTCTGTATCAGCTATCAAAAATTTGCAGATCTACACTGTCTCATCTCAACAAGGGAGATGCAAGAACCTCAAGGATTCTTTGAAATTTTCTTGTAGGTTTCTTTGAAAATTTGCTGTTACGTCACCTGCAGCAAAACAATTAAAATTTCAGCTCTATCTACTGAGGCCAGATAACCACCTTTCATCCAACTTCAGTATTAAACCAATATAAGAGATTACTCATAATGCTCCCTCTTGGCCGTGAAAAGGAACTATGATGAAGCTTTATTGAAATGTATCTTTGATCCAAAACGGAATAAGCAAGAAGACCAGCATATCTTCTCTAAAACTTGGATAATTACTTTTATAAGAAATTACTACAATCATCTGCTGAAGCCATCCACAAGTGAAAGATGGTAATACGATGTTCTGGCCATCAGATTATTATTATTATTCCACCACTACTGATGGCTTTAGTATTACACTCATTCTGCTTAATAAACAATCCTCAAGCGTTGTTTTCAGAATGTTGTAAAGAGATTTTTAAGAGAAGGATGATAAAACTAACTCCTTCTATAAATACATAAGCATAGTTTTACCTCACTTTCAAGAAAGAAAAGAACCAACATCCTAATGAGATTGCCATTTGGACTGTTTCTTCCTCTCCTCTTGGCAAGTGCTTCTTCTGCTTGAGGGTCATGCCGGCTAAACAATCTAGGAGGAAAAATAGGTTTAATAGGTTTAGCTCAGCCATACAATAACATTCTGGAGACTAATTTATTCCTTCATTAGATGCAGTAAAATCAGAATTTATGAGCAAGTGGACTTGGTCCAAAGCAGAGCTTTCTGATATCCATAGAATTATTGTCTGCAGAAGATTACATTAAGAAGTAAGTTTTCTTTCAGGTGGAACTTACTAGTTTTGCAAAAAATTACCCTTTTAAAAAAATAACTCAACAGAGGAGCAGAAAGAAGAGGGGGAAAGGAGCCTAGTAGAGGTTACGAGTAATTGTATTGAGAGCTGCTTTCAAATACAGATAGAGGGAACAACAATTAAGTGAAGAGAGGCCATGAACATTTTAATGACAGATCCTGGAGAAGGAAATAATGAAAATATTAAGAATTCAGTATTAGGTAAAAGTGTCAAGAAGTCCAAGAAGCCTGAGGTTTTGGACTCGAGAGAGGGCATTTTCAGTGGTTGTTTCCTGTCTATCCTATCCTTACAGTCTTTCCACTGGCAAGTGAAATCCTTACTTTTAAAACTGGATTTTAATCTGCGAGTGCCCTAGAATTTTTAGCAGGGGATTCAACATATTTTGACAGGTTCTTTTTAATACATTTTAACTGTTTTAGTTTAGAGGTTTTTCCCCACATTATTGTTTGTACTGTAATATCTTAATTTACTTTATTTTAAATTGGTGCTTGTTGCCTTGGGCCCTCAAATGAGAGAAAGATGGGAAATATATAATGTATATAAATAAAAACATATAACCAGAACATTACAGAAGTAAAAGCTTTATGAAGACATAAATCTACAGCAGCAAGCAACCGATTTTCACAAATGTAAGTAGTAAGATGAGTATGAACTTCTTTCCCACCAAATCCTAGTCTTTATGTTCATACTTGTTACCATTAATGCTCTAACTCTTGTCTCATACTTAATCACTTTATTTTGTTTATAGATCGAGAATACAAAGGTAAGAAGACGTTCTGGTGATAACTAATTACAATGTTAGTCCAACAGAGAATACACTCATCAAAATTAACAGGACTTTGTTCACAACACTGAAATTAATAGGACTATCTAGCTACATTCAGAAATAGCATTCAGTCACAGGCCTTACTAATTACAACAGATCTATTCTGGGTGCAATTACTGTTGTATTTTCCCCATAATATGAAGTTATTTACGCTATGATAAAATCTCTACTACTTTATTAGATGCTTTTATGATTCGGGACATAATATTTTCTCCCTCCCCTAATATATATCCTGCCTCACTTCTCAGATGGGTCAAGGCAGGTTGCAGTGAGATAGAACAAAAGAGGTATGATGAAAACATGAAACAAATCCAAATACTGCACTAAAACACAGTTAGATAAAAATACAATCACTCAAATGCAAACATTTGAGGATGCAATCATATGATGAACATTGGAAACCTAAATACAGTGTGGCTTGGGTAAGCTTCATGGTCCCAGAATACCTCCAGAAAAAAGAGATGGTATACTATTTTTGAGCACTCTTAGGAAACCTTGAACACTCTCGTCATGTCAAAATCAGTGTAATGGCATGTAATAACAACAACACAAAAGTCTCCCCCCAAATTGAGGTCTTAAGTTCATCTTAACAAATGCAGTTAAAGAGAACTATTCTTGAAACATTTCTAGTGCATTTTCCCATTCAAATAGTGGCTAGCAAAGCATAAATAAAAAACACTCTAAAACATAAGCAGTTTCAAAACAATTAGTCAGCAAGACCTTCAAAATGCTTCTTTAGCAATGGACTATTATGCCATATACCAACCACTCTCCAGCTCTTCTGCATTGTTTTGCTTCTTGTACTCCTCAGAAAGTGAAAGTATGCTTACTTTTTGTGAAGAAACTCCCCTGCTGCTACAGCAACAGGCCGATGTGCAGAATATACCAAATGATAAACATTCTCACAGTCTTCATTGGACAAAGCTTCTTCACTTCCACTGAAAAAGCAAAAATAACCCCCGTCTGAATTTAAGTATGCGGCTTTAGCTTTACTATCTCCCTAAGAAAGCTTCAGAATAAAGATGTGGATATCCTTCCTTGGTAACTTCCATGTAATGGGGGCTCAGATGGGGGTCTTCACAGGCCAGAGGACCATGACCTTGTTCCCAATATAGGAAGAAGGGGGGAGCACTTTTCTAGCAAATTCCTTTTGCCAATTTCACGCCACAGCCTCTCACATCAATTCCCATGTTGTTCTGGAATATCCTCTAATCCTACAGACTTTTAGAAGTCTAGAGTGGAAAGGGAAAGTCAACAAAAATTACCTTACTTCTAGTACTGAGCACTGAGAGGTTTCATTCCATCAAAGATACTCTGTTCATAGAGACGTTTGGGTAGTGGGCAGCATATAAATTAACTAACTAACTAACTAACTAACTAACTAACTAACTAACTAACTAACTA
>JAHTLZ010000379.1:20967784-20997458 GCA_023846285.1 Phrynocephalus versicolor | reverse complement strand
TCATCATCATCATCATCATCATCATCATCATCATCATCATCATCATCATCATCATCAATCATTTCTTGTTTTTTTCATATGCCGTTAGATGTAAACCACCCAGACTTCCCTCTTGGGAAAATCGGTAGCGGTATAGAAATATAAAAATAATAAATAAATAAATAAATAAATAAATAAATAAATAAATAAATAAATAAATAAATAAATAAGGTATCCCCACTCATGTAACACCCTTTGAAATTAATTATTTGAGGATCAAATAATTCTCATTATCACAGAAGTGCAGATAAACACACTTGGATTAGAAGAGGAAGATAAGAAAAGAATCCACCGACAGCCGATTCTCCTCTGCTAAATTTCTTCCAAATAAAACAAATAGCTTTCTAACCAGTTATATTATTTAGAAAAAAGTTTTAAAAATGACTATTATTAGTTTTCTACTATAGATTCCAACAATATAAGACCTATAAACAGTTAACTTCTCTGGCATATTATTGTTCAATCTTGGATTGTTTCAATACACCATTGTGCAAACTAACAGTTCATATGCAATAACAGCTTTCCTATGTTGAGAAGCAGATGCTTCCAATATATTCTTTACAGGCCCGAGGAGTTCATAATACTACTGAATGATAAAATGGAAAAGAAAACCTGCAAATAAAAAGTGGGAGAAGAGAAAGCAGACCCTTAGTCACCAGCTAATGCATACCTCTGGTTTATAGGTACTGGGGAATGTGTTCTGAAACACGGAGGGGAATGTAGAAGAATGACCATTCAGAAATGAAAAATTAAAACAAAATATAACCTAAATAGCCATGTTTTTAAAAAATCACAACAATGAAAGTGTTCAACTTTCTGCAGTTAGAATAATTTACTTATCAGTTATTTATTATCTGAAATTATATAGTTTATAGTACAAGAAATCTGTCTTCACAAATTCTAGAGTACTACGTACTATATTACATATATGCTCCAAATAAATATTTTTGAACTCTAAAGGTTTGTCATGTAGTGCCTAAAACTTAATCTTAGCAATCTGACTTGTCCTCAACTTCAAATAAACTTTAGAAACATGAATTGAAAGCAGACTATTAAGATCTTGCACTTACCTTAAATCTATTTGTAAATAGCTCCAATTTGGGGAACAACTCTCTGTTGGTATACAAACTCTGCAAAGCTTTCAGACACTTCAATCTCACTTCACCTTGCTTAATAAAAACACATAAGAATTTACTAAGTGTAATAAAACATATAGGACAATCAAGTCTAGATATTCTAACAATTCTCTTCATACAATCTTTTAATGTTGCAATATTACTATATTTCCCACATTTATTTGTTGCCTATCAAATATCTGAGATATCTTACAATGGTAATATCTGGTCTTTAGAATATGGATTGTATATACAGTAGGATTGGTTCCAGGCCTACCCGTAGGATTGGTTCCAGGCCTACCCGTGGATAATGAAATCCATGGATAACAAAGAACGCCACCCCCCCTCAAAAAACCTGATGTTTCATGACAGTAGCTTGCTTTCTGGCTGCTGTTTGTGACAATAGCTTGCTTTACACTGCTGTTTTATGACAGCAGTTTGCTTTACAGCTGCTGTCTGTGACAGTAGTTTGCTTTGCAGCTTCTGTATAATTTAATTTTTTTCTGCAAACCGTGGACAACTGAATCAGTGGATAATGAATCAGTGGATATGGGGGTCTGACTGTAAATTCAATTTTCATTCAGAAATGCTGGATTAACTGAATATTCTACAGATGTTTTGACACGTAGTCTTAGTTATATTATATTAGTTATATTACATTTGGATTACAGTAATGCACTGTACATGGGCTGCCTTTGGAAACAGTCTGGAAATTTCAGTGGGTTCCAAATACCACAGCCAGACTGTTAACTGCAACTGGGTATGGGCTCACATAACGCCCCTGTTAAAAACAGCTCCACTTACTCATGGTCAGTTTCTGGCAAAATTCAAAGGGCCTGTTTTGACCTATAAAGTCCTAAATGACTTGGGTCAAAATTATCTCAATAACTGCACCTTGTTTTATGAACAAGCTAGGTTTTAGAAAAATCAAAGGAGGCCTTTCTGTCAGTCAAATCACCCTCACAGGTGAGGACATGAGAAGGTTCCTTCTCTGTCATGGTTCTGAAGCTGTCTACTTCCCTCACATGATGCCAGGCTGCCCCCCTCTTTGTTGTCTTGTGCAAACAGGCAGGCCTTTTCTCCGTAGCAGACTGCCTAAGAGGGGGTTCTTAAAAATGGGGCTTCTTTGCTTTAAGAAGTTTTCCATCTGTTTCATTCATTAATTTTAACCTGATGTCTCTTTAATTCCTCTTAATTTTGGAATAATGTCAAACATTTTAATACCTTGTATAAAGGTATTAATTAGTTCCCAATGAAATTATGTTAAGCAAAATTTCCTTTATACAAATTTCCTATAGGAATGCATTGAAAACAGAATAATCCCTAATCACGACCATTTTTATGTTGTACGGATTCGTCCCATAGATGATTCCGTTAAGGAAATTTCCCCTATCTACAAAATTTTTATTTTGTACAGATTTTATGTTATACAAACCGTTTGTTATACGACGGTCCACTGTATTTGTTTTATTATGGGTCTCTTGTATCAACCCTCTTCTCCCCCCCACCACCACCAAAAGGGATTTGTATGTCTCGTAGTGCCAAATGGAGCTGGGTAAAGGAGTGGGGGGTGATATATGACCCATGTTCCTTTGTTTGAAGAATGGGGGGGGTTGTGACTTAAGAAGCAGCTTTTTACAACTGTCCATCTTGCTTCTAAAAAGACTCCTGCCCTGGCTGCAACATCACCTAGCCACGGACTTTAAGAACACCATCTAACGAAGGATTTTAAAAGTAACCTCCTGACAAAGCACAGCTTTTACCATGTCTGAACTTCTGGGACCTGCTTTGAAGAAGGGTGATTTACACTCGAAAGCTTGCAATGTTACTTTTTTATTATTAATAGTGGCCTATAAAGGTATCGCCTGTAACCTATTTTTGCAATTGTGTTTTGTGACAGCCACACGGCTCACCCCTTTTTTTTGTTTTAACACTGTATTGTGAGCTTTGCTGTGTCCTCTTGTGAACAAAGGTGAGCTGTTAAATAAAAAAAAACAACCCAGCATCCTAAAAAGCTATTTACTAGTAAAACTTTTTTTTTAAAAATCGGCAATATAATGTGACAAAAGATATAAGTAAAAGTCTCCTGCTTGGAAGTGCCAAATATTGCCTTAATATAGTGGGCATCGTATACAAAAAATCAACAATATAATGTGACAAGAGACTATAAGTGCAAGTCTCTCACTTGGAAGTGCCCAATATTGACTTAACCATATGGGTTATCATATCAGTACCAATACACTATGTTGAATGCTTCCTTCAAGCAGCACTATTTGCACAAATGCTGATGTCCTGAAATGCCAGATTCTTTAAACTGGGGTAGGCACCTTCCTTCATCCAAGGAATGAACAGACCCTTCTACCATGGATCACGGAGGGCTATTTTTCATCAGCACCTGAAACATTTTTTCTTTAGAATAAGTCTTTTTGTAAAACAAAACCAACAACCTCTCTCATGCCTAAGATGTTTTTTAAAACTATGAATTTGGCAACAGATTCTTCAGGCTACTGAACATGGTCATGTTTTCTCCAAATTATCCCAGAGAAGGCAGAATTTGTTTCGTTGAGCTATTTTTTAAATTAAATGCAGGAGTCCTGCATTTGGCTCATAGAAGTTTTCATGGACTACATTTTGCACACCTGTAATCCAAAGAAACAAGATATATAGACAACTACCCTGTTAAATGCTAAATCTAAATGTTGAAATAATGCATTTCTTTAAAAAATTATTTCACTTTTAAATTGATAGGATGTAAAGACAGATCTGATTGCAACAGCACAGTATTCTATGCTATAAGAAGACAGTGACCAGGTTTCAAGGCAGTGTATTTCAAGTACAGTTGTCTACGCAACATATAATTTGCAGATGTCTGCCACTGATATTAAGCTGGATATTAGGCTGATATTAGGCTGGACCATTCTAGTACTAAAGGGTGTAAGTAGAGAATCATAGAATAATGAAGTTGGAAGGTCCTGGGGTTGCAGGGATCAAAATCAAAGAATATCTGACAAATAATTGTCTAACCTTCTCTTGAATGCCTACAGTACTGGAGCACTCATTCATTACCTTCCAAGACAATTGCTTTTACTGTCATCCTGCTCTAGCAGTTAGTATGCAGCAATCTAACTTTCCAGTTATGGTAAGCAAATAAACAGTTTATTTAATGAAATACAATTATGTACTGTATATGGATATTGCATAATGAAAAAGTACTGCTTCTGGACTAAAAGGTGTCATTGCAAGTTTTTTTTGTGTGTGTTTTTTTTTTTGACGTTCCCATCCCCAGTAGCTGTATGCCCTAATTTGCTAGCAAAGCTACCTGCAGATGTAATGTTAAACTTCTTTTTTGATTAATTCAACATAGTTGTCTATATAATGACCAAGGTTTTTTTTTAACTAGATTGCTCTACTGGGCATTCTAACTGCCAATCAGGGGTTCACAACTTCACTTGATAAGGATTAAACAATTAAATACCTAAAGTTAATATAATTCCAAGTAAGGAATGAAAGCCTGGGCACTGGATTATTAGCCAGAGGGACAACAGTTGTTAGCCTAAGGAACTCTAGCCAAAATACTAGAGAGACTATCCATATCTATCTATGTTCTTCAGCGTAAGAACCATAAATATAAATTTTCTGATGCTAAATGGCTGTTTGTGGCTACTGCAAAAATGACAGTGCTGATTGTTGCTGCCTGTAAAGATCAAGCTACCCAATTTGTTTGGCACACTAAAATTTGTTCAACATATCAAATGTATTAAGTAGGTATTATTTTACAATTGTTAAAATGTTCCTTATCCATGAGAGGAAGTCTAAACCCAACCAGAAAACTAAATTCTTCATAATTATAAAATGTTTTGCTTTTTTGATCATTATATTATTATAAAAATAAATTGATCATTTTATTATTATACAAATAAATCCCTGCCTTTCACTAAGCCAACATCTCTAATATGCAATGAAACAAAAGAAATATGGAAAGATATAATACTATTATAAATGTTATCAACTATAAATGAACCATCAAAGTTAACAGTTTGAAAGAAATATCAAGCTTTCTTTTTGAAAACAAAAGGATAACAAAAAAACGGAACAGACTATGTTTTCTTAGGCAATCTATCCTACAGGATGGTGATAGTCTTGAAATTTTAGGTATTGTATTTTCTAAATGGGTTAACCATCAGAGCATTAAGGGTTAACCAGCAGAAGTGGCTTGCTGACAACTTCTGCATTCTCTAAGACTGAAATATCTTCCAGAATGCAAAACCACAAAATTGTGAAATTATAGAAATGTTTATGTGACAAGATATTGAATCAGGAAAGAAATGTCACTTTAGAAGTATAACTTTGGACATGCACAGAGGAACACCAGGTCATATCAGGTAAAGAAAAAGGAACAACTATTAGTGCAACAGCAAGCTGGTCCAAGCTAGTTCCCTTAAAAGCGGAACTGGACTCTGGCTAAAAAGGTATTTAAAGAAGAAACACAATCCATTTGAGTGTCTTGGATCTTTGCAATCACTAGATTGCTGGATCTGAGTCCCCAGATGGACGGTACCACCATCTGACTCCCTGCTCTGTGTTATGTGTTGTGTCAACTTTCTATGTTATGCAATAAAGCTGGCTTATAACTTTGCAACTCTGGTATCTCCGTGCAAATCTGTTCAACAACAACAACAAAACAACCCTCTAACTTATCAATGGAACACTTACTCGGTCATGAAGTGTCCAACCAACATATTTTAAATAACTATCATTCAGGAAGGCATCACTGTACATTTTCATCCACACTCCGATTTCTTCAATACAAACAGCTCTAATTTCAGCAATAGCATCACTGTAAAACAGGGATAAAAACATTTGCATTTGCTTTATTTTATATGAATAAGATTAAGTTCTTAAAATTGTGTGGAATCCCACCTTTCTCTGAATTTTGATCCTTCAGACTGTTATTCCTGTTCACTCTTGCTGCCTCTTATTCTTAAAACTACTGTATTTCCCATTAGATACGTGCAAGGCTGTTTCTCTGATATACTTCTAGGGTATTTAGGCTACAGCACAATCTCTTGCATGCCACATCCCACTACTAGTCTACGATTAACATAAATGAGATTCTTTCCTTCTGCTGCCACCTTTGGCACCTTCTGCTGCACTTTTCTCCCCTTCCATTGATCCCATGTAAAATTTTAAACAACTCCAGGCAGGTGCTATTCTCTTACATTTTGTGTTAATGGTGCCATATAAATCATAAGAAAATTCTTCTGGTTTGTATCTATTTGACGTTGTCTCCACCTTTTCCTTTTGGAAAGTATGCTACCAAAATCCTATTAACAAAAACTGTGTGCAATAGCAATCATGCAGCTGTTTTCCCCAGCATGTAGTCTATCCTTCATGCAATGATCATGTGCCCACTTTCACAATCAGTGTGCAACCAATCAGATGTATGAAAAACAGCCTGGAAAGAGAAAATGCTTGCATGACTGCTCCTATCTGATCACATGGGTGAACAAAATTCATGTCTATGAATTTATATTTTTAGTCTTGAAAAGTCTAACATTGCCTTGAATTACAAACAAAAAAAATCTCTGAGACCTTATGTACAGCACTAGTGATCACCATGGGTTCCACAACCACACCTGAAAAATGCACAAGGATTGAACACTATATATTGCATGGGCTCTGACTCCACCGACTGGCCAGTTTTAGTAAATACATCCTGGAAATACATGTAAATAGGTATTTCTGGGTTTTTAATGAAGGCAGAAACACAGAAAAAGGAGCACGAAAGATAAATAACCTGTTCCTTCTAAGGTGCGCAATATAGAAATCAAACCAAATCAATCAATGAATGTGTCCCCAGTGACCATGCTGGTGAGAACAAACCTGAGGGCATGACATTGCCTGCCCTTATGATATACTTTTTTCAAAGAAATTGAAATTGAATGGTATAAATGGCTTTTAAACACTCAAAAATCAACTACCATCTTTGACTACTGCCATTCTTCCTTCCCATCTTGCTTACCGGTATCTATGGACGAAAATACCCTTGAAAATGGAATTCATCATATTTTCAATTTCATCCTGATTTTCTTGTAGCTGAAATATAAATTGATTTTTCTTTATTTAAATCTGCATTCTAGACCCAGTATAATATTTGCTAATATTCCAGAGAAAAAGCAGGATATCCTTCTAAGTATTCCTAACATGAACTATTTCTCAGGTATTATATTCCTGAGTATCAGTATGAGGGCAGCTTATATGATATAGCTTAAGATTCAGCCACAGCCCTGTTCCAAGTCCAGGCTATTCACACACCATTGACACAATTGTTCCTAGACATTATACCAGTGTTGGCGAACCTATGGCACAGGTGCCAAAGGTGGCACTCGGAGCCCTTTCTGTGGGTACCGGACATTGCCCCTTCACAGCCACCTGCATTCAGTTTAAATTCCAGTATTGGCAGTTGTGAAAAATGAGTGGGTTTTGAATCGCAGTTTTGGCACTCAGTCTCTAAAAGGTTTGCCATCACTGCATTATACAGTCATCACCTGCCATTTCGCGTTTCACATACTGCGGTCCTGATATATAGCAGGATCGCAGTATATGAAACAAAGGGCTCCTGGGTCAAGCGGCATGGGCCTGTTTGAGGCCTCCTGCACTTACCCCAGGCCTGGCACTGCCCCAAATGGGCCTCTGACAGGCCTGGGAACCCATCGGAGGACCATTTGGGGCAGCACCAGGCCTCAGATAAGTGTAAGAGGCCCCAGATAGCCCCCCCCCAGTCCCGACCTGAACCAGCATCCAAATATCGTGGATTTTCCATTATCACGGGTTGGGTTGGAGCCCTAACCCCTGTGACAGACAGGGATTACTGTATATCCAGTTTTGGACTAAATAAGGATTAGCAATCTAAAACTGAATATAGGCACAAAAGAAACATGGATGGGGCGGGCAGTCTTTGGTTCTTGACTTAAGGTTTAACTGTTCTGGGTAGATGGACATTCCCTCTCATGCATCAAGTTGACAAACCTGAACCTGGATGCCCAGGTAATATCGTTCCTCAGAGCTGTATTTAAAAAAAAAGTCACATATTCTAGCATGTCCTGATGGCCCTGACCTTTGAAAATGATCCCAGCCCACCAATACATCATTTAATACAAAACATTGGTGAGAGATATACTCTGTGTAGGTCACACAAAATATTAGCAGTTAAATTATTTTCTTATGAACAAATCAATTTTTCCTCCCCAAAGGACCAGTGGTTCCCATAATCCCCCCAAAAAACAGTAAGTATGGCTTGTTCAAAGTTCATAAATTAGACTCTGTGCAGAAAATAAACTATTCCTTATTTTATGTGAGTGATTAAGTTCTACACTGTATATAGAGAACCGGTGTTTATGGTTACTCGTTGAAATTTTGTTGCTTTGCTTAGTAAGTTGCCACTAGAGCTAGCCTATCAAATCAAAGGAACCTACAGAGAAGGTGATTCATCAAATCCCCACTGACTAAATGGGGCTACTATAGGTGAAAAAACAATATGCTAAATAAAAGAATCTCAGCCGCTGTCGCTCACAAGTCAATATTTAACAGCAGCACCCCATTCTTTGAATAAGAAATAAAAAATGTCCAGACAAGCCAATATATGTACATTGGTGCTTTAGAGGTTTATGATATCTAGTCTTCTAACATTATAATTTGTAACTCATATTCTATTGCTGCCTTGATTTAAATATGATGTTTCTTAACCATAACCAAAACAAAAACAAAAATGGGAGGATACATACAAAATTCATTTAGATCTCCATGTTTATGACTGCTGTGTACTGCTGCTATGAACTGCTGTAATAAGACATAGGTGTCAATTAGACCTGGTCATAAGCACCATTGGTGGTATGGTGGTTCAGGGCCAAATATGTTGTAAGGGCACCTTAGAATCTCCTCCCTGCCTCCTTATCCATGGGTACCCACTCAGAGAAGGGAAATCCAGAACATCTGTGCAGCACCAAAGTGATAAACCACAGTTTGTGTCCATCTCTAGTGTCGATAGCTTAGAAAGCTGATACCTTGCATGTTTATTTGCAATGGAATCCTTCCCAGAGAACATTTTGGGACAGATATCGCTCAGCTACTTCCTGGAAAACTTACTATACAGTAAGAGGAACAATTCTGGCTTACTTATTTACCTCTTTACGTTTCTGAAGGAGCAACTCCAGTCTTTCATTGGCTCTTTTACCGATCATTTTGTTTCTCTCAGCTTCATACTGCCTCTGTGTATTATCCTGATGAATACTCAGGTTTAAGGCAACATTCACAAGAGCAGTCATAAGCTTCATAGCTAGGGAAAATGCACAATAAAAAGTTCAGATATATAAGTGCCTGAGTACAGCTGAATTTTGAACAAATAGTTGGTTTCCGTGCCAGAGTGACATATTGTAAAAATCAAGAACAGAATATTAAGTCTTTTCCAGTTAAGATCAAGCACAACTTTCAATATATTATATCAAGCCAACTGTAGTAGTATCAAGCCAGTACTGTACTTGATATATCGGGTCTCCTCTTCATATTACAAAGACAAACAAGCATATGCTATGCGATTGCACATTTCTTCCATTGATAAGGGATCAGAAGTTCTCATTTTTCTTTACAAGCAATCCAGTTTCCTGTTGTGCAGGAATGTACTACTTGGATACAACGTTTGGTAAACCAACTAAAAAAAATAGGAGTGTCTCAAACTAAAAATTATAACTATGACCCTGTCATGGCATTTGATGACTGTGAAAAAGTTAACTCCTTCCTGGTCAAACTTTTTAAACTCCTGTCTATGAAAACATTTAAAATATATTTTTTAAATATAATAATAATAATATTCAGCAGCTCACTCATTTAAGCTGTGAAATTGGTTGGGGATGACCTCAAAGTTAGTTTTACCCAGTTTACTCATAAGTAAGGAGACAGGAGCAACAGCAGCCAAGGATAGCTGCAGCTTGAAGGGAGTGAAGGTTAAAAAGAGAGAAAGAAGGTAACCCTCCCACACGCTTGCCTTTCTCATTCTATAAATTACAGACTTCTAAAATGTTCTACCATTAGGAGCTCTACTCAGATCTTGCAAACTAACATACATATGTGGGTTCTTTTATTTAGTCAACCCATCTCATGTTAGGTCTTCCTCTTTGTCTACTGGTGAACCCTCACTTTTCCTGGCAATGCAGTATATTCTATATGTACACGATAGGATAGCCTAAGGCAGGCATGTCCAAACTTCGGCTCTCCTGATGTTTTCAACCACAACTCCCAGAATTGGAAGCCTGTATTTCCAATGACAAAGGACTGTGGGAGCTGTGGTCCAAAACATCTGGAGGGCTGAAGTTTGGAAATGCCTGGCCTAAGGTTACTCATGTTTGCTCTAGTGATATGTCAGACTTGACTTGATAACAGTGTCCACTATTCTGCTTTTCTGGCTGTCTTTAGTATCTGTACCAACACCACATTTCAAATGAGTTGTTTTTTGTGTCCACATTCTTCACTTTTTTTCTTTCATGCGCTATGCATAATTTTAACCTTGGTTTCAGTGACATTCTTTGCTAACACCAACCTCTTCATTTTTTTATTTCAAAAAGCAAAGGGACATCTTCGGTAAACATGCACACAACTTGTCTGTAGAGCTCTTTTCAATATAGTTTTTCTTCCTCTACTTGCCCAACTTAAAGAAACGGATTGGAAATTGGAACACAGCTTTGCATTTGGTAGAGCTGGCATGGCAACGTTAGTTTAGCTAACAGGTTAAGTCGTATGTATGTTTTGCCATTGTATGTGTTGTACCTACTCACACCTTCACTTCATCATTTCATTAAGTCCCAAATAGCCTTTCAAAATATTTTGGCACTGGACTACAGTACATCCAACCTGTTGTTTCTGTCTTCTCCCAGTAATCATAGTAAAGATCATATGCTATCTTCTGGTTTCTTCTACCACTTGGTAATTCTATATGATAGAAATTTCTGATTGAATTTGTGGGCAGCATATGTATATTTAAACTAAAAAGCCAGGAAATTCAATTTTTTGAAATTTCTGCTTTCTGATTGTGGGACAGTGCTTCTGGATCAAAGATTCAAAAAGCCAGGAAATGTCCCAATATTGTTTCCGCATTGCCAGTAGGAAAAAGAATGTCAAGCTTTACATAGCAAAGAGCAACTTGAATGTTAACAACACCAATGGCAATAGTCAAGATGGTCTACAGGATATCCTCTTCTGCTTGTGACCATTCACAAAACAACACCATGCAAGGGAAAATCCCAGAAGCTGAATCTTTTTGTTGAGTAGTTAACCACTTTGTACCCAAACACAAAGCAATTGTCAAGAGATATTTTTCAACAAGTTTAAATGAACTGAATTCAAATTATACTATGCCCACAAACTGAACTCTCAAAGCGGAATCAAACCATGATTTAGAGACAGATCAGCTTACTACTTCTTAACACAATAGTAATTTATACACTGCTGCTGTTATCTGGAAGCTTCCGATTTTGTGCTCTTGTGCATGCGTGTGAGCACACATACACACAGAGAGAGGGAAGGAATGAATATATGTTTCTCAGAGTTGTGCTAATTAGGTTGTTGTTACATTTTAACTCACCCTGAATTTCGCAGAGCATTTATTAATATATTCTGACCATAATGAAACATTATCTTTTATGATCTAGACGTTATTGCATGTTTTGTCCAGTAGTTACTATGAGAAAAAGAGACAGGATTCACAGGTGGAGATGAGGTGGAAGGAACCTACGGTATTTTCCATCCACAGACTGTGGCACCTCTACTACTCACACACAGGTTCTTTGCTTATGTCATGTAGGTCAGTATAAACCACTTGTTTTTTAAAACACAGTTCACATTCCTTTGAATCTCCATCTTGAATTTCTATAGTAATCGTAGAACTAGAAAGCTGGAAGGGACCCGATGGATCATCAAGTCCAAGCCTTGTCAAGGAGGCCCAAATCCAATGCCAAACCTGGCTCTGCAACCAGAAGTCAGTTCCCAAGTCCACTTGCATAACAGCAGCACACCAAGAAACGAAATCTAGCTTGGGGCTTTCAAGATATTCTGGATCACTTTTAGTACTATATCAAAAAGCAAGCAGGCTAAAATCAGGAGTTGAGTTTTCAGGGGGCAAATCCTGACCCTTATTTTCAACACAAAAGTTACAAGTTTTAGTAACCACTCCAGCAGTACTCATTAGCAGACTCCTTTACTCAAAAGCAATGAAGCATTCTGAAGATCATAGAGGATAAATATTCTTAGGATACAAACTTTATTACCAATTACTTTGGAAACATTGCTTTTAAGATGTACTTACCAGCAAGGGTACTGGTATGCCTAAAGGCTCGGACCTGCGAATCTGACAAACCAGTTAGGAGTGAGATCACTGTATCCATCATATACTCATCATAGATGATGCTGTATTGACACTGCCGTATTAGAACTCCTATGAATTCACAAAAATTTGATCGGAATTTTTTCCACTGTGGCCCTGGCATTGTAAGTGGATAATCACCACTGTCCTGAAGGAAAACAAAATGCACATACTGTAATTAACACATGTTCAATGTTTAGTCATGTTGTATTTAATCTAAAATATGGTGTATTATTAATTCTGTTGGAATTATCTTGGCTATGGGTGGGCAACTTCTAGAACATCTTTAGACTTCTAGATTGAATCCAGCCCACTTGGCCTTCTCATCGTATGCATGAAATCCTCCTGTGAGGTCCTGTCCACAGAGAGAAAAAAGACAAGGAGGAAGGGCAGCTCTCATCTGAGTTGTAGCTTTGAGGAGCACTTGGTTTCACACCCCTCAACTCACTTTTCTTAGCGCTCTCTCTTAAATCTCCCACATAGAAAACAAAAGAAAACAGCTGGATTGAACCAACACTCATACAAAAAAGGGGGGCAAGGTAAAAAGGATTAAAATTAATTGAACACTTCCCTGGCCCTGGGAGACCCAATGAAAACACACAGCATGTCATCCTTCTTCAAGCTACCAGTTTAACATTTTCTATTCACTTAAGGCAAGCATGCCCTCCTGATGTTTCAGACCACAACTCCCAGAATTCCAAGCCTGTATTTCCAATGGCAAAGGAATGTGGAAGTTGTGGTCCAAAACATCTGGAGGGCCGAAGTTTGGCCATGCCTAACTTAAGGTCAAAGATAATGATCTTTAATTTAAATTTCTGTCCTAATATTTTTCTTTGTAAATGTGCTTTTATGATTTCTAGGAACTCAGATATTTTCATTTTAAATACAGCTGAAGACATAGTGATTGGTACTATTTTGGTGTTTCTACCCTTTACAGAGATATCAAGTGGACAAAATGGACTAGCTCTTTTGAGAAAAATAATATTTGATTCCCACTGTGACAGGGGGATCACTGCATTTCCCTTTAGGCACACTTTCCTTAGTGGCTGCAGATCTGGAGAGTTTTTTAAAAATGGATTGTTGTGATCTCTTGCTTTTAAATGTGTTTTAGTACAAATTCTAATGTCATATTTGTTTAATTCTTTCAAAATATTTGTATATGTACTGTTTTCAGCTTCTAAATATTGTATTCTCTTTTTAATTATTTAAGCCATCTTGAATTCTTTCAAGGAGACTTTCAAAGGCTGGATAAAAATATTTTAAATATATAAATAAATTAAATCACTCTTTTCTGTTTAAGAAGTCTCTTTAAGAATGGACTCAGAATTGTCTGTTTTAATGTGAACTACAATAGTACACTAATGAAATTTATACAGATCTGTACGGGTACTGTATAGAATATCACTTCTGTGTATTGTCTATCTAGAAAATCTTGAAAAGGACCACCATAAGTCAACATTGAATTGACAGCATGCAGTTACTATTTTTGATTCTTTCTTTATTAATTATACTGTATGAGCATTCTTTATGCTTCCTACACTGCCTACATGTGCTTTTTAAATTAAAAGCAACACTGAATTTTAAATCGAAAAGAAGTTTCAGATTTAGTGTTTAAGAATGACAGTTCCTCAAGGTGAGAACTTAAAGCAACAAGGCGCCATTACCTCAGTCTACAACAGGTCCGGAAACTGAAATCTGAATGTGCCACTAACTAGCAGTTGGCAAAATTTGAGAAACTAAGGAAATAAAGAATCATCTAAGTCAGTGATTCCCAAAATTGGGTCTGCAGATGTTCTTGGACTCCTGCTTTCAGAAATCCTGGCCGGCAGAGATGGTGGTAAAGGCTTCTGAGAGTTTTAGTCCAAGAACATCTGGGGACCCTGGGTTGGGAACCATTGCTTTTAAGTAGAATCAATCAGTGGGTCAATATAGCATGGCCCAATCCATTTAAAGCCTCTAGGACCATACCTATTTACTGATCTTAGCAACAAGAGAATCCAGAATTTTCTGCTGG
Source organism: Phrynocephalus versicolor (assembly GCA_023846285.1). NCBI lineage: Eukaryota > Metazoa > Chordata > Lepidosauria > Squamata > Agamidae > Phrynocephalus > Phrynocephalus versicolor. The sequence continues at coordinate 20,982,880 of JAHTLZ010000379.1, read as the reverse complement.
ACTGAGGAGTTAAGTAACTAAACTTAACTCTTCATCTGGACACCTTCTGGATGTTGACTACCCTATTGTTTTTAATGGTGTTGGTAACAGATTATTGGGCTGAGAAGTCCAAGTCAGTGAGACGTCAAGTCAAATTTATTTAGCAAGAGGAAAAGCAACATGATTCATTGATGGACTGGGGGAAGCAAAGAGGAACAAGGTGAGAAAGAAAACCAATTCTTCAGGCTTGAACAATAAGGTGTAGAGCAGTGTTGGCGAACCTATGGCACGGGTGCCAAAGGTGGCACTCGGAGCCCTTTCTGTGGGCACCTGGCATTGCCCCTTCACAGCCACCAGTATTCAGGTTAAATTGCTGTATTGGCACTTTGCAAAAAATTAGTGAGTTCTGAATCGTTATTTGGGCACTCAGTCTTTAAAAGGTTCGCCATAACATTGTCAACAGATGGGTGTAGAGGGGAAGTTGGGAGGGAAAAAGCAACAAATGTGTTACAAAGCTATTTGGAAACGCCAGAATATAAGTTAAAACAGACAGGGTGTGCATACAAGATGTTACCGGATCAACAGGGAACTTCTACGCTTCTCATAAACAAATTTCAGGATAAGATATGCTCCTGTTTTTTTTTAACTCTTAAAAGTCCTTTTTTCAAAACAGTGCCTAAGCATCCCTCCCCCTACATTTAATTTTCCTTCAATTGCTTGCATGCAGGTTTCTATTGCATAATTCTAAGCATAGTTTTAGTGAGGAGTTAAAGGCATGCTTAAATCTTGGCAATGAAATCAACGGAATCTCAGAATGCTCTTCTGGGGTTAAACTGTGCCACTCTTCTGCCTCTGGGTAATTCCTGCTCATATATCCAAGCAGTTACTTTTCTCTCACCTATTCTGGTGAGTAATTTATTCAGGCAATATAATTCCTTTCATTAGTGAGACATTTATACTCAGAATAAAGCTCTCTGTTCTGAAAAGTTCCTTGAACAATCTGAAACATTTCTGAATCTTTAATACTATACCTCATCAAATTCTTCAGTCATTTTCCTGATAATTTCTGCATTTTGCATATTCCTAAACATTTCAATCCGTACAGTACCTGTAATAAAGTGAGGATGATTATGTGTTTTTACTGCTTTTGAAGTTATTACATAACACATCTTAAAGTCTGAGAATCATTAATTAATCAGTAAATTTCCTCTTTTTCTTCTAAAACAAGATATAACAAATCAGATGGAGCCTTCTATCAAATGAACAATTAAGAGAAGATTTGTGTCTATATCTAAGGCGTATCACCCAATTATCTGAACATCTAATAAACTATGATAGGATACATCATTTATGCCTTTTACATAGGTAAACTTACTGGAAAATTGAATACTGACTGAACTAAAGCAAAAAATATATAACTTTTTAGACTGCTATATTTTCATGCAAGCTTTGGTGGAACATTGCCCACTTCTTCAGACATATAGATTAGAATAAGGAGATTTCATGCAAATCTCTAAGAGGCAGTGGTGTTTGGTTGCAATTCAAACCTTGCAGTGATTTAATGGTGCCTCTATTCAGTTCTTTTGAAATCCAGTGCATTCAGTACTATGCCTAGGATAAGATCATCTACAAGGCATACATACAATCTCAGCTGGACAGAGTGGAATACTAAACAAAGCCTTAAAAACATCATTGTCATCAAAGAGGCTGATAAGGGCAGCACTGTGGTTGTCATGGATACACTGAACTACACACAGAAAACCAAGAGACAATTATCCAACCTTAAATTTTATCAGCTCCTAACTACAGATCCAACTGACAAATATCAAAAGGAATTACAACTTTGTGGAAAACTTTCCTGAAAATATATGTAAACAAATCCTGACCCTCATAGCGCAAGAATTTCCACCATCTACCAAAAATATACAAACCAGAGAACCCCCGTAGGCCTTTTGTATTAAGCATTAATACAATCCCTTTTTTTGACCAAACTCTGGGAGGCAGTGGAAGACAGGAAGGCCTGGAGAGCTCTGGTCCATGGGATCACAAAGAGTCGGACACGACTGAACAACTGAACAACAACATACAATCCCTTTTAAGGTAGCTGGATGCACGGACTCCATCCTCAAACCATATGTGACTAGCGCACCTAGCTATGCCAGAGATACTATAGACTTCATGAAGAAACATCAACCCACTCATTAACTCCCTGATAATAATAATCCTAGCTACATTACCTTAGCTTTCTATACTAACATCCCACACAGAGACGAACTACAGGTTGTAAGAAACATCATTTAAAAAAGATGAAGCATAGCCACCACATTCTGCAACTTCATACTTGCACAAAACTACATCCAGATTAATGGAATGGCCATGGGCACTTGCACGGCTCCACAATGTGCAAATATGTTCATAACTGAGCTAAAACAACACTTTCTTAACTGTTCTGCGCCAAAGCACTCCTCCAGTTGTTGATACTTCTTTTTATTTGGACCCTTGGAACATTAAATCTATACTGAACAAATCCACATATCAGGTGCATTTTCTTGACCCCAATATGAAACTACAGCATGGGCACCTTAGCACTATATTGTACCAAAAACCCACTGATCAATATAACTGCCTACATGCCTCTAACTCGCATCCTAAACACACCACTATATCTTAATAACCAAGCCCTCAGAAACAACTGCCCAGAAGATAGAGAATCTAAACTTAAAGATCCCCAAAAAGGCAAATTACAAGACCCAAAACAATATGGTTAAAGAACAAATTAACTGGGAAGATGAATACCCAGAAACAACTTACTGCAAGGCAGACCCAGAAGAGAAAATGACTGGACACCACTAGTTGTCACTTTTACCCCACAATTGAGAGCATTCACACATGTCATAAATGATCTCCAATCCTTCTTAGGCAATTGGTGGCAAGGTTCTGGGGATATGTGTTATCTCCAGGCTTAAAAGGATGGTACCTCAAAATGCCTGACACAGGGGAGTGGTATCAGGAGACAGGTATCTAGTTGTTTCGTGTGCTCTCAGAGACATCTGGTGGGGGCACTGTGAGATACAGGAAGTGGGACTAGATGGGCCCTCTGGCATGTTCCAGCATGGCTCTTCTTATGTTCTTCTAAGGTGTACGCCTGAGCACACCTGCAAAATTCTGCCTTCCTCTGAGCAGGGGTCCTCTTCCCCCAAGCACTGACAGCCATACTTTTCAGCCCCCTTTGGTTCTGGTTGGAATGCAACCAGAACTGGGATGAAGTCCCATGTGTGAGGGGCAGAGCCCCTAGCTAAAAATTAAAAGGAACATTAGTGGCAGTCCTATACTTACTTACAGACACCCCCACGTGTTGTTCCTCTGTTGTCTCTTTACTGCTTATAGTTAGTCTTTAAAGAGCCACATCTTTTTTGTTTGTGTTTTGGTTTTGTGTTTCTTCTTAGATTGTTTACAGAACCAGATGTCAAATGAACTTATTATAAAATAGGTCATAAATCATTACAAAGTGTGAAATGCAACCAAAAACCACTGTCTCTTAGAGCCTTGCATGAAGTCTTTATTCTAACTCATATGTGTAAGGAAATGGGTGATCTTCCATGAAAGCTTAAATGAAAATATAGCAGTTAGTCTTTAAAGTGCTGTGTCTTTTTTGATTTTCTTTAATTTCTTGTTGAAATGCTTGCACAGATTAACATTGCAACAACTCTTAAAGCTCTGAAATAAAATTGGCAGTCTTTAAAGCTGTACAGTATTTTGTTTTTATTTTTCCTTTTCTTTTGCAGGCAGATTATCTTTCCTTAAGCAGCTGCCGTGGTTTAAGAGATGAAAGGGAAACATCCTGGACTTGTAAGAACAGAGCTTTAGCTTATGAATAATGTACAAAACTAATGCTACAATTTGCTTTAGTTGGTAAAAAAAAAACTGCATGACTTTCGTTCCATGGGAAGCAAATCCAAACATGAAAACCCCACTAAGGTAATATGGTCAGAAACAAAGCTATTACATAAAACAACTTTAGAATTCAATACTATATACAAATATCATAGTAAAGCACCAAGAAGGAAAGCAGTGGGAAGTTGGGGGGTTTACTCTTGCCTCAAAGTGAAAAGTCAAGGAAGAGTGCACTAGATGATACTCATGATAAGATAAATAACAAATCAATATCAACATATTAAATAACTACCAATATGATACTTGAAACCAAAATAACAGTATTTAAAAATTATAGGCAGGCAGACTAAATTAAGAGATGTTAGATTAGTGGGTTTAAGCACTGTGATTGAGTTTCATTCTCAGGAAATGCCTACTTCAACATCCAGGGTTTCAAAGATTATTTAAAAGTAGCTAAGGAAGGGGATAAGTATATTTCAAGTGGAAGCTTATTCCACAGGCATGGGGCAATTCCAGAGAAGGAACTATTTCTCATTTTAATTTTACAAGCCTCTCACAGCCTTTACAACCTCAAATGCCTGGCCTGGGAAGATCAGGTATTATGCACAGTTCTCATTGGTAAAGATGCTCTATCAAGTAAGAAGGTCCTGAACAGTTTAGGGCCTTGTAAATCATTGTCAAAACCTTGAAGGGACGAGGAAATGAGGCAGAAGACAGTGCAAGGAGGCCGAAGTGGTGGGATGTATGTTAGTGTTTTCTAATCCCCCCGTCAAGAGTCTGGCCACCATGTTCTGGACCAGTTGGAGTCAATAACCATATTACTGTGTAGCAACATACTGTATTTATACAAAGTTGAACATTCAGTTTGCCGAACACCGAGTTCTATTTTCTGAAAACAATCTCAGGATTTCTACATCCTCAAAAGGTGCAGTAAATCAGAAGAAAGGAAATGGGAAAGTATCAGTAGCTTAGCGTATATTTTATTCATTGTCTTTTGCTTTATTCATCAAAACCTAAGGAATACTTCTGGGACTCTATCTGGAAGTTGAGCCATGGCAGCTGGACTTCTTTTTCTTGAGAGATTAAAATGTTTTGCTGCTCATCCAAACAACTTCGTCACGAAGCAGTTTGGATGAGCAGTGAAACGTTTCAATCTTTCAAGAAAAAGAAGTCCAGTTGCCATGGCTCAACTTCCAGATAAACTCACCTGGCTGACTGAGAATTTTCACAGACTTCTGGGACTCTAAGTCACTCACAACCAACAGTTTGAATGCATTAGGCAAACCAAACAGACTAGTATCATATCCTCACTTACTTGCATTCCCAACCCAGGTAATAAAATCTTGGTCACAGTATGCAACATTTGTGCAAGCAATTTCAATCTCCCACTCAGTATGTTGGCATGGAGATATATGTGACATGCATATGTGATATGTAGAAATGTGTACAGGGAGTCATGCTTACACTGGACTACAGGCCTAATTAGCTGGACACAAGAAAATGAATGGGCCAGAATATCTGTTTTAGCAGAGGAGTAGAAACAAATGCAGAATATTTAATTTAATTTATTTACGCTGGCACAAAGATTCCTTAATAGGCACGTGCATTTCTGAAGGCTCAGGAAGATTAATTATCAAGATTTGCAGTACAGTCCTTCTGATTCCCAATCCTTTCCCACCAATAGTCAGCACTGCAGGCTTAGTCTCTTCTTATTAAAAATAAGAAACACTCTATATATTAAAGAAATAGTAATATGTAAACTAAAGAAATATGATAGGAACACATCCTATCATAAGCTGCTTCTCTTAACATTTAGCCTTCTTTCATCAGGCAGATTCTTTGGCACCTGAAAAGTCTGTCTAATCCTCCATTATCATATTACCCTTGGACTACATGGTTACTATTTATAGTCTGGCAAAGTGCCAGGCATTCTACATCTACCTAGGGTGGTATAGTAGGCTAAGAAACAAAATCACTATTCATAAACATTCAAAAAACCCAGTTATCTTACGATACCTGGAACTACATCAGACAAATGCGAATGCAAACATTAGTGGCTGCTTTCCTGCAACAGTGAATACATTAGTTCTGTGAACTTCACTGTTGTTATTGTTTTAGAACATGAATTAACACCCACAAATTAATCCCATATCTCAAACTACAGTACTAGCATTGAGACAGCCAAAAACCTACATGCAGCAAGATACTTTTGGTTAAACAAGCCATCCAGCAGTCACCTTTAAAGTGGCACTGCACTTGCAAGTGCAGTTTATCATTTGAAAAGGAGCCCTCAGTTGCATGTAGAGACTTTGGATACACAACAGCACAAGTTTTCCCAGTTTAGAGATGTCACAGAGGTATTCGGCATTCTTAAAAAGCAATCAATAATTTATGTACACTACAGATGTAAGAGGCCTACTGGGTCTGTCACAATACCTGCATTGCATTTCAAGTACAGACTGAACTAGTGTGTAATACAACAATGCTAAATACCATCTTCTTTTCTCTCTCTGCTCACATATTAAAATAATAGACTCTTCAACGATCTCAAACCTTTTGGCATTAGATTTCTTTTATATTCCCCTTGTAAAAATTATTATTGTTTGGGTAAAATGAAATCTTTTGATGGCTTTTTTCTGAAATGGGTTCTGTTGTGGACCTGGTTGTGAGCTTATTGAAAGTCAAATTGTTTTTTGTCTCTAAGTTTCCTATTTTTAAGATGGCACTGATACTGAATTATGCATAATATAATTTTCATAACACTAACAGGTCTAGTTGAATCTGGTCCCATTCTATTTTTAAGAGAATATTGGGACAATTACTGATAGCCAAATATTGAAAGCAAGACTATTACTCATAATAGACAGAGAATCACAAAAAATGGAACATGATACTGATACACAAACTCAGTTGCTTCCTACAAATAGAGAAAATAGTTCAACTGAAGTCTTGCAGAGACATTTGTGTCACCAGATAATGGAACTAAACTCTACCATCCAAGAATATCAGGTTGGAGGTACTGAAATTGATTCCCAAGATTTACAGACACCTCTAAAACAGTGGTTCCCAACCTGGGGTTTGGGACCCCTTTGGGGTGTCTAACAACCATTTCTCAGGGGTCGCCATGAACCAGTGAAGAAAAACGCACAAATGGCTTGCGTCTGGAGGAAGATGGGGGGAAGAGTGAGTTACAGGTTGGAGGGAATGTCAGTCAATGGCACTGGAGGCTGCGATTGGCTGACAGTGCCTGTAGAGGGAAGTTCTCTATAGCACCTGCGGCAGTGGCCTGCCAAAGAGGGCTTGTGGCCTCTTCCAAGCAGGACAAGGGGTCACCACCACATGAGGAACTGTATTAAAAGGGTTGCAGCATTAGGAATGTTGAGAACCACTTCTCTAAAACATATTTATTGGATTTTCCAAAACATTTCCCCATTCTTCAATGTTCTGACATTTTTAAAATTCAAAAATATGTTTTAAAAGTTTATTAGCACTTAAAACAAGGGTTGCCAATTGTGGCCCTCCTATTGTTTTTTAACCTGTAGTACGTATCAATAGAGATGGGCACAACTTTGCGGAATTCCCGTTTCCGTTTCCGTTACTCGTTTCCGTTACAGAACGGAAACGGTAACGGGAATTACTCCCCCAGAACTCGAACTCGAACCGACTAAAGAATAATTGGGTCTGATTTGTCGTTGTCGTTCCCGGCATCGCGGCGATCCCACGATGCCAAGCGGCACAGAAAAAAAGTTTTTAAAAGTTAAAAAAAAACCGATTCTCGGCCCTAAAAGCAGGCGAAAACTGTCTGAGGGCACCTACCAGGCCAGAAGGGTGTTTTATTTGGGGGGGGGTTCCCCGCCCCCCTCCTTGGCTGGTGCTACTGCTGCGCTGCTGGTACCAGGCGGGGGGGGCATCGTCTCGTCTGCCTTTGCCATGCGGTGTGCGGGCGCGGGGATCCAAAATGGCGACCGCAATATTTTTTTTGAAATCGTGGTCCGAAAACACACCAAAGCACCACAGAAACATGCGAAAATTAGCTATTTTAAATGCTTGAATTTTTACAGTAGCAGCAGTGGGTTTGTCTTGCCAAAATACGTCTCCGTTGATTTTATTTTATTTTATTTTTATTTTTTTACACCTGCGCACACGCAATGATGGGCTGGCCATGGGATGGGACCATGCAAATTTTTGGAGCCATTCCACCAATCGCATGGCCAGGTTTTGCTGAGACTGTACCAGGCTGGGAGGGCGCATCCTCAGCGTCTCCATTTGCCATGCAGTGCGGGGGGGATCTAAAATGGCGACCGCAATATTTTTTTTGAAATCGTGGTCCGAAAACACACCAAAGCACCACAGAAACATGCGAAAATTAGCTATTTTAAATGCTTGAATTTTTACAGTAGCAGCAGTGGGTTTTTCTTGCAACAAAACGTCTCCGTTGATTTTATTTTATTTTATTTTTATTTTTTTACACCTGCGCACGCGCAATGATGGGCTGGCCATGGGATGGGACCATGCGAATTTTTGGAGCCATTCCACCAATCGCATGGCCAGGTTTTGCTGAGACTTCTGGGTGTGCCAGAGAGGGCATTAAAAGCCCACAAACCCGAACCCTAAACCCTAACCCTAACCCTAACCCATACGCCAGTACACTGTGTTCTTAGTGGGCCAGAGGCACCCAGAGGTACAGCCCACTAACCCACCCTAACCTTAACCGTTACCCTAAGCCTAGCCCTTACCCCCTACCCCATGCTCTCATGCTCTGGGAAGTCAAGTCGCGCTAAATCGCGGCGGTAACGACAAACGAAAAAACGAAAAACGAAACGACAAATTTTTGAAAAATTTCGCAAAAAAACGGAAACAAGCCGAAACGGACCCGTCCCGAAAAACGACAACTCGGAAAAGTCGTGCCCATCTCTACTTATCAACTTTGGACTGCACAATAAATGGTAAGGGATTTGGGAACACATACAATAGAGTTACAATTATGCAGATTTAAGAAAAGATTTTAGTAATTGCAAATTGCATATTGTCTGTGAAGATTCTCAGTCATCCAGGTGAGTTTATCTGGAAGTTGAATCATGGCTACTGGGCTTCTTTTTCTTGAGAGACAGAAACGTTTCTATCTCTCAAGAAAAATAATTCCCTTAGCCATGACTCAACTTCCAGACTAATTGCCTATTCTTACACTAAACAATTGTCGAGATTAGCAATATTTTTCTCATCCTTTTACAATACATTACCATTTCAAAAACCACAACTTTTTCAGTGCATGCATATTGTTTTCTCTTTCCCTGCCATATCTCCTATATATTAAAGCCATTTAAAAATTCTGAACTGAATTATCTTTAAATCTTCTATTTTTAAAGGCTTCAGAATTACCTGAGCTCCTCTAGAGACCTGTATTCTGCCGTCCTACTGGGAACAGATGTAACTCTGGGCTTCTAAAGGCAATGTTAGCAGTACATAGGCTTGAGCAACTTCTACCAAGCTTGAGCAAACAAACATGAAGAATACATTTTTACTTTTTGTTTTCTAGCTTGGTACAGTTTAATTCCCAGAAGGCTGGCCACCAGCTAATGAAATGGACACAGCAAGTATGCACATGACAACAGTGTGAAACAGTTGTGATCCCTACCTATCCACACCAACAAAATAATGGAATTTCAATATACCATCTAAACGACAATTTGTTTTTCTTTTACTTTCATTTTGTCTTTCTTCGAATATATCATTTTCTTCTTCTTCACTTTTAATCAATCCTTACCCTTTGATAGCCTAACAACCTCAGAATTAAAACCTCACATGGGCACTTCAAAGAATAATCAAGCCTATATTTAACAGTACCCTAAAATAAGTAATTAAACATTAGAAATGGTATAACCCAGATTTCACACTGACCATCACAATGACACCCTCTTCCATTTTGAAGCTATTTATTTATTTTACTTCAGTCCTGACTTTTCTCATTAAGTCAGGTTAAACCAAGCATAACAAGTACAATTAAAACTCAAGATGAATAAAAAATAAACATTTACAAAAAATTCATAATCTTTGCTCCTCAAAGATCTGTAAGAAAGACATAATATCTTATCTATGAATGACTATCCTAACGGGTAAAGTTTAGGTCTTGAAAAACAATCAATTCTTCCATTCTGAGAGAAAGCTTCCTAACTATGCAGAACAAAACAAGAAGAAATGTACTTCGAAGTTGGCCAATACCTCTGTTGGATTGCTGAACAGTTACAAATAAGATGACCTTTAAGTTTCCCTGAACTCTTTGTTCCTATGTTCTACAACCCTAGAAAATGTAGGACTATAGATTGTACAGTCCTGTGTTCTGTGCATGAGGCTCTCACAAACCAACTGGATGATGAGTAACACAAATTTAAAGCAATTCCGTTATTTCATCTGTACCTCGGCATCCTGAACACTGGATGAAGAAGTTGATTAAATCCAGAAGTGCCATGTCTCTGTCTTGCTTATAAGATTCAATCCAATCATCCACCACAGACTGTTAGAAAGGAGAAAGAATATTAAAACATTCACTCCAGAATGTGTACAAAGGGGTGTGCTTTCATGCTCTTTCAAAAAGTGCAGATGAATTCAAATTTCTGCTCATAAATCCAAGCCTCTATAATCAGAACACTTTGCAAACTTCATGCAAGATCTGGCTACAGGGAACACCATGCTAAACCATGGTTTATAATATGTACATCAACATGTAGGTGTGCAATGAGCTTTGGGCTTACATGCTTATCATTACACACTTTTTTAAAGAAATCCATAAGCTTTTGTTTTTCATTAACTCAATTTGGTTTTGTCGTCTGCAGCAACAATGAGGGCAGTACTAACTAGACTTATCAAACAAGCCAACTTCAGATACTGGGCTATTAAATTAATTCAGAGAAACTAACGATTGTTATTGCTCAGAAGATAACGACATAGAACAGCAAAAGCTTCCAACCCCCTCCTTTTAGCCAAATAGGACAGAATGAAAGGGGAAGCATGCATGTCTGAGGTTCATCACAGCTTGTGCACATCATGCTAAAACAATATTTAGTCTGATACATGAATGCTACATTTGTGTTGACCAAGGTTACCTCTAAGGCACTTGTGGGGGTGCACTACTCTGCCCCCCTTCGTGTAGGGCTTATCCACCCCCTTGCACCCGTAACAATCATTTTTGTTCTAGTCCTGATGGAACCCACTGGGGGGGGGAGTGAGTACACACACTCATGGAACAGAAAGCCTTGAGCAGCAGGGATGAAAATTAGAGGGTACATTGCTGTTGACTCTTTTTGTCTGTCTTATAACACAAATGCAGTTTATATTATTAAACATTGTATGTTCATGGCATTATAACAAACATTATATCTATACTATGTAATCAAAACTGTCCATTGTGTGTGTGTTGTGTCGTTACAGTCGTGACCGACTCTTCGTGACTCCATGTCCGTGGAGTTTTCTTGGCAGGAATACTGGAGTGGTTTTGCCGGTTCCTACTCCAGGCATCTACAGCAACTGGTATTCCCTGGTGGTCTCCCATCCAAGTACTAACCAGGGCTGACCCTGCTTAGCTTCCGAAATCAGGCGAGATCAGAAGTGCTTAGGGCATCTAGGCAGCTAAACTGTCCATTAGTTTGTATCAATTTGTAAAGTAACTCTTGAGCAACTAATTTTCCTGACCAACCTTTCTTAATTTTTCAACAGACACCCATCATCTTCCAGTACTGCATCTTGAACAAACATGATTTTCCACCACTTGGAGAATACTGATTCCCACAAGTAAACAATTTTTAATTTAAAAAGATGTAATGGTAAGTTTAAAAGATATTTAAGTAAAGCTATTTACAGCTGTTCCTATTGGAAATGTATATTACTACTGGTCTGAGTTGTTTTTCAGGTTAAATGAGGCTAACAAACTTTGATGCCACAAAGTATATTGGTTATCTGTCTCATTCCTTTAAATTGCTGAATTGCTCCCCATCTTAATTGGTTATGGTCTTTTATCTATACATTTCTAATTGTATTCTATGCTTTACATCACTCAGGTGTAGGAATTAGGTTATCTAACAGATTATGAACAGACAAAGCTCATTTGTGCAATTTTATATTGAAGGGCTAAGATGACAAACTGAGTTAAACTAACAGAAACAGCAATAAGCATGCATCCATTTACCTGCATAGCACTTTTGCCCATTTTCACCACCTCAAACAAAGTGAAAGGGCCCCCCTCTCCGTTCTGCTGTGGGTGGCCATTAGCTCTTCCTCGACCTGCTCCTCTAATTCCAGATTCAGAACGAAACTTTTCTGCTGGAGTTTTTCGAGGCTTCTTATTGGCAGACTAGGAAAGAGAAGAGGATGGGCAAATCTTGATGCTTTTGTATCACATCCAGAAATTTATCTTTATACTGTATACTTGGGTTTTAGACCAGAATCCTACTGTTTTTCTTTCTTTCTTTCTTTCTTTTCTCTTTCTTTCTTTCTTTCTTTCTTTCTTTCTTTCTTTCTTTCTTTCTTTCTTTCTTTCTTTCTTTCTTTCTTTCTTTCTTTCTTTCTTTCTGCTGGCCACAGAAACAAGTCACAGAAGTCATTTGAGCTAACTGCCACTAACTGAGGAATTGCTAATCACCTGGCTGGATTCATAAGAAGATCCACAATTTACATGAAACTGGAACTTTGTCAATTAGGTGCAACATATGCTGCATATTCTCTTCCATATATAATAAAACAACAGGATCCTGGCCTAAAGGCTAAAATAAGTTTAGTTGTACCTTGTATAAAGGGATTAATTCGTTCCAGATGAAATTCTGCTAAGCAAATTTTCCTTTGTACAAATTTCCCATAGGAATATACTGAAAACAGGTTAATCCCTAATTGTGACCATTTTTCTGTTGTACGAATTTGCCCCAAAGGCGATTCTGTTAAGCGATTTCCCCCTACCTCCAGAAATATTTTCCTTTAAGCAGATTTTCTGTTAAACAAACCACTTGTTATACGAGGGTCCACTGTACTTTGAACAAGGAAAAATCAGGAGCAAGATCCACTTTTAGGCTTAGTTAAAACAGATAAACTGAATAAATTGTACTCAATAAGTTAACTTTTAAGTAAGTCCTATTGATTTTCTACATCTTTTCTCGTTGGTCCTAAAAAATACCTCAAGACAACACACATTCAAGTTTTGCCAATACACACAAGAATAAAATGATTAAGAATTGGCTTAAAAGTTATTTTCGCATACACTTTTGCTTGTCTAAAAAGAGCAGGGTAACTTTGGTACTTCTTAAATAATTAAACTAATCTAAAAGTATAGCAAAGTCATTCTTTACCAAATAGCACATAATGGCCACTATGATCCATTTATTTATTATTTCAACCATGTTGTTATGTGTCATGAAGTTAGAACATAAGAACATAAGAACATAAGAAGAGCCATGCTGGATCAGGCCAAAGGCCCATCTAGTCCAGCTTCCTGTATCTCACAGCGGCCCCACCAGATGCATCTGGGAGCTCATGAGACTAGATATCTGTCGCCTGATACCACTCTCCTGCATCTGGCCCTTGAAGTACCCTGGTTTAAAGCCTGGAGACTACACATCTCCATCATGGTCTGTAACCTGTGATGGACTTTTCCTCCAGGAATCTGTCCAGTCCCCTTTTGAAGGCATCCAGGTCAGATGCCATCACCACATTGTGTGGCAGGGAATTCCATAGACTTACAACGCGCTGGGTGAAAAAATATTTTCTTTTGTCTGTTCTTACTCTCCCAGCCCTCAATTTGAGTGTATGTCCCCTAGTTCTGGTATTTTGGGAGAGGGAGAAGAGCTTCCCTCTATCCACTTTACTCATACCCTGCATTATTTTGTATGTCTCAATCATATCCCCCCTCAGGCGCCTTTTTTCCAGACTAAAGAGGCCCAAATGTTTTAGCCTTTCTTCATAAGGGAGGTGCCCCAGCCCAAGTTGAAACCCACAGACACCCTAATATGGTTTTCAAGGTAAGTGAGCTATTTAAGGAATGGCTTTGCCAGTTCCATACCTCCAATGAGCTTCTATGGCTGAAAAGGAATTTGAACCCTGATGTCCAGAATCATAGTGTGTCACTCTACAAGTGATCCCAATCTTGGGTCCCGATATTCTTGGACTAAAACTTATAGAAGCCTTCACCACTAGCTGTGATGGCCAGGATTTCTGGGAATTGTATTCCAATTTATTTATTAAACTTCCATACCACACCATCTAGCCAAATCACCACTCTGGGACGTGTACAAACCAACAATACACAATACACAATAAGAATACTGTATAAGGAAATGAAGATAACAAATCTAGAAAATACAAAATTGCAAAGATAAAAACAATCATAATTAAACCAATGATAAATCATTAATATAAATAATCAACAATAAGAGCAAATCCAAGAATATCTAGGGACCCAAGATTGGGAACCACTGCTCTAACGACTAAAGCAAAAATATATAAATATAAATATAAATATAAATAAATAAAAGGGGGGTTGTGCCTATATACTGCCCCATAGTACTTAAGATACTCTCTGGGCGGTTTACGACTTATTTATGCAAGCTATACACTGCCCCCCAGCGCACTGGGTACACATTTTGCTGAGTTTGGAAGGACAGAAGCCTGAGTCAACCGTGAGCTGACTACTTGGGACTGAAACCCAGGTTGTGAGCAGTTTTAGCAGCAGTACAGCAGTTTAACCACTGTGCCATGAGGCTCCCACTAGGCCACTGGGTATTCACTACAGAAAGACACCCCAATGTATATAGGGATAAGTATTTGTGGAGTCACTTATTTACTGCCTGAAAATATTAAGTAAAGTTTTTAGAGGAGAGCTGGCCCGACCCACCCGTTCCTCAATGGCTTTCTCTCTCCAGGTTGCCACCCCTAGAGAGGCTCGTAAAGTAGTAACTAGGAAACGGGCCTTCTCGGTGGCTGGTCCATCTCTCTGGAACAAGCTACCCGGTGAGATACGCCAGGCTCCCACATTGGCATCCTTTAGGAAAGCCCTTAAAACCTGGCTGTTCAGGGATACCTTTGGTGATTGCTAATGCGGTACCAGGTTTTCTTCTTCTGTTTTTTTTTTTTCCATTCATGGTTGTCCAGTTTTTGCCTCTTGCCCATGCCATTTTATATTGTTTTACTGATGTATGTTTTTAACTTTTGTGTGAAACACCCAGAGTTCCTTTGGGAAATGGGAGC
>JAHTLZ010000379.1:20948797-20959159 GCA_023846285.1 Phrynocephalus versicolor | reverse complement strand
ATAGTGGAACTGGAAAAGGTGCAGAAGAGAGCGACTAAAATGATTACTGGGCTGGGGCACCTCCCTTATGAGGAAAGGCTAAAACATTTGGGGCTCTTTAGTCTGGAAAAAAGGCACCTGAGGGGGGATATGATTGAGACGTACAAAATAATGCAGGGCCTAAGTAAAGTGGATAGAGGGATGCTCTTCTCCTCCTCACAAAATACCAAAACTAGGGGACATATACTCAAATTGAGGGCTGGGAGAGTAAGAACTGACAAAAGAAAATATTTTTTCACACAGCACGTTGTTAGTCTGTGGAACTCCCTGCCACAGGATGTGGTGATGGCATCTGGCCTGGATGCCTTCAAAAGGGGATTGGACAGATTCCTGGAGGAAAAGTCCATCAGAGGTTACAAACCATGGTGGAGATGTGTATTCTCCAAGCTTAAAACCGGGGTACCTCAAGGACCAGATGCAGGGGAGTGGTATCAGGAGACAGGTATCTAGTCTCGTGCGCTCCTAGAAGCATCTGGTGGGGCCACTGTGAGATACAGGAAGCTGGACTAAATGGGCCTTTGGCCTGATCCAGCATGGCTCTTCTTATGTTCTTATGTTCATGCATCTCTATTTGAGGAAGAAAAGCAATATTCACAGTAGCTTAACAAAGGCTAGAGGTGGCAAATGATCCTACAACACTGAAAAGGATTCCTGGAAAATAATAAACAAATTTTCCCCATGACAGAGCAAAGGTCCTACATAAGATATAAAATGTTGGAGAAAAGTGGATCCATGTCTGCTTCAATCAAAATCTTCCTATGTTTCTCATATGCTACATGTTATTCATCATAATGTACAGAACTTTTTAGATCAGCACCATCCATTAGCATAACTAAAGAGGACAAAAGAAAATTCTGCAATCTAGATTACTAATAACTTCAGGAATTGAATATTTGCCTTTTCTAAATTCAGTAGCTGGCATTTTTCTGATGTTAGCCAACACAGATTTGCCTACAAATCCACAGTGATTGTTGCTAGTCAAAATGTAGCATCTTGGATTCTCTCTCAGGGAAGAGGATATACCAAGCGAAATTGCAATTACACAGAGTGGAATAAGGAATATGGCTACTGACATACACACATGTGAATACCAAACAGATTATTATTGATACTGTTATGTGTAATTGTTGCACAACAATCTCCCACATTGATTAAACACATAATATGAACATAACGTTTCATTATGTTCTCAATAAAGATGTATAAACTTGCTCAAGATTGAAATTTGTGTTTGGCAGTCTTTCAAGAAAAAAAGCTACAGTAACACCCACACACACACCGCCAATCACAGGCGAAGGGTGCGATCTTCGGAAAGGGCTCTGGCTGCAGAAATAAGCACTTGCAAGGAGGGCCAGATTTTGTAAAGCGAAAATGTGCGGGGGCCAACCATTCAGCTGCATTTGGTCCTCAGGCTAGACTTTGGACAAGTCTCTATAACATGCAAGGAGGCAGGGAGGATGCTAAAGCAACAGAACAGGGGGTGGGAAGGCTGGGCAGGTGGCGGGGGGATGGATAGAGGCAGGGAGGGCAGGCAAAACCACAAGCTGATGCCTCCATCCAATATGGGGAGGGGCCAGCTGTCAGGGATGCATGAGAGGCTGAGCTGGTGGAGAGAAGAAGCTGCGGGCAGCTCAGAATTTGAAAACGGGCCACATTTGGCTCCCGGGCCTGACTTTGGACGTGCCTGCTTTAAAGGTCCCGCGCTGCTCGCCCGTGCCCCCAGGGGAGCACGGACCAGCAGCACGCTATCTTCGGAAAGGACTCTGGCTGCGGAGACAAGCGCTTGTCCCCACAGCCAGAGCCCTTTAAATGTCGCGTGCCACTGGCCCACACCCCGAGGAGAGCGCGGACCAGCGTTGCGCGATCTTTGGAAAGGGCTCTGGTTGCGGAGACAAGTGCTTGTCTCCACAGCCAGGGGCCTTTAAACGTTGTGCACCGGTCTGGCTGCAGAGACAAAACCTTCCCCTCTTTCCCTCAAGCCCTGTCATGGTACTGCAGTCCCGCAATATAGCGGGACCGCATTATATGAACAGTGAAAGGGCGTGGGACCACTGTACTGATATGGTAATGTTTAACAACTAAGGAATGCAACAAGCTCTGATTTCTGCTTACACCCCCACCCACCCACAACAATGCCATGTGTCTCGATTCACATATGTTAAAGAAAAACACAGCAGGTTTTACTAAATACTAGAATTACACGTCAATTTTTCATTGTATTGTTCTATCAAAACACATCTTCTGAAACCTGAACCTAAACTTTGAAGAAGCCCAGTGTACAACTCAAATCATGAATGATAATAAAGACAAGCTTCTACCTATAGATGTGCTTCTAGGAATGTATACCCGTTAATCTATACATATGGGTTCACTTCCTCTGCAGAGTCAAATATTTTATGGCCGAGCCCTCTAATTTCCAGTTCCACTGCACAGGGCTCTATCCCACACATGTGCACACAATGTGTGTGTCTGTCACCACCATCACTCCACATGGTCACGAACAAAACAAGAACAGCTGTTGTAGGTGTGCATGGGGAGAAAGAGTCCTGTGTGAGCCTTGCAGGGAACCTTATTTTTGACTCAGTAATTATGGCAAGAACTCCACTCTATTCCATAGCATGCACCTTTAGCTTTTTGGGGGGTGACTCCTTACATTTCCACATCCCCTGTATGACACTCACAACAGACATGCTCAGGGACAGTTGTGAGTTCACAAATGGCCTCACAAATAAATACACAGGGTAGAGAAACTATCCTGCGTAAAACCAGGATTGGGGATGCCATTCAAGAATGTTGTGACAATCTGTGCTCTGGTGAAGTGGCCCTTGATTTCTTCAGATGTGGTTTGGAATCTCAGAAATATGGCAAAAGATAGGGAGAATGGCAAAAACAGTCAACAAAGAAAGTCAGAGCCTGCCATATATTTAGTGTGCAGAGAGATCTCTTACAGTCAGTTAAGGTGAAAAGAAGGACACAAATGAACTAACATCTTGCACTAACTATGTGGAACATGAAAATCACCTTAGGGAGAAAGGAAACATCTGGCCAGATAACTACCTTGTCCTTGTAGATGATAAGGAATGAAAGACTGACTTAGACCTCTGGGTAGTGGGCGGCATGCAAGCTAAATAAATAAATAAATAAATAAATAAATAAATAAATAAATAAATAAATAAATAAATAAATAAATAAATCTCCAGAGTGCAAAGTTCACAAAGTTCACTTTGGCAAAGTAATAGCCAAGATTCACCTGACATAGTAGCAGCAGAGTATGTCATATAATGTGCAGAATTAACATACATCACATGAGGCTAGAGGTTCAAAAGAAACTCTAGCCTCATGCCCATCAGCTGACTGAGCACCATACATTAGGAGCAAGCAGTACATGACAGGCAGTGAGTGGATATCCAGCCCCTAAGAAGCACATTAATAGCAGGATTCATGAAGAGGGATAGTGTGGCAAGGCAAGAAAGCTGATGAGCAAAAATGGCAGCCCAGTAGACTGTCAGTACAGAGACATGAAGGTCAGCAAACCTCCAGTGTAATAAGAAGAGAAGCACAAGAAAAACTGAAGCCACTGCTAGATATATGGGCAGCAGTACAGTTAGCAGTACAGTAATACCTTGGTTTATGAGCACAATCTGTTCCAGAGATTTTCTTATAAAGCAAAACACTTGTAAATCAAAGCAATTTCCCCCTAAAAATAATGGAACCTCAGATGATTCATTCTGGGGCCCCATAGACCACATACTGTACACACAGAATGCCAGAACCCATGAAAGAAGTTGGCTAGAAGTCCATGTCCACACCATGGTTTAGGTACCTGGTTGCAAAATCTCCTCTGCTTGAGACTAACAACTGGATTTTACTCTGTGTTTTTAATGTGACAATAATAAAGTGTAATTTGTAGCCCTGTACATACCTGACTAGCAGCCCCATGACTAGAAATTGTTTGGAAAATAAGAAAAAGGCTGTGAGCACAATTTTAGCTGCAGTACAGGCATTTAACCACTGCACCACAAGGCTCCTATTGTCACAGAAAAAAGGAGAAAAGACCTGAGTACTGGGCATTTTCTCAGTGGTCCCCTTCTCTAAAAGAGAAGTATGATATATTTTGTAAGAGGCTGAAGAAGAAATAGTGGATCAGAGCAGATGATGGAAGACTTTCATGTATCTCAGTTACAAAACAGAGAGTACTGTACAGTAGTGATTGAACAGCAGATTTAACAGTACTGGTAAAGATCACTATCGTGAAATGGAGGGCAATCAAATATGAAACTTAAAACATTCATGGAAATGAAGAAAGTGTTTAGTGGCGGAGGTGAGCCTCATGGCAGATGCAGAGCACCAGAAAAAATTTATCTTGAGGCTGCACTGATGACTAGAGAACAGGGAAGATGGATGGGGCCACAGATAAGAATGGAAAGGCTGCAAGATGAAGATACAGCCTTCAAAATGTGAGTGGATTATGCCTGTGTGCTTATGCCCATAGTCTTCAAGGAGTCACAGTTCATGGTGACATCAATCTTGAGAGTTAAGAAGCTCTCTTCCACTGTGAGGCTGGTTTAGAGACTGAGTAAAGATCCCTTTACTTCCACCTGGGATTCCCTCTTTGTAAACAAACTCCACAACTTAGGCTTTACTCTTGATTATTTTGCCAACTTTGACTTTAAAAGAGCTTACCTGACCATTAAGGCAAAATTATTTGAAGAAGAAACTGAATCTGAACCAATTTCCTCTAATCAAAATTGGACCTGCTCTCCACGTTTCTTTAACTTATCCCTGGTTTTTGGCCATGATCTCTGTTACTTACGCAAGCTAATTAATCCAAATAAGAGACGTGCTTTCATGTTGGCTAGACTCAATATTTTCCCCTCCTCAGTACTCTCGGGAAGACACTTGGGTATACCATCGTCCCAGAGGCTTTGTAAATTTTGCCATCTTGAACCGGACACAGTCCCTCATATACTGTGCCACTGCCCTGCCCATACTAGGTTACGCAAAGAGTTTTTAGACCCAATTATGTCTATGTTCCCTGGCCCTCCAGAGGAATACACAAGCTTTTTACTTCGTGACAATTCCGAATGGGTCACCTCACAAGTTGCAGAGTTTCTAGTAGCTGTTATTAATAAGAAATGAGAGTGTATCCCCTTTTTTGGCCTTTTACCTATTGTTTTACCTGACAATGTTTTACCATCACTGTTTTGGTTGTGTTCTATTTTCTTTGTTTTAATGCCAATAAAGGTGTATGTATGTATGTATGTATGTATGTATGACTGAGTTCACATTTCCACAATCCTTGAACTGGACAAAGCAGACATGTTCCAAAAGTGCAAAAAAGCCTGATAATATAATGTGGAGAATTAACAAAACCATACTCTCCAGTACTACAAATGTGAAAGGATAGATAGGAAGGGTACAAGGGGGAGAGGTAACAAGAAAACTCACATTGGGTTGCCCTGAGGCAGGATAATTCATTTTACATCAAAGGTAAAAATACTGTTAAAAATGGAAGACCCAGTGATTTATGAAGGGGGCCTCAACCATTGTGAGGTAAACTGATGAATGAAACAATAACAGATAAGAGAGTGAAGTAGAAGCAAGTAAAGTATAGGGTAAGTGTGCCAACAAACACATGGTGTCAAGAAGAGGTTTAAATATGTTTATCTATGAAATGAATTGAAACACAGAAGGTGTCAGTGGTGCACATATATTTAGATACCCTGAGTGGTGTTCTACATTTTAGCATGGGGAAGTACTTCCATAGGACTGTACAGAAAACAATATTGCAAAAATAAATTAAAAAATGTAACCATGAGGTGATAAAATAGGGACCAGCTTACACATTCCCTAATATGTTGGTAGTAACTCTGATTTTAAAAGCACAGTGATACAACCAAGCTCCCTATAATTGGATGTGAAAGGCATCCGTTGTAGGATAAGGTGGCACCATGTAATCGCAATAAAGGGTCCATGACCAATACGGTCACTTGTGCTAACATCATCAGAGACACCTAAAGGAGAGGTATGACCATCCTGACACTGGTATTGACATTAAGACCTATATGATCAGAGCAAGAAATCACTGGTCCTGAAAGAACAGGCCTGTAGGGTAATGTTGAATAAATCAGGACTGTCAGAAATGTTCCCTCGTAATTTGAACAGAGACAAAAAATCTCAAGACCTATCATCATATGGGTCTGGCAGCTGAAATTTCTTAAGAGCTGGAGAGGTGACAGTTGATACTAGATCAACAGTTAGTATAGTCTAAAAAGGAAGCAGTGAGGCATAGAAAATTGATGGAGCCGAAGGAAAAGCAGCTGATAGCTCCATGTGAGCTGATGAAGGACCATCTGAGTTCTTCTTTTTCAGGACCAAAGGGAACTCCAAAATGTGAAGCTTGGGCATCAGTTTTTAGCCTTCTTGTCCACTTCCTGACTAGCAGTCAGAACTCTTGGCATTGGCCCAACACTATGACTATGAAGATACAGTGGTATCAAACACCAAAATCAATGGTGATATAGTATGTAGCACTAATATCATGGCAGGAGAAATTGAAGATGAGGTAGATGCTACATTCAGAGTTGAGTCTAACTATGAAGTTCAAGTACAGGAGGCTGGCAGAGTTACAGCATGAAGGGCTCTCAATATCTTCTTACAGATGGAGACTGATGTGTATTGCACTCATTTCTGCAACTTCAAGATACTTTTCTCCAACATATGGTCATGGTTCTGACTGATGCAAATGAAGCCCTTGGCAGGTGAAGTTCAAGCAGCACAGCAGGAATGAGATATTATTTGCATGAATCATGGTGACAAACTGCTGCTGCTTAACAGGTTGCTGATCACATTCCTTATTACATGACCATCACACAACAAGCAATCTAAGTGGCAATTTCCTAATCAACAACAATTTGCTCCTGTTGTTTACAAAGTAACACTAATAATGGGATATGTACCAGTGTTGGCGAATCTATGGCACAGGTGCAAAGATGGCATGCAGAGCACTTTCTATGGGCACGTGACAGTGCCCCCTCACAGCCACAGCACTTTAACTTCTGCTCAGAGCATGCCACTGTGCTCCATGCAGAGAGTCGGGCGAAAGGGAGGCAGCGACTAGTGGGCTCATTCGTAGCCCCTTTACTCTCCAGCCATGCTGCCCTGGGCATCCCAAAAGTGGTGTGGCTGGAGAGTAAACTGGGGGTACAAAGGAACCCACAAACCACTGCCTCCCCTTCGCCCAGCTCTCTTAATGGAGCCATTTTGGAAGTCTCAAAACGGCTCCACGCAAAGGCCCAAGCGAAGGGGAGGCAGCAATCTCTTCACTGAGCCATTTAGAGACCACCGAAATGGCTCTGTGAAGAGAGCCAGGTGAAGGGGACGCAGCAGCTTGTGGGCTCCTTTGTAGCCCCCATTTACTCTCCAGTCACGCCGCTTTTGGGATGCCCAGAGTGGCATGGCTGGAAAGTAAACTGGGGCTATGAATGAGCCCACAAGCCGCTGCCACTCTCCCCTGGATTTCCCAATGGTGTAGCACCCCATCTGTCTCTCTGCCCTGGGCTGGGCAGGGCAAGGGTGCTGTGGCTGCAGGAAATCAAAAGCCTGCTCTTTGATCCTCGCTTTCCCAAAGTGTAGCAAACCTGCTCTTCGATCCTCGCTTTCCCCAAGGGTAGCACCCCATATAATCAACCAGACTCGACCCCCAAGGGGGGGGGAGGTGAAGTCACCTGATGTAGCACTCTCAGGAGAACCGTTCAAAATATAAAGGTCATAACTAGAACATAGGTCAACCACTGAAAGTGCATTCTCATTAATTACTGAATCCTTGGACTTCCTAGCACCCAGGAAAGTAGGAGGGATCATCTCCGCTGTATCCCAATTCATAAATTTTGCAAGAGATTAGTTGTTTGCACCTAGTCTAGAGTTAAAAACACCTGCAGTCAGGAGAGAAATAGAAGGGTATGACACCAGCACAGGAGCCATAGGAGTTGCCAGGGATACAGGAGATCCCAAAGACCCACAGAAATTTGTTCAATAAGTAACCTGGGGATACAGCTGGAGTCAAACTTTAAGAGCACTCTAGTTGCAAATGGGAAAGGGGATAAATACATAGCCATTTTAAATCAATACTCAATGGGTCAAGATCCAACAGCTTGGAGAGGGATTTATGGCACCACCTTCCCCTCTTGATGGGAGAGAAGCCAATCTCCAAAGCCAGGTATTTGGAGACCCAACAGCAGGAGCTTTTCAGAGGATCTGGCTTAGAAGAACAGTCACTTTGGCATGGGTGATTGCCGAGGAGACCCCTCATCAACACTCTGTCCTCTATGGGGGACTAAAGGGTTCCTGTCTAATTGCTTGAGAATGGAGTTCAGCTGTTTACAAACATAAAGGACTGTGTCACCAACCATCTTGCAGAACAGAGCCAAGGTAGATAATAAATCCTCATGTCCAGATTCCTCTGTTAGGCTTATGCTGGCAGACATGGGTGGATGGGTGGGGGAGTCAACATTTTCCAAATGACAAGGCTGAGGAGGAGGGGGAGGCGCCAGCAAACCCACCTCTGGTAGAGGATGAGAAAGAGAGAGAGTTCTACTCATAGGTTCAAATTGACTGGCTACTCACGTGCTGGGACTAAGCAGTACAATCCCGCAAAAGGAGTTCTTCAGAAAATTTTAAAGGTGAGTTACCGCGGTCAGTAAGAGTGCCTTGATCTCCTTCTTTTCCCCATCAGCTTATTGAGCTTATTGGCCTTGAGTCCTTTAGTCCTCATACAAGATAAGGGAGTAAAACAAAACAAACAGGTGCCTCCACTCCAAGATATCTCACAGAGGACTTAACCTTAACCTTAGGTGGTTTCTGCCCCACAGTTGCTCTCAGAAGTCTATCTCCGGCAATACATAGAAATAAAATTCTATAAAAAGGTTAAAAAGTTAACGGGGTCAGAAGGTAAAAGGGAGTGGAGCACAGCACAAACGCTGTTACCCCCTACACCAGGGCTGTTCAACTTTGAACAGGCCAAGGTCTACTTTTTCCAGCCCAAAGTACCTGAGGACTACTATACTAAACCTCTACTTACAAATTTTATCCGTTCTGAGTCCATGCTCATAAGTAAAAACTTTTGTAAGTAGAGCAGTGGTTTCCCATAGGAATGCATTGGAAACAAATTAATTTGTTCTGGAGGGAACAGATTACAATGTGCCATGGCCCTTGAACTGCCCCTCTCGGCTGAGACAGGGAGGGGTGGAGAACATATCCCATCACTTTTTTATTGATTGCCGGCGGGCTACTTTTGAACCCTTTACAGGCTACCAGTAGCCCGCGGTCTACCTGTTGGACAGGCCTGCCCTACACTAAAGGTCAACTCATTCTTGCTTAGAGTATTCGCTAGCGTTTCTTCTTGTCTCTCCTCAATGCAGTCTTACATCATTTTGCATTGAATCACAGTTAGGGCACTCGGTCTCTAAAAGGTTCTCCATCACTAAATACAGTAATACCTCGGATAACGAATGCCTCTGATAACAAATGTTTCCAATAGCGAATGGAAATTCCTGGGTATAGGGCTGCCTCACATAACAAATGTTCCCTATGGGCTGCCTTGGATAACAAATGTTTCATCATGCCTTGCAAAAAGTATACCCAGGATGCATTGCATCTCCTATAGTTTGTGGAGGGGTGGGAGGAGTTAGAGCGTTTTTTTCAAGGTGTTTTGGAGCCATCCCGGACATTTTTTGCTGAGGGATTTGGACCTGTTGAACTTGGAAACGTAGGGAGCTGAGGTTTCCTTGCTTTTTGCTGTCTGTTTCCATGGCTTTCCATTGCAATGCGGAGGGGTTTGCAGATAATCGTCCTGGCTTTTCTGTCTTTCCATTACTTTCCACTGCAAAATGGAGGGTTGAGCTGAGGAGGGTTTGCTGAGAAACATCCTGGCTTTTTCCCCTGTTGTTTGTGGGAACAACTGGTTCCAGCACTGCAAGCCTTTAAAGTGCACTTTATAAAGAGGTCTGCCATGGCATTAAAGCAATTCCTGAAACTGAGCAAGATTTCCAAACTGTTTTTGATATCATATTGGGCATACACAAGCCCACAAAAATCTGTAAAGCAGCAATTCTATAAAAAATTCTATAAAAATTCTATAGAAAACAATGCCAATTTGGCCACATTAGTCTATCTCAACGGCAATCTTTCTCCCAACCCCAACAACTTCCTATTTTAAAATATCTTTCCAATGATACATTGTGTCCTTTTAAGGAGAAAGGCTATGTATGTATGTATGTATGTATGTATGTATGTATGTATGTATGTATGTATGTATGTATGTAT
>JAHTLZ010000379.1:20938456-20948787 GCA_023846285.1 Phrynocephalus versicolor | reverse complement strand
AATAAATAAATAAATAAATAAATAAATAAATAAATAAATAAATAAATAAATAAATAAATAGCTTTGTTACATTAAAAAGGGCTCAGCATGTCAGAAAAAAATAATTCCACTAGCTTTGTTTTTTTCCAAGGTATTGTAACACTGAAGGCTTTGACCTACTTATGCAAACATAACTAGTATGTGGTTTTTGAAAAGTCAAAAGCCTCTCATTAACTATTTATGTGGCTTATTTTGGTATTCACTGCTTACATTTTTCTTCTGAAGTGGACAGAAGAAAAGTGATGACAGCTGAGAGAAATAAGGCCCAGATAAGGGTGAAAAAAAATTGAGCAAAAGCTATATGAGTATGGTGTTTAACAATTATAAGCAGTGTTTTTGACAAACATTGAAAGCTGCTTTAAATTAAGTTAAAAACATCATTCATTCAAGCTCAGAACTGACTACAGTTAAAGTTCTCCACATTTTCAGGTAAGAATTTCTCTGTACTCCATGTAAAGATGATGTGATTCCACAGGGGACTTTCTGCATGAAAAGAATGCAGTCTGAAATAGAGCTATAGCTGTAATGCCTCTTAATGTAGATTTTTTTAAAAACTGGTGTTGAGAAATTATATTATTGTAGCCAGGTACCTTGTTGCAAAAGCCCTAGAAACAACATTACAAAAATAGCATTGCTCACAGTTACTCATTTAGATGTTTCAGCATTTTCAGCCACTATACTTGCCATGGCAACTGTGCCCCTATCTACTGAAAGCATAAGAAACATCAATTCTTCCTCCTCATTTAGGTCAAGAATAGCTCCGCAGTTGTGTGGCGCTTCCCTGGGTAGCCAGCTCCAACCAGGGAGAGGAGGAAGGCTAGTAATTGTTTTGTTTCACCAGGCACAATTCTCCTTGTATTCAAGACAAGAAAGCTTCCCATTGGCTCCTCTCACAGGATCTGGACGGGCAGGGATTCTTGGCTCTTCGGAAGCATGGCAGCCAACATACATTATTTCTCAGAACCAGAATAGTACATTCTCCAGCAGATTTTCATACAGGAAAGGCCAGCGCAAGGCTTCCTTGACCACCCACCCAGCATAACATACCTACATCACTAAGGTAAGGACATCACCTTCCTGACTTTTCTAGAGGAGAGGCCAGCAGAGGGTTTCCTTGGTCACGAATAGACAGAGACATCTGAAGCATTACTATGAAGGCTAGCTGCCTTTCTAGAAAACAAGTCCAGTTAAGGACTGGTTTGGCTCTAGCTGGCTAGAGATACTGTCAGAAGCAACCATGTTATCACCTTTCCAGCAGGAAAGCCAAGTTATCACGTTTTAACCACAGGAAAGCTTTTGGGAGAAGGGTACCTATCTTGGAGAGCAAGAAAGGCAACTTCTTGTAGAAAATTCACAAACAGAAGCCTGGACTTGGCTGGCAAAAAATGTAGATACCAACTAGTATATTAATACAAAATACTGTACTATATCTAAGCACACTGAGAACCTAAGAGATACACCAAAGCTATTAGTGTCGTAGCACAGTGGTTAATCATTTACATAACAGTTTCTACTTTCTACTTCAATACAACAGTTTCTAGTATCTCTTCTCACTTCGTATTCTTCCTGACAGGGAACCCCCCCACCCCCAATGAACGTCTGAACCAACCTTCCCTCTAATTTTCTGGAGCGCTGAGCAGGGACCCACCCAGAGAGCACAAAGTTCTGACTGTGATGTGACCAGAAGAAAATGGGCAGCCCCGGTCCAGCACTGCATGGTCATGCAACCATCCTTCTTAAAGAGAATGTTGCTTTGAACACATTAACATATAAAAGAGAAAATATGTGAAAAGCCAGAAAAGGGTTACCTAAGCCTTCCAGTTTCATAGACAAGGGAACTCAAAAAAAATCTATAATCAGAAATTACCAATTTAAGAGGCATTGATTATGCTAATTCCCCTTCCCAAATAATTTACTTCTTTAGATCAGAAAATGGAGTAGGAACTGGTAAACCACTCCAGTATTTCTGCTAAGAAAATCCATGGACACGGGGTCACAAAGAGTCAGCCACAACTGCAACAACACAACACACACACACACACACACACAAATACAGAGAGAGAATGAGAGAGAGAGAGAGCAGTTATTCCCAACCTTGAGTCCCCAAATGTTCTTGGACTACAACTCGTAGAAATCCTAGTCAGCATAGCTTTTGGTAAAGGCTTTTGGAGTTTCAGTCCTAGACTGGAATCACTGATATAGACAGATTATGATTCAAAAGTAATTGGTACTGGAGACATAAGACTAAGTACAGATAAAGAATGCCTCGGATAACAAATTTTTCGGATAACAAATGAAAATTTCCAGGTATAGGGCTGCCTTGGATAGCAAATGTTCCCTATGGGCTGCCTCGGATAGCAATGTTTCATAATGCCTTGCAAAAAATGTGTACCCTACATGCATTGCAGAATACCTAGTTTGTGGAAGGGTGGAAGGAGTTAGAGCATTTTTTCATGGTGTTTTGGAGCCATTCTGGACTTGTTTTGCTGAGGGATTTGGACCTTTCGAACTTGGTAAGATAGGGAGCTAGCTTTTATTAATCTTTGCACTGCTTTTCTTTGCATTTTTGGCTGGAAGAGGCTGAGGTAGTATTGCTAGTTTCATTTCTCCGTGTTTGCAGTCTTTTTTCATTGCTCTCCAGGCACTGGAGTTTTCTTCCTGCTTATGTTTGTTTGTTTGCATTTTTCCCCATTGCACTTTGGGTGGGAGCAGGCTGGGGTAGTGTTGCTGGTTTCTCTTGTCCATGTTTGCATTGCACTGCAGTGGGATGTTCTGGAGGGTGTTCCAGTACTGCAAGCCTTTAAAATGAATTTTATAAATAGGTCTGGAATCATCCCTCAGCTTTTTTTTGTCCTTTTTTTTTACCTCCGGAACAGATTAATCGGTTTCCCATTCATTTCAATGGGACACCATGTTTCAGATAAAAAAAATCAGATAACGAATTGCCTCTGAGAAAGAATTAAATTCATTATCAGAGGTACCACTGTATTCCATGTGGCTACGTATGATCAAACAAGTTATAGAAGGACAGCCTACATGTCACACATATCTGCCCCATTTGGAAAATATGTATTAACTGAATAATCATGAACTTCATAGCTTAACAGTAAAGGTCAGCGGAAAGACAGCGGTTCCTTGGTTTACAAGCATAAGCCATTCTAGAAGCATGCTCGTAAACCAAAATAGTGTATCAAAGCAAATTTCCCCATAGGAAATAATGGAAACTTACCTGATCTGTTCTGGGGTCCCAGTTTCAATAATTTCCTATGAGGGAATTTGTTTTGGCTGAGAGCTGCAGCATCCTCTGGAGCTCGCCCTGGTCCCAGCGCTACCCATGCTGCAGAGGCCGCAGCAAGGCAGTGCCAGGCTCAGGGCATGCTGCGGAGGCCATGGATGGGCAGCGCCAGGCCCAGGGTGAGCTCCAGAGGCCCAGTGCAGGCTCATCATGCAGCCCAGAAGTGACGTCTGGTCGGCAGTGGGCCCCGGAGGCCTGTTCTAGGTGCAGCCAGGCTTGCAATGAGCTCTGAAGGCCTGTTCCAAGCCGCACGGGGCCCGTGCTGTGGTGAGCGTTGCTCGCAAACCAAAGCAAGGCTCGCAAACCAAGGTAAAATTTTACTAAAATTTTTGCTCGGTTTGCAAAATATTCGCAATCCAAGGTACTTGTAAACTGAGGTACCACTGTACTTTCTTTAGGGCACACCTAACACTGCACTCCAGCTATTATTTCTTATACCCAAGTAATCATGAGAAGATTATTAATGGGCACAGAAAACAATGTAACCACTAGACAAATATTCACTGCAGCTTCACATTAAGAAACAAGCAAGAACTGTCATACTGACTCAAGTTATCTCCTCTCAAATAGGGTAGGTTTGATTCAAATGAAATTGGTTTAAACTACAAATTTTAAAAAAGATTTTTTTCCAATTTAATTTTTTAAAACTATTTTTACTTAAATCATGATTTAAATCAATTTAGTTTTTTTAAAAAATATTGACTTTTATCCATCATTCTCCAAACAGATGATTCTTGATACACGGGCATAAAAGGCAACATTAAGTGGGTACATGTGTGCATGGAGGACTACTTGTACAATGTTGTAAAAAAACAACAGTCCTAGTATATGTTATCACTTTGTTAGCCTTATTTTGGATTTCAGCCACAGTTTTAATTACTGTTAATCACTCTCATGCTCTGCATCTTAAAAGGTTTTCATCTTTTCAGCTGAAAACCACCCTGGAGGTTCTGGCATAAGCTTTTTATAATGAAATATGTTTCAACTGGATGTAATAAACACATGGATACAGCCTACAGATGAACCTGCAGCATTGACACCAGTCTAGCATCTCTTCATCCAACTGTTTCTCAAACTGATACTTTTCTTGAACCATGACAAACTGCTAAACAGACAAGAGGCATGAGTGTACTACAAGCAGAGTACCTCTGCCTAACTGGTGTCCCTCAACCTTGTATAATTCAGGCCCATAATAATGTCATACTACCTGCTTCAACCCTGTTCAGAAGATAGCTTTCGGAGATGAAGATGGAAAAGGAGAAGTCCTTCAGGAGAAGACAGGTGGCAACTCTACTCAGCTATTCAAAACTCACTCCACAACACATTTTTCTACAGCAAAGGGATCACCACTCCCCAGAGCCAGTTCGCAACCTAGTAAAGCTGATTAATAGCCAGCTATATTGTGTATTTGCTATCAATCTCTTTTTATGAGCTCTTCATAAATGCATTAAAAAATTGAGTACGAACAATGCTCTTTCTTGATTTTCTGAGAAGGATTTGAAACATTGGAACTGTTCTAGAGCCCCAAAGAAAATCCTGGTGTTTCTTAACTGCCTGAAAAATGCCATGGAATTGAGAAATGTGGGTAGAGATCTCTATGCTAGCTAACAGTCTGCTTATGAGGGTGCACTGTCTTGCTTGCAACATATTAACATCAAAATTATAAATCCCTAACAAAGTATGCTTTACACCCAATAAAATATTTCTCGACCATTTGCCATAACTTCGAATTTTAACTTAAAATTTTAAATATCTTGGGGCATTTGTTGAAAAATCCTCCAGACTATGAGGGCTATGCATGTTTTAGTAAGATTTCAGCTCATATATATGATATGATCAGAAATGCTGCATACAGCACCAACATTTCATACTCATCACTCCCTCTACAGCACTACTTTGACTCTAGTGATTGTGTTCAGAAACTTTCAAATAACTGGATTAGATTTTGATTTAGTTTGACTTTTTGATTCTGAGATGCATGCATCGATGAGGGTAAAACTGGTTTCAATGTACACTTTCATAACAAAAATGAGAATGAAAATCATACTTTTATAAGAGCAGTGACTAAAGTCCTAAAATGAGAACATTTAAGTTCTCTTACTAAGAAAAGGCCTTCCCACAAAATTAACATCATATGCTTTTTCTATTGCTTTCAGGAACTACTGTAAATATAAGCAGTATGTAAACTAAAAACCTGAAGCTAATTACAGATTAGGTGGACTAATGGACTAAATCCAACATCAGTCATATCTAGAGGGGGCCCATAACATTTTGTTTATTTGTTTCCCTCTAGCCCTACGTTGGAAGAGTTTAGGATGAGGTTTGGATTAGACAAATGGTATATAAGAATTATAAATTCAGCAAACTAAACAAATAACATGACAAAACACAGATCAACAGAGTAGAGCCAAGATATGGACTCCCAAAACTTGGTTGGAGAGGGAAGTTTAACTTGTTGTTGAAATTAAGCAAATGTCAGTGACAATTGGTGAATAAAGGGGACAGCAGAGCACAACTTGGGTGCCTTCACAGGATACAGTGGTCCAAGCAATGGGAAAGAGAGGGAGTTCAATGGATGAACAGATTTATACGGATGAAGCTTTTCCTGTATCATCACATATAGCACAAGTCCAACAAATTGCAAATGAGTATTCCCTAGGCAGACCTTATGTTGGATTTAGCCCACTGATCTAGCCACAAAAACATTGTTGTCCACTGCATACTCAGTCATGTTATTGCACTGAAGATACAAATTAGTACTCACTGCAGCACAGGTAACTCTGACGTAATCATTCTGTAGCCCACTATGCACTGTTAACAGAACCAAATGAGTATCTTGAAGCAGTGTCTTTATCAGTCAATGCTGTTGTAAATAATTCAAAGTAATCTCCAAATCCAGCCTACAAATAAAACAAAAGCTAGTTAAAATCACAATCTTAAAATGAAACAGTACATTTAACACAACAAAAAGCTATCAAGAGTCATTGGATTGGTCTCAGTTGGAATCTCTTCTGTTTTTCCAATAATTTTTAATGTACAAAATAATTCTGAATGTACAAAAGCAGCAGCATTATTTCTTAGCATTATAATCACATCTTCATATGAACAACACATTTTACTTCATTTGCATAATCTAGACTCTACTCCATTTCAGAAGAGACAGGAAGATTAATCTACATAGTCTATACAGACCTCAATGGATCCCCATAAAACCAAGATCTCGATCTAGTGATTGTTTGTCCTTGTTTATCAAACCTTTTAAAAAGGGTTATATAAATACATTGTTTCATAATACATCATTGCAAGGCATAATCACTATTCTATGAGAGATTGGAGCTGTAGCACACTTAGGCTAGCACTATCATCACCTAGGTCTTAAAAATAATGAACACTGCCACAGTAATTTTAAAACACATTAAATTAAGGCCTCTGTATAGCGTATAGGGAAGCATGCTCTAGTCCCATAAAAAGGGTGAAGAGAGATGGGGAAGTTATCATCCATCAACTTCTGCTAATGCAATTGTTAAATTATGAGTTTTTCTCCAATATTAGCGAACTGTTGGATGCTACCAATAAAAATGCAAGTATAAATTGACAATTCTGACTGCACTTTCCTTCCTCTCGAGACAAAAGAAGCAACAATAGCAACACTAACAGGATGGGAAAAATAAAGAAGGGTGGACTCCAACTAGCACCAATCTTGAGTTCATTTTTCTTGTCACTATTTCTTGTCACTATTTCTAACAGTCAAATTACAATAGGCAGCTAGCCCAATCACAGGTGGCATGACAATTTAAGTACAGTTTGATTCCAGAAATTTTGAAGCCATGAGGAAAAATAAACCTTTGGAAAAAAATTGAAAATTTGAGGAGGATGGAACATTTCCCCTGTTTTCTCTCATAGTTTTCAGAAATATTACATCTCTGTTCCAACTTGGGGACCCGGTTTTCATAATATCCTATGGGGAAATTTGCTTTGATATACAGGAGTTGCAAAGTGTTTTCAGGGAGGGGGGGCGGCTACGGATAATCTCATATGTGTTGTAGCCCTTGTTAAAGAATTTATTCCTTGACCTTTCAGAGCCAGATGGGAAAATGAGTGTGTATGTGCAATATCAGAACAGAACAGAACAGAACAGAATAGAGTTTTTATTGTCATTATGCATATGCAAGATATGCACAACGAAATTAGGGTGCTGTTCCACTACACACTCTAAACAAGGAACTATACAAAACACATAAAACACCATGCAAGATATTAAAAACTCTTAAAACCACTTACAAAATTTAAAACACTACTTAAAAACTGATTAGGATGGTACTAAAACTGTCGCATTTAACTTAGATACCGCACTGGGATAAAAACTGTTCTTTAGTCTATTTGTCCTTGACCTAAGAGTCCTATATCTCCTGCCAGACGGCAACAGTTCAAAAAACTGGTGGCCAGGATGTGAAGGGTCTCTCAGAATTCTAGATGTCTTCCTTAAGCATCTAGAGTTGTATAATTCTTCCAAAGGAGGAAGAGGACATCCCACTATCCTCTTAGCAGTGTTTATAACCCTCTGGAGTGCTCTTATATCTGCCACTGTGCAACTGACGAACCAGACACAGAGGCAGTAAGTGATAGTGCTTTCTATAAAGCCCCGGTAGAAGGCTACCAACAGTTTCTTAGACAGTTGTTCCCTCCTGAGAAGTCTCGGAAAATATAATCTCTGTTGGGCCTTCTTAACCAGTGCTTCAGTGTTGGTACTCCAGGTCAAATCCTCCTGTAGAATGACTTCTAAGAACCTACTGTCCATCACCCGCTCTACACAAACTCCATCAATAATCAAGGGCTCAGTGTCTGATTTCCTTTTTCGATAGTCCACTATAAGCTCTTTGGTCTTATTGATATTTATTATCAGATTGTTAGTTCTGTACCACCGTAGCAGCCAATGCACCTCCTCTCAGTAGGCGGACTCATCCCCACCAGAGATGAGTCCCGCTACTGCTGTGTCATCGGCAAACTTGATGATGTTATGATTTTATTTTCAGGATGAGTATGAGTGCAGTCTGAGGTGTAAATACTGAACAGTAGTGGACTCAGCACACAGCCCTGTGAAGTACCCATGTTGAAAGTGAGGGCTGACAACATGTGGTCACCTAATCTGACCCTCTGTGAGCGATTTGATAAGAAATCGATGATCCAGGCATAGATGGAATGACAGAAACAAAGGTCCTTAAGTTTAGATATCAGCTTGTGGGGTATAATTGTATTGAAAGCAGAGCTAAAGTCCACGAAGAGCATCCTTGCATAGGTCCCCCGCAGCTCCAGATGGGTAGGAGCAGTGCGCAAGGTACTATCTATAGCATCTTCTGTGGATCTGTTTGCTCTGTAAGCAAACTTATATTTATCAAACGTGCCCGGGAGGCAAGAGATGATATGCTGGTGGACTAATTGTTCCAGACACTTCATTACAATGGAGGTAAGTGCCACTGGTCTATAATCATTTAAGCTGTTAATAGATGGCTTCTTTGGCAGTGGAACAATAATGGAGGCCTTCAGACAAGATGGAATAGTTGACTGGGCTAAAGACCTATTAAAAAATTCATTAAAACCTCCAGCCAACTGGTCTGCGTACTTCCTAATCACCTGACCAGAAATGCCATCAGGTCCTGCAGTTTTCCTTGGGTTCAAGATGTTTCTCACTTCCTACGTCTCAACAAGAAGGAAGGGATTAAACTATGCTGATGGCTGTAATGTAAATACCTCTGTTCTGTCTCAAATCGAGCAAAAAATTGTTGTTCTTCAGCCAAAGAAACATTTCCAGCAGAAGGGGCAGCATATTTAGATCTATAACTAGTGATTTGTTGAACCCCTTGCCACATTTGCCTCACATTATTATTACTGTAAAAACAAGCCTCAATCTTCTTCTTATAATCCACCTTTGCTTTTTTAATGCCTCTCCTGGTGGGGAGGAAACCTCTCTGGACTAGAAAGAGGGTTGAATTCATTTATGTTTACACCTACCCGAGAGTCATGAAACAACCCCTTTGTTACTTCTGTTGATACTGTTCCTGTTGAGACCATTAAAGATAGTGCCTCCACAAGTATGGCAGAAGATAATAAAAGAGACATTTTGTTGAATAAAAACGCTTCTTTATTGAATAAAGGGGGACAGGGTGTTTGTCGAGGTGACGCACCCCACAATAGACAATAGGACTGATTAGGTCTGTTATTTCTCATCTTCATGCTTGTTATTTATTTTTTATTTATTTATTAAATTTATATACCCCACCATCTAGCAACACGGTTTACAAGCTATAGAGAAATATCAAAATACAAATCATGAATAATAAACTATACCGTGGGTATACAATATAACATGATAAAACATAATCACACGACAAATCAAATGATATCAAAACAGAGAGCAAGATGGCTTAAAGACGAAGCAAGGAAAGATAAGAGCAAATACATAGAATGAGCAAATAACCAGGGATATTTCTGAACACAAACCCAACCTTAAAACTGCGGATTCTTTAGACACTGGCCAAAATCCTATTATTTGCAGCAACACACACAATGTAAATCTCTCTGTCAAATTACCACAAGTTAAGATGTTACATAAGACCTTTCATTCCAAGCAAGCTTTCCCATAATTACTGGCTGCCTGAGTGGGGCTCTCAAACAGATTCTTATGCCTTACTACATCGAATGAGCTTTGATGTTGCTCAATTTACCATATTTTGTTGTGGTATCTGTTTCATCCTATTAGCATTTGCATATTAATTCTTTTTAGCTTTAAATATTATCTTTGAATGGCAGAAGTTGCCTTGGGTCCTCCTTAGGAAAAATGCAGGACATGTATGTATGTATGTATGTATGTATGTATGTATGTATGTATGCATGGATGGATGGATGGATGGATGGATGGATGGATGGATGGATGGATAGATAGATAGATAGATAGATAGATAGATAGATAGATAGATAGATAGATAGATAGATAGATAGA
>JAHTLZ010000379.1:20924693-20938446 GCA_023846285.1 Phrynocephalus versicolor | reverse complement strand
AGATAGATAGATAGATAGATAGATAGATAGATAGATAGATAGATAGAGTGGACCCTTGTATAACATACAGCTTGTATAACATAAAATTTGTACAACATAAAAAATTCCGGAGATAGGGAAAATTTGCTTAACATAATTGTCTATGGGGCAAATCTGTACAAGATAAAAATGGGATCACTCTGTTTTTAATGCATTCCTATGGGAATTTGTATAAAGGAAAATTTGCTTAACATAATTTCATTTGGAACGAATTAATTCCTTTATACAAGGTACCACTGTAGATAGATAGATAGATACATAGATAGATAGAGGCATTTCTAATAACTTATTAACTTCTGGCACTGGTTGACAAGACTGTATTATACAGGCATAAGAATTCCATTGAGATTTAGGTTAACCTTTATTAGACAGAAAAGGATTAACCTAAGCAATCTATACAAAACCCTGAGTAATCTATAAATAAACCTGAGTTCCCAATCCAATAAATGCTGGACCATATTTACAACTGAAACAAACAAACAAAATCCCTGTACGAATATATTGCCTCTTATATAAGATTAGAATTTATCATCACTATTCCACAATATGGTCTCTGAACTGAAACACATTTTAAACTAAAATTATAATCACATAGGTCACATAATTCTAAAATACTAAAATTTGAATAATGCAACCATCCATGGTTCCATTCATTTCTCAGAACGAATTGAATAACTGCAATAACAATATCTTTATGAAATTCCTCCTAAAGTACTGACACAAAGAGCAATTCTAGGTGACTAGATAAATTTCCACCAGTGGTTAGGTTAGATGCAGTGTGTTAAGGAGCTTCATTACTAAAAGAATGTCAACTCTAGAAGCTCCAACATCATATGTGGAAAATTCAGTAGGCAAGAATCTGACACCAGCTTTTTCCGCTGGTGAAATACATGTGAAGGCCCCAAAACACAGCATCCTGGTAGCAGGGCAGGTTTGGGTCCATAATGCCCTTTAATCTATTGGCTCAAAAGCCCCATTCATGCACCAAAAGACAGCATGATTACAGATTTTCTCTCTTTCAGCCTTAGGCTGGCATAATTAATTATGTCTGGGGTTGATTAGGGTGGCACAGGGGAAAAATAACACAATACAAGAAGAGGTAAATTTGGTCTCCCAGAATGCACCAGCAGAACTTTGGAAGTGCAAGTGATCTTTCACTTTGCATCTGCCGTACAATTGGAATTCAATCATGCTATCTGTTTGTCTTATGAAATCAGGCAAACAAATAGCATCAAAGAGTCAATGCAATTAAGGAAAATAAAAAATATAATTACTAGGTAAACAAAACAGCTAGCAACAAAGTATATAATGCAGACTATCTGTTCTTATTCCAGTTGATGGGGAGCATCCTTGCAAATACATTATTCTGCACTGGGGAATAAAGCAATTCTACTAACATTTAACATTCCATAGATGAATTTACGATCACTGCTGAAATAATGCTTATTTGCATCATAAATCTGAGGTTTCAGGGTTTTTTTGGTAGTTTAAATATTTCCCCCTTCTTCATCAGACATATTAGCGTGCATTAACAGCCAAATCATATATATACAACATTGCCTGTGACCTACTAGCAAGTTGCTATAGCAACCACTGCTTTCTGCAATACATGTTATGCATTTTAAGTACCAACACAGTGAGTATAACATGCCTGTCATTAGCAAGCACATCTCATAATAACTCAAAATGTAAGATTCACCAAGAAAAAGGATCTGTTATATGAAAATCATCTGGAGTGTTGTACTTGACATAAATTTGAATATTAGGTTCTAAGCTAACAAGAAAGATGAATTGAAAGGACTCCAAATGAGTTAATATTCTACATATCTACATTAGTAGGAAGAGACTTGTGCTTCAATAGGATATCTGGAAATAATTCAAATCACTGCACTATTGATTGCAGATAGCGGTAACCTTACAATCACATTTGAAAGGTAACCATTCCTGCTCACAGCCTGAACAAATGCAGAGGGTTTGGTTATCTTCACATGTGACTCGAAACCATAATTCAATATTCAGTTTAGAACCTGCATAACTCTCCAAGCTTCTGCCAAGAAGAATCAATTAGTCTTCAGATCTGCTACAGCCGATTCCTGCTCTTTTAAATTTGAACATTTAAGAACTGTGATTTAATATAAACCTTAAATTGCTAAAAAGAAATGTTACCAAAATAGCATCAGAAGTGTGTTTATTAATAACAACAAAAAAGTTCATTCTACATTGTAGTCACTTTTGTACTGTTAGCAAGAAGCTTTTAATGAGCAACTATCTGCTGCTTTATTCCTTTCCCAAACTGGTTGCTTGGAAAACAGAAGAGAGGAGGGGCGGTTTGATCATCATGGCACTTTATAGGGTCACACTTCCATTCATACACTTAACTGCAGGTTTTGTTTTACTTTGATATGCAAACATAACCAGCAGAAAGTGTTCACAGGTTTAAGGAAACTTAATGAGTTGATACGATTTTCTGCCCTTCTAATAAATTACCACAGCCAAAGTCAAAGTTGATGACGCCTGAACTCATAAATAATCATATTCTCTTATTGCACCCAATTTGCTCCATTTCCCACATACTCCAAAACAGGAACGATAGTCCTATAACAAAATGTCATCCCTCTGAACTATGGGGAAAGAAATCTAATTTATAACTGAAGCATAATGTAGTCATGTCATGATTTGCTCATGAAGTTGCTAATGTAAAACTGTTTTGCATCTCTTCACAAGAACCTTTACTGAAATCCATCTAAATATTAAGTTAGTTTTATTTCATGTATTTCTATTCTTAGCTGAATACTTCCTTTGAAATCAACTCAAGTATTTTAATAACCAGTACATTCATTTCCCAAATTGCTCAAAAATTAGGTTAAAAATTCTTCCTTTAGACAACGTATCTTCAATGCTCTAAGAAAACTAATGCCGTTCTGTCAGCTGCTTCAGTTTTGGCATGGCTGGCAGGGCAGCGTTCTTCCATCCTTTGATCCATATAACTCAAACCAACAGGTTGAAACAGGGTTTTCTGAACATTTGGGTGGATGGGTGCATGGCTGGTGGGTGGCCAACAATTTTTTTCAGTAGACTGTCCTGGTTTCTTGGTTCTAATTCCTGACACTGGTGCAAGGTCTCTTTGTAAAGTCTCTTGCTCTTTGGTTCCGTTCACTTTGAAGGTAGAACTTTGTCCTGTGGAGCTCTTATCAGAAAGTCTACAAAGCCCCTGGTCCATGGCTCTCTGGTCTTCAGATTGCTCTCAAGAATGAGAGTCCATATGGTCACAGTGAGGGCAGGTGAAGGATCTCCCTTCAGGGAACTGTGCCAGTTCTGGTTCCTTGGGTTCTTTTTCCCGCTGCTCTCTCAGCACTGACACTATCACTGTTTCTTCCTGCACCAGCTTTGGCTCTGCACTGTAACAGGATCTCCAGGTTTCTGCACAGACATCTTTTCATGCTCTTATCAAGATAAGAGATGATACAGGAACATTGGGTACTCACGCTACCTCATTTGGCACCATTAATTGCACCAAAGCCTGTCTCCTGGAATCTTAGCTGTAAATGTAGTCCCACTCCCCTAGGGGCTCAATTTCTTTAAAAGGTCCAGTTTTCCAAGGCATCCTCCCAGTCACTCTCCTCAGAATCCTCTTCCCTTGGTTCTCTCAAGATTTCTCTTAGGACACTCTAGAACCTGCCTCTACATCTTTCTTCATAGGCTTCTCCTTCTCAAGTCCTACCCCCTTCTCAGGGTCTGTCTGACAGCCTGTCTCCTTTCTCTTAGGAGTGTGTCCTTTCTGTCACAATATGTAAAGTTGACAAAATATATGTATTGTATATTTAACAGAAAGAAAAGAGAATTGTAAAATGGAGGCAGTCAGAAACTGCAGTCTCATGATGTTAGCCACAAGTGCAGGCGAATTAGAAATCACCAGCAGGTTAAGTGATTTAGCACAGGTGGAATAGTTAATAACATCATGGTGCATCAGAATGTGATTGGTTGTAAGTCATGTCTGATGGGATCTAAATGTGTATATAAGCACTGAATCATAGAATCATAGAGTTGGAAGAGACCTCATGGGCCATCGAGTCCAACCCCCTGCCAAGCAGGAACCCCTTCACAATATTTTCGACAGATGGCCATCCAGCCTCTGCTTAAATACCGTCAAAGAAGGAGACTCTACCACCCTCCGTGGCAGCATATTCCACTGCCGAACAGTTCTAACTGTCATGAAGTTCCTCCGAATGTTCAAATGGAATCTC
This sequence comes from Phrynocephalus versicolor, assembly GCA_023846285.1. Lineage (NCBI taxonomy): Eukaryota > Metazoa > Chordata > Lepidosauria > Squamata > Agamidae > Phrynocephalus > Phrynocephalus versicolor. The sequence continues at coordinate 20,934,163 of JAHTLZ010000379.1, read as the reverse complement.
TTTTCCTGTAGTTTGAAACCATTGCCCCGAGTCCTAGTCTCTGAAGCCATGGAGAACAAACCTGTTCCCTCTTCAATGTGACATCCTTTCAAATATTTAAACATAGCTATCATATCCCCTCTCAGTCTTCTTTTTGATAGGCTAAACATTCCCAGTTCCCTAAGCCGTTCTTCATAAGACATCTCTTCCAGGCCTTCAACCATCCTAGTCACTCTCCTCTGCACCCGCTCGAGGTTGTCAACGTCCTTTTTAAACTGAGGCGCACAGAACTGGACACAGTACTCCAGGTGGGGTCTGACCAGAGCAGAATAGAGTGGCACTATCACCTCCCTTGATCTAGACACTATGGTTCTGTTGATGCAACCAAGAATCGCATTGGCTTTCTTAGCCGCCGCATCACACTGCTGGCTCATGTTCAATTTGTGGTCCACCAAGACCCCCAAATCCCTTTCACAGGTACTATTCTCTAGCCAAGTGCCCCCCATCTTATATCTGTGAAATTCATTCTTTCTACCTAGATGTAGCACCCTACATTTCCCTCTGTTGAAATCCATTCCATTAGCTTTGGCCCAGACTTCTAATCTGTTGAGGTCCTTTTGGATTTTCACTGGCTTGTATAATGTTAAATGGGACTGTTTATGGTGAGAAACAGTACCCCACACTCTGTTGATTGTATTGTATTGTATATATTGCTTGGTGTTATGCTGTTGTATATTTGCTGTATATATGGAATATAAGAGTTTTACTCTAACCCATGTTTCTTTCTCTCTCTGTTTCTGAGTTCTGCTATACTTATAACAAATTAACTACACTTTATCTACACGTTACTGCTGCTGTGTTAGCTTACATTTGTATATATTCTGCTATACTCTGCCAGGATAAGATATTGTATACTCTGGGTTTGATAGGGTTATGGGCCCAGCACGCTTCCGCTGCACAGGCAGACTTCCTATCAGTCATGTGCTAATGGTACAGCAACTCCTCCCTCTCTCTTAAGAGGCAGTTTCATATCCCCAGGGCTGATGTGAACACAGAGATCTTTAATTTGGTCCTGCTCTCCTGGGAGTAGCACATGATAACGTGTCCTCCTTCCAGTTCCTGTGGAGGAGACCCTGCAGTAGGATCACCAAGAGACTGAGTGGGTTATGTGTATCATGAGTTGGGAGCTTAGCAGACCATCAAAAGAAGCATCCATGTCCCAGTCCTCCTCACACAGTTCTTTGTATATTTGAACATTACAACGCTACTAACTGAATGCATGTCATCATAGTAAACATTCCTACGTTGATGTTTAAATGTTAGCATCACTTGTGCTACATGTACTGTTTTTTTTTTTTTTACAAATGAGAGCTTACCAAGAAGACTTCTGTTACAATTCCCTGAACAAACCATTTCGGGACATCAAGATCAGAAGATGCCCTTGGCCTCCAGGCTGCGCGGTGGGCCTGTGCCAGGCCCAGTGCTGACCAGAAGCAGCCTCTGGGCCACTTAGTGCACCCACCCTAGGTTTCTGGGCCTTATCACGGGCCTAGTGCTGCCCAGAAGGGGCCTCTGGGCTGGTGGTGCACACACACCTGCCTCCAACTCTCAGTGCAGGCCTGGTGCTGGCCCGCGGAGGCCTGTGGCCCTAGCTGGAGGCCTGGTAGTGACCTCCGGTCCTTGCTGCAGGTTCTAACCACCGGGTCCTGGCCTATGCGGCTGCCGGTTCCTATATATCAACGCAAATTTCTTCATAGGAAACAATGAAAACTGGGTCCCCAGAATGAATCATTTGAGTTTTCATTACTTCTTATGGAAAAATTTGCTTTGATATGAGTATTTTGGTTTCTGAGCATGCTTCCGGAACGGATTAAATAAACCAACCAACCAACCAAGGTACTACTATATATAAATTGCTCCTAGATATGTCCCAGCATATCCCCAACTATAAATCCTAGAAGTTACAGAACATTTATTTGTTATGTGAAATCAAACAAATGGAAATCACGGCACAAATGATATGCAGCTCAAATATATTTTGGATACTAAATGCATCTATTGCTGTACAACAATATGTAGTTTTATCAAGTGAAATCTTCAGTAAATTCAAAAATGTTAAATGGACAGAACAGAGGCACTAGCAAAGAAATAAGCCGCTTACAAGATAATCATCTGGCAAGAGGTGTAGAAAAAGAAAAGGTTAAAGGCACATCAGGAAACAACAGGGAGAAAGGAGACCTAAAGCAAATTTTAAAGAGAGAAAAGAAATGACAGGACATTACAGCTAAACATGGAACTCTCAAGACCGACAGAATAGGGGGTGGGGAGGAGAAATCTCAATCAACTTTGAACTGTCACAGGAATTCAAATAATTTTTTTAAAAAACATACACCAAGGCTCTGATCAATAAGCACAAATTAAAACCCTTTCTTCCCTCATTTTGAGCTCAGAACATAGTAACTTCATCTTCTGAGAGACAGAGTGATTTCAGCAGGTTGAAATCCTGCTGCACAGCTCCTTGTGTACCACACAAAAATGCAGACCCAGACTAGAAATTCGCAGAACAGTACAGGTGCCATTTATTCACAAAGCACTTACGCATGTGTGCTGCACAATGGTTGTGCTGGAAAACATATGACAACTTGCACAACTGAACTGTGCAATCTCTGTTACCTAGGTATAGTGTCTGGCACACTTATGAAGGGACAACTTTATGCTACAAGAAGATGAAGATTTCAGCCAACAAATGAAACATGGAGCAAACTGTTTGAGATTTCTTTTAATAGCTAACAATATCTGGATCAGATGACAGACTCCATACATTATGCTGAGCTCTCTCATTTTCTTGGCCTGACATTTTGTATGACCTACTAGGAGCCTACCTGGTGAACTCATTAGCACATACAAAATCAATGATTCATGAACTTATTGGAGAGAAGAGGAAAACCTCCTTAACTTTAAAAACAAAGATCCATTAAGTGATCATCATCATCATCATCATCACAGAACTGCAGAGCAGGAAAGGACTCTATGGATCATTTGAGTCCAGCCTCTGTCAAAGAGGTACAGTGGGGAATCAAACTCAGAAACTCTGAGCTTTCCAGAAGTTTAATAATGTTATATTCTGCTTTTATTTAGTGGAAGGAATGTATAGATGTACTGTACACGTATTTCAGTAATTTTTTTAAAAAATGAGAAACTAATAACAATACTTATAATGTACTGGGATAATGTTTGAATTTTTTTCAGTTTGAATAATTTAAGTGATACATCATAGCTACTAAAATTCTTAATGACATCAACAAAGTCATTAAAACCAACCAGTAAGAATAACTCATATTAAAAATGGTTAGCAGCCAGAATCGAGGTAATTAGTTCATCCAGCCTACCTCTCTAGGCCTGGTGTTATTAAATGCCAGATTTCATCTGAATAAGATCTAATTCTAAAAGAGAAAGCAGATCTGGCTTGTATAATTGAAGCCTGGGTGGGAACTTAAGGGGGAGATGCCCTCTCCTTGTTCTTCCCTCCAAGATATTCCATCATACATCAGGGTAGACAGGTAGGGCAGGGGGTGAAGTTGCTAGGCTCTCATCCGTAGCTGGGTTTAGAGGCCCTCCACATGTCACTGGGGTCCAGGGATGGAGCAGGGATTATGATGGTATATTGTGCTCCCCAAAATCCAGCACTCTGCTTTCCAGAGCTGTCTGCTCTCATCTTGGCAACAATGGTTAAGTGTCTCAGGCTTGTGGTTCTGGAAGACTTCAACATAAATACCAAGGTGGAGCAATCAGGCCCAGCTCTTGAGGTCTTGGAGACCATGACCTCCTTAGACATGTACCAACATGTCAGAGGACCTCCACATACAGCTGGCCATACCCTAGACCTGGTTTTCTCTACTAGACTAAGGGATAATGATCCAAAGGTGACTGACCTTGTTTCACCCCCTCTATCATAGACAGATCACTTCATAAGAACATAACATAAGAACAGCCTTGCTGGAAGAGGCCACAGCCCATTCCGTCCAGCATTCTGTCTCACACAGTGGCTCACCGTTTGCTTCAGGGTATTCCCAAGCAGATGTCTTCACCTGCTTATGATTCCCTGCAAATACCATTAAGAGATATCCTGCTTATCTCTCCAACCCAGAGGTTGTCCTTAGGCATCCATAATGATAGCCATTGATACCCTTGTTCCCCATGAACATGTCCAATCCTTTCTTAAAGCTGTCAAGGCTGACAGCTGTCACCACTTCTTCTGGAAGTGAGTTCCACAGACCAATGATCCTCTGGATGAAAAAGTACTTTCTCTAATTTGTGTGAGATTTGGCACCCAAAAGTTTCATGGAGTGCCCCCTAGTTCTAGTGTTGTGCAATAGGGAAAACAGTTTTTTCTTATCTGCTTTGTCCACGCCGTGTATGATTTTATAAACTTCAGTCAGGTCACCTCTTAGGCACCATTGTTCAAGAGTGAGAGGCCAAGCCACCGCAGCCTCGGATGGTAAGGAAAGTGTTCCAGTCCCCTAATCATTCTGGTTGCCCTCCTCTGAACTTTTTCCATTTCCATAATATCCTTCTGGAGGTATTGTGACCAGAACTGTACACAATATTCCAGATAGGGCCTCGCCACAGATTTATACAGAGGCAAAATTACACTTGCTGACTTATTTTCTATACCCTTCCTAATGATCCCAACATTGAGTTTGTTTTTTTCACTGCTGTGGCACACTGGATTGACACCTTCATTGAGCTGGCCACAAGGACACCACGATCCTTTTCTTGGTTTGTTGCAGAGAATTCAGACCCCATCAGTTTATAAATGTAATTGGGGTTATTTGCCCCAATGTGCATCACTCTGCTCTTGCTAATGTTGAAGCTCATTTGCCACTGGTTGCCCACTCCCCCAATGTCAAGGGATCCCTCTGGAGCTCCTCACAATCTCGCTCTGTTTTTACTGTATAAATTTAGTGTCGTTGGCAAATTTGGCTACCTTGCTATTTACTCCTACAGTGGCACCTTGTATAACGGAGGGTTTGCATAACGAAAAATCCGTACAACGTAAAAAGTTTGGAGAACAACTCACTTTGCTGCCCCTGCTTTCACCCTGCTTTAGCTGTACCGCCGCTGCCCGCATGCGCCAAGGTCCGCCTGGGCGCAACATTCAAAAGGAGGCGGGCCCAGAGGGCGGCACCATTTGTGGTCTGGCAGCGAGAGCGACAACTCGGAGCAAAGCCAGCGCACACCCCAGCTGCAGCGCGGCTTTGCTGAGAGCGGGAAGCCTCCTTTAAAAAAAAAAAAACAACCTCCGTACTTGGAGCAAAGCCAGCGTGCACCAGCTGCAGCACGGCTTTGCTGGGAACAGGAAACCTCAGAGCGGGAAGCCTTCCGAATGGGGGGGGGGGACCTCGCTCAGAACTTGGAGCAAAGCCAGCGCTCACCAGCTGTAGCACGGCTTTGCTGAGAGCAGGGACAAGGCAGGAGGAGAATCCAGGGCGGGACCTTCCATCGGCACCTGCAAACACCCCCGGCTTGGGGCAAAGGGATTTCTCCTTCTGCACTCCCCTCCCCTCCCCATTCCTCCCTCCCTCCTCCCCCCTCCCCATTCCCCCCTCCCTCCTCGGCTCGGCTCTTAGTGGCGCCCACTCCTCCAGGAGGCGGAAGAAAAGCGGCTGGCCCAGACGCCTCATCATGAGGTGGCCCTCGCCGTCGCTGGTGCTGCTGCCGCCGCCAGCTCCCCCACCACTACCACCCACGAGGGAAACACCCGGAGGCAGCCCACAGGTGGCCAAGCAGCTGTGCGGGGCAGGGCCAGTTGTGGAGTCACCCGGGTGGGGTGAAAGAAGCACCAGCACTACCACCACCACCATCATCCTCACCCCTTGCTGTCTGCAGGCGACAACAATGACGAAGAGGATGATCCGCACCGGCTCCTGCAGCAGCTCAACCTCTCTGGTAACCTTAGTCTTGGCTATGCATTGGAACGGATTAAATATGTTTTCAATGCATTCCTATGGGAAATTGCAGTTTGTACAACAGAAAATTTGTATAACGTAATTTCATTTGGAACGAATTAATTACGTTATACAATGTACCACTGTACTTCTAGATCATTTACAAAGAGGCTGAAAAGCAGAGGTCCCAGTACAGAACCTTTACCTACCCCACTCTTTACCTACCTCCACTTGGAGAAGTGTCCATTTAGTGCTACCCTCTGTTTCCTATCGCTTCGCCAGTTGCTGATCCAGGACAAGACCTGTCCCTTGCTTCCATGACTGGCATGTTTATTCAAAAGCCTTTGGTGTGGGACCTTGTCAAAAGCCTTCTGAAAGTCCACATAAACAATGTCAACTGGATCTTCCTTATCCACATGCTTGTTGATACACTCAAAAATTCCAACAGATTAGTGAGGCATGATTTGCCCTTGCAAAAGCCATGCTGGCTTTCCTTCAGCAGCGCCTTCTCTTCTATATGCCTATTAATTTTATCTTTTAGGATGGTTTCCATCACTTTACCTGGGACACCTGTCAAACTGACCAGTCGGCAATTTCCTGGATCACCTCTGGCTCCTTTTTTGAAGATTGGTGTTACATTTGCTACCTTCCAGTTATCAGGCACAACACCTGATTTGAGGGAAAGATTATATATTTTGGCTAGGACATCTGCAATTTCATCAAGTTCCTTGAGAACTCGTGGATGGATGCCATCTGGTCCTGGTGATTTGTTAGTACTGTATTTAGTTTAACAAGACATGCAAGGACCTCCTCCCTGGTTATTTCTATCTGGCTTAATTCTTTAGTTTCCCTCCCTACAAAGATAGGCTCTGTTTGGGGCATGTGGTCTCTGTCTTCTTCAATGAATACTGAAGCAAAGAATTCATTGAGTCTCTCTACAATCTCTGTTTCCTCTTTAATAATCCCATTATCATCTAATGGTCCAATGGCCTCCCTAGTTGGGTTCTTACTTCTAATGTACTTAAAGAAGTCCTTGTTATTTCTTTGAGTGTTTTTAGCTATATGCTCCTCCAAATCTTGCTTTGTCGAAATCACCAGACTATCACTAGGGTCCAGCCCTTAGGGGTCCGATCGAAGAAGACACACACACACACACACACACGCATCTGGTGCCAACAGAACCAAAATGGCTTCCCGCTGCACCTCACGGGCAGGCTTTTATTTTGATACACAAGAGTAACACGACAGCAGCAACTGTGCTTTTAGCCAATAAGAGTACATGCTTTATAACATTGCCTTATATAGTACATCAGGCAACTATCACATGCTGATTATATAACCTATTCAGTGAGGAAAATGACACTAAGCTGACCATCTATCTAATGGGGTCCTACATGGCACTGCTTAGGCTAAGCATAACATTAGTACAGTGGACCCTTGTATAACAAACAGCTTGTATAACATAAAATTTGTATAACATAAAAAATTCCGGAGATAGGGGAAATTTGCTTAACAGAATTGCCTATGGGGAAAATCTGTACAACATAAAAATGGGATCACTCCATTTTCAAAGCATTCCTATGGGAATTTGTATAAAGGAAAATTTGCTTAACATAATTTCATTTGGAACAAATTAATTCCTTTATACAAGGTACAACTGTAACAGACTCCCACATTGCTTTGCTTTCCTTATTGTTGCCTTGCATTTGCTCTCCCAGAATTTATGTTTCTGCCTGTTGTCCTCATTTGGACAAGCCTTCCATCTTCGAAATGAGCTTTTGATCACTTCCTGAACAGCTCCTGTAAGCCACACTGGAGTCCTCTTGGACCTGGCAGTGCCCTTTTTCCTTTTGGGTATGTATTCCAATTGGACCTTTGTTATTTTTTGTGAGCAGCCTCCATGCCTCTTAGAGTGTTTGGGACTCTCTCAATTTTCCCTTTCAGCTTCTTTTTTTACTAGTTCCTTCATATTTGGGGAATTTCCTTTTTGAAATTTTAAGATCTCTGTGTTAGATTTTATGCATGATTTGCAGTCAATGATTAAGTTAAAAGTAATTGTGTTGTGGTCACTGTTCCCTATTGGATCAGTCACATTAACATTTTGCATCTGTAATCCAATCCACATACTGTATTTCCATTTTAGGAAGATTGCCCAGTTATGCCTCTACTTGGACATCAGATTTTTATCCACTGGTAGTCTTGAGACTTGACTACTGCAATGGTCTCTACATGGGGCTCCCTATGAGACTGGTGTGAATGCTTCAACAAGTTCAGAATGCAAAAGCCAGATTACTAATTGGGGTGAGAAAATATACATATATCTCCCCTGTTCTAGCCACTTTGCACTGGCAACCAATTCACTTCTGTGCCACTTTCAAGATAATGACTCTAACTTATAAAGTCCTAAACATTTTGCAACCTCGCTACCTGACTGAACACTTTCTTCCGCAGAGATCAGCCTATAATATTTATTCCTCCCAGATGTGGAGATTAAGATCATTAACCCTGAGAGGTTTTAAAAAACCCCACTAATAACCATGCCTTCTCAGCAGTAGCTCCATCTCTCTGGAATGACCTCCCATCTGAGATTTGGCTAGCCACCTCTCTGGAGTCTTTTAAGATATCATTTTAAAAACTGGCTCTACGTGCAGGCTTTTCCTGATCCAGTTTCAACTTAAAAGCAGATGTCTGACCTAAACTAATAAACCTGCTATCTTACTCTTATTTTTATTTATTTTTATTTATTTTTATACAATTTATATGCCGCCCACTACCCAAAGGTCTCTGGGCGGCTTACAACAGAAGTGAACAATTAAAACAAGCATTAAAATGTCAATAAAACAATAAAAACATTTAAATACAAAACCCTAAAATTGCCATCAGTACCCACAATCTATATTATGTCAGTTAAAAAACTTGTCAGTTATTTGTTGTGATATTTAAATGGTTTAAATATTGTGATATTTTTGTTACATAACTAAATAAGTAACATTTTTATGTTTCTGTGTGCTTAATTCTTTTGATTGTAATGTTGATTTGATGTTGATATTATCCATTTTACATTATAACTTTCACTGTTATGCATTTTTATTGTTGTTAGCTGCCCAGAGTGACCCGTTTGGCCAGAAGGGCAGGATAAAAATTCAATCAACCAATCAAACCTGGCATAAGAGATACAGTTTTGATTATGTAAGACAAAGAAGCAGCTTACCATGTGCCCTTGATAATATCGTTCTATAGTCATGTTGCTAGAAATGAAACTCTCTGGTGTGAACTGTTACCAGAAAAAGTCTCAGTAGAGATTTTATTCTTAAGGTTGAAAATGCAAATGCACACATGCATACAAACAGAGAGACCGAGAGATTACAAAAAGGACCATAACAAAAAAGTCATGCAACAACAACCTCATCTATCATCATAAAAAGAACAAGAAAAGAAAAGAAAAGAAAAGAAAAGAAAAGAAAAGAAAAGCAAGCAAGCAAGCAAGCAAGAAAGCAAGCAAGAAAGAAAGAAAGAAAGAAAGAAAGAAAGAAAGAAAGAAAG
>JAHTLZ010000379.1:20806816-20918978 GCA_023846285.1 Phrynocephalus versicolor | reverse complement strand
TAATAATAATAATAATAATAATAATAATAATAATAATAATAATAATATAGTTTCATGAAAATATTTCTAATTAATTTATATCTGTACTACTTTATAACTGACATCATGAGTTTGTTAATAACTAATAGATTCTATTGTTAATAACTAATAGACCTAATAACTTCAAGATCACCTGAAACCATAAATATTACCGGAAGGAGGAGTGTAGCTTGCTGCTATTTATGATGGAAACATGACTAGGGAGCTCTGCTGATCACCCAGTAAAATGAGTATTTGAGATGGGGGGAAAAACCAGTGCCACCACCCCAAAGTTAACATTAAAAACAGGAATGAAAAAGGCAGCATAAAGTGTCATGTGTGCATTTTTAAAGTGAAATCTGCTTAGAAGTGGCCTAGTATGTGAAGATAGAAAAAATAGATCCTGCCACAAATTGTAGCACTCAAGACAAGTAAAGAGAAAGGAAGCATAATATATTGCAACAATTAAAAGAGAAGCATAAAGTAATCTGGCTAAAGCGGTGCCAGCAATAGATAGCAGGCAAACAGTGCTAACAAGCCTTGACAACAGGGGGACAAAACCCAGCAGATAAAATTCTAGAAGTGACCACGGCACAAGAAGAATCAATGCATCTTCAGGATATGACAAGTATACAAGACAAGCCTTTCACAGTTTTTCAGAGCTAGAAGATGAAACTGATGCTGGAAAAAAAACTTACTTGGTTTAAACAGTAGTTGCCTAAATCTGAATCCACAGAGAATGATACTGAACAAGTCAAAGATTTGAGCTTTAAAATCAGAGCTGAATATGAGACATAGTGTTCAAATTTGCAAGGCACCATGTTAAAATGCAAATCCTACAGCAGTCAGGACACTCTGCAGCTCTATGAGAACAGTGGCACAGTGGTTAAACTGCAGCACTGCAGTGAAGACTGTTCATAACCTGGGCTTGATCCCAGGCTGAGATAGCCAGCTCCAGGTTAACTCAACCTTCCATCCTTCCGAGATTAGTAAATTCAATACCCAGCTCAGGGAGTGTGGGACAATGTGTAGCCTCTATAACTGGATTGTAAACTCCACAGGCAATTCTCTGAGCACTATGGGACAATATACAGTATAAGCAGCATACTGTACTCTGCTTTACTTTGCAATGTGAGGAAGCAAATATACTGGTCTTCCAAGATCTAGCAGGCCACAGATTAATACAGAGAAAATGCTTGAAACCATATACAATGCCTCATAGCAGCTGGGGTATGCTATGAGGTTACCCCTTCAAGCTGATGATGCATCACTGAGGACTTCTATAGTGTCTACAAGAGAACAACTGCAGGAAGTCTGCAACACACTAGATTTAGTCCTGCCAAAAGATGTGGGAAGGCAAGTAGTGAAACAAAGTATAGGTTTTCAAGATTTCAGCAAAAATACAATGTTAATTTTGTTGCAAAAACATAGTACACTGAAGAACTAATAGAAAATGCAAATCTCTATGTCAATACAGAAATAATTGGTGCCAGTTAGAGACAATTAAACAGAGGGATCTCACTGAAGGAGAATACCATGGTACCTCTACTTATGAGCAATTCGACTTAAGAGCAAAAAAACATAGGCGTTTTAACTGTTGCCTTACAAATTTTAGATGTGGTCTGCTCTACTTACATTTTATTATTTTTAATTTATTTTTATTTTTTTTAGATACAGCTGTTCTACTTATGAGTTGTTGGACTTATGAGCATGCATTCAGAATGGATTAAACTCTTAAGCAGAGGTATCACTGTAGTAAGAATTATACAGACCAAAATGACAAATGAGAATTTTACTTTATAATGTTAATATCTTGGGATTAGTTAGGAAGACTATTGTCATAATCTGAATTAACTCCCAAAGTACTTACATTGTAGGAAACCCATATCAAAGCAACTTTGAAAAGAACAATCAATGTAAAACTCTATGTGCTCAGCTATGCATGGGAGAGACACCTAAGGTAAGAAAGAGGAGTGGCAATCCTTATGTCAATAATATGTCTAATGATAAGTGGGGTGGAAGGAGTTGAGGAAGGTCAGTATATTATGTTCAAAGGTACAAATGAAGGGCAGGAAATCATGTTGGGAGCTTACCATGTCCCAAATAAAAACCAAGTACTGTATCATTTTTTGCAAACATTTCTGGGGAGAATAAAAAAAAATTCAGAAGAGTAAATAATAATAGTAAGGAATTCAATTGCAGCATTAAATGAAACTTTAGACCCTGAGGTAAGGTCATACAAAGCCAAACTGATGGCTGCATCAAGAAAAATTGGTGTATGCTTAGAAACACGTAAATCTTTCTAAGAGGAACTACAGTGTTTTCCCGCCATTTCGCGGTTCATATACTGCAGTCTCGGTATATCGCAGGGCCGCAGTATATGAAAGGCAAGGCCCCCTGGGGTAAGCTGGATGGGCCTGTTTCACGCCTCCTGTACTTATCCCAGACCTGGCACTGCCCCAAACGGGCCTCTGATGGCTCTCCCAGCCCTGTTGGAGGCCCCAAAAGTGCTTCCCGGCAAACCAGAAGTAACTTCTCAAAACTGGAAGTGACTTTTGGACCGCCAGAAACCACTTGGAGGCCCGTTGGATGCAGTGCAAAGCCTCAAGTGTAGGGTGCCCAAGAGAGCCCCTCCCCGTCCCGCTCCGACGCAGCATCTGCATATTGCAGATTTTCAATTATCATAGGTCGGTCCCAACCCCCCGCGATAGGCAGGGGGTTACTGCACATGTTTTACTCTAATAGATACCAAGTATATTCTAGAAGTACCCAGTGTGTAAGGGATAAAGTGATGAATTAGGAGTATGGAGCCAAGGGTTTAAATCCCTAATTGGCCATGAAAACTCACTGGGAGATATGACTATTAAAGCACACCTTAACTTTCTCACAGTATTCTTCCACATAGAAGACTACATTTTCTCTAAAACTGCTAGAATAAAATTTCGGGGGTCGTCTTAGACATGGAACTAAGTCAAGGAGAGAACCAAACAGTTACAAAACTGTAATTTTGGGGTGGAAAATTGGGGGTCATTTTAAGCATGAGGTAGTCTTACAGACGGGGAAAATACGGTACCCTGAAAGCCCTATTAGGATCGCTATACATCAGCTCCAACTTGATAGCACATAACTATATTACAGAACTAGTCATTTTTCATATCCAAATTATTAATCCAAGATAAAAGCAAAATCAAGATTAAGAACATAAGAAGAGCCATCAGGCCAATGGCCCATCTAGTCCAGCTTCTGTATCTCACAGTGGCCCCACCAGATGCGTCTGGGAGTGCACAAGACTAGATATCAGTCTCCTGATACCCCTCCCCTGCATCTGGACCTTGAAGTACCCCGGTTTTAAGCCTGGACTTTACACATCTCCACCATGGTTTGTAACCTGTGATGGACTTTTCCTCCAGGAATCTGTCCTATCCCCTTTTGAAGGCATCCAGGCCAGATGCCATCACCACATCCTGTGCCAGGAAGTTCCACAGACTAACAACACGCTGGGTGAAAAAATATTTTCTTTTGCCTGTTCTTACTCTCCCAGCCCTCAATTTTAGTGTATTTCCCCTAGTTCTGGTATTTTGTGAGGAGGAGGAGAGCGTCCCTCTATCCACTTTACTCAGGCCCTGCATTATTTTGTACGTCTCAATCATATCCCCCCTCAGTTGCCTTTTTTCCAGACTAAAGAGCCCCAAATGTTTTAGCCTTTCCTCATAAGGGAGGTGCCCCAGCCCAGTAATCATTTTAGTCGCTCTCTTCTGCACCTTTTCCAGTTCCACTATGTCTTTTTTGAGATACGGTGACCGGAACTGTACACAACATTCCAGGTGTAGCCTTACTATTGTTTTGTATAATGGCATTATAATGTTGGCTGTTTTTATTTTCAATCCCCTTTTTGATCATCCCTAGCATGGAATTGGCCTTCTTCACCGCTGCCACACATTGGGTAGACACCTTCTTTGAACTGTCTACCAACACACCAAGATCACTTTCCTGATCCATCATTGATAGCTCAGAGCCCATGAGCAGATAGATAAAGTTTTGATTTTTTTGCCCCAATATGCATTATTTTACATTTGGCTACATTAAAACACAATTGCCATTTCACACCTCATTCTCCCACTTTGGAGAGATCCTTCTGGAGCTCTTCACAATCTTCTCTGGTTTTTTACCACACGGAAAAGTTTTGTGTCATCCACAAACTTGGCCACCTCACTGCTTATCCCTGTCTCCAGGTCATTTATGAATAGATTGAAAAGCACTGGTCCCAGGACAGATCCCTGGGGCACATCGCTTTTCACCTCTTTCCATTGTGAAAATTTCCCATTGACACCTACTCTTTGTTTCCTGGATCTCAACCAGTTCTCAGTCCATAAGAGGACTTGCCCTCTTATCCCATTCATGCTATACAACAGTCTGATCATGCTCCACTTGAACTCTGCTAGCTAAGTAAGAGAAAAAGAGAAGAAAAACTACTAGGGAGACTTAATCTGGCATTATTAACAAAACAATACATAATGGATAAGATTTTTAAAAAATCAATGCAAGAGTTTTATAAAGAACATGCCAGAACAGAGACCTTAACATCAATCCTCTGGGACACTCCAAAGACTGTTTTATGATGAAATTTGGTGCAGTTGAGGTCACAAGAAGAGCGAAAGATGGAAGAGATATACAAAAATAGATACAGATTCTAGAACAAGAATATAACAAGCATGGTAATAAAAATTCATGTCTATCAACTACTTTAAAGGGAAAAAACAGTATTATATTATGCATAATACTTATAAACATCCTGATTAGGATGTTTAATCTATTATAATGTTATATAAAATTAAGATATATTATAATTAAAGTATAATATATAAAATTAATACAATATTATAAAAATATAAATATATTTTTAAAATTATGAATAACTATAGACTCCACAAACTGCACAGAAATTTGCACCTCAATCAAATAAGTGAAGAACACAGACAATCAGTAACAGAACACAAAATTAAAGCAATGATACACAAGCTGAAATTAAGCAGGTCCTCTGGATTAGATGAACTGGCAGTGGAATTCTAGAAACATTTTCCAAATATTCTGATCCAGACATTTCCTGCAATTTTACAATGATAGGCAGTAGACATATCGGAGTCATGATTCACTGCATGTCTATTGTTCACGCCTAAACACAAAAGCAATAAAACCAGCACTGAGGCTTTTCGAGTTGAAACAAAGCTCAACTAAGATCTCAAATTTCTTATGGCAACACTAAGCAAGAGAATAAACTCATTTATAGGAAATTATAACCGAACTAGATTTATAATGTAAAAGTGTTTAGCTCATTTCATTTGTTAAACGTTAAATATAGTCAGTCACTGTAATGACAGAACAGTAAATATCACTTCTTTCATTAGACACAGTGAAAACATCAGATAGGCTGGAGTGAGCCCTAATTATTCTTCCAGCTGCTAGTTTAAATGTATTAAATTAATGACAATTTTTATGGAGAATCCAATGCAATTATTAAAACAAATGGCATTAACTCAACATCAACATCATATGAACAAAGCAAGGTCCCCCTCTGTTTTAAGTCTCAAAGATAACAGATAATAACAAAACCAAAGGGGTAAAAATTGAAAGTTCTCAGAATCAACCTATATGCAAATGATATTCTGTTAGAATGTTACAAATACAACTAGCTGACTGGAAAACATTCACTACAAATAAAATCTGATGTCTCAACTCTTTTGTCGTAATATAGGACTAGTAAAGCAAAAGGATTCAAAAGTCTTTAAAATTGGAATTGTTCGTTCTTACATCAAATACCTATGTATAAAAATAGCAAAATAGACATAGCAGCTTATATCAAGGAATTATAAAACTGTCATCAGATAGGTCAAAACAATAGCAAAACAAAAGGGCTAAATAGATTTTTTTCCATGATGGGGTGTACAGCAGAAACCAAGGCAAACATGCTACTTCAAGTCAGTCAAAAAACCTTTAATGGCATAAAAATAAATGAAGAACAAAAGCATCAAATTGTGGAATAGAAGATGAAAAGATAACTAAAGAAATGAATGGGAACGGATCAAATTGTGGAATTGTGGCCACTCTTAGTTCTAGAGGTCTCATTAATGGTATACAACACTCTGGCCAAGTATTCCGCCATTGAGTCCGTCACTTTGAAAGATTTGTCCACAAGTAGACACTGAATGATGCTTTCTGGAGATCCAGAAAGGTTAGGAGTGAATGGGACCAGGATTTGTTGATGGAGCTTGTGATGGGTTGGGCAGGAAAGAATATGAGAGGTTAAATCAAGTTCAAGTAGACAACGTTTACATAGTTTGTTCTCAAATGGAATGTTGTGATATCTTCCTGAGAGGACAGCTGAGGGAAAGATGTTCAGTCTGGAAAGCATGAAAGCCTGGGGCTGGCGAGGATTAGTGAGGTTTTCTATCTAGTTCACTCCCAGCCCTGAAATGGGCAGTAGACCATAAAAGCGAGGGGAACAAGTTGAGTTGAGACCTGCAGCAATGGACTGGCTCTCAATATCGCAGATTCTTTGGAGAACAATTTTAAATAGTTGGTATTCTTCACAATTAGAAAAGGAATCTAAATTAATTCAAATACTGTATGATCAATTTCAGACTTGATGTTGATACCACCAGGAGATGTAGGGGTCCCTTAATAGACTGTATACAGTGGTGCCTTGTAAGATGAATTTAATTTGTTCTACAGGTCAATTTGTTGTAAAAAGTGGTTTCCCATAGGAATGAATGGGAAACTGATTAATCTGTTCTGGAGGTCTTAGAGTGGGATGCATGCAGTAGTCTGGACCAGTTGTTTAATGCATATGTATGTCTTTTCCATTCTAATAAAATTTGGCAATCCTTTTTGGCTTCAAAATAGAAGGTTGTTAACTCAGGCAAAAAGTGGGCATGTAATAGATTATAGAGAAAGCAAAGATTGTTTTCTGTATAATCTATTACATTGTAGCATTGGAAGTCCGATTCACCAGGCAGGAGAGATCTGCTTTAGGGCATCCCTCTGAGTGGGTTTTAAAGGCAAGAAGGGAATAGACAGTGAAATCCGGAAAACACTAAGAGAAAGCTTGCCTGAAGAGAAAAGTTTTTGCCTGCTTCTAGAAAGACAGGAAAGATGGGGAAGTGGAAGGGAGTTCTATAGTTTGGGAGCAGCAACATGAAGACTCTTTTGTATCCCCACTGATTGCACCTCTGAAGGGAGTAGGACTGAGAGAAAGGACTCCTTATGATCTTAATGCCCAACCAGACTTATGAGAAACACAGTCCTTGAGAAAGCTTGGACCCAAGATGTTAGTTAGAACCTGCACTTTGAACAGTGACCAGAAATCAATCAGCAGCCAGTAGAAGTGCTATGACCAGGGAATTATGGGTTCCTGTGATAAGTCTCAGCAATCTGACTGCCATGTTTTGGACCCACTAGTTTCCTGACATTTCCAGAGGCAGCCCCACATACAGTGTGTTACAACAATCCAGCCAAGATGTAACTAAGGAATTTGTCAACCTGCCCAGATCAGTTTTCTCCTGAAATGGGCACAGCTGACACACTAGTTAATTGTGCAAATGCACTCCTGGCCATCACAGAAACCTGGATGTCTAGATTTTAAGACAAATCTAGCAGTACCCCCAAGCTGTACATCTGTGTTTTCAAAGGTAGCAAAGCCCCATTCAGCACAGGCTGTAACTCTATTCCTTACTATGCTTTTTGATTGACAAGAGCACCTCTGTCTTGTCTGGAGTAAGTTTCAGCTTATTCACCTTCTTCCAGCTCATTACTAACATCAGACACTGATCTAGAGCTGAAACAGCATCCTCAGATTTAGATGGCATGGAGAAAAAAAGTTGGATGTCATCCAGATATTGGTGAGACCAAACTTCAAAACTCTGGACAACCTCATCCAGCAGTTTCTCGTAGATGTTAAACGACACAGGAGACAAAACAGAACCATAAGAAATCTTGCAGGCAAGCAGCCAAAGTATAAGACTGATTTCTTTGCTGCACTCTCCATTTATATTGGAGTTTTACTATCCCGTTACTAATATAAAATCTTCTGCATCCACCTATCAACATTTATCAGGACATCCTACCTGCGTAGATTCATGTTGTTTTATTCTCTAACCTTGCATCATTTCTCCTTCTTTTAGCTAATCAGAAATAGTTCAATGCTTCAATAAAATAGAATGGCTAATAGAGGGCAAATATTACTCTTGCTTCTGCAAAGTTAACAATTATGGTCATTCATAACAACTTGTGCAGTCAGTTCTTTATAAAATAAGGAAATTCTTGGGTAGTATCAACGTAATATTAATGGGGTCATTTAGAATTAATATCACAGATATCAGCTTCACAGATTTCCACTATAACCTTATAAAATAGCATAATTAATGTAATGACTTTACATTTGCAGACAAGGGATTTCAATGAAAAAGATGTCCTTAACAAAACAGCAAAAATAAGTGGCAACAGAAAGGTCCAAAGGCTCCAGATACCACAGGGAAAAAAGCCATGCAAAAAGAAAAGTTTAAGAAATATCACAGCATGCAAACTAAAATCAGCAATAGATTTTTAAATGATTTTGGAATCTTAATTATTGAGGAACTTCATTTGGATCTGGCTATATCATTTCGTTTGACTCTACTCTCTCCCCTTCACTTTTAAGAGTACCCATAAGTGACTTGCTTCTCTATTCTCAGGGGGAGTACTCATATCAAGCAGAATTATCCCCACACAGGAAACTTTATCTCCCAAGCAGACCTGGCAACATCACATTCCTGTTTAAATTTTAATTTCATGAAGTAGGTGTGAAAAATCAGCCAGAGGAAAGAGGCAAAAAAAAAATCAGAAGGAGCATTTTTTCTAGAATTTTTTTTTAGTGAAAATCTGGAAATGTTCAAGAACTTAGAAACAGTCAAAATACTCTACATTTTGAAATGAGTTAAATGCTTAATATATGTTTTAGTCAAAATTTCAGGAAACATGTAGTATGAAAACATGTAAATCAATCTACTGAATTAGAAAACTAGGCATACTGTAGGCAGAAGTCAGAAACTAATGTTTCAGATGGGGGGAATTTACACCCAAAGCCTCTTAAGAGCTCAAGAAAGGGCTAGAAAATGGGGGAAGGAATGTCCAGATATGATCAAAATATCAGCTCTGATTTGTGCTCTGGGAGGTGCAATGGGTCTTGGGGACCATTAAACATCCTTAAGGAAAAAACAGTGTTTCTAATCTAGAGGCTTCCAAGAGTAGAAAATACCACATGTAAATTATGAACATCTGGTTTATTTATTTATTTATTTATTTATTTATTTATTTATTTATTTATTTATTATGAGATTTGTATCCCGCCCATCTTCCCGTAGGAACTCTGGACGGCTAACAATGGGCCAATCAATTCAGCCAAGAAACAGAACAAAACACATTACACGACAATTTAAAAACAAAATGTGCCCTCCAGCGTAAACATAGTTGAATATTAAAGCAATCATCACACATATTTAAATTTTTCTTAGAATCTGTCTCTCCCGCCCCAGGAAGGGGGGCTATTCTCTGGCAATACTCCAGTTCAACCTTAGACAGCACAATCATCTGAACATTACCTTTGATTATTGAAATGCAGTCATTATGAATCCTAGTTCAACCAGACATGCACCTTAGTCATTCTTTTATCCTTTTTGTGTTTTTTCCCTACACATTGCCAAAATGTGATCATCAAAGAGATTATTAGCCAGTAGAAGATAGTTAAGTTGAGAAAATAACATCGAGGCCAAACACAAGTTAAGTGTTTTTTACGACCCAAAATCCATATAAAATATTATTCAGTTTCAGAGTTTACTGTTCTGTTCTGCTGGTCTGCCTCTTGCTTCATTCTCTACAAGGAACTTTATTTGTCACTTCAATGTCTGCAATAAGGTCTGGTTTTACCACTCTGAAATACTGTTCTGTGCAATGCTAGATCTAAATGCTAGATGTAAATTTCTAACAATGCTAGAAATGAAACTAAAAAAAAAATTCCAGTCCTCTGAACAGAAAATGATCTGCTTATTTGTCTTCCACTCATTTAAAAAACACCTTTCCACTGTACCAACAGATATCTGACCTGAAATATCAGATTTAGAGGTTAAAGCATCAGACTAGAAAAGCAGATAATGGACTGCTATCTCCACTTGGTGATGCTTAAGAGTGTTACCCACAGTGTGCTAACCTTCACAGAGACATGCAGTATGCATTCTTGCCTTATGATTCGAAGATGGGTCAATGGACCACACCAAATCTTTTTAGGAGAGGCATTGTAACATAGCAGCTAGGAGACTCAGAAAGTTGTTGGGGGGAAAAACTCTCAAATCTCAAGAACAGAAATCACACCTTTTCTACTTAGCAAAAAATAAATAAAAATAATCAGGCCTAGTTTTGGTTTTGATTTGACCTGCATAGAGAAATGTATAACTTGCTCTCTGTTTGAATAACTGTGTGTATTTGAAGTTTTACTTTACACTTCGTCTACACTTCAAGACATACGCACACACTCACACTTTCTAGAATAACAACCCAAGAAGTCTTAAACCTGTAACAGTTTGAACACAACAAATACAGGTTCTTTACTCTTTTTTAAACTGCAAGAATGACTTTGCACACTGAAAGAACACCAGAACTGTCAGGCTTACCTAATGCTGTATGCTTTAACAACATTCACTATTAAGTTGAATTTTAGGAAATGGCCTCTTTTTTAATGCTTGGAAAGTTTCTAGGGAAAAATAATTTTCCAATCTATATCACTGGTTCAGCCTGCTCCTAGACAGCTCTTTACAAAGCACCAACAAAATCAATGAGCTAAGCTTTAGGCTCTACCAAGTTAATTTTAATTGGCAATCACTATCATTGGCAGCCCCCGCCCCCTTAGATAAGACTAACTTGAAACTCTTTTCCCTAAAGCAACAGAATCTGGGATTTTGGCCAGATCATTTCTTCAATCTATTCTCTCTCTTAATTCCCAGTTCTGGCTCAGAACACTTCAACTTGATAGCTTTTTCTTTTTTTATATATCCACCAGAGAGCTTCCTTCATTGTACTCTTTTCATGAGAATTACAAAGCTTCCCATTTCTTTTTCAAGATCTATCAAGACCCAATTGTCAGCCCAATCTATGTTCAGAAAGCATTTTCTCCATGCACTAGCAACTCCTTCAACTATTCCCTGATTAATTTTTGTGTATCTGAGAGAAAGATCTCTAACCTCTGCTCTGCCTTGTGGAATTCCTTCTGTCTACTCTCTCTTCTTAGCAATTTCGCCCTCTCAGACCACTTAGGCTCAATCCCTGCCACCTCCTGCCATCTGAATTGTGTTTTCGATAACCTAACCATGCCTCAACACAACAGCCTGTATCTTTAAAACCTTCTTAGTTTTTTCAAATCTATGTATAAGAATTAGTACAGTATGACCCCTGCATCTGCTGATTCACCAACCGCGGATTCATTTACATGAAGATGGTGATCAGCAGGTGCAGGGGAGGTCCGATCCCTGTAGCGAGGGGGGGGGGGAGTTTACTGCCACTGCTGCCAGCTGCCCATCCCACCATCAGCCAGCTACTCTCTGGAGGGGTGTTGTGGGACTTAAGAGGACCCACCTGGCCAACCAGCCTTTGAAGTGGATCAGAAGTTTTGAACTGAGCTCAAACTTCCGGTCTGCCACCCAGGACCCAAGCTGCAAGTTCAAAGGCGAGCTGGCTTGGCGGGTCCTCTTAAGTCCCCACCCCTCCCCTCTGGAGGGTGGTTGGCGGCTGCCAGCAGCAAGGAGGGTAGCTGGCCAAGAGCTGCAATAAGGAGGGCTGCCAGACAGCACTGGCAAGTTTTCTTTCTTTCTTTTTTCTTCTCACCACCCCCACCGCCTCTGCAGGCTGGCCACTGAGCCCAGTGGCGGCGAGGAGAAATAAAACTAAAACAACTTTATTTCCTCCACCTCAGTAGATATACCGAACTCCTTAACCACGGGGGATTGGTTCTGGCCCCCCCCCCCACGGATAGTGAAATCTGCGGATAAGACTAAATGCTCTTATCCAGGTTGACGGCAGTGATGGGGTGGTGGGGTGCCATGGGAAAAGCTTTTGCCCCCAATACCCCTCAAATGGCAAGGAGGGAATAAAGCTTTTTATCTCTCCCTTTCTCCTCACCACCAGGCTTAGATGCAGCAAGGAGAAAAATAAAAGAAAACAACTTTATTCCCTCTTGGCCACCACCATGGGCCAGCCAGGCAGGCTCCGGAGGGGTGGAGAACCACCACCCCTCCATAAGCTGCCTGGCTGTCCCGTGGCGGCGGTGGCAGGAAGGAGAGGAAAATTTTAAAATAAAACTTATCACCCCAATGTGTGCTGCCCTCCACCTTGCCGCCACCATCAAGGGCATCCAGGCACCCTCCTGAGGAGTGGGCTGGAGACTCACCCGGCTGGCCAACTGGCCTTTGAACTTCCTGGTCAAGTCACAGGTGGTGGACATTTTGAACTTCCCGCTCAAATTTCCAATCCGCCACCCAGGACCCGAGCATGAAATTCAAAGGCCAGATGGCTGGGTGGGTCTTTAAAGTCCCTACCTCACCCCTCTGGAGGGTGCCTGGCTGGCAGCAGCAGCAGTAGGGGGGGAAATTACTGCCACCACTGATGCACTCTCTGGAGGGGTGAGGTGGGGACTTTGAATTTCCTGCCCAGGTCCCTGGTGGCAGATCGGAAGTTTGAATGGAAAGTTCAAAACTTCTGATCGGTCGCCTGGGCTTTGACCTGGAAATTCAAAGGCTGGGTGGCTGGCTGGCCCATGGCCATGGTGCCAGAGGCAAGGAGGAGGGCAGCAGGTATCAGGGCAGTAAGTTTTATTTTTGTTTCTCCTCCTCCTCACTGCTGCTGGGCAGCCGGACATCCACCGGATGTGCCAGGTTGAGAAAGGGAAAGGAGAAGTGGCAAGGAGAAAGGGGGGGGGACTTTATTCCCTCCTTGCCATTTGGAAGGGTGTCAGAGGCAAAAGCTTTTACCCCAGCAAACCACAACCCCTTCCGCCACCATTATTCCTAGATAAAAACGTTTGCTCCTATCCGTGAATTTCACTATCTCCGGGGGAATCCCAGAACTGGTCCCCCATGGATACGGCAGTCCTACTATACACAGATGAGGTCTGAACCCATGTAGATGACCCAGAAAATTAATCTTGGAATTTCTGTATATAGTGAAATAGAGGTATTACTGTAGTGCACAGGAAAAGGGAGAACAGTACATTGCAAAATTAAGGAAGGATGATATACTGAATTGTGTATTAGTCCAAGGTAGATGAAAACCAGTGCTTTTTAAAATTAAATTGATTTACATCACAATTAACATTTTTAAAAGTGAGTTTTAAATTTAACTAATAAAGAATCCAATTTTTATCATGATTTAAATTAATTTGATTTATATCACAACCACCCTGCATTAGTCTCAGGGTAAGGTTACATTTGAAATACAGTGGTACCTCAGCTTACGAATTTAATCCATTCTGAATGCATGCTCTTAAGTCGAACTACTCTTAAGTCGGGGTACCTATCCAAAAAAATTGGGGGGGGGAAATAAGTTAAAAAAATAAAAAAAATTGTGAGTCGAGCAGACCATATCTAAAGTGTGTAAGGCGGCAGTTAAAACGCCAACAGTTTTCCACTCTCAAGTTGAATTGCTCTTAAGTCAAGCTGCTTTTTAGTCAGGGTACTACTGTATTGCAAACTGTCCTAGTTGCCACATCTCCAAAAAGACCCTGTCAGGTTCAGCTTTTCAGCATGATTTTGCAACTGAACTCTCTATCTGATAAAACCGGGGTATTCTTTGTTCCTTCTTACAGAGATGGGCCATGTTAATAATACATTCAACACTAATGAAACAAGTCATGCTTTAGAGTCAAACAAGTGGAACACCCTTAAATGAGGGAAAGTTGCATTAAAATAATTGGATAAATAGTAACATGCCATGCAGTACACACTACATGTCCTTCTACTTCATTTATTTTAAACTTATGAGGAAAAAAACTTTGTTGATAATTCAAGTCAGATCATGTACAGTTCCACAGAAAAGCCACGTAAGGTTGGCCTCAAAACACAATTCCCACCTGAAGCTCCCAAGGTTTCCTTTTCTGTCAGGAAGCCAGTGGGACAAAAGGGTAGCAGGAGGCTTATAATTTCTAAAATCACCACTGCTGGCAAAATATCCCCACTGGTAATAATATTTGAAAATTTAAGACCTCCCTCCCAGTGCTATGGCCCCCAATGGCTTGCCCTTGAGAGAAGGGAATCCCAGGAGAGCCTCAGGAATTTTGGGAGAGAGGAATAAAAGAAAGTAACTTACAAAAAACCACCATAGCTGATAATATCAGCAGCTTTATGCAGCTTAAATCTTGCTACTAGATTCCAGCCAATTCTTTTTTAATTAACCTTAATTCTGCTATTTCAAGGCAATTTTCCACACACCATGAGCTTCTTGATTGTGAACTTGAATAAGGAATTCCCATTCTACTTTGATGTGTTCCTTACTATTCCAGATCTTGCCCTTCTTTTTAATGTACAGTATAGGTAAACATAGGGAGTGTGGTGGCTCAGTGGTCTAGAGCGCTGAAATGTTGGTTGCAAAGTCAGCACCTCAGTGGTTCGAATCCCGTAAATTCAAGTACATAATTCAATATTGCTGTAAAAAGTGGGAAGGTAAACAGTGTTGCGTGCGCAGAAATGTGTTCAGCCATGCAAGCCACATGGCCATAGACTTGCACAACACTGGCTCCTTGGCTTGGAAACAGAGATGAGCACTGCCTCTAGAGTCAGACATGGCTAGCATGCATGTGCGGGCGGAACCTTTATCTTTTACCTGTAGGTAAACATAACCATACATATAATGCACAGAAGTCATCTAATACCTAACATGGTGTTCCCATCCTATCTCATTATTGCCTCTTTATGTTTCCTTCAGTGAGTCTTAAAATGTTATAAGTAGGCAACAGAGCTGGCTTGGCAGCACAGGAATTGAGGTATCTGGCTGTGGAGCCAGTGTTTGGAAATTCAATTCTCACTTTGCATTTTCCGAAAAGAGCCAGCTACCATGGGGACCTGTGCACCATGGGAAAGCTACACAATCCCAGGGTGCCCTCAGATAAGGGGGGGTCCCTTCCTAACATATGCAGAAAAAAATCATACTGTGTACTAACTAACTTGCTTTTCATGTATCAGAGTAAAAGGTGAAGAACTTTAAGATGACTACATTTCCCAACCCTTGAACAATGCATCTGGTATGAGGAACCCTTCTTCCAGAAGATTAAGTGGCAAATGACTGTAAGCTCGTCAAGGGCAAATACTTCCTCATCTGTAAGGCTCCACACCTCCCATATTACCATATATTTTTAAAATGTCTAGTCTGCACAAGTGCACTTCGATTAGTATTTCTTGACTACTGCCGACTAGAAATATTATAAACTGAAAATGATTTTCCTCTTTCTCAGTGTGCATGTTTTCCCTACTGTCATAAAGAGTCCTCCATGAAACACAGGCCTTCTTTGTGAAACTGTGGCCTTTTGACTCCTAAACAACAGAACAGATATTTAATCACAGCTAAAATATCAGTCTGCCTCCAATAATTCCTTCTAGGCAAGAGTGAAGTGTTACAATCCATCACAGCTGGCTAGTCAAAAGCTATTTCCAGTTTTCTTAAAGAGCTTTCTTGACATATGGGTACAGTAAGCACAGATGTTCTGGATTTTGCTAAATGTGAATCTCATTGTTTCACACAAATTTAAAATATACTGTTCCCTGCCCCTGAGTATGAAGAAACACTGAATTAGTCATGTACTTGGACTTGCTAGAGAATACTGTATTCTTCTGTTCCATACAAAGGAAGATAATGTAACTGTACAATCCAGCATAGCACCATAATTCTCTAGTAAACTAGACTAAATTCTTCTCACAAAGTACAGGCTCGAGACGGGCACGACTTAGCGGTATTTTCGTTTTCATTTTTCGTTTCCATTACGTAATGAAACGAAAAACGGCTCAGAACTGGCACGAAAACGGAAACGAAACGACTAATTTTGAGTCAATTTTCGTTTTTCGTTACTGGGAAAGCACTTAATGGAGCTAAATGGGAAGAAACGAAAAAATTTTCGTTTTTGTTTTTTCGTTTTCGTTATGTAACGAAACGAAAACGAAAAATTTTGAAATTAGCTCATGAAAACGGAAACGAGAAGAAACGGACCCCTAGACGAAAATGAAAACGAACAATTTTTCTGAGTCGTGCCCATCTCTAGTACAGGCACTCATCTGCAGCAAAGTGAACTGGGCTAATCACCTTTTTAAACTTATATTATCTGTGTTTTATAATTTTGTAATTTTATTGCTGCTTGCGAGGCTGAGTGATACGTGATCAACAGAAGGTAGGATCTAGAGTTGTTGTGTAAATAAATTACAGCATAATATCTTTGCAGAAAACCACAATGAACTGCATCATATGGTTGACCCCTTTTTGCCTTGATCAACAATGTCTTCCAATACAAGCACTGGAGCAGGTCACATGATCACAAGCAAGCCAACTAGGCTCTTTCACTCGCTCTTCCAGCTGGATTGTGAGTGATTGTCTGGAATGTTCCATCTCAAGCAAGCCTTCAAAGCAGAGGGAGGAAAGAGGAATGGAGGTTTCTCTTGCACCACGAAGGTTTTCAAAGGTGAGGTTAGGGGGTTGTTTTGTTTTTATTTTTATTTTTTAAATTTTGTTTTCAACATTCCTTCTTTTTCAAACCATTTCTAGTTATGGGGCAGCTATCTGGCTGTGTATATGGCTACAAATTGCATTTTATTATTGTCACATTAAAAACACAAAGTAATATCCAGTTGTTAGTCCCAAACTGAGCAGATTCCGTAGCCAGGTACCTAAACCACCGTGTGGATGTGGACTTCTAGTCAACTTCTTTTGTGAATTTTGGCAGTTTGTGTGTATAGCTCAGAGGATATGAAAATTTTACACACCCGTTAAAATGTCAAGTGTCTGTGATGTAAATAAACGAGATAAAGATAAATCATTTCAGAACTTTTTCCACCTTTAATGAGACCTATGAACTGTACAAGTTGAACCACAAACTGAAATTTTTTAGGTGGTGGAAGGAAAAAAAAATCCTGAAATAGTATGGTGGCATATGCATGCACACACTCTTATAACTGGGGGTGTAGCTGTGCTCAGAAGTAAAAAAAAAAATCACATTGAACCCACACACCTGACATCATTTAAAGAGCCTCTGAAGAATCCCAAATAATTTTCCCTGACATTTCTTAAACACAAGCCATGGTCCACAGAGAGCTTCCAAATCATCAGAGGGATCTCACTGTTAAAAGATATCAGCCAGGAGAAAGGATACAGATGAATTTCCAAGGCATTAGATATACTATGGAATGCAGTGAAGACAGTAATCATCAACTGGAGAAAATATGGCACAACAGTGACATTGCCAAGAACTGAACATCTCTGCAAAACTGATGAAAAGATTGGAAGAAAATTGGTCAGGGAGCCTGCCAAGAGGACTACAGCAACATTAAAGGAGCTGCAGGAATATCTGGCAAATACTGGCTTTGTAGTACATGCAACAACGATCTCCCGCATTCTTGATATGTCTGGGTGATGGGGTAGAGTGGCAAGGCGAAAGCCTTTTCTTATGAAGAAAAACATCCAAGCCCTGCTAAGTCTCCCAGAAGCATGTGGGGAAAAGTGTTATGGTCTGATGAAACCAAGGTTGAACTTTTTGGCCAGAATTCCAAAAGATATGTTTGGCACAAAAACAGCACTGCACATCACCAAAAGAACACCATACCCACCAGCAGAGTATGGTGGTGGCAGCATCATGCTTTGCGGCTGTTTTCCTTCCGGGGCCTTAGTCAAGGTAGAGGAAATTATGAGCAGTTGGAAACACCAGTCAATATTGGCACAAAACCTTCAGGTTTCTGCTAGAAAGCTGAACATGAGGAGGAACTTCTTTCTGCATGACTACCCAAAGCATACATCCAAATCAGCAAAGGGATGGCTTCACCAGAAGATTAACGTTTTGGAATGGCCCAGTCAGAGCCCAGACCTGAATCAAACTGAATATTGGAAATTCAAAAGCCTGCTCTTAGATCTTCGCTTTCCTGAAGGGTAGCACCCAAAGCATTTGTAACCTGGGGTACCACTGTATTCAGGTTAGATTGCCATATTGGCACTTTGTGAAAAATAAGTAGCAGTTTTGGGCACTTGGTCTCTAAAAGGTTCGCCATCACTGATCTAGCCATTCAATTTTTTTTTCCAAATAACTTGGTCATCCTTTTATCTCTTATGTATGGATCTTCAATATACTAATTGCATTCTCTTTATTTTCCTCTGGTCAAAAACTGTATGACCCTGTTGGTCATTCAGCACTTCTAATCTAGGCTTAAATTTCCCTTTGATATCTCGGGCATTCTGGAAAAAATTCTCCCCATCACACAGACCCCGTTTGTTCTCTGTTTCTTTGCACTGGTTGTTCTAAGAATTCTGTGTTTATGTGACTGTTCCTTAAAAACTACATTCAGGGCTCTGGCTCCATTTCTATCCCTTTACATTTGGTTCTCAACTGTTCTTTTCTATTGTGTTTCTTCCATCCATCTAGGTTTTCTTTTCTTCTTACTGCAGTAATTCTCTTTTTTTTCATTACTTCCTAATAATATCTCTGGTTTCAATCCTCGATGGCCGGCTCCAGCGGGTTCAGCTGGGTGATGACTTGTCGGCCCCTTGGACCCTCCCTTGTGGGGTGCCCCAGGGGTCGGCAATCTCCCCTATACTGTTCAATGTTTATATGAGGCCACTGGCGGAGGTCATCAGGAGATTTAGAGTCCGCTGTCATCAGTACGCTGATGACACACAGCTCTATCTCTCCTTTTCTTCTTCTGCAGTGGAGGCAGTTCGCTCCCTCGATCTGTGCCAGGAGGCGGTCTTGGAATAGACTAGGAATAACAGGTTCAAACTTAACCCGGAGAAGACCGAGGTTCTGTTCTTTGGGGCGCCCTCATCCAGGTACAATGGCCCTCTCCCTAGACTGGGGGGAATTTCCCTCCAGCCTACGGACAGGGCTAAGAATCTGGGCGTAGTCCTGGACTCAGCCCTCTCCCTGGAAGCCCAGGTGACGGCGGTCTTCAGGGTCGCTTTTTTCCAGCTCTGCAGGATCACCCAGATCTGACCGTATCTCGATGAGTTCTCCCCAAGAACAGTTGTGCAGGCCCTCGTGATTTTGAGGATTGACTACTGCAATGCACTCTACGTGGGGTTGCCCTTGACTCTTATCCGGAGGCTCCAACGGGTACGAAATGCGGCAGCCAGACTGGTGGTGGGTGCCCATAAATATGACCACATCACCCCAGTTCTGGTCCACCTGGAGTGGTTGCCCGTGGCCCTCCGGAATAGGTTCAAGCTCCTGGTTTTGGTTTTCAAAACCCTCCATGGCTTGGGCCCTGAATACCTCTCGGAGCGTATCTCCCAGAGGTCATCTGAGGCCAGACCCACGCGGATGTCGTGGGCGCGCTCACTTAGGGTGGCCACGCCGAGGGAGGCGCGGAAGTCGATGACGTGTAGTTGGCCCTTCATTATGGAACAACCTACCTAATGAGCTGCGCCTTGCATCGTCCCTGCCAGCCTTTAAAAACAATGCTGTACAAGGAGGCCTATGGCGACCTTATTTCTGTTTTTTTTTGCCTGCCGCTGCGTGTCGAGGGGTTTCCCGCTGCCCTGCTATTTCCTTGTTATCCCCCCATTGATGGTTTTACAATTGTTTTATTGTTTTATTGATGCTCCTATTGTAAACCGCCTAGTCCCATTGGGAAATAGGCGGTATAAAAGTATAATAAATAAATAATAGTATTTATTTATTTTATTTTATTTTAGAGTATTTTTACCCCACCCTTCTCCTTGGAAAAGGACCCAAGGCGGCTTACAGTAATGAGGGATAGTATACAGTCCCATACAATTAAGACATGTTCAAGTATTGAGAATGAGGAATTGAGGGACACCTTACAGCATTAACAGACAACATTACATTAAAGTGACAAGGTTATAAGTAGTTATAAACACAAAGTCTATGTCACTAGGGTATGTGTCACCATGGTCAAAGCTGGTTTCTCAAGAAAGGGGCATAACATGCGTACTAGCCTTAATTGTGCAAATGCGCTCCTAGCCACAGCCGTCACCTGGACATCCAATCTCAAGGATGAGTCGAAGAGAATCCCCAAGCTGCATACCTGATTTTTCAATTGGAGGGTGACCCCCATCCAGAACAGGGTGCATCCCTATCCCTAGTTCTCCCTTTTGACTGACCAGGAGCACCTCTGTCTTGTCTGGGTTTAGTTTCATTGTGTTCATCCTCATCCAGTTAATTACTGCAGCTAAACACTCATGTACATTTGAGATACTAGCTCCCTTAGAGTCCGGAGGTGACAAGAGGTAGAGCTGGGTATCATCAGCACACTCGGGGCACCTGACCCCAAAAGACCTGATAATCTCCCCCAATGGTTTCATATATATGTTAAATAACATAGGAGACAGATCAGAACCCTGGGGAACTCCACAGGTCAGCGGCTGTAACACCACTTTCTACCTTCTATCCTGCAGGAAGGACCGGAGGCACTTTAATGCACTACCCCCAATTCCCTTTTCAGAGAGACGAGTCATTGATTTTAGTAATGCAAATCTATTTCTTACGTTGACTTCAAATTAATCGGGAACGTTACTTCAATTATAGATGTAAAGATTTTTTAAAAAATGATTTCACAAATTTATTTATCTAAACAATGTATCAAAATGGCTGTGTCACCCTTATTACAGTGACCCCCCCGCCTATCGCAGGGGTTAGGGACTGGAGCTGACCTGACCCGCGATAATTGAAAAACCGTGATACGCGGATGCAGGTCAGGTCGGGCCTGGGGGCTCTTGTACTTACCCCCAGCCTGGTGCTGCTCCAAACGGGCCTGCGAGGGCCTTCCCAGGTCTTCTGAAGGTCCCAAAAGGACCTCCCTGCACACAGGAAGCTACTTTCGGGGCACTGAAAATCATTTCTGAGGCTTCCGACAGGCCTAGAAAGGCCCCTGGAGGCCTCAGAAATGATTTTCGAGACATGGACAATTTATCACACGTGGACAAAGTTATCACACGACTGTACTGGTATTAACACCATGAAAACACTACCTTGAGTCTAAGTAACATTTCCAATGGGTTGCAAAGATTGCAGGATATTTTCATACACATATATCTAGAATGTATCCTTCTTGTCAGCTTTTGATAAGACAGTTCTCATTCTCTCCTATTAAAGAGCAGTAGATACATAATAGTGGTATGCTGCAGGTTTTATCTGTACTCAGTGGTGAAACTGAAACCTTGTTTCACCAAGATGCGCCCATGTATAAGATCCCCACTTTTCCAACCCAAAATTACAGTTTCACACCAGTGTGGTGCTCCCCTTGGCTATCTTCCATGTATAAGACGACCCTCAATTTTTAGTCTAACAATTTTAGATAATATAGTCCTATAAATGCTAACTGCCAAAAGACTGTGGCTCTACTGCAGAAAACTGTACAAAAAGTTCAAGAAGTAAAAAACACAGAGAAAATAGACAACGCTTATGGGTGTTTAATGTATTTTTATTAATTAAGATGACATGGACTAATTGGTTCAAACTCAATAGTGTTACATCTTGGGAATGCCTTTTGAATAGCAGGACACAGACAGGAAGTCTTAAAACATCTGAAAATCACACCCACTAGTTCCACCATGATTGCCGACTACCAGCAGTAATTTTCACACATTTCAGGATCAAAGAGAACGGAACAGAGGCCAGAAGGATGGATGGATGTGGATAGGAAACTATGTATTAACAAAAGATGACTAGTTGTGATATCATCAGAGAGAGACAGTGTAACTTTACTAGAGATGCAAGCTTTCCAGATATTTTGAAAAAAATTGGGAAAGGGGGGGCAATTTTTTTAAAATTTCCCCCCAAAGTTTCCAGAATTTTTTAATCTCTAAACTTAACACTATTTGTTTTCCACCAGCTATTCCATATATAAATAAGGAACTCTGTATTATAAGTTAGAGACCACCCAACTTAGAGCTAAAGTGCTGAAATTCAAATGAGCCATCGAGGTCACTGAATAACCATAATCTAACAGCTACCTCACTGACCAAATGGTCTCACAGAACAGCTAAGAGGACTGAGTATGAAAACTCTATAAATCTCATCCTTTACAAAAAGCAGTTTAGTATAGGTTACAATGGCTGAAAGCATCATGAAAGTCTGAGTATTTAAATTCTATAACAAATGTTGTACTAATTATTGAAATATACTTGCAGTAACCCAATTAAAGAGTTATCAAATGAAAAGCAACTGTAGTCTATTAAGCAAAAAAAACTAAGTCCAAGAAGGTGGGAGAGGAGAAGACTGTGGGACAGGATGAGGTTAACAGGAATAATATAAGGTTAGTGTAGAGTTTTACAGATTTTTAATAAATCAGCAAAGTATGCCATGTCAGGTATGTCACATATTAAGTTGAGAGTGTGCTTGTTCCTTTCTAGGGAGGATTCAATTTAATTTTTTTTAAAAACCCTGCACTCTTCACAATTTAAATGTAAAAAATCAGTTATTTGATTTAAATTATGGTTTATATCAATTTAGGTTTTTTTAAAAATATATTAAATTCTATCCATCCTGTTGACTTCTAATACAAAAAGGAGATATGTAATTCAGCCTCCTCTGCCTTGTTACCGTTTTGAATCTGTACTACTGATGTAATGTCAGGTGGAAGGCAAATGTGTAAGTGAAGCCTGACCCTGATGTTACAGTTGTGCAGACCAGCTGCTGTCCCGATGTGCCACAACTTCCAACTGCCTGTATTTTGTGTAATGTAAATCCCTGATTAAAGATAGGGGGCCAAAGTGAACATTCCCCTATTGTAAGCATTTACTGTAGTTATATTTCATCTTTGAGCCAAGCTGGGGAGAAAGTCAATAAATAAGAGTAAATTAGTAATCTACGCTATGGATAAATAAAGAAGGATGTAACATTGAATAAAAACATAAAAGTGGGAAAAGCAAGCAAATTCAAGTCAAATAGTATGGATATACACTTTTCATTTACAAAAACAAGTTTCAGAAATACAGTGGTACCCCAACTTAAGAGCAGCTCGACTTAAGAGCAATTTGACTTAAGAGCGGAAAACTGTTGGCATTTTAACTGCTGCCTTACAAAGTTTAGATATGGTCTGCTTGGCTTACAAATATTTTTTCATTTTTTTAACTTATTTTTTTTCCAATTTTTTTTAGATAGGTACCCCAACTTAAGAGTAGTTCAACTTAAGAGCTTGCGTTCGGAACATTTTAAATTTGTAAGTCGAGGTACCACTGTATAGCTAAACTGATGTACCAAACCCAACACAAAATGCAGCTACCAAGGTACTAATAAGAGGAAAAGGCAGCAGCTGAACTCCTGTTTGTGGCACTAAGCCACAAATGCTGCTGACATTTGAAAATAAAAAAATCCAATTCCACCCATCAATGTCCTGAGGGTCACATGGGATCACTTTCACTGAGGGGAACTCAGATCAGAAAAATATTTAATTTCCAAAAAACCACTTCCAAATAAAAATTTTATTTCTAAAAAATATACTGAGGCTGTCAGAAGTCCAAAGCTCCAATTCCAAACAGATTGTTTAGACTAAGCCAAATAAATCTGCCCTGTACTAGAAATTAGCCACATCCACCTTTCTCCCCAGTTTCCAACCATGTGAGGTGACAAAATGTCAGCAGTGGCATCAATTTGTGAAAATGGGCATCAAGCCACCTCTTTGGGTATTTCTAAACATAGCATGGAGAATAATCTATTTCATTCCCCTTTAAAAATCGTGCTGATCCCTTAAATTTTACATTTTCTAAGGGCTGGTCTAACTCTCTACCTTTTGAAGAATTTGTCCAAGGTCAGGGTGGGCAAAAATTAATGGTTTTGTAAAATCAAATTCCTTTAAATCCCAATTTAATTTTTTAATTATATATTTAGATTGTTTTTAAATATCTCATTTGATTATCACAATTTAAATCAAATTTACCCTGTCCCATATCAAAGAGTAAAAAACAATTTTAAATGGTTACATATTCAGTTCTATGCAGATCCAATTTCAAATCCTAATAAATCTAATGACAAGTACTGGAGCACAGGATAGCAGCCACAATATCCTTGATCTGAGGCCTCCAATCACAATCAAGATGGCATTTGAGAAAGTATGCAAAACATTACTACATTCTGAACAATTTCCAATTCTTAAGCATGTGACAAAAATGCATCAGTAAATTTAAGAAAGCTTACTCTCCAGAAAGTGACTATCAAATTGCTCACTGCAGCCTTGAGAGTAAGTTCTAATTATCTTTTAGGGGATTACTTTTGAGTACACATACACAAGTTACACCACAAAAGTTTTTCTCTATCCCACACCATTTAAAAGGTCATCACACCACACTACAGCAAGGAAGAATCTAATTTCTGAACAAGTGACTGTACAAATCTGGCACTGGTTTCCAGAATGAAGTCAACAACCCAGGTGGGCTTTCAGTCAGCTCTTCGTGTGATTAATTTGGCATATCACTTTAATTTGCCTTAACCATCTAACAGAAGAAAATATACTACCTATTTCTCAGATAAAAATAGAAAAGTTTCTCAAATTTATCTATATTCACCAATACCTGAGTACTGATTGTTGTTCTGTCAGAGATAGTCTATTTCAAAACACTGCCTGACTACAAGTACTTTGTTATCTAGTCTGAGAAAACTCCTCTGCCCCATGAATGAGGACATCTAACCTCTGCTAGGCCAGCACCCAGAAATCCTACAAAGTTTGCAGAACAACTTCACTCAGCCTATAAACTACAATAAAAATACACTATTCAATAGTTCCTTGTAAAATACCATGTATACTGTATACATTATCTGACTTTACGTAACAATAAAGTGGAGACTCCTCTGGTGTGTGTCTGTACAGTTATTGAAAAGAAATAAACTGGACTTGACAGTAAACATGCCTGTTCCTTCTCTCTCCAGCATGAAAGTGGCTCCTATAAAACTTCAAACAGCATTGACAAATGACAATGATCCCTCCTAATATGAAAACAAAAACTTATTTTCTTCTTCTAGAACTTCTTACTACTACTGGTCCAATCCACTAATTGTTAAGCATGCCATTCACAGTTACAGTAAGATATTCCATCAATACAAAGAGGCTCTGAAGTTCAACTCATGGCATTTGCGGGGCAGGACGCGACTTTGTTCCGCCCAGGACCGCCAAGGGCAGGTGTTATTTTAAGGCTTCTTCTTGGCTATTCCTCCCTACCAGCCACTTCCTCCAGAGCAAAGTGTTACTTTCTTCCACCAACTCCCCAAAAATTGTCGAGGGTGACACCATCTCCCTCCGTCACCCTCCTCCACACGCCATCCCGCCCAGCACCTTCCCTCCCCACTCGGTGGCCAGCCAGCCCCCCCCCCTCCGGCCGCGACCCTCTCACGGGGTCTTTCAGGGACCGCCTTCGGGTCCCGCAGGATCAACGCCGCCGCCGCCTCCACCCCCGTGTGGACTCCCTAACACCCACCCACCCACCCCTTATTCCCCCCCACACACACACCGTCACAGGGCGCCCCACGCGCGTTTTCGCCCATCATCACAATAATCCCCAAAGGCAACGGAGCCGCGCCCGGGGCCTCCTCCCCCTCCTCCCAACACACACACGCACACACACACCGCCTCCTCCCCATTTCCCGGCGGCGCCACCGGCCACGGCTCCCAACGGCGGGGAGAGGGGGGCGGCAAAAGGGTGGCGGGGGGAGGGAGGGGAGAGGAGGGAGGGAGAACCGAGGGCGGCACGGTCTCCCCTCCGGCCGAGGGAAGGAAGGGCCACCACCAGGGAAGGCGCCGAAGCTCGGGCCAAGGCAGGCAGGCGCCCCCTCCTCCTCCTCCTCCGGTGCGGGGGGTGGGGGAGGGCGGGCCTTTGGCTGCAGGCTCCCTCCGTGGAGCCGCCGCCGCCCTTCTATTGTCACCCGGGCCCTGCAGGGAGGGAAAAAAAGAAAGGGCCGAGAAAGAATAATAAGAGGGCCGCCGCCGCCCGGGAGGAGTCGTCTCTCCTCAGGCGAGGCCCGCCCGCTTGCTTGCTCGCTCGCCCGCCCGCCACCTCCCTCAAGCGCTGGCGCCGTCTCCCGCCCGCCCGCCCGCTGGCCCGGCCCGAGTGTGTGTGTGTGTGCGCGCGTGTGGACGAGCGACGAGCGACGGGCGGGCGAGGGCGAGAGCGGGCCCGCTGCTGCTGCTGCTGCCGCTGCCCCCGCCCCTCGCGCCTCCATCTTGGATCTCAGCCTCGCAGCCGCCGCCGCCGCCGCCCCCCCTCCCTCCTTCCCTCCTCCGCCCGCGCTGACTCGCTTACCTCAGCTGGGCCAGCGCCCCCGGGGATCCTACGGTGCCGCGGGAGGAGAGGGGGTCCAGGCGGGCCGGGGCCAAGGCGGGCCGGAACGAACGGGCGAGAGGGTGCGGGGGGGGCGCGCTTCAACAGAGCCGCAAT
Source organism: Phrynocephalus versicolor (assembly GCA_023846285.1). Lineage (NCBI taxonomy): Eukaryota > Metazoa > Chordata > Lepidosauria > Squamata > Agamidae > Phrynocephalus > Phrynocephalus versicolor. The sequence continues at coordinate 20,892,317 of JAHTLZ010000379.1, read as the reverse complement.
CCTAAACCGCCATCTGGCGGCATTTCCTACCCGCCAATGGCGCAGCCGCCGCGGCCGCCAACCAGACCCAGCGCGCCTCCTGCCGGCCGCGGGCGGGCACTGCGACCAGTAGCCCCGCCCGTCGGCAAAGGCGCCCAAAACAGCTTTCGCGCGAAAAAGGAGCGCAAGCGCCCTCCTTTTCTGGCCCCGCGCACCCACCGTACACCGTTTGCCTGCGCGCGCAGGCACTCGACCCCTGGACGGAAGTGGTCTGCGCGATACTTCCGTTCTTGCGAGGGTTGCTTGGGCGTTGTCTCCGCCATTTTTCTGTGGGCTTTTGGGTAGAGAGAGTGCGCGCCGTGACGTTTGCCATAATAGTCGTTGATTTTGAGCGCGAGCACTTTCGTTACTCATTCATCTTGACAGCAGAGGGCGCTCAAAGCTAGCGGTGCTGATGGGCACTTGGACGCCTGGTTTAAGCGATACGTTACATTAAAATATGAAATTTAGTCTTTAAGGGGCCACATGTTTTGTGTCTTTTGTTTTGCTTTCCTTGGTTTTTGCCTGAACTAGTTTAAGCACATTAGTTGCTAATATGTGTCCCCAGGACCATTGAGTTTTTTTTTAAAAAAGGAAACCCGTTCAGCGGGTTGAACCAAGCTTTCCATGACCTGGGGTGATGCTGGGTATTTTTTAACTCGGTTATAAATTCCCGTTTTCCAACCTTGAATGGGTATGTGGGGGTGTTGATTATCTGGGTTTTCCCCCTCTTTTGCCTTATTAGCTGATACTTTTTTCATATATTTAAAAATACTAATTAGGCTTTTGTTTCATTTTTAAAACTTTTTTTGCTGATCGGAGCTTGGGGCTGAACATATATAGCAGGGGCTTGGGGCTGGCAAAAAAAAATTTTTTTAATAGCTCCTTTCCCCCACCCGATCAGGTGGGGGGAAAGGTACATTTTTAAACTTTTTTTCTTGGCAGCCCCAAACCCCCACTACAGCTGATGCACTTGGGCTGTGGGGGGGGACCTATGGGGTGGGGGAAATGAAGGATTTTTAAACTTTTTTTCTCAGCCCCAAGCGCCCATCAGCTGTAGCAGGGGCTTGGGGCTGGCAAAAAAAAGTTTAAAAATCGCTCCTTTCCCCGCCCATAGGTGGGAGGAAAGGAGCAATTATTAAACTTGGGGAGGGGGGGCTGAGCCCCAAGTGCCCATCAGCTGTAGGGTGGGCTTGGGGCTGGCAAAAAAAGTTTTAAAAATCCTTCTTTCCCCCCATCAATGGAGTGGGGGAAATGAGGAGTTTTAAACTTTTTTTTTGGAAGGTCAGGTTAAAAATCAGTAAAACTTAAATGTTAGACATTGTTGCTATGAGCATTAAAAAGTGGAGGCATATAACTTGAGGACTATAATTCCACTGCCTCCTCCTCTCTTTGAAGAGACATTTCATTTACATCCCCAGAAGGAATCTCCTATCCCAGTCAAATTTGTGTTAAATTGCTGTTTTCGGGGGTCTTTTTCATTATTTGGAACAGATTAATCCACTTTCCCATTACTTTCTATGGGAAAAGTTCGTTTGACTTAAGTCATGTTTGACTTAAGTCTGGATCTCTGGAACGGATTAATGATGTAAGTCAAGGTTCCACTGTATGTCTGAAGAAGTGGACATGTAGTCCACAAAATGTTACATTAAAATATGAAAGTTATTCTGTAACTGTAAGGTGCCACATATTTAGTGTCTTTGTAAAGTGCCACATGTTTAGTGTCTTTTGTTTTCTTTTTCTTTGATATTGCTTGGAATTCTTGAAAAGACAAACACGACTACCCTCTCCAATGCAGGAAATAAAGGTGAAGTTTTGTTGCTGCTGTAGGGACACACAGTCTCTCTAAGACAAATATAAGGAACTACTGCTTGTGAGCAATCAGGTTTTATATGCCTTAGAGTTTTCTCCTGACTTTATTTCAAATTGTGGCAAATTTCTTTATTTTGTTTTTCCGTTGGAGAGGGAACAAATGACATCTGGGTACGAATCCGTACTGGGCCATGTAGAACTGGTAACATCTTTACTTAAATATTTCATTTACCATGAAAGCCCTACTGGGGTGATTATAAGTTGGCTTGCTTATTTATTTATTTATTTAACTCAAAATATTTTAACAGATCTTTCTCCTTATAAAGGGTCCAAGGCAGCTTACATCAAAAGACAGTTTTTATTGTTAGTAAGAACAAGTATACAATATTAAAAGAACTGATTATTAGAAAACAAAAAGGCAATGCCAAAATACATTGCATGCATTCAAGTACAACAACCAATGTTAGTTCCATCCTTCATGATGGAATTTTTATTTGTTTCTTTAACTACCCGCGTTCTCTTTTAGCTTTAATGTTGTCACATAATGCTGTACGATGCCCCTCAATTCTCTGTTTTTAAATGTTAATATGTCTTAAATGTACTGGGCTGTATATTTTCCCTCACTATTGTAAACTTTTTTTAGGTGGGGTAAAAACACTCAAATAAATACATAAATACATACTTTTTTAAAAAAAACACTTGATAGCTGTTCACTCAGGTTGCCAGAAAAGATATTTGCCTAGTTCTGCCGGAGGCACATAACATGTAGTAATTTTTATTTATTGTTTTAATATTTTATTTGAATGCACCCTTAAAGATGATATTATCCTCAAGAAGATATTGAATTCAGTGTAACCACCTTCATTTCAAATTAGGAATGTATTAACTTCAAAATCAAGGACATACCATTACAATCTAACAATGAATCTAAAAGAAGGAACCGCATCGATAAAATCTTTCATCTTTTTCATGTTAAGAATTTCTGCAAAGGTACATGTGGTGTTTTAGAATATCACTATATCATAAAAATTGGGAAGATTTAAGAATATCACAGACTAATCAAGCTATGTTTATATGAGCCATTAAAATCTGAATTTTTATTCTGAGATGAGGGATAAGGAAACTGGTCCTCCATAATTTGCTGTCAATTTATTAATGTCATTCTCATCATTGGCCAAACTGGCTGAAAGGTGCATACCGCTACATTCTGGTCTATAGTAGAAGATTTCTCAAGGTGTTTAAAATATAAAGTACACTATGGGCAAAATGTATATTCCTATCCCATTATAACAGGAATTTAACCATTGTCTACAAACACATTATATTTGCAGCAGCAACCAATGTTAGTTTAAAACTATCATCTACTTTGCACCATGACAGATAGTGTAATGAATTCAGTTCAATTAAGACAGCAGAAAAAAGTTCAAACAGCAGCATTCAAACAAGCAAAAGGTGATTCAATGCCTGGGGGAACAAGATTTTTGGAGATATATTCAGAGCTAAAAAGGGAGGGAGTTTTATAGATGAAGCCCAGCATCTTTACTGCCACCCATATTAGTCAGAGATTAAGAGCAATCTGATCAGAAGGCAGATGTTTGTGTAACTCTTTCTTAAACAGTTGGTAACTCTATTGAATTGTATCTCAAAACAAACAGGCCCACACTTAAATTCTTTTGAATAAAATAAAATAGGTTAAGGTGGTTGAAGCCTTGGAGCACATTCTATGATAGCCCCTTTGTGCATATGTGCAGACTCCTCAAGCAACAGAGAAAAATCTTACAAATCAAATAACAATAACAATAATAAAATACAAATATAAAGTACTGTTTCTGGGAATATTACTCAGCAAATCCATACATTCTTGTATAAAGCAGAAAATGCAAATTCTGACACTGACAGCCCATGTCTTATAAACACATTAGGACCTGGAACAATTGCATCTATTGCAGAATAGGCGATTAATTTTTCAGTAGTAGTAATAATTTTATAGTGGTGTTTCACTGTTCCTTCCATTGGAAGTCCTGATCAGGTGTCTCTGTTTAGAGATGTGCATCTGCCATTCACACTAACTGAGTATCTTTGCTTTATGTAACACTGTGGTGGATGGTGGCCAACATCATTGCTACACAACTTGTGAAGAAGCTTTTTTTAAGTCGCAGTCTACTCACATCACAGTGTTCCAGGGCCAAGCCAAAATACTTTACTTCTGTTATTTCTGTATTTCCCGTCAGGAGTGCCGCCTACACCCAGAAGGGAAGACTGGGCAGATTGGTGGAAAAAGCAGAGGAAACAGGAGGAGGCCAGTAGTGAACGCATGAGGGAGGCAAAAGAGAGAGAAGAAACCAGGAGGCAGTTTGAAGAGACGCTTCATATTGGAGGGTCAGAAAAGGTGGGAAAAGAGGAACCACCCACAGTAGTGGAGGAGGGGTATGGGGATATAAAGGGGAAGCCGTGCATCCTAACCCCTGGCTGGGAATGGGTATGGATGCAAAACCCATCCCGGATACTCAGGACTGGGAGAAAATGATGATGCCTCATGCCGAGTCAGAAAGCTACCGAAGACGTGCCCATAAAGTGGGTTTTTCTTATTGGGGGGGGGGAGAGAAGCACGGGAATATCGTAAAAGACTGAAACAAATAAGAAAGGACATTGCTCTGGAGAAGTGGGTTGCTCAGAAGGTTGAGGAAGAACGGCGGACTGGTAAATACTCCCTTGGAAGGGGTTCTGTTCTCTTCAAGGATCAACCGTTTAGAGGGAGAGAGAGACCAGTATTGGGACCGAAACATCAGTGGAGGATGGGGTACAAACCGAGGAGACACACCCGGACTCAACCCTGGTGAAGGGGTCTGGTGGGGAACAAACCTCTCCAGAACAGAGGGAGGGTTAAATTCATTTATGTTTACTCCCACTCAGGAACCAAGAAATAATCCTTTTGTTGCCAATATTGGCTCTGTTTCTGCTGACGTTGAAGAAAGTGCCCCCAGAAGTTTGGATGATGTTAATAAAAAGGACTCTGTGTTTGAAAAGAATGTCTCTTTATTGGAAAAAGGGAGATGGGGTGTCCGGCGTAAAGAGGAATCCTCACAAGCTGTTTTGTAAGGAGTCTGTGAGGATTCTCAGTTATCCAGGTGAGTTTATCTGGAAGTTGATTCATGGCAACTGGACTTCTTTTTCTTGAGAATTGAAAAGTTTCGCTGCTCATCAAAACAGCTTAGTCTTTTGACAGTTTTGACTGTTTGAACCTATGTGCTAAGTACGTAAATGATGTATCCTATCTCCCATAAGTGAAATCTAACAACTGCTATACAGAATGCTGTCAAATATCAGGCTGCTGGGGTGTAATCCTCAAGCATACACATAATTGGAAATTTTGTTTGTTTATGAAGCTGATAGACCACATGACTTAGAACACTACTCACAGCAGTTTACATGAGGCAAAATATACAGCAACTAAAATAAAAAATGCATAATATAAAATCTAAAACAGAAAAGGTGACTTAAGAGTCACACCTGATAACTTAAATCAAACCAAGTTATAGAAATCATAACAAAATATGCTGTAGTATAATAAAATTACTAATAGTAGCAATAATGTGTTGGTCTCAGAAATTAGTCTGGGATGTTGTCAAAGGCTTAGAGGAGCTCTTCTTTCTTTGTGATATGAACTTCCACTGGATCTCCTTCTCCTCCTCCTCCTCCTCCTCCTCCTCCTCCTTCTTGTTACAGTCCTGACTGCCATTGTTTTAAACAGGCTCCATGCACTTGGAGAGATTGGATTCTTTTTGCTTTCCCTTTCAATTTCTTTCTAACTAGTTTCCTCATCTGAAGGAAGTCCACCCTTTGGAAATCAAGGATTTTTGTGTCTGATTTGCTTGACACTCTTCCCCTAACATGCATAAAAAAGGAGATTGCAGCATGGTCACTGTTCTCCAGTGGTTCAATGACATTCACATCCATGACCAGGTCCTGAGTATCACACAGTATTAGATCCAGAGTTGCCTGTTCCCAGGTGGACTCCATGACAAGTTGCTGTCAGACACAGTCATTCAGCATGTCAAGAAACCCAACTTCTCTTTCGTGCCACGAGCTCACATTGGCCCAGTCAATGTGGGGATAATTGAAGTCCTCCATGATTATTATCCTGTCTCTTTTAGACCCTGTGACAGTTACCCTCTTCCTAGTTAAATGTGTTTGTGCAGGAGGGTGTAAAGGGTTAATGCTGATGACCAATGAAGGTATGTGGAGGCGGAGCCCACATATTTAAAAGGCCCAGCATGAAGATCTTGAGAATTATAAGAGAAAAAGATAAGGTTATGATAAGGTTGAGAAGTACAGAAGTTGAGTGTATCTGCTTGGAGTAACTTTTAATTAAGGGTGTGCAAGAAAACCTACAACTGAAACAGCTTGTTGTATTCAATAAATGTTATTTTACTTTATTAACATTACAACTCAACTGGGACTTGGTTATTTCAACTGGGTAACCCTGAATGGTGGCAGCGAGAATAAAAAGAAGCTGTCTACAGGCCAACGGTCTGTGAAACAACTGGGGGCTCTATGTAGGTAATTCTGCAAACTGGTTGGCAGGTGTTGGGATCTTGAAAGCCCAGTAGTCCTGAGTAAAAGTACATACTGGTAATGTGTGAAAACCAGTGTGTGAAGCAAGGCCAGAAGTAAATTGAAAAGATAAAGTAAAGCTATTCAGGCAGAGGGTTTTTTGACTTGTGGCTTGGTGAGAGGAGTTTGAAGGGTCAGTGCAGAGACCAGCACAGAACTTCTGGGTCAAGGTGTGGAGAAAACCTAGCCAGGAAGGAATAGTGGTGTGTCTTTTCAAAAAGTAAAGTTTACCTCACAAAGGTTGGTAGCCTGTGACCAGAGACCCTTGGAGAAAGAGGGTAGTTTTTGGGACATGTGGAAGATCAAACAATCATGGAACTGAGGTAAAACATACTAAATATCAGAACTAAGGGGGGGGGGAGGAACATTTTCTTGGTTTTGTTAGGAAAAGTGTGAGACAGTTTCATCGTGACAGAAGTTGCCTTTGCTGTGTTAAAATACTGCCTGTAATTTTGGGAAACCAGCCAAGTGTGGCTGAAGGAAACAAAGTTGGAGAAGGAGTGGGAGAGAGAAACCCTTGGCAGGAGCTTGTGTTTAAAATATTTTCCCTATCAAAGCAAAGCAAAAGCAAAGTGTTCTGCTTATATACCACCCCATACCACTTTAAGTAGTCTCTGGGCGGTTTACAATTTGAATTACAGTGTGCATGCTACACAAATCACACACACACAAAATGTCATCCAAAAAAGTGAAGAATCCTGTTAGAGAAATGCCAGCTGAGAACCCTGAACAGGAGGGAAATGGGAGTCTTTAAGAGGAGGAAAATTTTGAGGGAACTCCTGAGGGAATTACCTCAGAAGAAATGACCCCAGAAGGCAATTTAGCCTTTGAAAAGTGGGAAATGGAACAATAGTACAAGTTAAGAGCATTAGAAATAAAAGAACAGACTAGACTGAGAGAAATAGAAGAAAAAGAAAAAAACCAGATTGAGAGAATTACAAAGTGAACAAGAAACTAGACAGAGAGAAATGGAATTTCAATTAGAAATGTGCAGGTTAGTGCTTGAAGCATTAAGAAACCAGAATAACAGTAATTCAAATGCAGGAGAACAGAATCTCTCTAGTTGGATCTCAAGCATTTTCCAGAGTTTAAGCAGGGTGATGACTCAGAGGCTTTCCTAATTTTATTTGAGCGCTGCTGTAATGATTTGGAAGTCCCCCAAGATCACAGAATGGTGATTTTAAGATCCAAAATCTGTGGTGAATTGGCAAAAATCTATTCACAAATGCTGTTAGATCAGTCCAAATGTTTAAAAAAGTTTAAATAGTTGATTTACATAGAATTTGGAATTACCTCAGAGTAGCTCAGAAAAAAGTTCAGAGGGTGACAAAGCTGAGGGAAGAAACGTATTCTCAACTGGGAGCCTAAATTACAAATTACCTCACAAAGTAGCTAGAGCAAGAGGGTGCTAAATCAGCGGAGGAAATCAAAGAAATTGTGGCTCTATAACAATTTTATGCAGCCATAAATGGGGAATTCAAGTATTTGGTGAAAGAAAGACATCCTAAAACTTTACAAGAATCAGCTGTGTTGACTGACCAAATTAACGAAATCAGATACCATGGTTTTGATAGCCCAAGATTTGGCAGGAAAGGCTATGAGTACAATAGGAAGAAGTCCCAATCTGAAAAGGGGAGACATAGCCCAGTGCCAAATAGGAGACATATTCCACAGAGTAAAGGCCCCATAACTGACAAGTCACAATCGCACACTAGGAGGAAAAGGGAACAAGTCTAATTTTAATGGGACCAAGGAATTAAAATGTTGGACGTGGGGGAAATAACTTAAGCTATAACTATAACAAAAAGAAAGTTAAACCCTCAAATTCTAGCCCTCAGAAAAAGGCTTGTTGTGTTCACACAGTGGAGGATGGAGAAACTAGACAGGTTCTCATGGCTGCCATCCAGGACCAGACCCCTGTTGCTCTGCTGCCTGGGCTGCCCCACTTCCCTCCTCAACACCAGCCACCTGGTCGAGGGAAGAAGGGCCTTGAAAAAGCTGAGCTTACCAAGGGCCATCAGACCAGTGTTCCTGTGCCGGGAGAGTCACCTGTCATCAGCCACTCCCACAGGCTCTGGGTGAGAGCCAGAGGGGCTGCTTCCAGCCTTTCCTGGGGGAGCTTGGCCTCAGACTCCTGTTGCTCTGCTGCCTGGGCTGCCCCACCTCCCTTCTCAACACCAGCCACCAAGATAAGAGAAGAAGAGCCTTGGGATGTGGCTGGGGGGAGGGGCATTGGCCTGATGCCAAGCTTTGATATCGTGGCACCCCCTCAGCACTCAACCAGTATCCAGTTGAGGCTAAGACACAGGGTGGTTATGAAGGGGGGGGGGTTGGGGGATGATGGAGTTGAATGGGTGGATGGTTTGGGAGGGATTGGCTCTTTGTTTTGTTTTGGTTTTGGGTTTTTGGTTTTGTCTTTGTTTTGTGTCTTTTTTCTTGCCATCCAAGATATAAGGTAAGGATTTACAATGGAACTGAGGGAACAGGAAGGAGGGAGGGCAATGGAGGGGGCAGCTATTAAACTCATGTGGGATAGGAGAAGGTATGGGGTGGGAGTGGAACATGCCTGCATAGGAGAAGAGAGGTTAGATACAGTATCTTACATTTATCCTCTCTTCTGGTTCCACCCTCAACAAGAAAGTATCAGGTGACCATATTAGGGAGCCCACAAGCCACACAGTTCTGTTGTTGAATGCCAAGTTGCTACAAAATAAGACCACCCTCATCCATGATGTCATTCTGGATGAGGGTGCTGGCAGCTGACCTGGCATGTTTTACTGAGACCTGGGCGGGAGAGAAAGGTGGGGGGTTCCCCTTTCCCAGCTATGCCCGCCTGGGTTCTCAGTCCAGCACCAGTGTCACCTGGAGGAATTCTATCTCCTCGACCAGGCTTCCTGTCTCTTTGTGAGGAGGTCTGGAGGGCCTGTATTGGGCTCACGAGACAGACTGGGTATTCTGTTGGTGTACCACCCATCCTGCTGCATTCCAACAGTCTGCCTGCTTGAGCTGACAGAGGTGGTCTCTGGCCTGGTGTTGAGAACCCCCAGACTGCTGGGGCTGGGGGACCTCAACATCCATGCTGAGGCTGCCTTAACTGGAACAGCTCAGGACTTCATGAAAATAATGGGGCTGTCTCAACATGTCATTGGACCGACACATGAGAAAGGCCATACTCTGGACCTGGTCTTCTCAACAGGACTGGAGGATGGTGGTTTGCTTGTGGAGGGGTTGGCTTTGACCCCATTGTCATGGTCAGACCACTTTCTGGTCAGGTTTAGGCTATTAGCTACTTCAACCCCCTGAAAGGGTGGGGAATCCATTAAGATGATCTGCCCTCAGAGACTAATGGATCTGGATGGTTTCCTGAAAACTCTGGGGGATTATCTGTCTGATATGGTTGGTGCTCCTGTCGAAGCTCAGGTCACGCTATGGAACAGGGAGATGACCCGGGGGCAGTAAACATAGAATCACAGAGTTGGAAGAGACCTCAAGGGCCATATAGCCCAACCCCCTGCCATGCAGGAACCCCATCACAATATTTCCGACAGATGGCCATCCAGCCTCTGCTTAAAAAAACCTCCAAAGAAGGAGACTCCACCAGCCTTTGTGGCAGCATATTCCACTGCCAAACAGCTCTGTCATTAAGTTCTTCCTAATGTTCAAATGGAATCTCTTTTCCTGTAGTTTGAAACCATTGCCCTGAGTCCTAGTCTCTGAAGCCATGGAAAACAAACCTGTTCCCTCTTCAATATGACATCCTTTCAAATATTTAAACATAGCTATCATATCCCCCCTCAGCCTTCTTTTAGAGAGGCTAAACATTCCCAGTTCCCTAAGCCGTTCCTCATAAGACATTTCCTCCAGACCCTCAACCATCCTAGTTACCATCCTCTGCACCCGCTCGAGGTTGTCAACATCCTTTTTAAACTGAGGCACACAGAACTGGCCACAGTACTCCAGGTGGGGTCTGACCAGAGCAGAGTAGAGTGGTATTATCACTTCCCTTGATCTAGACACTATGCTTCTGTTGATGCAACCAAGAATCGCATTGGCTTTCCTGGCTGCTGCATCACATGATCGCGCCTAAGCGTCCTCTCCCTATATGCAGAGCCTGAACGGTTCCTTGATATACATCTGAGCTGTGGGCAATGAAGCGAGAGGGGAGGTGGCTGAAGTGCAGGTGGAGAAAATATTGCCGTGAGTCTGATCGAACATGGCTTAGAGTCCACTATTGAAAATTCCGTGAAAATATAGTTGGCAAAAAGGCAATATTTCACCAATCAAATTGCTTCCTCAAAGTTCTGTCCAGCAGAGCAGTTTTGGGTGGCCCGGGATTTTCTTCAATCAGGAGATACACTGGAGGTCCTGGACCACTCATCAGCTCACTGTGATGAGTTTGCTGTCCACTTTCAGGGAAAAGTTAATCAGATTCGCAGTGAACTGGACTCCACTGTTGGTGCAGAATCAAGGGATGTGTCCACTGCACCATTAGATGAGTTTCAATTATTGAGATCAGTATTATTAGATGAGATCAGTATTATTAGATGAGTTTCAATTATTGAGACCTAAGGATGTGGATAGGGTGCTTGGATCTGTCCATTCTACCACCATGCTGCTTGACCCTTGCCCTTCTTGGCTAACTGAAAGATCTGCCAGAGGGGTTTGCACCTGGGTCCAGGAGACTGTGAATGCCTCTTTAAGAGAGGGAGTGGTCCCTGCCACCTTGAAAGAGGGGGTAGTTAGACAACTCCTTAAAAAAACTAATCTGGATCCAGGGCTGGTGGTTAACTACTGACCAGTAGGGAACCTCCCTTATTTGGGCAAGATGGTGGAGCAGGTGGTAGCTGGACAACTCCAGGCACTGCTGGATGAAACAGATTTTATGGATCCATTTCAATCAAGTTTCAGGCTGGGCTTAGGTACGGAGACTGCCTTGGTTGTCCTGTATGATGATATTTGCCAGGAGAGAGACTGGGGGAGTGCAATCCTGTTGATTCTCCTGGACTTCTCAGTGGCTTTCGACACCATCAACCATGGTGTCCTTCTGGATAGGCTAGCCAGGGTGGGAGTTGGAGGCACTGCTTTGTGGTGGTTCCACTCCTTCCTGGCTGACCATGTCCAGAAGGTGATGCTGGGCGACGGTTGCTTTGCTCCATGGCATTTACGTCATGGGGTTCCACAGGGCTCAATACTGCCCCGCATGCTGTTTAACATCTACATGAAACTGCTGGGAGAGGTCATCAGGTTTGGGCTGAGGAGTCAGCAATATGCTGACGATACTCAGCTCTGCCTATCATTTTCCACCAATCCAGCTGAGGATGTTTCTGTGCTGAACTCATGTCTGAGCCAAGTAATGGACTGGATGAGGGTTAATAAATTGAAACTCAATCCAGACAAGACAGAAGTGCTGTTAGTGGGTGCTCCACTAGACAGGCTAGAGGGCCATCTCGCTGTTCTGGGATGGGGTTGCACTCCCCCTAATGGACAGCTTGGGGGTGCTCCTTGACCCCGCTCTAACTCTGGAAACCCAGGTGGACTCAGTGGCCAGGGGTGCCTTTCTTCAGTTGCAGAAAATATACCAGCTATGCCCCTACCTGGACGACCAGAGCCTCATGACAGTTTATATGCACTGGTAATATCCCCTATTGATTACTGCAATGTGCTTTATGTGGAGCAGCCTTGGAAGATGGTCCGACGATTGAAACTGGTTCAGAATTGTGTGGCGTGGCTGGTGAATGGTAGAGACACCAGGGATCATATCACATTGATTCTGCGTAACCTGCATTGGTTACCAGTTGTTGCCAAAACCCAATTCATAGTGCTTGTTTTGACATATAAAGCCCTAAATGGCTTAGGACCTAGATACCTGAAGGATTGCCTCCTTCCATATGAACCTACCCAGCAATTAAGATCTAGCCAGGCAGCCGTCCTGAAAGAGCCATCCCTCAAGGAGGTGAAAGGGATGGCTGGTAGGTATAAGGCCTTTTCGGCAGTGGACCACAGGCTATGGAATGCCCTCCCAAGTGAGATACGCCTGGGGCCAACACTGATGACGTTTCAGCGCCAGGTAAAAACCTTCCTGTTTCAGAATTTTTTTAACTAACTTAGCATAGATTGTGGGTCCTGATGGCAATTTTAGTGTTTTGCATTTAAATGTTTTTACTGTTTTTAATTGTTCACGGATATTTTAATGTTTTAATTGTTTTAACTATTCATTTTAATTGTAAGACGCCCAGAGACATTTGGGTAGTGGACACCATATAAGTTGTATAAATAATTAAAATAAATAACTGCATTTACATGTACCATCTATCCAAGAGCCAATGAATATTTGGCATGAAACTGGCATTTCATTCAACATTTAATTCTGTTGCCATATGTCCAAATAAGTATACTTGATCCACAAAACCTTACATTAAAATATAATACTGTATTTATTTATTATGGAGCTTCTATACCACCCATCTTCCCGAAGGAACTCTGGGAAGTTTACAGTGAGCTGAACAATTCAGCCGATTCAACAGACGAACAGATGAGTAAACAACTACAACTAACAGACAATTTAAAAGAAGAATATGCAACCCTGGCATAAAAACTACAAAATAGAACTAAGCAGATGGTGGAGAAGAAAAAAAAAAGATTAGGCCAGGTCACCAAAGGCCTCGCAAAAGAGCAAGATCCTTAAAGCCCCGCGAAAGGCCGACAGGGACTGTGCAAGGCGCACTTCACTGGGAAGATGGTTCCACAAAATCGGACCTGCCACAGAGAAGGCCCGGTTCCGAGTCGAGGTCTTCCGGGCCTCTCTAGGAGTGGCCACCCGAAGCGAGTGCGCCCGCGACATCCTTGTTGGACGGGCCGAAGTTGATTGCTGGGTGATCCGCTCTGCCAGGTAATCAGGTCCTGTACTGTACTTTAGTTAGTTTTAAGGTGCAACATTTGTGTCTTTTGTTTTGCTTGAATTCTGCCTGAAGTTCTTGCACAGATGAACACAGGTACCTCTTCCAAGTCCTTTCTACAGGATCGGTCTCACAATTGTATCTTAGACAAAAATCAAAGAAACAAAACAAAACAAAAGACCAAAACATGTGGCACCTTAAAGACTAATTTCCAAAACTTCATTATATCTCAGATGCCCAAATCCCTGCAACTGGATGTTCAAGCACCTTCCAATTCAGTGGCAGACTTGGATTTTGCTACAATCCAGTACTGTACAACTGGCTGTGCTCAACTTTCAATTTTTGTGGAAGTTGAGTCATGGAAACTGGACTTCTTTTTCTTGAGAGATTGAAATGTTTTGCTGCTCATCCAAACAGCTTCTGATTTGGTGATGCAGTCCTGGCTCAAACCTTCTACTCTCCCTCCTGCTTCTCATAGCACAGAAAATTTGTATAAAAAGGAAAGAGTGAAATATATCCTTAAGCATCCTATGCCTAATTCATTAAGAAGCTGAAGCTTCTTAAACAAGACCTAGAGGTTGTCTTAATTTGTCACCTAATAAGAAGGAAGGCTGTAAGCATGATCTGTTTGGTCATAGATTATATTCCTCTGCAGCTTTGATAATTCAGATTTCTAATTATCAAACAGCTATGTCTGCATACAATCAGTTTATGTGGGAAAAATGCAATCTTTGCTCACATACTTACCTGAGGATAAGAAATGACACTCCAGCAAGAAACAATCTCATTATCAATTTATTTAATCCACTCTGTGACACATATTCTATGAGAGGTGTTATGCATGGCTCAGATGAATCACCATTTCTGATATCTCTGTCACAGATGGATATTACATTCAACAATAAAGGTTTCTTTAACAGATGAACTGATGGAAGGCCAAATTAAAATTAGGACTGTGAGATGTATCTCATACTGAAGTGATCAAAAAAATCAAAAACTATCAAGACCTCCTTGCAGGCAGTACCATTACTACTCTCCATCTACAGTGCTGCCATGTCAGGGAATGACAGAGGCCTATTTATGCAAATATGATACGGGTTGCAGATTACTGTACTGTACTTGGCTATTATACAAGGGAGGTCACAAAAGGTTGGGACCAACTGCTCTAGTGGTATTCAGACTGGACCACTGTACTGTACTATACAGGGTACTTAATGTCCACTCCAGTACAAGTAGCTGTGTCAGAATAATTTTAAAGCCCAATTTAGAGCTTGATAATTTACTTTTAAAGAGCTGGTATATCTCAGTGAGTTGTAGTACTAAAATTAGGAGTTCAGATCCCCAAGCAAATATCACATGGAGCATGCATGATACCTGTATGGTCTTGGGTGAGCTGGAGAGTCTCAGAGCACTATCTGAAGGATTGGTAAACTTGTTTTAAGTACAGTACTGCACTTTATGCTCAGAAAACTCTGGGTAATGATAAGCTGGAATTTACAGAAGGATTTGGGTTCAAATTCCTGCCAAGAAAACTCCATGGACATGGAGTCACGACTGTGGCAAACACACACACAAGCACAGTGGAAAGAGCATCTCACATAAATATCAATCTGCCCAGTCTGACACCAACACTGGAGCCTCTACTTCCATACTTGCCAAAGCAACTAGGGTGCATGGCACCAGGGACAGGTCTTTCTCAGCATTGGTCTGGTATCAGCATCTGAAACTCATTTCCAGTAAATGTTTGCAATATCCCATACTGATAGTGTTTTGACTTGGCTCTGAAAACTTACCTCAAACTTACAATTGGGTTAGTTGGGTTATGGATTTCAGCTGGTTTTGTTATTGTTTTTACTTCTTTGTTTACCCCCCGTTTTGAATTTTGCTGTACTGGAAATAAACCTCCTTGAGCTCATGGGAACTTGCATTTAAGCACGTACATACCTTAGTTCCATGGTTTCAATTTTGTATCCTCTTATTTGAAAACAAAAGATTTTAACTAGATAGCTTCGTGAGGTGGTTTTGGGCTATCTATGGAGCCCAGTCGGGATGAGAGCAGGCAAGGCTTACCAACAGTAAAGCGTCGGGACTCCTTAACTTGAGCCCTCTGGTTCGTCCGGAGGCGCGCGCGCCACATATATTCAGAGACATTATTTTTATTATCATTCATACGTCACACATTTCACTCTGACATTCCGGGTCAGAAAAAGACCAGGCCGCGAAGTATTTCCTCCTCTCCCCTCCCCACCCCTCCTCTCACAGGGCGCGGGGGGGGGATTTCGCGACGCACGCACAAGCCCTCGCGGAAGAGCGGCGTTAGCGCTGGAGACTCTGGCGGGGCGTCGGGCCTAAAGAGGGCGCCAAGGCGCCCGAGCCCCGCCCTGCCCGCTCCCTTGGGAGGCGGCCGGGCCGCTGAGCAAGACGCGAAGGGGGTGGGTGTGATGAGGTAGGGAATGGCCGCGCATGCGCAGTGGTGTACCCAAGCGGCCGCGGTGATGGCTGCGCAGTGACGGTTGGATCTAACGGTTGCTATTGACATTGGGGCTGGGCGTGCGGTGGATGGTTCTTTCGCCGGGAGGGGCTGGAAGAAGCGAAGCCGGGAGCTCCGCGGAAGAGGTCTCGGGAGCGCCGTGGTAATGCGGCCCCGCTGAAACTCCGGGCGGAGGCGCCTTCCTCTCCCCCCTCCCCCTTCCGCCCGCACCCGTAACAGCGCCGGGCCCGGGCCGTCGCCCTCCGCTGGGCTCGCGGGCCCTGCCTCCGCCCCCCCCCGACCCACACCCACCCACCTGCCCCCCATGTGGGGCCTCCCCTCTGCCTGAGGCGCCCAAGAGGGCGAAGCACACCGCGAGGCCGGCATGGCCGCCCGCCAGGAGTAGTCGCGGGGGCCGCCGCCGCCGCCGGGAGCCAAGCGGCCGGCGGGCGGGCGGGGAGCGAGCGAGCGGAGGCCGGCGAGGCGGGGTGTGTGTGCCTGCGGCGTCGGCGTCGGTTGGGGCGTCGGGAGGCGAGCAGGCTTTGGCCCTGGCGGCGGCGGCGCCTCGATGCGGGGCTAGGAGTGCAGCCGCCCCTCGGCCTGCCCTGCCCGGGCGCGGAGCCGCGCTTTCTTCTCAGCCCGGAGCCGTCGGCCTCAGCGTCTGCGATGAACCCGGTGAATGCCACTGCCTTGTACATCTCCGCCAGTCGCCTGGTGCTCAGCTACGGCCCCGGGGAGGATCCGCAGTGTCTGGCCGAGATCGGCAAGCTGCTGCCCTACTTCCGGCAGTCGCTCTCCTGCTGTGTGTGCGGTGAGTGAGGAGGCGCTTTCTATTGTTCTGGGCCGCGGGCGAGCGGGCACCCTCCTTTCCCCCCTTTCTCCTCCTCCTCCTCCTCCTCCTCCTCTCCGTCCGCCCGTCCTTCTGCCTGCCGGCCTGCTTTGGTCTCGCCTCACTCGTTACACCCATTTGGAAAGGGCCGGGAGCAAAGCCAGCCGCCTTCCGTTGCGCGGCGGCGGCGGTGGGGGGGGGGGAGCGGTTTGGCCCTCGCCAGCGGAGAGAGAGACGCGTGCCCTGCAGGGCTCATTCTTTCCTCAAGGGAGTGCTTTCTGAAACTTTCCTTCTCGTTGGTCCTGCTTTTTGAAACTGCTCTGGAGGTGGGCTCTTGGGGCTTGTGGGAGTAAATTCTGTAAAGGCCGGACGACCCACGAAGATGGGAAATTCAAGCAGTAGGAAAAGCCCGCCGCGTGGAAGCGCCTCAAGCAAAACGGAACGCTCCCACAAGCCGCTTGTACTTTTTGCTAAAAAAATAATCCTCTCTTTTTCAAGGAAGCGGCAAAGTCTCCAAAAAGTGACATTACCAAGTCTAACAGAGTACAGTAGTCCTAAGCACGTTTGCTTAAAAGTAGATTCTATGCCAGTTAGCTGTTTCCTGGTAAGCGTGAAGAGCAGCCAAATGCTATTACATATTATGAGGTACGGTTTGTAGATGAGTAGAGTGGGTTTTTACGTGGTGTAGTACAAACAGACATCTGCAGAAGAAAACTGGACTTGCAAATGACATTAAAAAATTCCAGAGAAGAGAGGAGGAACATTTCAGCTTCACGGAACAGCCAGTGACTTTAAGGTGGCTGTTTGCAAACCAAACTTCAAGAAATGATGAAAAGTACTTATTAAACACTAACTGCATTTTTCAAGAGGCTGAGTTATGTTTTGAATCTGGATAACAGTTTTTATTTGGGTACACGTGTTTCCCACCAAATGCCAGAATTTTAACTGGAATATCAACACAGTTTTGTGAATGAGTAGTGTTAATAGCATACAAGTCACACACTGAGCTTCTTGCGTTTCCTTTTACTCTCACTTCACTGTTTATTTTTTTTACCCATTATTGCTGCTGCTGCCACCTATATGGATGGGGTTTAAAAGAATTTTCACAATTTTTGTAGACTAGAGCCTACTTCATAATGCTTGTGCCATAAAATAGTCACCAAGATGCCTTCAGACTTCTGTTTTTTTTTTCTTTTAGTTAGATTTGTCACCTGGAGTGGTTAAGATTTTTTTGGCAATAACGCAGCTGGGAAGCAAAATACTAAATGTGTGTTTGTTTTGCATAGCAACCTTTTAGCTGTTTTGTTCTAAGGAAAGGTTGCTGACTTGCGCTAATAGACTAACATTGTGGGAGGGAGTGTTGTTTAGCTGAAAGGAGAAGTAAAATCATTCCGGTACTGAGGCCTCAATTTGTTTCGGTAGTCAGACTCTTGGACACTACTCAGAGTATCAAGTGACTGGCATGTACTCCTGTGTTGACTTGCAAATTGTAAACAGAGCTAAACTGCATTGGAAAGAGTTATACAATATTGTGTATTCACTCATTTTTGTTACTTTGTAGTCTTTGCATTTTAAAATTAATGAAGCTGAATTAAATACTTTTTAACAGCTAGCACTTAGATAAATTTATGTGGAAGATTGAGATTCATAAAAGTGATAAAGAAAATTGGATGTTTTAGACTGTTGTTGTCAGCCCTTCAAACTTTTTCACCCCCATACACTTTCTATAGGGAGAATTATCAGTAAGGTTTAGGGATAAATTTTTAAAAGAAAGCTAAAGCTCATTGCCAGTGAATAAATTCTTAAAAGTTAACTTAAGATATCTTGATACCTCATAGAATACAGATATTGTCCTTATTTCTTACAGTGCACAAATGTTCTTCTCAGAGCTGACTTTATAAATGCCCAAAATTAATTGATTTGTGTTGTATTCCTCATCCCACCATGCCATCAATTTAATACTCCTGTGTTATATTACAGTTATGTTTTGCAAAATACAGTGCACATGCATAATATCTCTGTTTAACCTTAACTACAAAAGGGGGCACATATAAAAAGATAGCTGACCTGCTGGTAGTCGATTTCTTAATGCTCACAGAGGTGAATTAACTACAGTGGACCCTTGTATAACAGACAGCTTGTATAACAGAAAATTTGTACAACATAAAAATTTTTGGAGATAGGGGAAATTTGTTTAACATAATCGCCTATGGGGAAAATCTGTACAACATAAAAATGGGATCACTCCGTTTTCAATGCATTCCTATGGGAATTTGTATAAAGGAAAATTTGCTTAACATAATTTCATTTGGAACGAATTAATTCCTTTATACAAGGTACCACTACTTCATTTTGCTTTCTAGTAAGATTGTCCTTGGACATTTAAAATATGTGCTAATTTCCTGTAATAACATGGGGGGGGGGGTAAGAAATTAGCATACTTTTTGATATTCACAATTTGCATTGATGTACTGAGATTGTCTTCATCCCTTTCTTGCAAACTTTATGGTAGAATAGCTGACTTGAGGTAGATTTTATAATTTTATTTTCACTGTAAACCAACACCTCAGTAGATGTTTTCTAGAAGCAATTTTTATTCTGTAACAACTACATGACTGCTTGTTAGCCTCAAAATCTTTCATTTTTTTTATCAGTATGCACACTGTGGTTAATATTGCTGGTATTACTACTAGAGACGTGCCATTTTTTCTTTATTGACCCCAATTCACCAAACAGAATTCTGCGAGTTTTGCCCACAGACATCTATCTAAATTTCACTCATCTAAGAGAGGCCCTGTGCCTATGTTCTACACCAGGCCTGCCCAACAGGTAGACCGGGGGCTACCAATAGCCTGTGAAGGGTTCAAAAGTAGCCCGCCAGCCATCAATAAAAAAATGTGAGGGTATAAGTTCTCCACCCCTGCCTCCCCCACCCCAAGGACCACCACTGCCCCAGCAAAGCTCTGGGTCTGCCAGCCTACTGTCTCAGCCAAGCGGGGCAGTTCAAGGTTCATGGCACAATCCCTTGCTCTCCCTACTGGCCAGATATTTGGTGTGCCACTGTCTCATGACCAACTGAGTTGTTGGTGCAGAGCGGAAGAAGGGGAGTGGAGGAGACAGTGAGGGGTGGGGTCATGGCCGTGTCCACCTTTGCGTGGTGATGTCCCCCCTCTCCCCCCCCTGGAAAATTTCTTCCTCCCATCCTTCCATCCTCCTCCTCCACGCCCACAGTGGCTTCACTGAGACTGTGACCTGCCACTCCTCCTGCTCCCCTTCTGAGCCATTTCCTCCTCCTCGCACCACCATGGCGATGTGATTGCCCCGCTGCAGCTGCACAGAGTACATGGCAGAAATGAATGAGAGCTATGGGTCAGCACCAGCAGTGTCAGCGAGGGAGTTGGAAGGGAGAAGGGGGAAAACAGGAGGAGACGTAGAGTCAAGTCAGGCCATGGGCAGGTTGGGAGGGAAAGTGCACCTTTTTGCAAAAGTTTTCCAGCAGCCCAGGCAAGCAGAAGGGGCGATCTGCGCAAGTATGCATGCACCTCCCTTGCACCCTTCCACACCAGCTCAAGCGGGTATAAGGGAAGCATTTGCATGGTCAGCCTTACCATAGGAATGCATTGAAATATGTTCCCTCCAGAAAAGATTAATTGATTTTCAATGTGTTCCTATGGGAAACCGTTGCTCTACTTACAATTTTTTTACTTATGAGCATATGCTCACAACATAAAATTCATAAGTAGAGGTTTTAGTGTAGTAGCCCTCAGGCACTTTCGTCTGGGAAAAGTAGACCTTGGCCTGTTCAAAGTTGGACAGTCCTGTCCTACACAAATGATGCTGTTGCAGTGTTGTCTGGAAGATTCAAGTCTAGGAGGTGTAGTCTTGTTGCTCCCACAAAAACCTGGACCTTCCAGGAAGCACTGGGGTAGTTTCCTTTTTTGTACAGCAAGTTAGCCTGAAACAACCGGAAAGATGTCATAGGCAAGTGAAGCAGGGAGAGTGGTGTCCTCTTAATTGCTATTTCAGCTACATCCCATAAGAATGATCAGGTTTCAGTGGTTTGATTTAAGTAGTATCATTGTGTGGACCAGGCCCAACTTGATTCTAAGTTGTATTGTTCTGGTAATTATAAAATGGTTGGCAACATGTGGCTTAATGGCTCAGTGTGTCCTGAATGCATCCTGTGCTACTCATGCATGTCACATTTAAAAAATAAGACATGGTGGGGCTCAGAAAATTCCCTTAGGCCTTAAGAAGATGCCCTTATTCCTTACACACCCAGTAGTGATGGGACATTTGTATTTCAAGGATATCCACTCCCATAAGTTGGTGAGGCAAAAATATTGGAGGGAAAGCACTCAAATTGGCAAGAACTAGAAAGATTTGCTTAGCTTATTGCCATTCTCATGATGCATATCTGTTAACCAAGATGGAAAGCGCTGCACTGCAGTGTGTTGAGTTGCAAGGATTCCCTACAACTCAGAAAGGAGCTTAGGAGGTTGAGTTCCAAAGGAAGCAGATTCTTTCAGAATTGTTCTCCCATGCACCTTTGCAGGAACAGAAAAGAGGTGGGAGGGCCACTCTGTTTATAGCAATGGGAATCCTTAAAATACAAACATAATCTCCCATGCACCCATAGCCCATTTTCAATTACAAAAAGGCATGGGACACTGAAAGTTTAAGTGGTTTTTTTGAATCAAATTATGCCCTTAATTGTAAGAAAATATTTTGGGAAGTAGAGATTATGAGCTCAGCCTTCAAGGTTTTAAGATGGGTTGTGCTCCTGGAACTCAGAAGATTGCTCACCTATATTTTAATATTGGTTGTGTCGTTTCTCCCATAACTCTACAACTTGCACTATGCTCAAATTAGAACTTCCTTGTACATTATAATTTAATTTCACTATTATGTAATTGTAGCATATTTTAATGATTGTCATAGATAATTTAGTTGTTGCAATCTTAACATGTAATCCTTTATTCACTATGGGTCCTTTTGGAAAGAAAGATGGGATAGAAACAAAGAAACAAACAAATAACCCTAAGTGTATTTTCTAAGGAGTAAGCCTTCATATTGACTACAGGGATTGACCTTTTTTCAAGTACTGTATGAGATTGCAGTTAGTGCCTTTATATAACTATTTTTTTAATAAATTTTAATATCAAAACAATATACAAAAACAACAGTGCTCCCCTCCATCAATGGGGCCCCTTAAACAATCTTAATCGTTATTATCCTCCCCTCCAGAACTGAATTGATTTTTGCTTTGGAACTTTACCTTTATCTCTTATAAGCACATGTTCAATAAATCTACCTCATATATCATAAAACTTATCTCTTTTTAACTCTACTTTCTTAATCTTGAAATTACATGTCAATTTATCATTTAAGGCAATAGTCCATATTTCAGTATATCATTCATCCATACATAATTCATGATTTGCTTTCCAATTCCTAGCTATTATTAGTCTAGCCGCTATCAATAAATAAGTATTCTACTCTCTAGTTTTGAAGTCATAGTCTGCCATTACAGAACCATTTGGAGCTCTTCTAACCAAACTGATCCTGACATTTCAGATGGGGGTACTTCAGATGTAATAGGAAGTCAAAGTTCTTTAGATCTCTGGTTTGGTTGGGATGAGTAAGCATGCTAGTACATGCTGCTTGATCACTTCAGTATGATTTCTTATGCCAGTGGAGGTAGCTAAACAAGCCACAAACAAAAACATAAAATAAGACAAGCCTGGATTTGTGATTTTTTTGGCTTCTTGGGAGAACAACAAGCCAAGGATGCTGGTTTGAACACAGTGGTGAACAAACCACAGGCAGATGCCTCCTGATTTGTTTAACCACCCCCAGTGGCAGTAAGAGAGCCAAGTAAGCTGCTCATTATTGTAACAAACCAGAATTATCACTATGCAAACTACTGATTTTAGTTTGATGACCCTTTGATCTGTACTTAAAATTGTTGTGTCCAACTTTTCTCCTATTTCTTAATGTTATCAGGATTCGAGTCTCTCCCCCCCACACACACACACACAATTAACGGCATGTGAAAGCAGATAATTATTCCTCTATATTTTGATGAGCCTTTTTAGGGTTTTCCAGGTACACAGAAGTGGTTCACTGTTCCCTTCTACTTGAAACAGCCAGGGATTGTGCAGCTTGCTTAAAGCCACACAGGCTAGCTCTATTTGCCAGGGTTCTGCAGCTGAATACCTAACCCACTGATCTAGAGGGAAGAGGATGATTTAATCCCTCTATTAATTCATATCTCTTTTCATTATTGACATTATTTTGACCCTAGATGAATGAGATTTTGTTGTAATAGTTAAATATATGTTTTTTTAAAGTTGAAAAACCACTGTACCGTTTGGTAGTGAAGAGAGCTTTTGAAGTCATGTTAGTACAACTTTTCTGTGCCTTTTTGCCACCATTAGTACGTGCTCTCTTGATGTTCTCACATATTCTTATGACTCCTCCACTGCGGGCAGTAACAGTAGGATTCTTACAAGAAGCAATCTCTCTTTCTAATTTGTCTGATTCCTCATGTCTTCTTCCCACTGCCCATCTTTCCTTTTTAATTTTTATATTGCCCCTCCTTTGGAGACGGTATATAGGGTGAAGATTTGGGTGTTTGCTTATATACTGAAAATGCTTCTTGTGAATACCTGGGTGTAATAAAACATATTGACAACATCCAGCACAACTGCTACATTTGAATGAAAAAAATGCTTGGTTTGGTGCAGTTATCCCTTGGTGAGCTTTGATTAAATTTGCTTTTCTTGTGATCTCAACAGTTAACACACTTTTGCTTCATTTCTACTCATTGCTTTGCCACTGTATTAGTGTTTGTAAATTTATTTTAATCATCAAGACTGTGTTCTTCTTCCTTTCTTAAGTAAACATTTATGGAAAGTTTGGTATCAAAGCAACGCTTAAAAACAAGATAGTACTGCGCTCCAGCCAGAGTGGTTAGTTGCTCGTGGAGGCAGGGCAGGGCTGGCCAGACTCTTTCCTGAAGTGGAGTGCTGTCAGGGAAGAAGGCTTCCAGTGGCACTTGGCAACTGGTAAGTGACCCTGCTGGCCGGAGGGGGGGGGATAGAGGATATGAAGCTGTCAGTGAGATGGAGCATCTATCTCTAGTCTTCATATTTTAACATAGCACTGTTCTTCGTATTTTAACATCTCACTTATTCTTTTGTTGTCGCTGTTTGTCTGCAAAACGAAGATATGATCCTGGGTTTGTGTTCTGATCTGTAAACTAAAACTTAATTTCCCAAAAGAAGCACTGAAACTACCGTAATACAAGGTGAGGGGAAGCACATGCATCTGAGGATTCCTACATCTGAGCTGGCCCTTTGTCTAATACATTTATTTTAGTTCTTAAATTATTAAAGCTTATAAATGAGTTATTCTTTTCTCTCAAGATTTTAATACGTCAGAACAAATAATTAATTGTGCCTCTTCTGCAGGAGCAAGGTAAAAATGTTTTAGAAGCTGGCTGCTCAGTTCAATTTTAATTATTTTAAGTACTTAAGTTAATCGTAGCTATTGGTTTGCCAAAAATAATCAGTGTCAACTTGAATCTATATATGAAAGATATTAAATTAGTATTAACTAGAGCTTGACACAGATATAATTTTGCACATACAACTCATAGAATCCGAAACTCTACCTCTCACACCCAGTGTGGCTAGTAATGACAAGATATGGGGTAATGTGTCAGCAGTGTGTTACCAACGTCCTATTCTACTTCTCCCATCTCTGATCTAGTTCTTGGTGAACTAAGGCTCTGTGTTCATGGATCAGTACTTGGAAGCAGTAACAAGTTGTATAAGGGACTATATACCGATACTGACCGTGCAAAGGTCCTATAAATCAGTGGTCTGATATTTAGGTAGTCACCCTGTTCTGGTGAGGCCGTGTTCCCTCTAAAAGAGCAGGTTTGTAGTCTAGCATACTTCTTGACCTGTTTTTGTTACTAGATCCCAACTGGCTTCAGTGGCATAGGTTATCAGTGCCTGGTGCTTCAGGTATAGTAATTCCTTGACAGAAGTAGCTTAACCACTTTTTGGAATTGTTATAATGCAGTTTTAATATATTTGCCCTTAAACACAGTTTGAAAATTGCATCTGGTACAAAATGCAGCTGTCAGGATAATGGCAGGAATAACTTTTAGGGATCATATAACACTAGTCTTGAAACAGCTGTATTTGTTGCTCCTTTGTTTGAAGAATTAATTCAGACTTGTCTTTTGGACGCCAAATAATACATTATTTGGACCTATATACCTGCAAGCCGTCTTTTTCTGTCTAAACCTTAGGGGGAATATGTTGGGTGATTGCGTGAGAAAAATACTTTCATGGTACTCACCTAAATCTGGAATATTCTTCTTCAAAAGATAACTTCTGCCATATTTCGGTGCCAGGCAGTTTTCCTGGGTATATGACAGCAGAGGTACATAGAGAAGTCGAAAAACAGTTCCTACCAAGGTAGTGGGGAAAACTAGAGGTGACTAATTGGTAGAACTGAAAGTGCAGTGTTTGTTAAATCAAGGATGGATACAGCATTTCTGTTCACATACATTGTAACTTATAACATAAAACATTATGCTCTTTGAAAGGTACTTTTTTAAAAAATATTTAATTATAAAACTACAATACAGAACATAAAACAACATTTATACAGAAAGAGGGGTAAAATTAAGCAAAACTCAAGCAAACATAAGAGGACCAGCCCCGTGCAACCCACCTCCGCTTGGGGCTTAACCAAACTTGCAACTCTTAAGATATTGACCAGCCCGTTTCCCTCCAGAAATTCATTGAGTCTTCTCCGGGTGTATTACTTTTGAAATAGGTATACCAACAGTTTATCCCATATTCCATTACAATCATTAGACTTTCTCAAACCTTTCCTAATTTTAATTTCACAAGTCAATTTATCATTAATAGCCATATTCCATAAATCCCTATACCATTTCTCCAATATTATTTGGTTGTTAGGTTTTTCAATGCTTTGCAAAAATCAGCCTTGCTGTCATTATCATTATAGATACCAACTCCACCTCCTCTTTCTTCAATTATGTATTCACAACCATATTTAACAATACCATTTGGGGCTCTTTAGTCTGGAAAAAAGGCGCCTGAGGGCCACCTCTCCTCACATGAAACCATTCATGTGAGCATTGAAAACCCCTCCCTCAACAGAGGTGGTGGCCTCAGGCATAGTCTATCTGCTACTTATCAGGCGGTGCTTTCCAAAGTACCCAGACAAATCAAAGAGCCTTCACCACCAAGGGCGTAGCTAATGACCCATTCTTGATAGGTTTCAGCACCTTAGGCCATTGTTCACCTTAAGGCTATGGATACTATTGTCTCCCTAACGAGCCTATTCAGGCCATTGTTCATCTTATGAGCCTAATTCAGACCAGGGTGACAAGAGGTCAAAGCTGACTATAAGATGGAGGACTTGCACGATCTGTATTCAGACTGATGAAGCTGTTTGGATGAGCAGCGAAACATTTCTATCTCTCAAAAGGAAGTCTAGTAGCCATGACTCAACTTCCAGATAAACTCACCTGGATGACTGAGAATCTTCACAGACTTTCCTCATAACTGTTTGCAAGTAGCAAAAGCCACATAAATATGAACATAGTAAGTCAAATTAGAGTTAGGGCAATTTTAATCAGTGGAATTTAACTCACCAAGCTCCCATTGATTCAGTGGGCCTGCTGTTGTCTGATTTACTACATTAAACAACAGTATTTTGGGGACTTATGTAATCCAAACAGGCTATAGCAAGATTGCAACTTTATTGTAGCCTATCTTTACTAGGAAAGAATCCATGCACATATTACATAACTCCTTGCCATAGTATTTTACTCAGAATAATACAGTGTGCAAACAAAGAAACTGCCAGTCCTTTCTTTTCTCCAATTTACTAATTAATTTTACCTCATCTTGTAAATTGCTTGGGAACAACAGTATGGGAAAAGCTTGGTGCCTTCTTGTGTTGAAGCTAGAAACTGAGGTAATAAATACAGCAATGCTGATTTTCCTTAATGTGATTATATTTGACTTAATTCTTAGAACTGGGGCAATAAATAATTGACTTGATAGGGTAGTTGTACCTGTTTAGGGCAAACTGTAAAAGTGTGTTACAGCATTCTGAATTGTGCTGTTATCTGCTTCACAAGGACTGTTCACACTCGAGATTTTTATGATTGTTTACTTTGGTGGTGAACAAAGAGAACAACTGTTATGCAGGAAATCATCAAATCAAATGGGAGTTTAGGAAACTGCTAATTCCTTGGCATCTGTCTAGAATACATGGTACCACATGGAGATTTGGATGCAATTGGAGCTCAAGGTTTAGGGAAGCACGAATGACATGACATGTCCAAACTGAGAAAGGAAGTGTTAAAAAACTGGACTTTGACTAAGCACAGTAAACATAAATAGCAACAGAAGTGGAAAAGGTGCACAGTCTAGAGGCCCTTTTAATGCAATAGATGTGTTTCTGTCCCCCACCTGTTTCACTCAGGTGTGTGTCATCTTCATGGTTATTTTTTTGATCTGTAGAAGTTTATTTTCTCAATGCTCAATGATATTTGAGATACAAAATATCTTTAAAAGTCAGATTCTCCAAGCTGTGTGTTTGGTATTGCCAAGAATAGTCTATGGAACATTGTTGTAAATGTTTCACAGATACAGGGTT
The DNA here is from genome assembly GCA_023846285.1 of Phrynocephalus versicolor. Lineage (NCBI taxonomy): Eukaryota > Metazoa > Chordata > Lepidosauria > Squamata > Agamidae > Phrynocephalus > Phrynocephalus versicolor. The sequence continues at coordinate 20,864,959 of JAHTLZ010000379.1, read as the reverse complement.
TGTAAAACAAGGCCTTCTAATTTGAGCCCTATATTCCAGTTAGGTTCTTAACTTCTTTTGTGAATGTTGGCATTTTGTGTGTACAGGACGTAGTCTTTGGGGCCCCAGAAGAAATAATCTGAGTTACCATGAATTCTTGTGTGGAAATTTGCTTTGATATATGAGTTCTGGAACAGATTATGCTTGTAAACCAAGGTATTAATGTACTATACTGTATTTCATTCCACCCTCTTCCGGTTAATTGTGTTGATAGTTTGTCACCCAACTGGTCTACAACATATCATTTTAGCTTCATTTCTTAGTGATAACATTCATTATATATTTCATACTTGTTTTTAAACAAGCTGATTGTGCTATCTGAAAAAATAGGTACAGTGGTACCTCAGCTTACAAATTTAATCCATTCCGAATGCATGCTCTTAAGTTGAACTACTCTTAAATCGGGGTAACTATCTAAAAAATTGAAAAAATAAGATAAAAATATATTTGCAAATCGAGCAGACCATATCTAAAATTTGTATGGTGGCAGTTAAAATACCAACAGTTTTCCGTTCTTCAGTTGAACACTCTTAAATTGAGCTGCTCTTAAGTTGGAATACCACTGTATTTGTTTTGATTGCTGAAAGATATCTTCTGACAGAATGAGAAATCAGCTTTGCTCGAACACAACATGTAAGCAGGTAGCCAACCACATGCCAAACATCTTGATATGCATGTCCCAAGCCAGTGGGCCAGTTCCTCTGGTTCATGGAAGTGTCATATTTGACCATGGTAACATACTTCCTTTATCTTCATCTCATTCAGTAGATTGACTTAAATCAATTTAATTTTTAAATGGAAGTAGCCTATATGAGAGAACAAAATGTTCTGACAGCTTAGTTGATGTAGAATATTGTGACTAAACTGTGAACTTAAGCCTGTTACAAAGAGCTTGTGACTCCCTTATTATGACAGTCTCAGTGATTTAGTTTGTCTCCAATTTAAATTCTTGATCAGATCCTGTAAGGCTATTCATGATGTTGGGCCATGTTATTTGAATTAGCACATTGTCCTCTTTGAGCCTCTCTGTTTTATGATTTTTAGAAGAAGCCATTCTCTTAGCCAACTTCATAAGTGTGTTTTTGTGGGGCTATGAGAGAGACCCTTCTAAGTGGCTGTTGCCACACTGTAGATTTCTCTGCCAAGACATTCCAAGCTAGGCCCATTTCTGTCTCTCTGCCTTCATTTTTATTCAGGCAGGCTTTGATATCTGAGTTTCTGTAGTAGGTTTTGATCTGATATCTTGTCGGGGTTTTTTGTGTTTTTATTTGCTATTTTTCAACTAGATTTTTTATTGTTTTAATTATGACAGTTATGCATGCACTGGTAACATCCCGTATTGATTACTGCAATGCGCTTTACGTGGGGCTGCCTTTGAAGACGGTTCGGCGATTGCAACTGGTTCAGAATCGTGTGGCGCAACTGGTTCAGAATCGTGTGGTAAGCGGTGGGGCCACTAGGGATCACATCACACCAATTCTGTATAACCTACATTGGTTACCAGTTGCTGCCCGAGCCCAATTCAAAGTGCTTGTTTTGACATATAAAGCCCTAAATGGCTTAGGACCTAGATGCCTGAAGGACCGCCTCCTTCTATATGAACCTACCTGACAATTAAGGTAGAGTCAGGGGGCCCTCTTGAAAGAGCCATCCCTCAAGGAGGTGAGAGGGATGACTTACAGACATAGGGCCTTCTCGGCAGCTGCCCCCAAGCTATGGAATGCCCTCCCGAGTGAGATCCGACTGGCGCCAACATTGATGACATTTCGGTGCCAGGTAAAAACCTTCCTGTTCCAGAAGTTTTTTAATTGATATAATATAGACTGTGGGTCCTGTGATGGCAATTTTAGCGTAATGATTTTAGTGTACGGTTTTTATTATTGTTTTAATTATATATTGATATTTGATGTTTTAATTCTTTGATTCTGAGCTGCCCAGAGACCTTTGGGTAGTGGGCGGCATATAAGTTGTAAAAATAAATAAATAAATAAATAAAAATAACCTTTGCTACTTTCATTATATTGTTGGCTACTTAGGGTACTATTTTTCAGTAGATACCAGTATGTAGGACATAAATTTTAAAAATGCTGGGAATATAAAACCTATATTTGTGGTTTTATATTGAGAGACATGTGAGTTAGTTGATACCCTGTACTCCTTTAGGGCAGAAATGACGAACCTTTTGAAGATTGAGTGCCCAAACTGTGATTTCAAACCCCACTAATTTTTCGCAAGTGCATTGTTTTAAAATGACTTTTTAAAAAGTCGTTTTAAACATGGGGGACTCAGGATAAGTGGCGCACAATGTTTAAAATGACTTTTAGCCAACAACCCAAACTTGCCTCAGTGGCTAAAAGTATTGACCCGAATATAAGCCGAGGACCCCTTTTTTCAGCCCAAAATTAGGGCTGAAAAACTAGGCTTTTATTCGAGTATATACAGTATTTTTAATGAAGGACACTTTTTGTCAAATGGTTTCATATTCAACTTAGTAAAACCAGTGCATATTCATGGATACCATTTTTCATGTGAAACAGCTGGACTCTATCTCTCTTTCTGCTGCAAACGAATCATCAGTCTCTCTGTGTATGGCATGGCCCAATACTTTAAACCAACTTTAAACATGGCAGTGTTTTGTTTTGTACCTAGACTTAGCTGCTATTTGATATAAAATGATAGAATCTGTATCTGCATATATTTCTCCATTCATAGCAAAACAGTTAGTTAGTTAGTTAGTTAGTTAGTTAGTTAGTTACCTTTGTTTACAGTCAAAGACCAAACTAGCATAGTAAATTTTCTAAAATCTTTCTCTGTAAAATGTTTTTGATTACCCAAATAGGTAAGTAAACAAATGTGCATGCATTTATTTGTGTTAATAGTTAATAGGTTGCAGTTAATGATTAGCCACAATTAGAGTCTCAATTTGTAGGTATGAGAGAGATCTTTGTTCAGTATCAGCATTTTGATTGCAGAGCTTCCTCCCAGAGGAAGCAAGACTGATTCCATCTTTTTTAACCCCTTGACTGTTGGATAAATTGTAAAGTTCCAAGAATCGTTGGTTTCTAGGTTTTTAACAACTGCTTTATAGAGGTAAAACAAGTTGAGAAGCCGTATAGCCACTACAGAAACTCAGAACATCTAAGCTCCGGGCCTCAACTAAGAAACTATCTTGCATATTTTCCATTTTGCCATGGACTTTACATCTAAGAAATAACTCCTGACAACTTCACCTTTTCCCAACTTTTTGTTATTTTTAGTAGCCTAAAGGTATCACATATTCTACTTTTGTATTGGGTTTCTAGATAGTCTACACCTGCTCATAACATATATTTTAAAATGCTTTTAATCAATTTTATCTATTATAAATCTTTTTGGGAGCTTTGTTGGACAAGAAAATTAGTGAAGAACTACATTAAGGCAGAGAAGAGTGAAGTGTGTCCCTGTGGGTGTATATGGTTTCCCAAGTCAGTTCTTGCACCTCCCAGCCCCCTCTTTTTCTAGAAAAATTAGGTAAAGCATCCAGGAATGATCTGTCTTTTAAATGTGTCTTAAGGGGTCTCCACGCCTTTAATGTCAACAAGCCTTCTTTTTTAACATTAGAAGTGGACATGTAGCCTCTTCCTTTTATTTATTTTTTTATTTAGTTTAGTTAGCCTGTTAACTAACTAGGTAGCTTTAGCAATTTCTGGCAGTCTGTGAAGTACCCAGGAGGACTGATGCATTTTGAAGAACACATTAAATGAACTTTGGCTAAATCATTTTGTGATGGCTTTTAGAATTTTGTAAAATAATTTATTACAGTATTTTTTGTGTATAAATCTATATTTTTGTCTAAAATTGTTAGACTAAAAATTGAGGGTTGTCTTGGACATGGAAGTAAGCCAAGGAGAGAACCAGATGGTTGCAAAATAGTAGTCTTGGGTTGGAAAAGTGTGTGTGTGGGGGGGGTCATCTTATACATTGGGGAATCTTATAGATTGGGGGAAATATGGCATTTTTGATTGTTTGCAAAATTGTAGAATCTCCTAGATTGTCCTGTAATCTGGCAGACTGGCTCCTTCTGAAAAATTCTTTCTGCATCACCTGATCATCTCGGGCAGGTCTTTTGAGGGCCCCAATGCCAAGAGAAGCCTGCAGATGAATAACAAGGAACCGGGCCTTCTTGATAGTGGGCCCTCCTTTGTGGAACCAACTTCCGCCTGACATCTGTTTGGTCCCCATGCTGTTGATCTTTAAAAAAACAGTTGAATGAATATATGGCTAATCTATTTAGATCTGCTTTCCTTGACCATTATTTGTTTTACGATCTGACATCCTAATTGTTCACTCTGCCTGCTATGATTTCATTGCTGTTTCAATTGCTTTGCTTTATTTGTATGTTATTTTTACATTGTATTGTTTATTTTGTTATGATGTAACCATGTAAACCTCCCAGAGTGGCTGTATGGCTAGATGGGCGGTATATAAATCCAGTAAATAAACAAACAACAACAACAACAACAACAACAATAGAATCAGTGCAAAATGATTGTAATTGGAATAGTGGGAAAGATAATTGGGAACACATTAGCCTGCTCACCAACCTATTACTTTACACTGTGATTATCCATATTGTTTACACATATTATAGTTTTGTGATTATCCTTATGAAATCAAAAATTGGATTGTGATAATAGAATCCTAGTTTCCTTTTAAACTTTTATAACTATTTCCTTTTTCTCTTTAGGAAATCTACTTCAGGATCCAATTGCACCCACCAACTCCACATGTCAGCATTATGTCTGCAAAAGCTGTAAAGGCAAGAAGATGATGATGAAGCCATCGTGTAGTTGGTGCAAGGACTATGAGCAGTTTGAAGAAAATAAACAATTAAGCATTCTGGTTAACTGCTATAAAAAACTATGTGAGTACATAACACAAACACCACTAGCTCGAGATATTAAACAGGCTGTCGAGAGTTCTCCAGATCTTTTGACTTTACTTAAAGATGGCTCCCCACTCCATGAGGATACAGAAAAAGAATTAGAAGAAGCTTTAGCATTGTGTTTGACACATTCCCCGTCACCTTCAACCTCAGAGCATGCAAATGAACCTCCAGCAAGTTGTTCTTCTGTACCTGAAAGCATATATGACTCTGATGTGAAAGGCTCTGTTGTTAATGGTCTGCCCAATTGTAATGGACTGTCAGATCCACTTGGAGCCAATATTCCTTCTCCTGAACATACAGATACAGTCAATGTATGTAGCCCTGGGCAGTACATAAAAACAGAAGATATCTCTAGCAGCCTTCAGCCTGTTTGCGATGTGGTTTCCCCTAGTGACTTATGTGCAGCAAGCATTGATATTCACAGTTTCAGCGAGGACATCAAACCTGGCGACTCTCTTTTACTCAGTGTTGAAGAAGTCCTGCGGAGTTTGGACTCGAACCCACAGGTCTGCAGTCCCACTTTGCAACACAGCTTGGAAACCAGTTTATCCAATGGGCCTTTTTTGCAGCTTTCTCCCCCACCTGCTAGCCATAACATGTTCATGTCAATGGGTGCTTCGCCTCATGGGATTTCCTGTACAGCAGCAACACCTAAGGTAGCAAAATTGAACAGAAAACGCTCCCGATCGGAAAGTGACAGTGAGAAGGTTCAGCCTCTGCCCATTTCCAGCATTCTTTGTGGCCCGACATTGGGAGCGTCAGCTCCCATAACGGTGAAACAAGAAGCTAAGATGTCTTTGCAGCCTATAGCAAATGTACCCAATGGTGGCACGGCGCCTAAAATAGGCAAAACTGTACTGTTGTCAAATAAAAGCATGAAAAAGAATCTAGACCATACTACCAAGAAATCTCATCCTAAATCCAAATCGGGAATGTTGAAAACAAAATCAAAAGAAAAAAATCCTAGTAGTCATGTTATGCCAGGAAGTCCAACAAAAACGGTGTATAAAAAGGCACAAGAGAAGAAGGGGTGTAAATGTGGTCGGGCCACGCAAAATCCAAGTGTTCTTACATGCCGTGGCCAGCGCTGCCCTTGCTACTCGAACCGTAAAGCCTGTTTGGACTGCATATGCCGTGGCTGCCAAAATTCTTATATGGCTAATGGAGAGAAGAAACTGGAGGCATTTGCTGTGCCAGAAAAGGCCTTGGAGCAGACGAGGCTTACTTTGGGCATTAATGTGACAAGCATTGCTGTTCGCAATGCCAGCACAAGTACCAGTGTAATTAATGTGACAGGGTCACCCGTAACAACATTTTTAGCTGCCAGTACAAACGATGATAAGAACTTGGAGGAAGCTATAGAAATGAGATATGACTGCTGAGTCTTTTATTTTCTTTTTGACTTTCTCCCTTTGGCAGGGGGACTGCTACAATTTTGAAGGCAGCTATGGTTCTGTTTAACTTGCCAGAGCTCCTCCATATAGATCACTTGTATCAAGTGTTTTTCATTGCTATGTTTTGTGTTAGTGTCTGGGAAATAGTTTGACGGTAATTGCGGAGTTACCTTGAAACTGTCTTTAGTTCTTACAGCACCTCATAGTTTCAGCTCAAATGCTAATGTAAATGATTTAAAAAATACAGTATGACTTCTCGGCAAATACTGACCTTGTACCAATTCATGCTTTGTGCTTAATCAGTGATTGATCAAACATACCGAAAATGGTTTCTATTCAGTCCATCATAGTTCAACTAATTTATGATATAGCCATATTCAGTGCCAGTGTTGCAAAAATAAATCTGCACATATTCTTCTTAGAAATCTAATAAAAATAACAAAGCTTGTAATACCAGCTTATTGATATCTAGAAAAATTAGTAATTTAGCACCTTAAACCTGTTCAAAAAGGAAGAATTATTCTCCAACTAATATATGTTGCTCAGAAGAAGAAAATGATCAAACTAAGCCCCCCCATCTGTTCATGTCACCCAGACTTCTTACTTCTTGAAGGAAAAAAATGTTGGTTTTTTGTTTTTTAAATTTTGGAGCTCATTTGTCATGAATCAGCTTCCCAAGATTTTTCTTATTTTCAGTTTTAGAAAAAATGGGCAGGTTGAATTTAGTAATCTATTTCATGATATTTCATATTGTTAGCATTCATGTTAACATTCATCTTCAGAATATTTCTATTGAGTTGATTATAAGATAGATACTATATATTTTGATGGAGTTATTCTAGTTGCCTTCAAACAGAAGCAATTTGATTCTCATGCCAAAGGTATAGAGATATTTGTCTATTCTATGTATTTGATTTCAGTATTGCAAGAATATGACTCTGATCTAGTCTGCTGTCTGACCACTGACTTTCAGCTGAGGTTGTTCCAGACCTTCAGTGCCTGGTTTCCCAATCCCTCCTCTTTCCAATAGTTGTGGTCTCATTTGAGAGGAGGCCTGGTTGTACATAAGAAAGAAAAAAGGAAGATCTGGTTTTAAAGTAAATGAAAGCCACAGTGCAGCATGACCGGAGCAGCAGTAATATTCCAGACATTGGATTGCTGTGGTTAATGCTTCAGGTGAACTCAGAACGTACAGAAACTGCTCCACAACCTATTTGATATGCAAGATTTTTTATCAGTAATTTATTTTCATTTGCACCTTGACAACCAACGACAGAGTAGAAAATACCATTTACATTAATCCTGCTGCTGTTGTGCATGTTTAATGTTCAGATCCCCCCCCCCCCTTGACAAACTAGGCGCCCAAGAAAATAGAACAGAATCAACTGTTTCCAGTTAGCCTCTCTCATCAACAAAATATCTTTCATTGGTGCAACTAGGAGTGATTTTTATTCCCTTTTGCCTTGCAGTTCAATCTGTACCAAAGGGTTCCGGGTTCACCTGAAGCATTTTCTGGGAAATTAACTAGTGTGAGAAGGAAAAGTCCTGTTGCATGAATAGACATCTGCCCGCACAACACTGGATTTGACCTTTATCCTCCTTATTCTGATTTAAAGCAATATTTCATTATATAAATAAAAAAGTAACACCACGGTTTCTAAAATGCTATTTTTGCCATCTAATTATTCATTAAGTGGCATTGCCAATGAATAATGACATTAGTTTGGATTTTGCACAAAGCATGTACAATGGTTACTAGGTTGGAAGAATAAGTGAAAGGTTTTGGACACCAATTGGATGATGCCTCCTTTTTGTTCTATAGTGTACCACGGTGTCATTTTATGTGAATGTGGTCAAATAGCATTTTGTTGGCTTTAAAGTTTGTTTTCCCCCTGTCTTTTCTGTGGGTAGGGCAGGGTGGGTGGGGGTTAAAGCCATAGGAAGAAGAATGTGATGTAAGTGTTCTGTATGTACTTTTTTGTTTATGTTTCGCAAGAAGAGTTGAAAATATTTTTGATAATGAGAGTAAATGGTGGAAAATGCTCTTTAGTATTCTTGTCTCTCTCTTTCTCTTTTTTTTCCCCCAGTCCAAACTTCTGAATTCTGTGTTTAATTTTGAGGTTTACTATGTCCTATTAAAACATAATTAGTTAAATATGTATGTGATTTTTGTCTGGACCAAATAGAATCTGCCATTATCTACTTGAGTGTTCTAACCTTAACTTGCTAGTGTAAATCTGATAATTATTTCACTGTCTGTATGAAGACTAATCAAAAAGAAGCCTGGAGTGCTGTTCCCACAAGCAGGGTATTATCTGGAAATGTCTGTAGAACTGTTAAGTTTTTTCGAAGACTGCTGCTAAAATACAGTTATGGAGCTCCAATATGTCATGAGTATGCCTTTTCCCCCAAATGTGGGAATAATTTCAGTACAGTATATCTTAGAGCTGCACTAAATAGCATTCCAGTAGCTGGTGGTTTAGGTCAAATGTCCTTTAGAACTGTTTATCAGAGATTCCGGATCTTTAATGTATTGCTGGTGGTAAATTCAGGTTTGTTTCAAAAAACTAGTTTCCTTCTATGCTGCCACATTCTTAAGCTGTGTATTAAAATTGAGGTGATTAATAAATGTCAGTTTTAAAATTTTTATTTGGTAAACAATCCCAGAAACTAGTCATGATTCCTTTTAATACTCTGAATACTTGGTTTCTATTTCCTGCAGTTTCATATTCAAAATTTAAATAAAACAGTGAGGGATACCTATTATGTTGGTAATAAATAAGATTATTGTTTGAAATCAGCATTCTCGTGACCCAATACTCTCGCATAGCACTTTTCTTTGTTTCTTTGGTTGTAATTATTAGATAATTTAGAAGAGAAGGAAGTAATGTGAACATTTAACACCTTCCCTTTATTACATCTTTCTAATCTTATCTTCTAGGTGTTTGCAGAAGGACCAAAGGATCTCTTTATCTGTTCAGTGTCCATCAGCTTTTACTATTGCTTCTTTACATAGTCATAATTTTATTTCAGAAGATATTTATTAATTAACCATATGTTTCAATATGTACAATACAAACAACTGTTTTTCACCCTGCTGCTTGCTCAGATGGATATTGTAGAATTAAAAAAAAAACACTTGAAAACATGCAGCCACAGAAGAAAATTACCATGAATCAGCCCAAGAGACTATGACCTCAGTATGGAGCCAAATCAGCAACAATGGAAAAGTGTCTTGAAGCAAATGTGAATATGATGGCCAGAACTCCTTGAATAGTGCTCTTTATTCAGCAATGGTTAGACCTCACCTTGAGTATGACAAATTGTAGCAAATCCAGAGGCGGGCAACAAGCATGATCAGGGGGCTGAAAATTACGCCCTGTAAGGAAAGACTGAAAGAACTAGGTGTTTTTAGCCTAGAGAAAAGAAGACTGAGGGGCAACATGATAGCACTTTTCAAATGCAGTGTTTGAAGACCTGTCATACAGAGGGGCAGGACCTGTTCTCAGTCGTCCCAGAGTGCAGACCACACAACAATGGGCTCAAGAGAATCCAGCCCTCTGCTGAATATTAGGAAAAGCTTCCAAACTGTTAGAACAATTACCTCAAGAGGTGGTGAGTGCTCCAACACTGGAGGCATTCAAGAGAAATTTGGACAACCACCTGGCAGATATCCTTGAATTTGTATTCTTGCATGGAGCGGGATGGGTGGAGGTTTGGACTTTATGACATTGCAGGACCCTTCCAACTTAACTATTCTATAATTTATGAACACATGCAGGTTCAGGTGTTAATGCAGGCTTGTAAGATAAAAAATGGAGGTTGTGTAGGGAAATTGAGAACATTTGAGAAAGCTGCAAGTGCACCCCTTATGAGACTTGGTTGTTTCCTGTGCAACCTTCTCTTTTTGATAAGTATTTTGCCTGAAACGAGATGCAGCAACATACAGTATTCAGCTTGTCCCCTTTCCCATCAAATTGCTCATGCCTTACAGAAAGTATATGTTCTCTGATTATGTTTGCTATTGTAGAAAATACGTCATGTTCAGAAATTTGAATTTATGTCCTGACTGTCCAGAGTGGGTAACTTTTTATTTTAGCACCAAGCTTGCCCACTCTTAAAATATATTCATGAGATTGTGTATATCTCCCAAATTATTCATTCTAAATATGTGTACCAATTCAGAATGCTTGGTGAAACTGAGTGATAGTATTTTTTAAAAAAATGAAAGGAAAAAAGGGAAAAATAAAAGAATAAATGAACAAGACAAAAACAAAAAAGGGGTGCACCTTAAAGACTATTATATTTTAATGTGAGTTCTCATGGACCAGTCCACTTCTCAGATAGCATGCCATGTTGTCTTTTTTATCTGGTCTTTTTGTTTCCTTTAATGCTAGCACAGACTAACACAGCTACCTCATGTACAAGAGAAACGAAAAGTTAAGCATTTTTCAAAATTGTTTAGTATTGGATAGAAATGTATATTTGAATAATATGGGGGACAAGTGTATATTTCATTGCAATTGAATGTTATTTCCCTCTTAAGGTAGATTTGGCATATATTTCCAGGATTCTGCCTTCTCTCAAGTCCAGTTTTAGAAATATCATTTTTCACATTCAAGAGGTTTGCAAACTCACTTTCATCACATTTTTAAACTAATAGCAAAAATGGTATGTTGAGTTCTTGTAACGGACAAAAACAGCTCATCCTCCATCTGTGCTTGGAAAACTCCCAGGAATGGTATCTGGCTAGAAATGTGTGAGGATACATATGTGTGTAATACATATTATTTTTTTATAGAAATGAGATATATAAAATGATCTTTGAACTTCTTCAGATGGACATGTGTATTCTGAAATACAGAAGCTAAGCACAAGCCCCAAGTCTAATTTTAGTTATGAAGTGTACCTAACCCTTTTCAGTTGATTTTACTTGTACTTAAATGAAAAACAACAACCAGACTGTAATAGTGATGTTTAGATATACTGTACCTGGTATCTGAGCTTATCCACAGTTGTTTATTGTAAAATGTTTAGGTGGTGATTCCTGAACCAATCTAAAGCCTTACAAATCAGCACATCATCTTTCCACCCATTGCCTATTTCTGTTTTACAATCTAGACTTCACATGACTCAGAGCTCTTGGCAATCCAAGTAAGCTTGTAACTTTGTAAAGTGGAACCATTGCAGCAGCTACCTTGTCATGTTCACCAGTTAAGCACACTCATTAGGAACTATGAGCTATATTCTTACCCTAAAGACAGTTCATAGAATCGTAGAGTTGGAATGGCCCTTGAGGTTTCTTCCAACTCTATGATTCTATGATTCTATGAACTGTCTTTAGGGTAAGAATATAGCTCATTAAAGTACCCAGGCATTGGTCACTTGCAACGTACCACAAACCTCCTCATTCCCCAGATGTTTGAAATCTTAGGCTCCCGGTAGATCAATGGTTCCCTGATGTTCTTGGGCTCAAACTCCCAGAAACCTTCATTATTAACTATGCCAGCCAGGAGTTCTGGGAGTTGTAGTCCAAGAATATCATGAGGACCCAAGGTTGGGAAGCGCTGCATTAGACATTGAGAACAACACCCATAACAAGCCTGGGCATTGAGAGAATCTAATGCCCTGGTTTTAAAAAGAAGTCCCATATAAAATCATTACAGTAGGATGAGAATACAAGGGTATAATAAATGATAGCCAGTTTCTCCGTTTCTGAAGATGACTCTTTATAAAATGTGTTGCATGGCATAGTGTCAAGTTACACCTGTGGATGTTTACAGGATGTTATATGAAGGTAGACTATTGCAGAGTTGATGGCACAATTCATGGCACACCTAGAGTAATACAACCATGGAACTGGTTGAATATTACTTCCTTGGTGGAATGCCCACTATTGCTTACATTATAACATTTTAACTATACAACAGGATTTCAGCCATAATATGTTAAAAGTCAAATGTGACCACTGATGTTACCTAATCATCAGAAACCAGAACCAGGAAACAGCCCAGTCTAGATAGTATTGTAGCATACAAGTCTTCATTTCTCTTGAGATAATATAAAACTACCTTTCTTACTATACCAAGGTAGCTAACCACTTGGATGGACATTGGACTATGCCTTTGGAATTAATTAAAAAAACTTCTTAGGCTGATACTCAGAACCCCAGAAGAAACGCAAATGTGGCTCACTTAATTTTTGACCACACTTAGATAGCATTTGAAGAGTGCTAACAAAGTAGGCTATTTGGAAAAACTGTTTTAAAGAAATACAGTATTGTGAATAAACAAAGCAGTATTTATCCAAGCCAACCTGTTTCTTAACACCAAGTCCATTTGGCAGGCAGTTTTTTGCTTTATTAGAAGTAATATTTCTATCTTATATTTATTGCAATAAATGTAATAGTGGTCCCCTGCCATTTCGAGGTCCATATACTGCTGTCTCGGTATATTGAGAGACCACAGTATATAAAAGGCAAGGCCCCCTGGAATAAGCTGCATGGGCCTGTTTGAGGCCTCCTGCAGTTACCCCAGGCCTGGGGCTGCCTCAAACAGGCCTCCGTCAGGGTTCTTTGGCCTGTCAGAGGCCCCATAAGTGATTTCTGGAGAAGTGGAAGTGACTTCTGGATCACTAGAAACCACTTTTGGAGCCACTGACAGGTCCAGGAAGCCCATTGGAGCCCCATTTGGGGCAGCACCAGGCCTCAGGTAAGTGTAGGAGGCCCCAGATTGGCTCCCCATTCCCAGTCCAACCCAGCATCCACATATTGTGGGTTTTCAATTAATGTGGGTTGGTTCAGGTCCCTAACCCCACAATAGGTGGGGAATTACTGTTATCAGGTGAGGAATTATGTAATCATCATTTCACACAAGGCGTAGCTGAATTTTTACATAACGCTACACAATGAATGTGATTCTTGGTTGCATCAACAGAACCATAGTGGTTCTGGTCAGACCCCACCTGGAGTACTGTGTCCAGTTCTGTGCACCTCAATTTAAAAAGGATGTTGACAACCTCGAGCAGGTGCAGAGGAGGGCGACCAGGATGGTTGAAGGTCTGGAGGAAATGTCTTATGAGAAACGGCTTAGGGAACTGGGAATGTTTAGCCTTTCAAAAAGAAGGCTGAGAGGAGATATGATAGCTATGTTTAAACATTTGAAAGGATGTCATATTGAAGAGGAACAGGTTTGTTTTCCATGGCTTCAGAGACTAGGATGCGGGGCAATGGTTTCAAACTACAGGAAAAGAGATTCCATTTGAACATTAGGAAGAACTTCATGACAGAGCTGTTCAGCAGTGGAATATGCTGCCACAAAGGGTGGTTGGTGGAGTCTCCTTCTTTGGAGGTTTTTTAAGCAGAGGCTGGATGGCCATCTGTTGGAAATATTGTGATGGGGTTCCTTCATGGCAGGGGGTTGGACTGGATGGCCCTTGAGGTCTCTTCCAACTCTATGATTGTATGAAAAGTATGCAGTCTTGGTTTATCTTACAATAGAAAAAGTGTTTCTTACACAATTCCCCTTTAAAAATAGTTTTACAGATGGTAACAAAAATTAAATAGGCAGGAATCTGAAAGTGACATTCTGACAGATGCATATGGTAGTTTATGCATATTTACTTGCAAACAAGCATCAGCAGAGGTTATGCAATACGCATACTTGGGAGTATAAAATCATTGAACCATTGATTTCAATAGGTCTGTTCAAAGTATGATTGAGTCTGAATCAAACTCACTTTATTTAATGGAGGTAATAAGTGTAGTCAGATTGCAACTCAGTCTGAAGATTCTCTGTTATTCAGGTAAGGTAATCCAGAAGTTGAATCATGGCAACTGAATTTATTTTCTAGAGATATCAAAACATTTCACTAATCGAAGTAGCTTCGTCAATCTGAAAAATGTTGGCGCAAGTTTTCCAATTTATAGTTTACCATGGTTTCACACACCCCTAGTCTGAATAGGCTCATTAGGTAGACAGTTGCCTGAATAGACTTGTTAGGTGAACAATGGCCTGGGGTTTGTCAAAGTCCCACCTATGCAACCCTTCCCAACACTCATTAAGTATGGGTCACTATTTAAGAGGTGTTGGGAAAGAATAGGTTGGAATTTCACATACTTCAGGCCAGTTGTCCATCTAACAAGCCTCAGGCCATTGTTCACCTAATGATCCTACTCAGACCAGACTGCCAAGTTGACCTAAACAGTAAATGGGAAGACTCACCAACATTCCTGAAAAAGCTACCTTAATGAGTAGTTAAAATGTTTCAATATCTCTAGAAAAGAAGTTCAGTTGCCATGACTCCTGGATTGTAAATCAATGAAAACTTCTGTATACAGTATATATGTGCGTGTGGGAGGGAGTATTTTTATTTTGTTTTGCAATGTCGACCTGTATCTTAAAAAAATAAAATGAAAGTGACAGAAGACAATGCAATGGGAAACTCTTCTACATAACCCACAGGATGATTGGGAAGGAGAACCAGACACCATTCCACCTTTTAAGAACTGCTGGATAGCTCAGTGGTTTAAGCATCTGACTGTGGACCCAGAGGTTGGGAGTTTGGTTTTCCACTGGCTCTCCGTACCAGACTGATCTCAATGATCTACAGGATCTATTTCACCTCTGCAATTCCAAGCTCATTATAATTGTTCATTAGCTATCAATTCTGCAGCCTAATTTTTATTCAAAAGTCGAGCTGATTATTTTTTTTCTGCATTAAAAATACTTATTGTGATGCAGCAAACTGTCCTTCCTTGAGAAGGGAAATTAATGAGGTACACTATTTTTTTAAAATATTTTAATTGCAAAAAGAAAACATACAAAGTAAATATATATAGCAAAGCCCTGCCCAGCACAAATGATAACTGAAAAACTGCTTCAGTCATGTCTCGTAGCTTTTTTTTTTACATCTTTGATTTCCATCAAACCATAACATAAGGCACATTAAGATACATGAATAAATGTGAGTTACAAACATTGCTCCAAATAGTCTCCTTTTCATAGTTCCTGTGCTCTTTAAAAACACTCTTTTACTGACACTTAACATTGTGTCTTTTAAGATATTCTTAAACATTTATTTGGCATTGTGGATAGTCTTTTGGTCTTTACAGGCTATACATTTTAAGCTAAACACAAGATGCTCTTGGAGCTGTCTTGGAATAGCTTCTATTAAATCCAGGTAATGTTTTATTTTACAAAATAATAAATCTTATTCCTAGCAATAAACCTAATATTGTGGAATTTAGCTCAGCTGTGTGTCTTTTGCACAATGTTGCCCCTTACTGGCAACTCAAAAGAAGTATAAAATTCTGTTACCAACAGGTGTACTCAACTTTGAAGCCTGGGTAAAATTTGGCATTAATTACTGTAAATTATTTTATAGTAATCAAGTTTCTTTCATCCCCACCTCAACCAAAAAAAGACAAATTCTGCCACCGTGGGCACAAATGGGCATTGTTTATTAAAGTATCGCTCAAGCCCTCCATTCAAAGGAATCTCTACAATATAGCAAAACCGACATCTTCACTGCTTTCGTATGAGGTAGGTGGTTTTATTGCCACACTCCAGACAAAACAACCTGATATACAGCATAAGAGCAGATAAAATTAGTTCCGAATTTGTCTTAAAACATTTCTACAGATTTTCACCCAAAATTAAAGTATTTGGCTCACACGATGTCTAACAGACTGCACTAGTGGTGTAGAGCAGATCTGGGAATAAAATATAAGGAGTCTTAACTCATAGTTATGTACCAATTATCCTGCAAGAACAATGTTAGAGCAAATGGCCTAAAATATTCTGTAGCAGCAAACAATGCAGAACACCCCCAGCTGATATTTAACAATTATCAGCACCTCATATCTAGTCAAATTCAGTGCTAACAGATTGCCAGTTACACCATTATTAATTAAAATGATAGTACCTGCCTCACTACTTTCAAGAGCAAGGGATGCTTATAATGGCCTCTACAATTTATATGATGGCAACTCCTGTATTATAAGGCAGCTCGGTTAGCAATTACTGATTCAAAGTCCACACAGAATTTAGGTGCACCTTAAGGAGTATACTAAATGATATGGAAAGCACATTGGGGCCTCCAAAGCTTTGAAACTTCACTAAAACCTTGTATATAAGAAGGTATTTTTTAATTCTTCGCAGAACACAGCTCTTTATCCAGATTATGTGGTGAGTGTATGAGGAAGATGATGAAAACCGAAATAATCCCTAACTGGAGAAAGAGTGAAATGAGGTTTTTCAAAAAGTAAATTCCATATAGAGCCTTGCATGAACTGGACATACAAGTACAAAGCCCAGCTCAAACGTGCAGGACACATTAGCAATCAACATGGAACAAGTAGTTTAAATCAAAATAATGTCTTGGATTGGAGGGGAAAAGGCACTAACTCAATTGGCACATCCCTGAAAAAACTTTCAGTTCTCAAAGGTACTAAGAAAAGGCTTGAAAAAACATTAACGAATAGCGACAATTAGTGCTTGTGTGCTAGAGGTGGGGAGGAGAATTTTTCTCTTAAGTCTATTTACCGGGTGTTCTGCACAAGTACAAAGCCCATATGTGTGAATTCACAGATAATCACTTGAACAGCTACAGTTAGAGGTAACCCTTTTACAGGCACATTTCTTCTACATCAGGGGTAGGGAAACTTTGGCCCTCCAGATGTTTTGGACTGCAACTCCCGAAATTCCTAGCCTATATTGCCAATGAAAAAGGACTGTGGAAGTTGTAGTCTAAGATATCGGGAGGGCCAAAGGTTCCCTACCCCTGTACTAGGTCAAGAATCAGTATCTTATCTGGTAAGGCTCTGAGAATAGCTTCTGGAAACATCTCTACAATTTTACCCCTGCAACAAGATATAAGTTAAACTGATTGTGCTATCTTTTATTTTGTTCAAAAGTGGAAATATAACATTGCTGTAGTGTAATTCCTACAGCAATGTTATAGTTCCACTTTTGAACAATATTATTGGAAAACAATTTGTTTAGGGATTTATAAATAACTGCTAATCAAAAGCATGTAAGACCTTTTAGCATACACAGAAGTGCTGCTGATTCACCAACACAAATATTAATATTAAAGGAGCTTCAAAGATTAAAACCAGAAACTGACATAATCACCCATGGAAATTGATTTTTTTTAACTAATCGAAAAATCTGAGTTCCCTAGCACACATTTCTCTCGCCTTTGAGATGATTACTTGCTTTGTTTGGTAATTGGTCCTTAAGACTTAGACGGGGGGGGGGGGGTTCACCTGAAGTCTGACTTTGTGTGCACTCAAAGGCTGTTTCTATCACTTGTTGGAAACATTAATGTGCTTTCAGGACTATCTCTAACATCTGATTTTGGTCTGAGGTGGATGTCACAACTGGCTTCAAAGGAATTCGGTACTTAATTCTTATACATGTATATGATTTTCATTCATCAAATGCAAGTAACAAAATAGAAACATAATTACAAAACTTGTCCATGTCCTGGCACTTGAAGGTGATATATCATCTGGGTAAGTTACTCTTACAATTCTTTAGTGTCGGGAGTGCCAGGCAACTATAAATATTGTTCATCAAGTAGCAACAGTTTGTTGTGGAAGTATCACATCTTCCTAGCTTTTAAACTAGGACATTTCATTATCAGGAAAAATTCTTTATACAAATCTGAGTTCATCTTTTTATAATCATGATGTGGAAATGTACTGCACAAGTACTTCCTTTGAAATGACCTGAGGTGTTAAACCATGCATTGCTGCTTCTAACTTTCCACTGTCTGGACTGTTCTTTGACATACATAAAACATTTTAATATGCTGTTATGTTTTCTCTATCTATGCAACTATGGAGTTTAATTTACCATTCTTTCTTTTCTAAAGAGTGAGGTCTACAAGCATGATTGAGCGTTTCAGTTTTGAGAGCTGAAAGAATCCAATTGGTTTCTGTGCCTTGCATCTGTAAAGAAAATTTGCTATTTAGAAGGATTTTGTTTAAATTTTAGAACAGTATACTCCCCATCCATGAGCTACAACAGGAGGAAGTACTACCAGCATGAGGAAACATATAGTCTTTGAATGTGAACACGTTGCAGTCTTTCCTTGGCCTTATCCAGTAGTAAGTAGTAATACCTTAGTTTAAGAGCATTTTGCAAGAGAAGCAAATGTTTCTTCTAAATTTTGCCTTGATCAACAAGCAATGTCCTGATATACAAACACTGTAGCAGGTTGCATGATCACAAGTGAGTCAATGGTGGCTTGCTCTCCCTCCCTCCCCCTGCTGGATTGTGGGTGATTGTCTGGAATGTTCCGTCTCAGGCAGCCTCCAAAGCAGTAGGAGGAGAGAGGAATAGTGGCCACCTTTGCACCAGCCAGAAACATTTTCAAAGGGAAGTGCAGATTAGGGTTTTATTTTTCTTTATATTTTTCTTTAATTTGTTTTCAGCATTCTTTCTATTTTTTTCAAACCATTTCTATGCATGGGGCAGCTAGTCAAGTATGTACATGGCTATAAATTGCACTTTATTGTTGTCACATTAAAAGCACAGAGTAAAATCCAGTTAGTCCCAAGCAGAACAGATTCTACAGCCAGGTACCTAAACCATGGTGTGGACATGGACTGCTACCCAACTTCTTTTGTGAGTTTTAGCATTTTGGGTGTCCAGTATGTGGTCTTATGGGCCTCCAGAATAAATCACCCGAGTTTCCATTATTTTTATGGGGAAATTTGCTTTGATATAAGAGTGTTTTGGTTTACAAGCATGTTCCCGGAATGAATTATGCTCGTAAACCAAGGTACTACTGTACTTCCCATATACTGTATACCTGTACTAAAGAAAGTACATTTCAGAAATATTTTGGATGAAGACAAAAGACAACTGAATAATGCAATGAACAGCTGTGCTACCACTTGGTGGAAAATCTTTGGTTACTTCCATTTAGCATCTTCTTGATTATGTGATGATAAGAAATTGTACCATTTGCTTTTTCTTCACAGAGATCTGTAGGTCTTCTGGAAAGAGCACTGTAGTTAGTGAATCCATTAAAGTTATGATATATCTGCCATAATTATGTGTATAGGCAATGAGGAAACAGAGTGTACAGTTTCTAAATATAAAAACTGGGGGAAATAATCCATGAGGCAGGATGCAAAGAATCAATTGAATTTGTTTTATGTTATTTGGGTTTTCACAAAGATAGTTTGTTTGACCATTTTTGTGCTTTATTGTTGGCTGCAGTGATTCTTTCTTCGCATAGCCTGGTATCTACTAGATGTACAATTCCCCTCTTTCCCAGCTAGTTTCTGCATATGTTTGCATAAACATAGTTTCACTCACACCACTGAAGTTTTTGAAGTTATCATAGAGCAGAAGCAAGTAATTCATTTTTTTAAAAAAAAATCTCTTCAACTGTTTCAAAAGCTGGTTGTGTCTTCAAGGATAACATTAATTCCTGAAATTAAGAATTCAGGACTCTTCCACAAAGGCCTTAATGAAATATGCCCAATATATTTTATGGTGAAAGATCTGAAATAACTAATTTGTCTGACTTTTCTCCAATTTCAGGTAGAGATAACAGTTCATCTGTTTCATAATCATCATCAAATGACCTACAAGAAAAGAACAAAGATATTTAAGAATGTAGATAGTCTACATACGTAGTCTGCACAATTTCTAAAAATATTGTAATTTCCAATTAGATTTATGTCATTATAAGTCAAGACATATAGAACACAAAGGCAGCAGGAGTTTAATGCTCCTGTATAGTGCCATGCCTGAATTACTATCTTCAACTGGCAGATTTTCAATATAAACACAAATGCTATAGTAGAATCAACTAAAACCATAGATCCAGGCTGCCATTTCTCAAGTAAAACTTACATTTAAAAAGGTAAAGCCCCCCCCCCTCGCACATGCGTGCTAGTCATGTCTGACTCTAGGAGTGGTCCTCATCTCCATATTCAAGCCGAAGAGCCAGTGTTGTGCAAGTCCATAGCTACGTGGCCAGCATGGCTGCACGGGAACACTGTTTTACCTTCCCACTTTTTACGGCAGTACCTATTTATCTCCTTGCATTTTACATTCTTTCAAACTGGAGCTGGGGTAAACAGCAGGAGCTCACTCCACTGCATGGCACCTGGGATTTGAACCACTGAGCTGCCGACTTTGCAGCTGACTCTTTCAACGCCTTAGTCCTCTGAGCCACCACATCCCCATATCCATATATGTGTGTGTGTTGTGTGACCGACCCTTCATGAATCCACGTCCATGGAGTTTTCTTGGCAGGAATACTGGAGTGGCTTGCCGGTTCCTACTCCAGGCGCCTACAGCACCTGGTATTCCCTGGTGGTCTCCCATCCAAGTACTAACCAGGGCCGACCCTGCTTAGCTTCCGAAATCAGGCGAGATCGGATGTACTTAGGGCATCTAGGCAGCTATATCCATATATATCCAGTATTAAATTTAAACATTCATAGTCATTTGTCCCCAAAGTTTACATTTTTTATTTCTATTAAAAGTTGTTTGTGTGTATATATAGTGTATATCTACAGAGATTGTGACACATGCCTATTTATCTGTCCTTCAATTAAGGAAAATGTTTTCAAATTTTCAGAATTTACAAGGAAGAATCCCTCCCGGGCAGTTGCTTAAAGAGCAAAGAAGAGCTAAACAGTTATTTTCCGAAAGGGTATGGGATGCTTATGGTGAAAGCTTTTGGCAAGAACAATGGTTAATTGCAGCTAATTGATGGCATGTTGGGGAATGTTTCAGTCACACGCTTGGTTATACACCTGACTGCACAAACACAATGTCTCCCAGCACCTTGTTAATTAGCCATAAGTTACACAAACCTTATGATTCAAGTCTTTATTGTGCAACTACCCTGCCTCATTCACACAAGTCCAGACATTGCCGTTTTCTATTTGTATAGTCTGTCTCTCAGCAGGTTCTTACTCCCCTGAATAACTTTGGAAAGGAAGACAAAATCTTTCTTTGTCCCTCTACGGATTATCGTCAAGAGAAATTCTGGGGGTTCAAGATAAGATGACAAAACATGTGTTGTCTCTGAACTGAACCGTATTGACTAACACTCGCTCAGCAAAAACAACAAATCTCATTTCTTCCCTCCTCAAGGTTATGCACTTTCATTTTTTTCCAAAGATAGTATTACAGGGGTATATCCAAATGCACATATGGCATTCCTTACTGGAGACGGAGGACACAGACAGATACAGATGTTTCTTATATGCTTCAAAAGTATGAAAATTATGATTAGGATTTACAGAACAGGTTCTGTATTGACATACTTGCACTAACAGAAAGTCACAGTATCTCATCTGCTTTGTGTTGTTAATAAAGTAATATTTCTGTGTTTATAAAGGCATATCATCTTAGTTTTATTTCCAGAAAATGAGTTTTGAAGCTTCTCGAAATAACAATTACAGTATAGGTTTGCAGGTATCAACACCCACCCTTCTTGCAACTGTTCATTCCCAGATTCTTCAGCAACAAGTATTTCATATTCTTCAGCAGCATATCTGTCCCAGTCAGAAGGTTCAGGGCCATCATTTTCAACATCCTAAAAAATCCAGATGTGAAATGTAGAAATAAATAAATAAAATGTATATATATTAAGGAAGTCTGTATCATAATTATGATTTCTATCTTTAATATTTATGGCACATGCATACCTGCAGTGACTATGGTGCCACAATATTAAAAGCTAAACAATTTCAAAGGAATTGCCATACTTTCCCTGATAATAAACTACAATATCCTTCAAACAATGTGGTAAATCCACTTAAAGGTACAAAACAATGGAAAACGATACAAAACCGCAACTCCTCATATGCTGTATCTGTATATATATATCTTTATACAATAATTCAAATCTATATACATTCTGCTTGCACAAGGATTCCTTTTATTTCAACCAAAGAACCGGATCTTTCAATTAGAACCAATGCACACTGGAGACCCCTCCCTTGAAAGGGAGCATAAATTAGTGCTTTGGTTTTCAAAGAGATCAATCACATTAAATCTATTCTAAGACTTTAAGCTTTTAATGGCATAACGTTCTATTTGTCATTATCAAGACGTGGGTCTCTATATAAATTCAAAGGTGCAAAAGTGACCAGTTATTGTTCTGTTCATAATTCTATCTTATAGAATAAAATGTGCTTGGAACAACGCTGCCTTGTACCTTTTGCACAGCAAAGGGATCCCGCTGCTCATTATCCAGATATTTCTCCAGATTAAAGAATGTGTTATAAAATACATGAGCCATTTTGCATCTCTTCAAGTCTCGAAGAGTTACTCTTCCTGCAAAACCAGCAGACATTATTTTACCACATTTGGAAAAGTTCTTGGTTTTTTTTTAAATTTTACCAACAATGTAGCAGTTCTTAGTATGCATCTCAGGCTCACAGATCACACAATACCTAAAACGTGTAAAGATTTTGTGGAGAACAATGTCTTTTAGTGCAAACTGACACAAATAGATGGGTAGAGGAAGATCCAGTAGTAAGTCAGAACTAAAATACCATTAGGCCGTTTGAATCAGTTTGGGATTTGATAGGCCAGGCCTTATATAAGTTCCATTGATTCCAATGGACTATTGTAGTTACAACTTATTACTGGATTTCAGCCACCAATCAGGTGGGATAAATGTACGTCACAAATTATTTTCAGTGTGTTATATAAATAATTTCTATGTGCCATTAATCACCATAAATTATGTAACAAGCTATATTCTGTATATGCCAAGTGTAAAAGTTGGAAACGAGTCATTATTTAGAAAGGTGTATTGAATGCACATGTCCCAACTCCTAACATCCCAGTAACTTCATTTAGAAAATGAGACCTTGAATAGCAGTTGGATTTAGGTCTATATATTTTAATACCCGCACCTTCTTGTGGAGGCACTGCAAAATGATTTAAGGTATAGACTAAAAATGCAAAAACCCACTACTTGGTCTTGTGTCTGAAATATACATGCAACTTCTTATGTTTTGGCTACCTGGGTGAAGTATGCCTGTGGTAAATTGGTCTTGTGACTGCCATGAACACAGAGAACTACAGTAATGGAAAAATCATACCCCCACTTTTAAAACCATCACAATATTCAAATGTACAGCATATTCATATAACTTTACCCAAACTGGTCAGCAATGTAGAAGGATGTTTTTTATATGAATAGCCCTTACCCTCAGTTTCCGGCTTTACCAGATCAAGCATCTGACAGAGTAAATCATGGAATGGCAGTGGTTCAATGCCCATAGATTCCATCCTCTCACACTGTTCCTCATAAAAATACTCCAGTTCATACATGGACAGCATGCCATCCCCATCTAAATCCATGCATCGGAACCAGTATTCAATGCTATAGAAAGAGGAAAAATGAATCGCATTTGCCTGTAGTACTAAAGCAAGCAATGTTTTCTAACAAAGAACCCTTATTGTAATTGTTTTCATGTACACAATGAAGCCTTGTTTGGACTTCTCATAAGACACACTGCACTGCAACATGGTATATAGACATTTTGAGCATGAGCTAATGCAGAAGATACCTCCAAGCTTCTGTTTGCACCAACAATTATTTTATCTACTTCTAAATATACAATATATACATACATATACAGTATGTATATACAATATGCATGTTCTTTTATTCTATCTGTCTTAACATTTAGCATCTCTTGTCTTACCTTGTAGGGGTTCTTTTGTCTTCTTCAGAGATCAAAAGCCACACAAAGTCTGCATAACTCATCTGATTCTCTCTGTGTTCTTGAATTCCTCTGAAATATATAAATGATATGTAGTGAAATAATAAATAATTAAAGAAATAAATACAGCTAAAGACAGTTAAAGAAAGATTTCAAAAATTCAATCAAGTTAATCTGAAGGGAACATTTTTGGCATATGGACATATGGACATACCACGAAGATAAAATTGAAAGTCCTTGGAATGTGTTAATTATTGCCTCATTAGGCTTTATCCATTCAGAATCAGAATATGTTTTTATGCAATACTTTATCATGACCAAATGATGCCATGTAATAACTATCCATTTACAATTTCCATTCTAAAAAGTTTTTGTGAATTAAACGTATATGCTCAAAGATGGCATATACATTTTGCGTAAACAAATCTCAAATTCAATCCATTCATGGCAACTGGACTTCTTTTTCTTGAGAGATGGAAATATTTCGCTGCTCATCCAAACAGCTTCATCAGTCTGAAAAAAAGCTAGTTGCAAGTCCTCCATTTTATAGCTCACTCTGACCTCTTGTCACCCTGATCTGAAATAGGCTCATGAGATGAACAATGGCCTGAATTAGGAGTCATCAGGACCCCACACCACTGAGCAGAGAGCATCTCCACCCCCATAAAAGTCAAGGAGAAGGAAGACAGGCACCGGAAGACAGCACTTAAGGCCTGTGGATATCCAAAGTGGGCCTTCAACAAAGCAGTGTGCTGACCCAGAAGAATAAGGGATCAGCCTGAGACCCAGACCCGATAGAAGAACTCAGTCATTCCCTACATGACTGGAGTGTCTGAGAAGCTTAAAAGGAATTTTGGCAAACACCTTATCCCTGTTTATTTCAAACCCAGAAACACACTTAGGCGGAGACTCGTCCACCCAAAGGACCCAATACCAAAACACAAAAGTAGGAATATAGTATATGCGGTCCCATGCAGTGAGGAGTGTGCAGACCTCTACACTGGAGAAACTAAACACCATTAAACATAAGGATGGCCCAACATAGGAGGGGTAACAGTTCAGGTCCAGAATCAGCAGTACACCTCCATTTGAAGGACAAAGGGTATTCATTCAAATATGAGAATGTACACATAGTAGACAGAGAAGATAGGTGGTTTGAGGGGTCAGGGAAGCCATTCATGTGAGTATTGAAACCCCCCTCTCTCAAAAGAGGTGGGGGGGGGGCTCAGCACTTATCAGGCTGTGATTTCAACAATACCTAGACAAATCAAAAATACTTCACGCCTTCACCACCAAGACCATAGCTAATGACCCATACTTTATGGGTTTCAGCACTTTAGGCCATGGTTCACTTTAAGACTATTGAGTCTATTGTCTACCTAACAAGCCTATTCAGGCCACTGTTCATCTTATGAACCTATTTCAGACTAGGGTGACAAGAGGTCAAAGTGAGCTATAAAATGGAGGACTCGCAACTAGCTTTTTTCAGACTGATGAAGCTGTTTGAATGAGCAGTGAAATGTTTCCATCTCTCAAGAAAAAGAAGTCCAGTTGCCATGACTCAAGTTCCAGACAAGCAGCAAGACAAACCCAGACCGTTCCTGCCTGCAGAGCAATGGAAAAGAATGCAAAGACAGACAAAAGAAAGCAAGAAAACCTCAGCTCCCTATCTTTCCAAGTTCAAACGGTCCAAAACTCGCTGCAAAAATTGTCCAGAATGGCTCCAAAACACAATGAGAAAACTTCTCCAACTCCTCCCACCCTTCAACAAACTGTGGGGGGGGGCAATGCTTCCTGGGCACACTTTTTTGCAAAGTGTAACAGAAAAAAATGTTATCTGAGGCACCCCATAGGAAATTTTCATTAACCAAAACATCCCTATTCCCTCAAATTTCATTAACAGAGATATTCGTTATCCAAGATATTACTGTATGAGTGCCTTGGTTTACAAGCATGTTTCCGGAATGGATTATGCTTGTAAACCAAGGTGTTACCATAGTAAATTAAAGGCAACACAAACTGCATTTGTCAAAACATCCTGAGATATTCTCCTCTGAGGTATTTTTTTAAAATCCCACTATATTCCCCTCCACCAAATATAAATTTCTCCAGCCAGTCTTATTTCCACCCTTCTTACCTAAGGACAGCTCCACTGAATATTCTCTCTATAATCCTGCTTGAAAGAGCTGAAAATGAAGAAATAGGAGTCAGGAATAATTTAAATGGTTGAGTTTGCTTACTGTTTGTCTAATAACTGGCACTTTTTCTTATACAAAGGTGACATCTCAGCAGAAAAGTGATACCATTCTTTTCTGGAAATCTTGACATGAAAATTATTTTCTTTACTGTGCACATTTTTACCATAGATCAAGTTATATATAATGTTAAACTACTACCATTCAACAGTTTCCATCTAGTAATTTTATTCCTTCGCTTTAAAATCTTTCAGCTCCACTCTTATTAGTTGTGAAGGCCTGGAAAGAGATACAAGCTCTTTAGTTAAATATTAATCATGTGAAATCCTGCATGTTTGACACCACTGGAGAACTAACCCAAAGTTCATTGGTGGCTCACGTCCAAGGACAAAAGGACACCTCAAAAAGCCTAGGATAAAGCACACACCTGCTCAATCCACACAACCCTTACACGACTAATAGATGTATAGTATTTGGGAGTGGTGAAGAAAAACTCCAACTCTGCTTCCTGTTAATGTTTTTCTATATTGGAACATTATCTTCCTCTGCAAAGTTACAGTCAAGGGCAGATTGTTGGAACTGTTTGTGATCTTTACTTTTTCAGTGGTTCCACTGTAAAAAGGGAACACTGCTTCCATTCAAACTTATGCTTTTTTACATTGAAGCAACAATGACATAAGTACATTACATAATGTAACAATTACATAAGACATAACAATGACAACAGATTTGTGCCAGTTGTTTGGTAAAACAGTCTAGAAAGATTAGTAACTATATTTATTATACATCTTTATATTATAAGAATTACAATATAGGAATGTTAGAAATAATATATATGGATCTTATTTATTTATTTATTTTTATTTTTATTTTAGAGTATTTTTACCCCACCTTTCTCCTTGGAAAAGGACCCAAGATGGCATACAGTAATGAGGGCTTCATTAATCCCTTTAATGAGGGATAATATACAGTCTGGTACAATTAAGACATGTTCAAGTATTGAGAACAGGGAATTGAGGGATATCTTACAGCATTATAAGACAACATTACATTAAAGCTACAAGAGAACGCGAGCAGTTTAAAAGAAAGTAAAATTCCATGTAAAAGTTATGAGTGATGGAAACTAACATTGAAAACATAGTGTCAATGCAATCACACAAGGTTATAAGTGGTTATAAACAAAATGTCTATGTGATCATATAGATTCATATAAAAGACACTTAATAGGTAGTCCATCATTCAGGGAATTTCTTGGGATAAACATTTCGTTGACTGTAGGGGCACCATCAGAAAATCCGTCTCCCTTATGATTACTTTTATCTTCTCTTAGAAGAGATATCCAAAGCAGGAGATGTATGAAGCTGGGTAATTTGGGATGTGTTACAGGCATATATGAAAAAATATTTATGTTCGTAATTACAGTCAGTGCTTGCTTTGAATCTGCTTACCTTGATCATTGTATCTAGCCAGATCTTTCTGGCTGATGTAGAGATCATGATCAGTGTCTAACTCCCAAAATTTACAATAAATAACATAGAAGTGTTCATAGGAAAAATAATCAGTTATTTGATTTATGTCTTCTTCCTCCTCCAAGAGGGCCAGGGTCTGAAAAAGAGTGAGAGATGTATTATACATAGCAGATGATGAGCAAGTACCAAAAGCTGTGGCTGGGTTATTGTCTTTTCTGTCAAGCTTTGACTACGCTCTCTAAGCAACCAAAAAGTTCACTTTTGAGCTTTTAATAGTCCCCCTAATAATTCTTATTAATTTTTTTGTCATGGTTTGATAGCTTCAGAGAATAATATTCTTATCAATTGTATTAAATGCATATTTTGTACAGGAATTTTACTATAAAAATCAGCAAAACATTGTTTTACTCTGACTAAAAATGAAAAACAAATGTTTTATAGTTGTGCTATGTCAGATTTTTATTAAAGGCCACCTACTTACTGCAGACTAATTACACAGGATGACTGAAAATCTGTCTAGTATATATAGGACCGTAGACACTGGTTCATATGTTTTAGCTGATGGGCTTCTACATTGGACAAGTATGAGGGATCCTCATGGGCCATTATTGGCCATCTTAGTTTGATTTTGAACCTTAAAAAACTTCTTTGCATGTAAAATGTAAACTTTTTTTTTTACCAGAGCAGGGCTTCTCCTATACACTCCTGCGCTGCTGGGACCAACATAATTGAAACATACACAATTATGCAGTTGATTTATAAAGTGCACAGAGGGAAGCTCTTTGCCCTCTTACATAATACCAGAATCATGGATCATTCACTCAAATTAAGGGTTGGGTGAGCGAGAACAGACAAGAGGAACTACAGTATTTCTTTACCCAGCATGTTGTTAGTCTTTGGAACTCCTTGCTGTAGAATGTGGTGATAGCATCTGGCCTAGGTGCCTTTAAAGGGAGATTGGACAGATTTCTGGGGGGAAAGTCCATTGCAGGTTACAAGCCATGATGGAGATATGTGTTATCTCTAGGCTTAAAATGAAAGTGCCTCAAAATGCCAGATACAAGGGAGTGGCATCCAGTTGCCTCGTGTGCTCACAGAGGCATTTGGTGGGGCCACTGTGAGATACAGGAAGCAGGACTAGATGGGCCCGTTGGCCTGGTTGAGCAGGGCTCCTCTTATGTTATGTTCTTAAACTACTGCATTGGGGTGGAAGGCTGGGATTTGGTGGATTGGATGATAAATGTCACTGGATGGTCATGTCTGCAGTGTGGGTTTGAGATGTGAGAGCTTCCTGTCTTTTGCCTCTAATATAAGTATGCAGGTTTGTTGCCGTCATCTTCCTGGTGGGGCTCAAACTTTTGTTTCCTGCTGAATGAGTTTTTATACTGAGTGAGTTACTGAAGGCTACTCTTGTCAGTGCGGGTATGCAGCTGCACTTGAAGAACAAAATATGTTGCTAAATTATATGGTTTTTTCTTTCTTCCTTTAATCCTGTACTTGTGTTATTTACAAAAGTGGAGATCACTGCTGGGTTTAATATTAGGGCTAACAACTGGAATCAGTTATTGTGCATAATGACACAAAATTGCATGTTTAGGGTGCGTGTAAGTTCACTGTCTTCTTGTAGTACTGAGTGGCATGTGGCTGTTACATAAGCCCTGATTAGTGGGCATGTTAGTTGTTTTTATTCAATTTTTGTATTTTACTGGTTAGGAGTCATCCTTACTGACTTCACCCCTTCCCTGGCTATGGATCGTTCAGCAGCTGTTCACTGCCATAGGTATGGTATACATTCTCACTCGTGACATAATTGGAGATAAACAAAGCCTTTGATATCTCACCTGATGTTGTCATAACCAGTACTTCTGCCAGATTAGAAATCTGGCAAGCTATCCAGATGACACTATATTTTCACTGCTAAATTCAGTCACATAAATGTCTCTGGATTGCTTAACAAAACCAGTAAGTGCATTAGCAACTACATTCTCAATACAAATCTAGGAAATCAACATACCTGCAGAAAATTACTTTTCCTCAGTTCTGTTAGAGATATTTTTCCAGACCAGGATCTATTGACTGTGTAAAATATTCTTTGAATAACCTTGAAAAATAAAGAACAAATTTGAAAAATTATTGGTAGATCAAAATTGGAGCTACTGATAGTGTGGATTAAAAGGGGGACTCAGAAATACATACTAACATAATACAATCAAAATTATTGATTAAGTTGCTATCCTTCTCACGACTGGCCCAGAAATTCTTAGCACCACTTGCCAAATGAAGGGCTGCCAGGGCCATGGCTTTAGGTTTTCCAGTCATGCTAAAGATTTGCCTGGGGAAGTAAGCTTAAGCGAAATGGTTTCCTGTTGCCTTCTTTGCTGCCATTACTGGCCATTATGTCAGCCGCCCATTATGGATCAGAAGCTGTTTGAAGTCATCCACTCTGGATCAGATGCATTGGGGGAGGGGAGGAAAGAAGGAAAAATAGATGGGAAGCATGGCCCAAGACATAGAATTTAAACCAATGGTTCGCAGTGGGCACAGCTTCTCTATTTAGAATGGCTTTAGATCAAATATAGATTATGCTACTGATTGCCGATGTTCTACAAGGATATGGCACTTGAAGAAGAAGATGAAGCTGTGCAACATGGGATGGCAAAAGGGGACTGACTGACACTGGAATTTCTGCATTAATGTTTCTCCAGAACAACTTGAGAACTAAACAGGGTTAATTAATTCTGTCTGTCACAGCAACAACCTAAACCTGTAGTTATTGATGAACAAAAGTTGCTGCTGTCTGAAAAAGCAATGAGATTAACAACCTCCATCTCAAGTGGGGTGCTACCAAGCTGGCTTCTATTGCGAGAATGATGTGGGGTGGAGGACGGTCATGTATGTTCTCATTTTAATCTGTTTATTTTGCGTTCTGTTTTTTTTTTTTTTTTGGTTCGGTTCTTCCCCGTACATCCTTGCTTCATCCTGCCGAGGGTATTCCCCTCTTTTTTTATCGTACTGTTTTTTACCTTGAGGTTTTATCTTGTAAACCACCTAGAGTTCCTGTAGGAAGATAGTGCGGTATATAAATGAAACAAACAAATAAATAATAATAAATTGAGCTTACTAGGAACAAATTGGGCTATAAATAATAAAAATATGCTGTTCTTTCAGTAATAAATAATATGCATTACTGTGTAAAACACTCTACCAGGGACTGCCTCTTGGAAGTGTTTGGAAACTCCAAGGGGTCCAAACAGGCCAGATTGCTAACTGGCAGTTGGTCACACAGTTCACATGACCTCACTATTGCAGCAGCTACGTTGGCTCCCGATCCATTTCCATGCACAATTCTCAAAGTGCTGGTTTTAACCTATAAAGCCCTAAATATCTTATGTCGAAACTGTCTAAGAGAGAGTGTTTCCCTTTTTAAGCCTACCTGCAAATTAAGATCTTTAGGAGAGGCCTTTTTCTTGGTCCCATCACTTTCACGGGTGCTATTGGTGTGTACGCTAGAGAAGGCCCTTCTCTGCTGTTGCTCCCAGACTTTGAAACTCCCTCCCAACGGAAGCCAGGCTGGCCCTAACTTTGCTGTTGTTCCCCAAGCAGTCAAAGAACTGTCTCTTCAGGCAAGCTTTCTCTTAATGTCTGACTGCTTGAGTGGGGTTTCAAATGCTTGGTTTTGCCTTATCCCTTGAATGTGATTTTGGTGTCACTTTTGTTTAGCATATTTTTATAATCATTTGTTTGATCGTTTTTAGTATTTGCATACTTACTGCTTTTAGTTTTAAATATATTTTAATTACCAGTATGTAAGCTGCCTTGGATACTTTTTATGGAGAAAGATAGAGAGAAATATTTTAAATGTAAATAAATAAATAAATAAATAAATAAATAAATAAATAAATCCCAATTATGCAACACAAGCACTGATACATTTTTAAAACACTGTGTTTGATTTGGGAGTTGAAGATTAATGTGGAAAGCATACTGTATATACTGGTAATTGGCTCAGAATGTCCCTACAGACCCATCAAATTTACTGAATGATGCTGAGCCAGTCCTTTTTTCCCTAGCCTTCTACACAAGAAAATAATAAAAAAATGTTTTATCTATAAGCAAAATTAAAAATTATGGGCAACACCAACACTGGATCACTAACATATAAAATAACCTACAGGACTCTAACTGGTCACTGCAGTGTGGGCAGTGGGAAGAGGGAAATGAAGTTTAAAAAATCATTTTAGCTAGATGTTCAAGCTACAGGATCTGACAAATTTTGATTACATTTTAACTCCACCTTTTCTGGTATGAAAATTAACATGTTTCTGGATACCTGCACAGAACTACCCTTTGTCTGTAGAAACATGGATTCCCCTGAGGTGAACTCGTTACCACCAAATCTCAGAATTTTCCTTCACATTTGCAGTCTTAAAAGGATCTTTAATTTAACTGCAAGTCACAGAGAAAGATTTTCTGAGTTTTCTGTTTCTGATGGGTCCATATAATGTTTCAATCCCTACTTCTGTTCCATTTCAGAATTATTTTTCCCTTGATTGGGAACTTCTTTTGTTGGCAGCTTGGTACCTCCAGATCCTTTATTCCTCTCCGTTCCTTTGTCTTGAACCAGAGTGGGTCCTTCAGAAATGTTTAAAATTAGAACTCTGCCTGGCCATCAGCTGTGATGTCAGCTGAGGGAGTGTTCCCACCATGCAGCAGGGCTACAGGGGAGTGGGGAATTTCTCCCCAGTCTAGCTACCTCTTGCTTTTTGCTTCTTGCCTGGCAAGATCATTGTAAGATGCTGTTTTAGCAATAACAGAGTTGACAGCTCTAAGTTCTCCTTCAAAATCTGCAGACTTCTAGAAGAGTTCCTCAACAGAGTACTTGTCTTATAACATGTACTAAAACTTTCTGCATCCTCCAGCTGAGGCCATTCCTTGGTAGGTAAAGGGGTTGAGAACTCTAGTCCAACACCTTTGAAGGACACTGGGTGGGGGGCTGCTTCCGTAAGGTAATTAGGTCCTTGGCCCATTTGTTGATTGAGCCAGGAAAGGTTTTAGCTGGTGAACTAAGCAAAAGTTCGCAAAAATCACTTTTTGCTGATTCTACTATCTGGAGTACAAGAGCAATGCAGGGTTGAATGGCCAGCCTTAATAGTACCACACTGAATTACTTTGCATCACTTTATCACAATTGTAAGCAACTTTGCATAGGCTGTAAAGAAGCAAAAAGGATACTAAAGAAAATGAATACTGAGACAGATGAGGCGATATCTTATAACGCCAGTACTATGATTTGATCTCCTTGTCACCCTAGCCAGAGCTCAAATGCATCATGAATCTTTTCTTACAGAAGTGCTGACATATTGTACATGAAGCCAACCTACCGTTGTAATATAGCGGGAATGGAATTCTGGAGCATCCTTTAGAAATGTCAGTCCTGGGTGAGTTTCCACTAAATCCTGAAAGAAAGCCAAATTATTTCATGCAGGCTACTTAAAGAAGGAACAAAATTATATTACACAATTTAAGTTTTTTTAAAAAAGAAAGGAGGAAAACTCTTACTCATGTTGCTTTACATAACTAGCAGAAATAAAAAGAGGGGTAAGGGAAGAAGGAACAGGAAAATCGATTACTTTATTCCAAGTCCTGTCAACTTGCCCAGACCAAGGTAAAATACAGGGATAGAATGCCTCTTCCTCCCACAATTTCTATACTACCTCCAAATTGGGATGGCCGGAGGTTGTAAAGAAACATACCTGCAGTAATGGGATGAAATCTTCTTGTTCCAAATAGTTATAGTTTGGCTTTGCTAAAAGGCAAATGAATTTTGATGCATCATCATGGCAGTTGTGTAGTATCCTACAAAAGAGATATGTAACTATAAAATTGTATTTATTTATTTAATTTGATTTATATACCATGACTACCTAGCAGAAAGCTACCCTGGGTGGTTTAGAAACATAAACAATACACAACAAAACACATTATGCATCTTAAAAAGTATTCAATATTCTCAAAGAAGCAAAAGCATATTATTTTTGAAAGGCCTTCAGTTATTTATTTATTTATTTATTTATTTATTTATTTATTTATTTATTTATTTATTTATTTTAGTGCTTATATACCACCCGTCTTCCAAAAGGAACTCCGGACAGTTCACAGCAAAGGAAAACACAACAATACAACAATAGGTAAATAAGTACAACATCACAATAAAACAATGTAAGCAATAAAAAATTAATAGCAAAATGACAATAACAAGATGGCAAGATGGTGGGACAAAAAAAAAGTTCCACCTTGGATTCTCATCCCTAGCTATGAATTTACTGTTACTACTAGTACTACTTTTTCTTTCATGTCCAGAACAATCTCTGAACTACCAAAAAGAAGTCAGTTTCTTGGCTCTGTCACTGTGTATGCTTCTTGTAACAACCAGCATACCAACAGATGGACCAGGGTCTGTATCTATCCACATTCATACAGTGTGTTGCCATCCACCATTTAATCCATCCACCCCATTTATACATATTGTTTTTACAACTAGGTACTCCAAGCGTCAGTGTATTCAAAGTTCTCCAAGTAGCAAAAAGGAGCTCAGGTTCTTCAGCAATTTCCTCCTTGAATGTTATTCCCACTTCAGTGCTTTCCCTCCTCCCTCCTCCAATTCAATTTTGCTCTTGTTTGCCCGCGTTCTAGACATAAAGCTCATCCTAGATGTAATAAGTCGATGCTTTGGGGGCATGTACCTGTGCAGGGGATGTTGGGGGTTAATTTCTTGATTTGTTCTTTCAAGTTTAAATGAATTCATATGACATTAATCATGTTCCCCTTATTTATCTGAGTTTATATTTTTAAAAAATATATTTGTATTCACATTCCTCTGATCACGTGACAGTAAGAAAAAACAACCACTACAAAATAGTATTGTGCAGAACCATACTAGATGTAACACTATGCATATTTCTACAGTGCTGTCAATAGTGGTAATGTAATACTTTCCTCTACGGCAGTCCCAACAAAAATATTTTCTAAATGATTTCACTCAGACCTCCCATTTATTGAGGCAGAAATCCAAAGGTGGGGAAGAAAAACATTACTTCTACTGACACACATATACACTGTGACCACCTGTCACAACCATTTATTGATACTGACTGTACTGAATGCATAAAGTTCATACTTCTGTGCGCGAAAGCACATCTAAAGTAATGTTAAAGATGTTGTGCAGAGTAATGTTCTCTGCTAGGACCAATATACATATATGGTTTTGGTCATTCTTACAATACTTTGCTTTAAATATGTTTAATATGCAAACAGGAATCATGTACAAAACAGTACTGTGAAAATCAATCCTCACCTGACAAATATAGAAAATAAATACTAAAAGGACAAGTCTGCTATTCTGCTTTTTCCAGAAAAATATTTTTACACAGCATACTCACTTTCTCCACATGGCCACAAATGAATGTACAGAGACAAATCCTGTTCGTTCTCCTCCTGATGCATTGAACATGGGAGCTTTCCAATATAGGGGACAGCAGCATATCTGTAAACAGCCCAAAAAATTGTAATGTAGCCAGTTAACATCCTAGGAAAAAGCACACAACTTGGGTTCTTTTTGATTTTAATAGAAAATAAAAATGGCTTTTAAAAGCCCCAAGCGTTTTAAAGCTTGGCTTAAATCTAATATTTAATCTTGACCAGTACAAATCTATGAATCAATGCAAATGCAAACATTTTTCCAAATCCACATTTTATTGTTTGTTTATATTCCAGCTTCTCCTTATAATGAAGTGCCTTGTTGATGTAGATGCCATTTCTTGTAAGATTTACAATTGGATTACCATAAGAGGAGACAGTAAAGAAATATTTTTTTTTAAAAAAGAAAGGAAAGGAAAAAGTTACTCAATCGCATACCATCACCAGCAGAATCAGTCATATAACTTTGCTGCTGGTTTATCCTCCTGTGGTTTCACACCACACATGCAGACTGGGCCACATGAAGGCATATATGTAATACAGATAAAAAGACAATTTGTGGGTTAATGAAATATCTGTGATTATACTGTTGGAAGCTGACTACTTAATTGACTGCATATGGTTACTGATGGGCAGCTTCTTCAACTACCAATGAAAAGGCACCGTGGAGTTATGTATTACCTCTTTAAAAGATTTTTGTGGAAAGCAAAAGATGGAAGAAATGATGGGGAAACTTGGGAAGGTTACAAATGGATGAAGTCATGTGGACCTCACATAAAATTCTCCATTTGGAAGAAGATGACAGTACAATAAAGGATTTTTCTAGAAGCCACCAGGAACTCTCTTCTGTCTTCCCCCTTAAGCTTATTTCTCAAGCACGTATGATTTTTTTCTTTGTTTAAGTGACCATGTATGCGCATAACTGCTCGAGTGACTAGTAGGTGTTAATTATTTTAAAGAGGCACTACAGAAGTATAAACTAAATTCATGTTTGTTTTTCAGGAGGTAATAATTTTGTACTCATAGAAACTAGTGCTCAGATGTATGGGGGGGGGGGGAGAGAGAACTTCTCCCTGTTGTGTAGAAAATGTAGCTGTAGCTCAATGCATGAGACTTTATCCCAAAAAGAAATGCAAACATGCTGGAGAAGACCAGAGATATTTCAATTAAGGTTTGTCCTTCCTTTAGAAAAATAATCAGAATTTCAAATATAAACACTGCTGCCATGTCATATGATCAGGTTAAAAATTGAATGCATCCATTTTACTTCCATAGGAAGTCCCATAGTATTTAGCCATCTAGCTGTAACCTTGGTGTACAACCTTACATTTTTGCCCAGTTGAAACTTTTTTTTTGTTTTCGCCCAGTTCTTCAAGCTATTAAAATCATACTTAATTCCAATTCTGTCTTTTGAAATACAGTACTTCTTATCATTGTGAATGTGTTGCCATCACACAGTTGAAAAGCATTTCCTCTAGTCATGAATCCAATTGAATTATAAAGATTTGAGCAACGCCAGGCCCAGGGCAGAAGCCTATAGCACAGAGGTCCTCAAAGTTTTCAAACAGCGGG
The DNA here is from genome assembly GCA_023846285.1 of Phrynocephalus versicolor. NCBI lineage: Eukaryota > Metazoa > Chordata > Lepidosauria > Squamata > Agamidae > Phrynocephalus > Phrynocephalus versicolor. The sequence continues at coordinate 20,828,165 of JAHTLZ010000379.1, read as the reverse complement.
CCGGTCCACCACCACCCAGACACCACTGGGGGCCGGATCACAGTCCAAAAGCAGCTGCAGAGGCTGGGTTGCTCACAAAACAGGGGGTAGGTGGGGGGTTGCAATTGGTCCCAGGGGCCGGATTCAGGACCTTGGGGGGCCACATCCGGCCCCGGGGCCTTAGGTTGAGGACCCCTGCTATAGCACCTTGTTTATCATTTTTCTCCATAACAAGGAACCATTGGCGCAGTGGTTAAATGCCTGTACTGCAGGTAAAACTGTGCTCACGACCTGGGGTTCAATCCCAGGTAGCAGGCTCAAGGTTCACTCAGCCTTCCATCCTTCCGAGGTCAGTAAAATGAGTACCCAGCTTGCTGGGGGGGCAATGTGTAGCCTGCACACTGTAATTAAAAAATTGTAAACCGCCCAGAGACTACTTAAAGTGGTATGGGGCGGTATATAAGCAGAACACTTTGCTTTGCTTTGCTTTGGTGAGAATTATCTGGCTATGATGCATCAGCCAGCTACAAATCCACCTAACAGGAGCATTATATACCCCACATTTTACTAGTCTGTACACAAGAATATCATGAACAACCATGCTGAGAACACTGGTGAAATCAAATACAGTATGCTACATTCATAGTTATCCAGTTATCCACCAAGCGCCCCTCTGGCTGCTTCTAAAGCCGGAGAGCCTGGGGCTTCCCGTCTGTGATGCCAGATTTCGGGCGGCCTCCACACCAAGTTGGAGAAGCCCCGCCTCTTCCCTTGCAAATGGGGTGGTGGCAGCGGTGGCCTGGAGAAGGAGCAGCGACAAGCAACAAATCCACTCCTGATAGCTGCTCTGAATCCCGAGCTCAAAAGGATGCCCGGCTAGATTGGCCTGAAGCCGAATGAGGCCATATTTCCCTTTCATTCCGGTTGCTGCCGCCGCCATCCATCTCCCAACCCCCTTCCCTTTTATTTTCCTCCCCAATGAAAGGCACCTGAAAATTACGCTTCCCCCACCACCTAGGACTAAGAACTAGCTTGGGGACTGCACAGAGGGGCGTGCACTCACACGCACGCACGCAGGGCTCTCCGGCCTTAGAAGCAGCGGGCGGGCAGGCAGGGGGGAGAGACTGCAAGAAGCAGCGGGCGGGTGGGGGATGAGGATCACTGTAGCCCTCCTGTTTGCCACCGCCGCACAAGCTCGCAAGAGAGGCGAGATATGGAAAGAGCCCACATGCTCCTTGGGGTGGGAACGTATCACCCACTCTTCCTCAACTGCCACCACCGCTTCCCCATCCCCTTTGGTCCCACAGCTCCCTCAGGAGGCTGCAGCTGCCCTTCCAAGCCCACCGAGCCAACACCAGCGGGCAGGGGCTGGACAGCGCCACCCCACAGATCCCTCTGTGCCACCCCCAGGTGCCTTCTCCACCAATCCCCAGGCACGGAGCGACGTGGAGGGAGATTTTTAAAAAATATGGGACAGCGGAAAAGAGGCCAAAACTGGGCCCTTGACAGGTATGTCACAGAAGGGTAGAAAGCACCAAACGTCCGGCAGGCAAGTGGGCAAAAAAAAGAGGAAGGTTTCCCCGAACCGCCACCACTGGTAGCGGGTCAGGAGACTGGCGGGGACCTGGTGGGTGACTTCTGACGGCAGGTCAGGAGGCTGGCGGGGACCTGGTGGGTGAACTCTGATGGCCCTGGGAGCTACCAGTTGCCCACGGTCAACAGGTTGTGCAGGCCCAGTATATGCAGTCCAGTGCAGTTAGGAGTGTGCAGAACTCTTCATTGGAGAAACTAAACAGCCATTAAACAGAAGGATGTCCCAACACAAGACGGGCAACAGCTCAGGACCAGAATCAGCAGTGTACCTTCATTTGAAAGACAAAAGACACTCATTCAAAGACAAGGGTGTACAAATATTAGAGAGAGAAGATAGGTGATTTCAGAGAGGGGGCATGGAACCCATTCATGTTTGTACTGAAAAATCCCTCTCTTAACAGAAGTGGGGGACTTAGGCATAATCTGTCTGCCACTTATCATGCTGCCCTTTCATCAATCGCCAGACAAAGCAGAAGCACTTCACACCTCCACTAACAAGGGCACAGGTAGACCTAATGACCCATACTTAATGGGTGTTGAGAAGGGCTGCATAGATGGGACTTTCATGCACCCCAGGCCACTGACCACTTAATGCAGTGGTGGCCAAACTTTGGCCCTCCAGATGTTTTGGACCACAACTCCCACAGTCCTTTGTCACTGGCAATACAAGCCATGGGATTCTGGGACTTGTGGTCCAAAACATCTGGAAGGCCAAAGTTTGGACACCCCTGACTTAATGAGCCTATTCAGCCCATTGTTCACCTAATGAGCCTATTCATACCAGGGTGATGTGAAATCAAGGTGAACTATAAATTGAAGGCCTCACCACTAACGTTTCTCAGACTGAGGAAGCTGCTTGGATGAGTAGCAAAATGTTTCGCTCTCACAGGAAAAGAAGTCCAGTTGCCGTGACTCAACTTCCAGATAACCTCACCTGGATGACTGAGAATATTCACAGACTCTAGCCTTGATTTTTTTTCCTAGAAAAGTATCCACTAAGGCTAGCACTATACTAGTAAGCCAAAAAGGAGCAATTCAGCTTTGCATTGGTGGATGCACAGGTTCTTTTATGGCTGTATTTCATTTAGGTGATCACACAAAGACCGCTGATTGTTTCAGTGTCCAAGTCTACGCTGGCCCTCTGTCTGATGTCATTAGATATGTGCTCACAGCCAATGGCTCCTCTCCTTTGAGACTGGTAATCTAGAAATTCCCTTATATTTTTTTCTGTGCAGAAGTGATTTAATGCTAAAATGATTAATTTATCTCTGTTAATTTATCACTGCAGAGATAATGTGATCTAATGTTCAAAATGGTAGTCTTTTTAAAAATTAAGAAATACTTTGAGATGACTAGGGAAGGATGGTGAATGGCTGCTCCCACTATCCCAAAATAGCATGCTCTAGGTTAATTACCATAACAACAGAGTCCTGCTCCCTATTCTTTTGCAGAAGAAGACAAATGATCACACAGGAAAAACATCACTTCAACCATTCTAGTTTTTTTTTAAAATAGAAGCCATCAGAGGTAGTGAGGAAAATTCAAATAGAAGCAAAAAAGGCCATGCTGATTTGTGTTGGCCTTTGTATTGTGTGGGCATTGAAAAATACTCTGAATTCAGCCATCCAATCTTTACGTATTTGTTAGTGTAGTTGCAGCCTTAGTCTGTTGTGGAAAAGCAACAGAGTCTTGGTGTCTTGCAGCTGTTCCTTATTGTTTTACCTTTAACCAGCTCTAGAAGCCAGGAATACTACTGCTTACCTTTGCAATTTTCCCCATTTCATTCAGGGGGACTCTCTCATCTTCAAACTCTGCAAAAGCTGCTTCAATCTTGGCGATGGTTTCCTCATGATTGTTACAGACATTAGGGAGTCCACTAGGGAAGTAGAATCGTGGAATGTTTACAGACAAAGGGGCACTAGCAGTCACTTTATTTGTGGGCACAAGTGACTGTGGGCTGACTGCTGAATTTACAGGAGCTGGAGCTGGAGTCACAGATTTCTTCTCTTGCTTATTTTGTACCTAGAAAGGTACAAAAGTGTATGGCATTATTTTTTTTCAACAGCAGAACATGGAAAAGAAATATAAGAAACAATAGCCCATCAAATGAACAGAACATAATCACCAAATTAGCAACAAACTATGTCTATACAATGCAGTTATATGTGCAAATGCCATGAGGGTATTTCGAACCTTGGAAAATGTGAAGAAGTGGAAATAATAACTGAATATACATATGACTGAAATGATATTTCTTTCTCTACCTATAGTTATGTCTGTAAGTTTTTGTTAAGATATCACCTCTTTCTACTAATCACATCCTTTTAAGTTTCAAAAAAACAGTGCTCATCTAATTCTCTTTCCAAAGAAACAGCAGTCTTTCTGAAAATGAAGCTTTGTCCCAGTTATGGGTTGATTAAATTATGTATTTATTTTTCAAATAAGTAGCTATGCTAGTTTGTTTTAGTAGAAAACAAAAAAAATAGAAAACAAAGTCTTGTAATAAATACCCTGAATTTTCACAGATTTTACTGTGAGATTTCAGTGTGACTCTTGCATTTGTCCATCTCTTTTGCTGTTCTCGTGCTCCATGTTTTGAGCTCTAGGCCAACACTGGTTTGAATCTCATACATAAGGCAGGGGACAGATCCAGCCAAGCTTTTTGTTTATCAAGACAGGAGCAACTGTAACAGGAGAACTTGATACTTCCATTTCAAGCTGAATTACCAAACTTCATCCTGTCTTGAAGTCAGTGAAGGTTCAGGAACATGAGGCATCACATTTGACCCAGTTCTTGGGACTATCTGTTTCTTCTTCAATCCCCAAATTTTAAACTACCTTTGCCAGTGAAGAGTATTGGAGAATTTATAAACACACTTTGTAACTTACCATTGATTCAATAGATTGAATCATTGATTATACAACCCAGAATTTTAAACAATTCTGCAGAGCTTGCTTTTACCCACAGAAGCTTGCAATCCATGTGATTTTTAGTTGTTCAATAATGTTATCACCTAACACTTGCACTTGTGTAGCCCTGAACAACACAACCTTTTCCTAATTGCTTCTTAAATAATTCTGATAGCTTAAAGATCAGTCTTGTAACTCCAAAAACACAACTGCTATAAATAAAGCTGATCTGTTTTAATTTCCATTACAAAGTGCTGCTCCTAAGGGTCCTATCACACAGGTGAAAGAGGTGGTTAATAATAAAAGCCGTGTTTCTTTCTGAAGTCGTCACGTGACTGAAAATGCGTTCCATGCGATCCCATGGATGTGGTTTATGTAACTGCATTTTATATGTTCCCATGTCCTTATTCTGCATCTAGAAGCTCCGAGGGGAGTGGCAGCAGCATGGCATGGGCTTAGAGGAGTGGCTGAGGAGGGGAAGGAGGTGGCATGATGTGGCAGTGGCAGGTGCTAATTGCCATTGGGAAGAAAGGCGGAGAGGCTGAACGCTTTTCCAGCAAGAGAACAGGGAAGGCACGGGGAGTGGGGTGGGGAGAGAGATATAAGGGGATGGGAGCAAGGCTGCCTCCATCGAGAAACAAGATGGGCAGGTGGGCAAGAATGTGTGTGTGTGTGTGTGTGTGTGTGTGTGTGCGCGCGCGCGTGCATGCGCAATGGGGTGTGTGTCATACCTGTCAAGTTTTGGCCACCACCGCCCAGGGTGGGAGGCGGGGTGCTGGCAGACTGACCCTGCAGCTAGGGGATGGAGCCTCATTTGCATACAGTGTCCCCAGAATCCCTTCCAGTGGTTTCAAAATGCTCACTGTGACCTAGGAGTATTGGCTTTCTAGGCGATATATATATTGATCCGGACAGCTGGTGAACTGGGTGGGGAAAGGCGCTCTCTGGTGGGCCACCTGGAGGCAGACCGCGCCTGGCTACCCAGCAGCATCCGCAGCCCAGCCGCCCACTGGAAATGCGGGACAAAAAATGCCTGGCTTTCGCAGCTCCAGGCTGCCTGTCAGTCACTCATTCGCTCGCTCAACAGCCTCAGGATTCCCTTTCACTCCTTTGCTGAGAAGGGAGTTGAGAAGGGAATTCCCTCTTCTTTCATCACAGCTGGATTTCCCCACCCACACATGCACCCCCCCTCCCCTGGCACAGTGACGGAGTCCCTGGCTGGTGAGGATTTCACCTGGACACCTTTGGTAAGGGAGGCCCGCTGCTGGGGCTGACCCATGCCCTTGCTGGGAGCCTTTAGCTGCCGCCGTTTGGCCTTAGAAGGGGTGACTTCTCCTTTTAATCCTTGTCTTACAAGTGATCCTCCTCCTCCTCCTCCTCCTCCTTGCTCAAACTTGGCTGTCTGTCTCCCAAGCAAAATATCAGAGACAGCAGTTGGGGAAAACAGCAAAATAGAATGTTGCCGACCTACATAACCTATAAACTGACAACAAAAAGGGGGGAACAGGTTTTCTGCACCCCCACTAACATTTCCCTCTTGTTAAAACCCACATTTTGAACCGGATCAAAAAATACCCACCCTCCGCCTTGGGTCTTGGAAACCTCGCTTAAGCTCTGTTAAATGGGTGTTACCGGGTTGTTGTTGTTGTTGTTGTTTAAACACGCTGACCACAGGGGCACAATTATTGGAACCGGTTTATCAGTAAATTAGATCCGGATTATAAAGACCGTGGGATAGAGCCCTAAGTGTACTTTTCTCGCCAGGTCCACCATATCTGTGTTTTAGCCAGGCTGTCTTCTACAATCAGTCAGGCTGTGTTCCACCCTTTCATCTTTCTTATTATGCATCCGGTGGATTGAAGCCTTATGATGGTCAGTGAAGCTTCTGACTTGTTTCTTTGCTGCATTTCACATGCAATCTATTTCAATCTCCTTGAGTAGATCACATAATATTTACATGATGGCAAATATCTGATACCTCACACATTTCAGCATTTTTCCTCTCTGCTTCAAAGAGTCATGCTTAAGACTCACACTAATTTCAATACAATTATTCATCCTGCTAGGGGCTGTGCATCATGGAGTTTGTCCAACTCTTGTCCAGCTCAGGATAGTCCTCCATGTTACTCCCTCCTTATTTTATCCACCCATCCTTCTCAAACATTCACCTTTTTGCTACATTGCTTTCAATGTTACTTATTTATTTATTCATTTAAGTTTTCACTTTTGTGCTATGCTGCAAAAAAAGCTATTTTTAAAAAATGGAATACTTGGTATTTTCTCTGTCCTCTCCCAGCTTACAGCGCCCGCTCTTTCCTCCCCCTTTCTGAACTGCAAGCATTTCACCTCCATGATTTCTAATTTTTATTTTAGTTGTTACTTTTGTGCCAAGATGCAAAACTGTTAACATTTTTGTTAAAAATTAAAAAGCAGAATGCAAAAACAGTTGGCATCTGCTCTTTCCTTACCTACTTCAGCCTGTCTTCTCAACAAAATGCTAACGACAGATATACTGGATACCCACAACACTAATACCATGAAGCAACAACAGTGGCGGCAGATGACAACATCATGGATTTTCCTCCATATATTTAAACTGGCTTGGTTGCGTGAGCTCTTAGAATTTTGTGTATGTTCTTTTAAAGTAGTAAGGAAATAATTTTAAAAATATAACCTTTCCTTTAAGAATTGTTATATGATAATGGCAGCCACCCGCCCAGTACGCAGAGCTGCACATATTAGAGCAGCAAAAAGTGTTCTGCTTATATTCCACCCCATACCACTTCAAGTAGCCTCTAGGCTGTTTACAGTTTAATTACAGCAAGCAGGCTACACATCCCCCCCCAAAGCAAGCTGCGTACGCAGTACTGGGATCCACATGAGCAGATCCTGCCTTGGATCACATTGGTGTAAAACAAACAAAAATACTTCAGTCCCTAGGATGGATTTAAAGAAAACTTTTAAAGCAAGAGTTTTTGTTTTGTTTTGCTTTGTTTTGCTTTTGTCCCACTTTGACTCTGTTGATACTAGCTTAAATCTTGCATTATGTAGACACTGGAATAGGGTATCAGCATCTTGCATATGAAAAAAGTTGAACCAGTTCTCAGTATGGATTGGAAACTGCTCATCTCTATCCATACTAAGAAGCTGGTTAACCCATACTTGAGTTCAACAATTAGATATCAACCTACACTCAGTAAAAAGGTAAATACTGTAACCCTTTTTCTCCAGTTCTTGATATAAACCAAATTAGCAATTACAACATGTAGAAAAATGCAACAGTGGAGCACTGACTTTATTATTTTATGATGTGTTGTACCTAATTTGTTGCCATTTTGTTTTATTGTAAACCACCAGGAGTTCCTTTTAGGAAGACGGGCGGTATATAAGCCCTAAAATAAATAAATAAATAAATACAACCACACATGCCCTCTTCTGCAGCTACTCTACTTCAATCTTAAAAGTGTATTTTCTGCAGCAGAGCAAAACAAAGCTTTCCTACTACAGCTGATATTTAGAGATGGCAAGTAAGGAATGTAGCATTAAATACACGACAGCATCCAAATCATAATTAATTAATAATCTTTATTAATGTTATATTTTTGCACTCAAAGGGAAAATACCTTTGGGCTCTTTCTTCTTGTTTACCAATAGAGCATTTCTATGCTAAGCTCAGAAGACCTATTTTTAAACCTATGGGTATCTGGTGCAAATAACCTTCTGAAAATAGAAAAGCCCAACTAGACGCAGTTCTAACCTCTGATCCAACAAAAAATTACAAAAGAGGAATAAAAAGAAAAGCATGGTCAAACCTGGGCCTGTTGGAATGATTTCAGTCGCTTCTTGAATCGGGAAGGAAGAACAAAATCACAGCCTTTTGCAAGGAAAGCTAACTCTCCTCGTAAATCTGGGTCCCTTCGTAGAGATGCTTCCTTGATCATCATTTTGGTTAGTTCCTAAGCAATTTTTAAATCTTCCCAGCGGAGGTATAATGTCCTTTTGAGTGATCACATCAGCCACAATAAGGTATTTTCTTGGTTGGTTTGTTTTTTACACTCAAGAAGTTCTAGCTGAAACATACCTTGCCTTCTTCTTATTCACAGTAAGAACTGTGTTCAGCCTCTGTAGCTCAGCCTAAGGTCAGGGTCAGGGAAACTTTTTTTCTAACATTCATGCAATCTCTGAGTATGAGGACCTCTGGATACTCCTTTACAATTCTTTATCAAGAAGCATGATCTACACCAGAATCTATGTTCCTCCCGGCTACATGATAGTCAAACAATCTGCCCTTGGCTTGTAATAGAGCAGAGGTATTGTGGGAAGTGAAGCACCCACCACCACAACTAGTGGTGCTAAAGTTAGACATAGTGCAGAAGCAGCTAAATATATCCCCTTCACAGATAGTTCTCATTTTATAAACTTCATAGAGGAAATCTGAGGTGCAAACTTAGAATCATTAGCCTCAGCTGAAAGTTAAGCTATATTCTATATAACTCAAACCTGGGTGAAAAGTTGTACTGTACTAGGAAGAGCCTTTATTAAGAACTCATATTTTCCTAATCTGATCTAGGAAATGAAATACTTAGGATTCTTTTGATTATTTGCTTTTTTAAAAAATTATCCCCTTAAATTCAAAGGAAATGTACTGGGGAAAATATTGTGTTAGGTATCAAATGTTTTCCTTTCGTCTTCTTAAATACTTATAGTACATCCCTATATCTGTTTATTACTATGCAAATTGTATTCCACTAAATAGGACTTACTTTTTAACACATATTTTTAGGATTGTGATACATGCGGCTATTTTTACCAGCTATAGAGATGTGGGTAATCAATTACGTAATTGATAATAGATTATTTAAACATAGTTTTAACACGCTTAACCAGTTTGTACATTCCGTTTGCTTTTAGTGGAATTTTCATTTTTCAAATGCTGATACCTTAGCTAAATGACATTTTTATAGAGAAAAACCTAGCACCTTCATATTCAGGATCAATACATCAGCAAACACCAGAAACAAAAGCTCTCGATTGGATTAAAATTTAGACAATCTTATTGCTGTTTTTTTTTTTTTCTTTTCACAAATGACCACCGATGGTGCAAAAAGGGTTTGGTAACCAGAGAGATTAAGAGATGTTTTTGCTACTGTACATATCAAAACCTTTTCCCACTCCTCATAAGGAATTTGACTGCCCTTAATTATAACTTGCACTGTACTTCAGATAAAAGAAATTATATTGAAATTCTACCATACCAACACCCTGGCCTGGAAGAAGATGGAAAAAATCAGTCTCACATGCTTATTATTTCACTCTTCTGGAAGCTAGTGACAAGCTAGTGACAAGTCACCTGCTCTAAGAAGTGGAGTGGGGTGGTGAACATTTTAATAAAAGCATGCAGCGCTCCAAGCAGATCAGGCATGGAAACAAAAACAACAGAAATGTTGACGTTCAAGGAAAATATTTTACCGCATACAAATCTGGAAAAGTGTGTATTTTCTTATCATACATCCTGGAAATTGTTTGTTTACCTACCTATTAGAAAGTATGCCTTTCAGAAAGGCAGAGGAAATATCTAATACCACTAAGCATGATCTGATAAAATAAATTAAAGGAAATAAATATAAGAGACATATGTATGTGGTATAAGTTAAACATGTTCAATTTCTGTCCCAAATGTTTTGAGATGACGGTGTAATCCTTTTAATTGTCAGGGAGCCATGGAGGTTGTGGGATAGGAGGGGAAAGTCTTGACTGAAAATGGCAACTGTCAAAATGACTTTATAATAACTGCTGATAGCATCAATCAACCTTAAGGGGCATGAGTTACAGCAACATGATTTTAACTATTTTGTTAAAATTATTTTGAAAACTCAGTTTATTTTTTTTTTCAATCATAGCACATATCAATACCATTTTGAGTTACTTCTTTCCAGAATCTGATATCACTTTCATATACATACTTGCGGCTTTATAGACTATTACTCACATTACACTACGAAGAAAGCTTTCCCATGCTGTTAATTACTTCTTCTAACACAAAACCTTCCCCATAAGACTTTGGGGTGGTAATTCTAATAAAGGTTGATGACTATATAGTCATAATGGATGGACAGATCAGCAGCATGTGAAATTATTCCACAAAAATTACATATTTACCCTCTCCTCCACCATTCTACCATATACTCAAGTCTCTTAACACTTAAAGGTACACAATTACAATATACTAAAACTGAATGAGCAATGTCTAATCAACATTTCCACTTAAAAAAATCTGGATTTCTATTTCTTTTTTAAAGGTTGTGACCACAGGTGGGTATGCATCTGCCCTTCAATTGAATAAAAGTAATTTTAAATAACTTCAATAATAAATCCCATCACAGTCTAACCACTGAGAAACAATGAGACATAATCAGGGTTATACAATCAGAGACTATAGTGTCCACTGCAGACTGAACACAGTACACTTGTGGCCACACTTCTAGAAATTGTTTCATATTTTCCAAATGTGAAGGCCTGCAAAACTGGTTTTATTAGGACCTGGCAGAACATATGTGTAGATAGGCTTGGTGGAAATTTTCTAACACGGCAACTGCATAACTTTTCACCCATTTGTGAAATCTGATCTGGTGGCAAATTCCCACAGTATTATATGGTACAGATTTTTTTTAAAAAAAATACAGTGCATCAACTTTTATGCAGAAACAATATTCAAGAAATTCAAATTGTGCAAACTGTCTTTAATAATAAACTTACCTTGATGACCTCTGGCATCTGTTGAATTAGTGCTGGGACAGGTTCTTTGGTAACTGGGCCTGTACAGCTCTGCTGGATAGTTGTTATGGAGGGAATGGCCAATGTTTCCTGAAGAATGTGCATTACTTCTTTTTCTTTTGATAAGCTTCCTTTGCCCATCCGAAATTCTACTAGTTCTTGGGCAAAATCTTCAATGCTCTCCAGGATACGCAACAAAAGAGTTTTATCTTCTTCTTCCATTTTATGACCATTGCTCTCTATAAGTTTTGATAATGAGGAAGAAGTAGTTCCGTCTGTAGTTGAACAGACTTTTCCTTTATTAACAACAGGTGGACTAACAGCCTTTAGCGATGAAGGGTCACTCTCTCTCAGAGTAGCTTCCATTTTCTGAGAAAAATGTTCCAAATCCATTAGAAGCTTGTCTATTTCTTCTTGATTGTTTTTTCTGGACTGTCCTTTAGAGATTTGAACAGTACAATCAAAGCTTTGACTTGGGGAGGGTGTTAGTTTGGAGGCCTGGGCCGCTGTAGGAGGATATGCCAAGGTAGGCGAGGTTTTGGTAGGATCTACAGTAGAAACTGTCCTTTCAGCACTTTGCTGGGGGCTTTCAGAATTCTCCTGTATATCTCGGATCTTACTACCTGATACACTTCGTAATACTTTGTCTTGATCTGAGTCTTCTACAATGTGTAGAGCCTCTCTTGGAGAATTGTAATCTGGGGGGTTTGCAGATAACAACTGAGGTGTACGAGCGTCATTTTTAGATCCCGAGTTGTCCTTTTGGTTGTTGACATGTAAAGCATTTGAGGAAACATTTACAGTCTGAACTTGGGTGGCTTTTGCCAGCAAATTTCCATCAGTGCTATTCAGGTTACCTTGTAAGTCTGTAAGAAACAGCTGCCTTGTCATAGAGGACGGGGAAGACACAACATCCTCATATCTAGGTGGCTGTTCATTGCTAAATATTGGGGAGAAGTGGGATTGCTGAAAAGCTGACAAACTGTTAATCAGTTCTACCATGTCACCAGGCTCAGTGAACCCAGGCTGTCTAAATTCAAAAGGTAATTTCTTAAGGTAAGAAGAAAATCTTGTCATTAAATTCCTATAGATTATTTCAGAGCTGGCCAAGGAATCATTTTCATTTCCTCCACTAACAACACCTGAAGATTTCTTCCTGATGCACTGCTTTATTATATCTGTACATTTCTTCAAGTCCTCCGAGCATTTCAGCAAGATGTCCAAGCACATCTTAATATCACCACTGGAAGAACCGTCCAGCTTGTGCTTTTCTAAAATCTGTACAATAAAATTGCCCTCAGAGAAAGTCTGCACAGGTGATGAAACCACAGAATTTTCCTCTACTGAGATGCTTCTCGTGTGCCACTTTTCGGGTGAGGAATTACATGATGGGCTAAAGGGAGGGGCACTGTTTTCATCACTGCTGAAATGTCCATAGATCAGGTCAAAATCTAGTGATCTTCTACTGAATGAATCTGACTTAACTTTTCTCCCCTTTCTATAGCTCACTTGATTGGAAGGGTTTTTAAGTTTTTCAAACGAAAATTCTTTTATTTTCCCACTAGCAAGATTGATAGCTTCTCCAGTGATATCCTTCAGACTGCCAGTGCTTTGAACTGAACACCCTTTTTTGAGTCTTGGATTATTAGGAAGGATTTCATCCTCAGTCAAAGCAAGGGAATTTTCAGGCATGAAAAACCTATGGGTCAGATCTGGACTTCTATGACTGTGGGTGGGGACCTGAATTAGCTCTGCACAAATACTGTGGTGAGCTACTATGCACATAACTCCTTGCTTGAATATCTGGCATGCCCCAGTGCAGTAATGCACAGCATGCTGAAGTCGACAATCTATCACAACACTACTGTAACAATTTACCTTTGTTACTACACGCCTATAGGTTGCCGCCATAATATGAATTCTAACTAACTGCACTGTGAACTGAAGTGAGATAACAATCACGGTATCTACTTTCAGATCACACGCATGCAAACACAGGGGGAATTAATTACCCCTGTGGTGAAAATTTTACTGTTCTGTAAAAGCAATCCATTCTCATGATTCTACATCAAAGGCTTCTACAGTCAACAGATCAAGGACAAATATCTGAAAAAGTTAACATGACCAGTCTAATGTACTGGGCTTATTTACAGTACACTGTTTACATTTAATTCATTTATTGAAATACTGAAATACTGTATTTGTACAGTACACCATGATTACTGAAGAAAGAGTGCCTCTTTTTTCCAATCTTAATAAATATCATATGTAGAAGTGCAGAACGTCAATTTAAAAAATCCAAACAAATCTTTCTCTTGAACACTTTGTCCAAATTTGTTGTCAGTTTCAGACGCTGTGCAGAAGCAAAAATGATCCAAATCTTCAATCGTTGTGAAAGATACCTGCAAATATACAGACTTTTATTAAACATGAAGTAAAGGTTCAATCCTCAATTCACCTACATTATCTTTTATGCACATAGTATCATAGTCTGATCTATACATATTTTCACATTAGTGAAGTCCATGGTGTTCAGTGGGGCTTAGCCCTTAGTAAAATGCATTTAGCATTTTTTTCAAAACTCCACTAGTTCTATGGGGCTTTTATTTTGACTGAAATTGAGAAACCTCCAGATATTGTATGAAGTGATATTAATTCACATTTGGTTGCATCTAAAGATTCTACAAAAATAATTATTTATTTACTCTAGCATGTTAAAATAACTGGAGGCACAAAATCTTAACTACCATAACCAAGAAGACACTAGGTCAGCTGAGTCCATGCTGAATCCAAATACTACCCAGCCTAGTGAAGTGAGAAAATACTTAGGACTACTGTATTACCCTGACCCTGTCTAACATTCTCCCAGAATAACAGCCATTAATATCAGCTGTACAGGTTTGAATTTAGAATAACTTAGGCCCCCTGTTATACACACCTCTTTTCTAGCTCCTTTGCTGCAAGATCCTAGGTGGTACAGCAGCTGAACCAACAAATCTTAGATCAGTTACCACAAGAGGCTCGTGCTAGCACATGGACAGTTGCACTATCATAAAGCGAAGCAAAGCAAAAGCAAAGTGTTCTGCTTATATAGCTCCCCATGGCACTTTGAGCACTCTCTGGGCAGTTTGCAGTGTAATTGTGCAGGCTACACGTTGCCCCCGCCCCCACATGCTGGGTACTCATTTTACCGACCTCGGAAAGATGGAAGGCTGAGTCAACTATGAGCTGGCTACTTGGGACTGAACCCCAGGTCATCATGAGCACAGTTTTTTAGCTGCAGTACAGGCATTTAACCACTGTGCCATGAGGCTCCTATACAGGCTTTTGCCCAATCTGTGCCCACTGCAGAAAAAATAGGACCCACACTGTCTTTACTTTGAGTTCAGATTGCACTGCCTGTCTGTTAAAAAACCATAAAGGTATATATATCTGGTTAAATATTCAGAAATAAGATAACTTAAAAGAAATAGGAAAAGGTCCCAGTTAAATTGATACGATGTAAAATAAACAAGGGTCCAGGTTATTAAAATACATAAAGGTCATGAAACACATCCCCTCCCTCCCTCCCTCTCTCCCTCCCTCCCTCTCTTTCTCTCTCTCTGTAATGTATATGAAAAATGAAAAGCAGAGCTTTATACTGCAGTAGAAGGAACTGTTGAAGAAAAGTCCAATGCCAGTGTTAAATCAATTAAATATTTGCACAATGCAAACAGACAATTCATTTAAATGTTTACACAATTTAAATAAGAAGCCAAAACAAGGCTGCAGTAAATATAAAAGGTAATCAACTATTAGCATCTTTTCCTGTGGTCATTCTTGACAACACTTGGAACATCTAATTGCTATGGGTTTAGCCCATATTCTAACTCTAATATATGCAGATTATCTAGCGATGTGAACGAACACTGCAATAAAACTTTGTATGCATCACCCTTTCACTAGGAGAGTAAACAGAGCAGGTAGGTTTATACCAGGGCTTTTGTTGTCAAAGTAGTAGAATTTAGAATATTTTATCTGAGAATTGGACCAGATGGAGGCAGGTTGTAAACCTCACAGAACAATGCCTGACCTTAGTGAATAATCAGCTGCCACTTCCTAGAGTGGCAATGAATCAATGCACTGGTAAGTAAAGCCAAAACATGTTATCAAAGCCCCCCTCTCTCAGGCTGCCTGGCACCACGGGGGCACCCTGCAGAAGGTGGACTTGGGTGCCCCTGTGGTGAGGAGTAATCACTGCTTGCAGGGCTAGATTTATGTATAGGGTAAGTAGGCTGAAGCCTAGGGCCTCTAAAACTTAGGGGCCTCCATAGCCCTGCATGCATACCCCGTGGGCATTTTCCCCTTTCCCAAAATTGCAAACCCAAGATTTAATGTGAGGGCAGGTCAACTTGGGCCCAGCAACTATGCAACTCAGGGCAGCTAGTATTCTTTAGTTGTGAGGGTGGGGGATTGGGAGGGGCCTCACAAGTGGAGTAGCCTAGGCCAGTGTTGGCGAACCTATGGCACGGGTGCCAAAGGTGGCACTCGGAGCCCTTTCTGTGGGCACTCAACATCACCACTTCACAGCCACCTGTATTCAAGTTAAACTGCTGTATTGGCACTTTGCAACAAAATTAGTGGGTTCTGAATTGCAGTTTGGGCACTTGGTCTCTAAAGGGTTTGCCATCACTGGCCTAGGCCCTCTCTTCATCTAAATCTGGCCCTGGCTGCTGGAGATCTGCACCTCCTTCAGCATGGCCCAAGACATGGACCCCGCCATCCGACTCCTTTTGGAGGCATGCCAACAGCCAGGTGATTTTGACAGCCCAGCGCTTGCCTTCTGCTTGCGAAGGCTGCAGGGCTGTCAAAATCGCCTGACTGTCGGCATGCCTCCAAAAGGAGTCAAGCAGTGGGGGTCCATGTCTTTGGATCCCTGCTGCCTGCCTGCTTTCTGGTCAAGCGCTGAAGAAGAAAGCACCACATAACTCAAAAAAGGGCTAAATATTCATAACTAAAAATTTCTCCATACTGGCAGATAAATGGTTTGTCTCAATTGCACATACACCTCTTGTCAAAATCATGTGCAATACTGTAACTCATCTTGTTCAGACCAACCAATAAGCTTTTCTTGTAAACAAATGTATTCAGTTCCCACAAGTATGAATAGGGTTAAAGTTACTTATAAAAAGACTTCCTTCCTTCCTTTCTGCTTATAGCTGTTTTCCAGCTGAGTCCTTGGGAGATCAAACTATTATAAATGTATTTTTCATGAATGTTGTTCTAACTAATTCCAACCTTGTGGGCAATGAACTAGTTTCAAAATATAAACAATAAATGAATAGGTTTCTCTTCCCCTCCACCCAGGAAACACTAATTATTTCCGAAGAAAGAGGTTAGTTTCAAAATACAACTATATAAATGCCATTCTGTAAAATATATGCTGAGATATGCCAATTTATGTGCGACCTGAAAGCTAAATAATTTTTTTAAAAGTTTGCTTTGGCTGTCCATATAATAACTATCACAAATAACTCAAGAAGAGACTACTTCACAGAGGGGAAAATAAGTATGGATTCACTGTGAAATTGCACTCAGGAAGATAAGTTTCCCTGAGTGGATTCACTTTAAATATCACACATGAGTCAGCAGAGAAAGGGGAGGAAATTATCAATCAGCCTTGTTTGCCTCTTGTTAACACACTTTTGCTATAACTGTGCTTCAAAAACATTTCACTCATTTCAAAAAAATAAAAAATAAATAAAGTATTGTATTGGAGTGCTCTTCTACATTTCTCAAAATTTCTGGTTTTTCCAATGGAAGAAATCAAAACTTGACATACAAGAATTGTCCTTTTTTACAGGATATACAGTTCACTACTGCCCACTTAAACATTGTAAAGAAAGGTTTTAAAGAGAAAACTGGTTGCCTTCTTGACCATGCTACATTTCTGATTAAGAAACCTCCTGTAAACTTCCAAATAATTCCACGGTTTCTAGAAATACTGCTTGAAAACCCCTGTGCTGTGCAGGGCCCCAGATTGCTTCCTTGCCTTGCCACAACTTGACTTTTCAAATCCAACTCAAGTATTTATTTCCATGCTCAGAACAAATGGCCCATTCTTCCTGACATTAAGCAAGATGCCATTCACTTACTTCCTAGTTTTTGCTCCATTTGTTTCATATTTTCCATTTTTCTAACACACATAGCACAAGTTCCAAAAAGAACAGCTAAATTCATCCCCAAATGATCATGAACTCCTTAATATCAGACTGCTTCTCTGCTACAGTTGAATTAGCCAATTTCCAGGATTAGGAAAGAACAAAATGTGAGTTACAGCACAATTTTAATTCTGCTTTTTCCTCCAGTGTTTCTACTTTACTCCCTACCACATTAGTTTAAAACTATATTCTTCATTTAATAAAAAAGCTGTGAAAATATGAGATACAAGCAGAATCTACATTAAAGATATCATGAAATAAGAGATTATCTTAATAAAATTATCCTCAGAAATTATGAGCTATGTAATTATTTCCAAATAAGCTCTTGGATCATTTGGTTTACAGATCCAGTTTTTGTTACTGTTTGTAAAAGTGGTATTAAAGGAAGTTGAAATAAAATAAATAATTTTGTGAGTGTTATACTATAAAGAAAGCATGCAAACTCTACTATCTACTGATTAAACCACTGGCTCTTAACCTTTGATCTTCCAGATGTTCTCAAATTCAACTATCAGAAGCCACACTTGAAGTGAAGTGAAAGACATTTGGAGGTTCAAGGGTTGAAAATAACTGAATGAGACAAAGTACTAACTAACAGGCTCTTCAAATATTGCCATTTCATGACTGAATCGGTTAATGTCATTAATTGAAATTAAGAAATGCCAGTCATTCCTTACTTAGGGTGCAACCACATTGGAAACAATGTGGAAATGCTACAGGGCTGGGCAGGCTGATTTGCATTTTCCCCATTAACCACATAGCACCAAAGGATACGTAAATCAGCTCAGAATTTTCTCCTCCAACCTGTAGTTTTTCCCTCTGCAATTAGGCGTGATTTCTTAATTTTTTAAAAGATCCATTTGCATGGGTTCAGATGTGCAAAGCTTAAACCAGACATGTCCAAACTTCAGCCCTCCAAATGTTTTGGACCACAACTCCCACAGTCCTTTGCCACTAGAAATACAGGCTAAGAATTCTGGGAGTTGTGGTCCAAAACATCAGGAAGGCCTAAGTTTGGACATGCCTGGCTTAAACAAATGCAGAAAAGCCACTGTGCCACTGTGCCACCACATACTCAGAGCCACCAAATAAAAGCCACTGACAAGACTTTTCTTTCTCTTTTTTAACAACTAAGAGGAGGAAACCCCCCTGCCTTTGTTAAAAATCAGCTGAGGGACTCCCTCAGCAAAGGGTCCATAACTTTAATTACCAACAGAGTGTGCTTGAAAATGTTGCCATCTTTCCTTTCCCTCCCTCTTTTCTTCCTTTATTTGAGAGCAGCAAAGCTCATAGGGCTGTCTGTAGCGGATCACTCAAAGCATTTCACTATATACAAAGAAAAAAAAAAGACACTGTCAACTGGTGAATGCTGCGGAGATTAAAAGGGTTCCTCTCTGTAACCTGATGAAATAATTATTGGAGAGTAAGACTTTTATTTTTTATTAAAAATACCTCAGTCCTTAAGGTGCTTGAGGTGTTCATAGGATTTTTAAAATCTGGTATGGAATGTGGCAGGTAGCCATTTTTGAGGCGATTCCAACAGTTGTGTTAATTGGTTGAGTTCTTATAGAGCATATCAAGAGTGCTTTTGTACTTACATGTTCACAGGGCCCCCAGAAATCACCCACTACAGTAGTAGGTGATACTGTAGCAAGTACAGGAGCAGAGAGGGGACAATAGCTTAGTGAGTTGCTGGGAAACAGCCAATTTACAGACCCTTTTAACTCCTGAATGCCCTGAGTGATTCTGCATCCATAACAGACTCTTGTACAGGGAGGTTTTGTCTTCACCTTACAGGAGAAGAGGAGAGCCCCATAAGCAACTGATAGTCTCTTGCAAATATAGGGAAAACATTTTGCTGCAATAATCGTGTCTTCAGTGCACATACGGTAATCACGTGCACAAAAAGGAGAGTTGCACAAAAGTTCTATTGCCCAGGAACTGGAAAGCAGATCTAGCTTTTCCACCAGGCGTGTGATGTTTGTCAAAAAAGGGGGAACTGGGCACGACAGGACCAAGGCTAAACTGTGCCTCTTGCCAGTTATTTCTACCCCCACTTCAAAGAAGAAAATCAGATCCTTCCTGCGTTCGGTGGGACACTATTGCTGATTCATCCCTCAGTTCAGTAAAATTGCAGCTCCACTGACTGATTTGATGAAGAAGGAGCCTAACTGCATCAGTTGGACTCCTGCCTGCCAGCAGTCATTTGACATCCTGAAGGGTGTCCTGACCACTGGACCAGTCCTCATTGTGCCAGACTCAAAAGTTCATGATTTTCACAGATGCATTGAATGCTGGAACAGGAACCGTGCTGTGCCAACCTGATGGTCATGGAATGTTGCACCTAGTGATGTATATCAGCAAAAAGCTGCAACCCAGGGAAAAACATATTTCAACCATTGAGAAGGAGTTTTTGGCCATTGTATGGACCTTGCAGAAACTGAAGCCATACATTTGGGGGTGTAACTTTGTACTGTGCACAGACCATTCTCCCTTGCTACAGAGGAGATCCATGAAGGCTAACAGCAAGCTGATGAGATGGGCCCTGTTGTGGCAGGATTTTGACTTTGACATTAAAAGTGTGAAAGGGTCCCAGAACATTGTTGCAGGTGCTTTTTCTCCACGAGATCCAGTGAAGAAGTATGAACATCGAACTATGGACAGAAACTGAATGAACAAAAACTATTGTTTGATTAATGCTGCAAATGTAAATGTACATGTTACTTTGTAAGATTTGTAAAATGTACTTGTTTTTATGTGTAGAGCAGTAAGTACAGTGGTACCCTGTATAAAGGAATTAATTCGTTCCAAATGAAATTATGTTAAGCAAATTTTCCTTTATACAAATTTCCCATAGGAATGCATTGAAAACAGAGTAATTCCATTTTATGTTGTACAGATTCTCTCCATAGGCCAGGGGTCCTCAACCTAAGGACCCAGGGCCGGATGCGGCCCCCCAAGGTCCTGAATCCGGCCCCCGGGACCAATTGCAACCCCCCCACCTACCCCCTACTTTGCGAGCAAGCCAGCCTCCGCAGCTGCTTCTATTGCTGAGGCAGTTCAAAGTAGTGGGCCATGTCACTTCTCCCACTTCCCCCAACTACTGCCTAGATGATCATCATGCTGGCTAGTGGGGCATTCAAAGTGGGAGGGCTACGGCAAGGTCCCCTGCTCCCCCCACCCACTGTGGTCCGGTCCCCAGTGGTGTCTGGGGCATGGTGAACAGGCCCGCTGTTTGAAAACTTTGAGGACCCCTGCCATAGGCAATTATGTTAAGCAAACTTCCCCTATCTCCAGAATTTTTATGTTGTACAGATTTTATGTTATACAAACTGTTTGTTATACAAGGGTCCACTGTATATGAAAATGTTGGGTTGGAACTATGAAAAACTTAAAAAGCTTGTATAACAGACTAAGTAGTGTAACATGAGTAAGTAGTGTTAAAATAATGTAAATTTTAAAATATTTATTGCATGTGTTGCAGGGCTGTTTGTCCAGGAGTGCAAACCTGCTGAATTTTCTTTCCTGGGACAAACATTTATTTATTTATTTATTTATTTATTTTATTTTATTTATTATTATATTTATACCCCGCTTATCTTCGCTTCGGAACTCTAAGCGGCTTACACTATGCAACAAGTGCCAATTCCAAGGGGAGAGAACTGTGGCATTTACCTCTTTGTGATGAAGAATTTATGAGATGTGTCTGTCTTGTTTTGTTGGTTGTTGACCAATGGGAGAGTTTGGGGGAGGAGCCTGAGGGGTTTTTAAGGCTCAGCCCATCACTGAATTGATCAGATAGGGACTTACACAGACTGAGAGAGTCAGATAGTGACTGAGAGACGTACAGGGTCTGTGTGTGTGTGTGTGTGTGTGTGTGTGTGTGTGTGTGT
>JAHTLZ010000379.1:20743746-20806806 GCA_023846285.1 Phrynocephalus versicolor | reverse complement strand
AGAGAGAGAGAGAGAGAGAGAGAGAGAGAGAGAGAGAGAAGAGATAGGATTTTAAAACTTCTGAGAGACCATTTAAGTGTTGAGTGTCTGTAAACTTAAGAATAGGGTGTGTAAGTGACCAACTTTGTCTGTAACCCAACCTTAATGTATCTGAGCTATATTCTTCCTTTTGTTTGTACATTGATATGCAAAATGACACATTACCCTTTATGCTTTTAATTCTACTGTATTTTGTAATAAAGAAATTTCTTTTATCTTTATTCAATTTAAATCAGTCTGAAAGCATTAATTTACTAGAGAAGCTAGTCGGTGGCAGTGGAAGTGTGAATTAGCAACTGTGCTTGTCAATAGCCTGTGAAAGGGCTGGGAGCAAAGCACAGCAACTTCACACCTTGTTGGAGATGTAAGAAAAAAAGGGGGAACATATTGTACACATGTGGCAGACATGGGAAATGAGGCACAAGGAATAGTCAACCATATTCAAAGATAAGGATACTATGGGTACAGTAAGACCCTTGCATCCAAGGGATCAGTATTCTTAGTTTTCCTTACCTGCATTTTGGTAATCTAAAAAATAATACATGTGGAAATAAAACTAGAAATACAGTGGAGCCTTGTATAACAGACAGCTTGTATAACATAAAATTTGTACAACATAAAAAATTCTGGAGATAGGGGAAATTTGCTTAACATAATCACCTATGGGGAAAATCTGTACAACATAAAATGGGATTACTCTGTTTTCAATGCATTCCTATGGGAATTTGTATAAAGGAAAATTTGCTTAACAGAATTTTATTTGGAACCAATTAATTCCTTTATACAAGGTACCACTGTATATATTTTCATGATGTATTTACCAGAACAAGCCACTAGATGGGGAAACAGACCATGCTATG
Organism: Phrynocephalus versicolor; assembly: GCA_023846285.1. Taxonomy (NCBI): domain Eukaryota; kingdom Metazoa; phylum Chordata; class Lepidosauria; order Squamata; family Agamidae; genus Phrynocephalus; species Phrynocephalus versicolor. Next base: position 20,805,907 of record JAHTLZ010000379.1, on the reverse strand, counting down.
CATTACTGTTGCTGAAAAATACCAGAGGCAGTCTTGTGGCTAGTTCTGATAATACAAATGAAAACACTTATTTCTGGGTTGTTTTTCTTTTACCATGCTATGCATAGCATTTGCTATTATCATAGATATGGGGATCCTACTGTATTGATATGCAAAATGACAACCTTATTAGATATATTTGGAAATATGCAACTAGAATGGGGGGGGGATTTCTTCTTCGTGTTACTTTTTATTTTTGCCTTTTATTTGTCATATTATTATTATTTATCATTAAAATAAAAAATAAAAGGGGGTCACAACTAACACAAAGTTGGGAACCAATGATCTAGATAACTACTTCATACTACCTGTTTTAAAACACAGAATCACAGCATATTTCAACCTATTTCCAAATGTGGAAAATTTGACTAAGCCTTAGGAAAAATGTTGATATCACTAGTAAGGTATGTTTGACTACTAATAATCTCTGATTCAGTAGAAAAATAAACACAAGGACATACTTATGCTGCAGGACATGTTCTCTTTTTAACCATAAGGGAAGTGATTAAAATGTGCTTTGCCAGAATTGTTTTTTTTTTTTTTGTCTACACTTTTGATCTTGAATCAAAAATTATACTGTTAACTTGTTTTTAAAACAATGTGAATCTGGCATCTTGACAATTCCCATTCTTGAATGTCCTCTAACAATATACAGGTATTACTATTTCATCTTCCCCACTGAGTAGTTAATGCCTCTCATACTAAAGTAACCATTACAATGTTTTAACTCCTAATATCACAACCATCACCACTTTTTAGCACTTATATGACTTTAAAACCTACATACTACTATTCATCAAACAAAGATCCCAGGACAAACTCCAATAATACTCCAATTAAACACACAATTTCAGTAATCCAGCACCTTCCAAAAGCAAACTTTAATCTCTTTTTTTGCCTAATCCTCACACCCAAACTAACTGAGTAGATCTTCATTGAAACTGAGAAAATAGTTATCCAAAAGCATTAACTTGGTCTGTAAAAGGGAAACAATTTGAACCTTGTCTCCAAGACCCAGTTCTCTATACCCCATGTTTGTGTTTTATTTTTATGCCAACAGGAAACCCCTCTTTAAGTGTTCCTTCTTAAAATTGTCATAATAGTTCTGAGCACTATGGGATGTGACAAACACACACACCTGGCTTTCCCTTAATTCTCCTCTTACAGTGTACATCCTAGCTTACTAAAAAAGTAGGTATTCTGCTAAGTAAGTTTAAGCACTGTTATACTTATCAAGGAATTGAGTTAATGGTTTGTATATTACTTTCCCAAGTTCTGTTCTGAGCTTTCACAGGTGCTGAGTTGTCACGTGAGAAGCAGAGAGAAGTTTTTAAGAGAAGACAAAACATCTACATTCCTGTGAAACCAAAACAGAACTTGGGAAAGAGAACTACACAAACCATTTACTCAGAACTACACAAACCACTTACTCAGTTCCTTGACAACACTAACTCTCTTACAGTGAAGGAGTGGCCAGGCTGTAGTGGTTTAGGAGAGTCAATCAGCAAATAATTGTACCCTGACCACTCTTCTCCTATATTGTTACTAAAGATGGCAAAAGTAAGGGGTGGCGAGAACACCCCCTGCAATCAGGAACCCCCATTGGAACACTGACTTAGGGCTCTGTTACATGTGGGGAAAAGCTCCCTTCTTTTCAAAGCCAGAACTTGCCAATCTTGTCAATTTCTATGGTCAATTTCTCTTTGCCACTCACTCGGTGTAAATGTCACCTGCCAGTTCAGTCACTCTCTCACACCTTCTCCACACCCCTGTACCCTGTATATGTTTGCATGTTTGTTTGTCTCCTTGAACATGTGATTGACCCCACACAGAAAAACTGTATTTTAATTGCTTTTCAAGCTGTCACACTGAACTAGTGCTGTCGTACTATGCAAGAAATAATAATAATAAAAAAAGAAATAACACCACAGCAGCAGCAGCTAATGGCTGTGAGAGGCATCCAGTGCGAGGGTGGGTGGGCGACAAAGCTTCAGATGCAACAATTCTAAAAGTCTGTATAGCCACCTCAACCAATATATAACATAGTTTAAAAACAGATTAGATGTTTTCTGAAGATAATGCACACACTGATCCAAAGCCACACAACTTTAAGCCAACTTCACAAATGCTGATCCATCTCCCAATTTCATTTTCATTTCCCTTACTTGAGAAACAATCAAGTTTTTTAAAAAAGCAGTAATATATGCTTCTGTCTCTGTCTCTCTGCTCATCCTCTCTGGGCACCATGGTTGGACAGGACTGTCTGTGCTGCCGCCTAGGAAAGAAATACAAGCAGGTTTCCCTACCCACACCCTTTTCCTGGGCGATAAAACACACAAAATGGTCTCAGTAGATGCAGATTGTCACTCTGTTATTGTCTCACTTTCTTGCCTCCACACCACTCTTTGGTTGGTGAAAATGAGGCTTCTGGACCAATTAGACTCCACATTACTTTGCAAAAGAGAGGGAGGGGGAAAGCTTGCTCCCTCTGAATTACATTGCTGGGCTCCATCCTTGAAACTACACTCTCAGGATGCAGGAATATGAACTATCTTCCAGAGGGAGGGAGGGAGGGAAGATTTATAAGTATATGGAGCCTTCTGAAGAGTGATAGTAGGTGAATTTTCAAGAATTATAGCCATCATTCCATTGACCCTTGGTATCAAGGATAAAAAAGACTGGGGGAACAGTGTGAAGGAATGAATTCCTTTTGCAAGAACTACTCTGTTACTCTTTCTCTTTCATTGGGAAGCATAATAGGAAGGTCTGAGATATGGGCTCCAACACTTGCAACAGCACCACTGAGTTACAGGTGAGCGGCTGAGAGGACAATGCACCCTCTCTGCCCATCTTTCTTGGTTTATTACCCAGAGGCAATTGGTTGCCCTTGCTTTCTAAAGCAACAACAGGGGCTCAGTTCTTCACACCAGGCTATCCAGTGAGAAAAAGTGAGTGGCTGTGATTGTCTTTTTTAAAGCAACAGCAAGGAGAACAAGACTCATTGGGTGGCAAGTAATGTTTTCCATTGCCTCTGATTAATCGCCCTCCAGGTTTCTGTGTCCTGCACAGCACACAAGGCTTGCGCACAAGGCCCAAAAAGAGAAAAGCCCCTGGCCTGCTTAGGCAGAGGAGATTCTTCTATGAAAAAAGGCTTGCCTTTTCTCCTCAAACCACAGCATCCAGCAACCGCTATCAGTTTCTTACTTTGGAGGCCCCTCATGATACCAGGTATCAAAGCTCCAGGAGACATGCCCTTTACCAGGCGGGTGGCACAGCACTTGTGCATGGCTTTCCTAAGGGGAAGGGCGGGATTATTATATATATATTTAAATCTATATCTTAATTCGGGGGACTAAAGTAACTGTCCACAAAGTCAAGTAAACAGAAGTGAGGTGACACTGTAGGCGGCGGCCAGCTTGAGCAGCTGAACCCAAAAATAAATAGAACGCGGGGAAACCCGGCGCCGCCGCCGCCGCCATCCCCGTCTCACTACCAGTGGAGCGCAACTCAGATCCCCTTCCGGAGCTCCGGCTGTCACCCCTTTCACCGGTGGGGACAAGGGAAGCCTCTGCGGTCTGTCCCCAGCCGCTCCCGAGCGCCACTAAGCGCGTTATATACCTTCCAGAGGCGCTTATTATTGCTTCGCCTCTGGCCGCTCCCCTCTCTCTCCCCTCTCCAGTTCTCTCCGCCGCCCCAAGCCCGAAGGAAGGCGCACCCTGGTTCCACCGAGGGAAAACGGGGTGGGTGGGAGCGGGTGGCTGCCTTTTCCACACGCCACTTTCTTACGGAACGAGTTGGAAGAATAAATAAGCCGTGCCCGTCAGCCCCTCGAAGCGGCTGGGGCAGTAGCGTAGCACCTACCAGCCGCCGTGGCGACTCCCTCTCCCATCCTGGGGTGTTCTTCACAAGTCGACCCTCCTCCTCCTCCTCCGCTACCCTTAGGGGGTTGCCTCTTTTCCTGTCCCCTCCGCGCCACGAAGAAGAGGGCGCCCACAGAGCGCGCTGAAGTGGGGACGGGGAGGGGAGGAAGGGCGAAGGCGGCGGCAGTCGTTCCCTGCCAGGAGAGGGCCGGCCCGCCAGCGCCGTCTCGCAGAAGAGCTTTGCCCTACTCCGAGGCGGGAGCTTTTCATTTTAGGGCCAGCCCCTCTGCGCTCCCGCCAGCAACTCGCTTTCGGTGTCCCGTGTGGTGTCCCGTGTCTTAAACGCTCCCAGGCGGCAAAGGCAGCGGAAGGTCCAAGCTTTTGCCAAGGCTTTTTGCCTTCCCCACCCCCTTCCCGTCCCGTTTCTCTTCGCCTGTCCCGAGCGAGGGGAACAACCAGGAGCTACTGAGGGAATACTGTATAGGCCGGCTGTTTTTTCCACAGTTGAGGCTCCTATGAGGTGGGCGTTTGAAACAAAAGGCCAACGCCCTCGATAACAGAGAAATGCGAAGTTCAGCTTGGAGCACGCCCTGGGCTGCGCTAGGAAAGTTCGAAAATAATAAAGCAGCTATTGAAAAACTGAACACATTAAGAAGGAAAGCGTCTTTGTGCTCAAAACTGGACGCGTTGTTGTTCCCTTGTAAACCGTGCAACTTCGGGTCAAAACGACTGACTCCTTCGAGGTCTGGCATCTCTCGAGAAACGCCAGCTGCAGTTTCCTGCCCCTTTTGACTCCAGGCCTCTGGCCAAGCAAAAATACACCCACCAGGCACCATTTAGCTTGTTCAAGCCGCACCCATAAAGAGTGCATCAGCTGCATCCTACTTGCTGAAGTTGCCTCCTAGATCTTTATTCCATTCAGTGTTGTATATGAAACTTGGATTCGATTAAGCTCTGCATCCCAGAATAAGCAACGGGCATCCAGGACATTGTCACGTGAAAGATGCGCTTGCAGCATGTCAGGCTAAAACTTGTTTTGCTACAAAGTGCTCAAGTATATTACTCACCTTTGAAGATGGAACTGCAACTTGAGTAATACTTTTAACAAAATAAGCTTGGAGCTGACTCACAACCATCCCTCTCTGAGGTGTCCCTGGCAGTCCCCAAACATTTATTTATTTGTGACATTTTTACATTACCCCATTTAGTTAAAATTCATTACTCTGAGCAGTTATACCAATAGAATCATCCTCTCACTACTCACACCCATCCTCCAGAAAAAAAAATTACCAAACAAATGATACAAATCAACCAATTGGCACTTTTGACCAATGTCCTTCAATTACATTTTTATTTTTAATACATTCAATCTGCTTTTTATAACAAACAGAAAATTAAATAAGCTTCACAGTTATAAATGTTGTAATTCAATTTTGCACTGCAAGTATGCAAATCGATGTTTGACTGTCTCTGAAGGGAATCACTTGTGAAGCGAACATACTGGAAACAGCTTTATTTTTGTTTGGTAAGTTTTAGATTATTAGCCCTTACTTTCTTTAACCTGTTTTACTTTTAAGTATAAAAAGAAAATCCTTCTTGTTAGCCTCAGAGACCTAACTGTCTTTTGGTGATAAAACTACTGCTTTAATAATAATAATAATAATAATAATAATAATAATAATAATAATAATAATAATAATAATAATAATAATAATAATAATAATAATAAATACTGCTTGAGAATCTGTCTCTTTTCTATATAGGTGCCTGCCTTGATTCATGCCTATCCAGTTAACTGACTGCTGATGCTGGCCTGCCTCCTGTTCTTGGCTTTTTGTTTGTTTGTTTCTCCTCTTTTAGCCAAGCCGTTTTATCTTAATTATTTTTAGGCCTGAATATCCTTGTAGTATTCAGCATATTTTGTCTTCTTTGTCTTTTTTGCCCTCCTCTACATAAGCCCTCCTTTGGAACTTTTTTTCTTCTTATTGGTATATAGCAGTGATGGCAAACATTTTAATTTTTCTCAAAGTGCCAATACAGCACTGTAACCTGAATACAGGTGGCTGTGAAGAGGCAATGTCAGGTGCCCGCAGAAGGGGCTCCGAGTGCCACTTTTGGCATCCATGCCATAGGTTTGCCAACACTAGTATATAGTGTTGCTTTTATTTTTTAACTGATTATTATTACTGCTACTATTTTACAAGTGGATTACATATATTTTCCAATCCTGGCATATACAAATGGATGTGTGTGCATATATTTCAAAATGTGCTGTTTATTAACTACATTCCTCCTTTTTATTTGCTCTTTATTAACTACCTCCCCCTTTTAAAAAAACTTGGCTAGTTTTTGGTGCTTGCTGCTGTGCAACTCAAGGGGTTAATTAAGATAAATTATCCAATACCACTAAAAACAAATAGGTGCACAAGTTCATTTGGAAGTTCAGTATAGACCACACACACACACACACACACACACACACACACACACACACACACACACACACACAGAGAGAGAGAGAGAGAGAGAGAGAGAGAGAGAGAGAGAGAGAGAGAGAGAGTATATGTAAGTACCTGCATCTCTCATTGTATGGGTGTACACTGTCTCCTAGCTTGAATCATGACAGATACATTCCCATTCCCTTAAGCACTAAGAAGTTCCAAGAAAACACATAACAGGAATTCTTCTAATAGGCAGTGAGAAAGAGGGATTTCTCTATCCCTCAAGGATTTTTCGGTGTCAGCCACTACATTGATGGCAAAAAAAACAGTGATACCACCAAAATAATTCTAAATACAGTACAGTGGTACCTTGGTTTACAAGTACAGTATTTTGATAAACAAGCAAAATTTTATGTTGAATTTTGTTTTGATCAACAAGCAATATCTTGATATATGAGCACTGGAGGAGCGGATGACAGCGGAGAAAGGCCTTGGAATAAATAGTTTTAGTATCCATTATTTCCTATAGGAAAATTTGCTTTGATTTATGAGTATTTTGTTTTACGAGCATGCTTCCAGAATGCATTATGCTCGTAAACCAAGGTACCATTATCGTTAATATCTATATATATTCAGCTGTGCACATGTCTGTTTTACATTACTGTATTTCCTTTACCTCATTTAGGGCCTATTCAGATTTGCATATAGATCAGTAAATGTATTGGTCCTAGTATGATTTGGTTTGAACCAAATGACAATGTCTACATGTGTTTCAACTTAGATTGCACTGTCCTGCCCTTTAAGAGGTATCATACATATTTCTAGCTCAGTAGTTGAGCATGCATTCATTATGGTATGATTTAGCATGGTCCTAATTTTCTCCTCCTGCAGTTCATACCCCAATGGAGACAAAAGGGTGTTGAGCCGTGTGGCGAGAAAAACAAATGCAAAACTAGGCTAGGTTATACTGTTATAGGTCACTAATAAAACAAAAAATGCAAGCTGAGCTTTCAGTGGCAAGCCATCTTTATCAGAGAATATACCAAAAGTACATTCTTGGCAAAATATGTCGTTTGCCAGGCGATTAGATTCTTTGTGACCAGATGATATCAGCCAGGTGTTCTTCTGAAGGAGTAGGAAGTAAGGCTGGTGTTAAAACTGCATCAAAGTCCATTATTGGGTTTCAAACCTGAGCTCTCCAAACAAAGGGACATTGGCCATGCCAGTGGAGCTGTGGGCAGCATTATTAGACGTAACAATCCTCAACATATTTCCTTAACTGACATCTGTGAGGATTCTCAGTCATCCAGGTGAGGTTGTCCGGAAGGTGAGTCATGGCCACTGGACTTCTTTTCTTGTGAGATCAGAATGTTTCAATATTCATTCAAGTAGCTTTGTCAATTGAAAGAAAGTTGGTGCAAGGCCTCCAATTTATATTTACCTTAGTTTCATGGCAACCTGGTCTGTGTTCTTGGTTGCATCAACAGAAGCATAGTGTCTAGATCGAAAGTAAGTGATAGTACCGCTCTAATCTTCTCTGGTCAGATCCCACCTGGAGTACTGTGTCCAGTTCTGCACACCTCAATTTAAAAAGCATGTTGACAACCCTGAACGGGTCCAGAGGAAGGCAACCAGGATGGTTAAAGGTCTGGAAGAAATACCTTATGAGGAGCAGCTTAGGGAGCTGGGAATGTTTAGCCTTACGAAAAGAAGTTTGAGAGGGGAGATGACAGCCCATGTTTAAATATTTTAAAATATCTCATATTGAAGAGGGGACAGGTTTGTTTCCCATGGCTTCAGATACTAGGACTTCGAGCAGCTGTGGCGTAGGGTGGGATGGGGGACAGGAGGCGCAGGAGCCCTCCCTTGGGAAGAAGTCTAGGGGCGCTGCTTTCCCTCCCAGGAAAAGGCAAGCTCTGTGATGGATCAGCATTTGTAGGCATGTCTGCCTTCTCCAGCCTTCCCTCACCGTGCTGGATAAAAGAAAAGCTGCAGACAGCTCAAGCCCTAGGAGAAAGGTAGCGGGAAAGAGGAGGAGGAGGAGGAGGAGGAAACGGACAGGCCACTGCTATGGCTGGGACAGATGAGTGATCTGTGTGTGTGCACAAGCGTGCACACATAAGGTTTATGTGGATTGGTGGGGCAGACAAGCTGGGTGGACCAAGTTGTGGGAGCACCAGCAGACACATGTCCTGTCACTCTTCCTCCTATCGTCCTCCTCCTCTGCCCACAGCATGGGACTTTCCTTTTCCCTCCAGACAGACTCTGTTATCCCAGGCCATCTCAGGTTTGTGGCTCATTTCATCTTTTGTGTAGCCTGCATACTGTAATTAAACTGTAAATAGCCCAGATACTATTTGAAGTGGTATGGGGAGGTATATAAGCAGAACACGTTGCTTTTGTTTGTTTTTTCTTTAAAAATATTATTTCTATTTTGTATTTGCATTTTAATTTGGTATTGAGCACTTGGCTTCCCTTTCTTTCTATCAGCACTTGGTGGTGATGTCAGTAATGGGTAAATGAGAGCAAACGTTTTGTAATCAAAAAGGCATTTCAGGAAATGAGAATTCCCACCTATAATACTCTGTTCCTTAAAAAGGGTCTGGGTAAAAGGTGGATCATGGAAATCAAGAACAGATCCTCTTGATTTCATATGAGTTTTGCACGGGATCCTTCCCAAATCACCATAAATTCATACATCTCCAAACACTACACAATAATAAGCATGGGTCCTTTAGTGCATGCCTGTGCAGTAGCGCAAAAACATGAATTCATGCCATAGATCCACTTGATTTCTACATTGGATCATACTAAAACCACTGTCCCATTATTGGACCCATCTCTGCCCACAGATTGCACACCAAAATTCATGGGTCCATCAGTGCATGGCTCCACAGTGGCGCAAAAACATGAAACCACTCGGCTTTCAATATTGAAGGACATATACAACTCAGAACATTTTAAGATATTCAAGTGTAAGAACAGTGAATTTGAAGGCACATCTTATAACATTAAAAGTATTAAAGCTAAAAACAGCACATGGACAAGGGAAAGATGGAAACTAATATGGAAAATACAGGTATTATTATGAATTCATTCTAAGCAATCACACATGGCAATCCATCTAAAAGTCAGATAATAGGTAGTCCATCATTTCAGGAAAGCTTTCCTGAGGAGAAAAGTCTTTGCCTGCTTCTGGAAAAACAGCAATGATGAGGCAGTCCTGGCCTCCAGTGGAAGTGAGTTCCAAAGTCTGGGAGCAGCAACAGAGAAGGCCCTTTCACGTGTTCTTAACAGACATACCTGAGAAGGTGGTGGGATGGAAAGAAACGCTTCTCCTGTTTACCTTAGCACCCAGCCCAGCTCATACTGCAAGATTCAATCTTTGAGGTACAGTAGTTGGGAACTGGCTATGTAGTGCTTTGTATGTGTGGTGGCTCAGTGAACTAAGATGGTTACTTCATGTCCTTCCTTGTTCTGTGACTAGTTTTGTACTGTGGCAGTGTTGTTTGTGATCACATGGTTTTGTCCCTGTTTAGTCCCTGTTTCCGTTTTCTCACAGTTGTGATAACTTGTCTCGTGACAACTGTTACTTCACGATCTTGTTCCGTGACATATTCTGAATTTGTCTTGCTTTCTTAACCCTTTTTTAAAATATCATAAATAAAGCTTTTTCGATATTTCAGTTTACTGGTCTTCTGGGATTTACATGTCAATGCTACAGAATTTTCAGTACTTTCTTTAATAAACATTTGCGCTGCATGGTGTTTCCTGTAGGGAAACTAATGTCGAACGCCGCTTCAGCCGCTGACCACTAGGTGGACATTGGTTGTTGCGTGACAATTGTTACCACATGGTCCCTTGTCTCAGAATAGGCACTAGGAACAAACCGTGACAAGAGAATATCCCAACCTAGCGCCAGATGCAGTATTGTCACGCTCTGATCCCGATCTGGGGGGGGGGTCGAGACAAATTTCAGCTGTTGTGCAACGGATGTTAAGTAAAGTTTTTTTGTACCGGTCCGAAGCGCAACACTTACAGAGACAAAACGGACGTGAGGTAACCACCCAAGGCTCCGAAAACTGTCGGTTGCAAAGTTGGCAGTTCAGCAGTTTGAATCCCGGATGCCATGCAGCGGAGTGAGCTTCTGCTGATAACCCCAGCTTCTGCCAACCTAGCAGTTTGAAAGCATGTAAATGCAAGTAGATAAATAGGTACTGCCATAAAAAGTAGGAAGATAAAAACAGTGTTTCCTTACAGTCATGCCAGCCACATGGGCGTGGACTTGCACAGCACTGGCTCTTTAACTTGAATACGGAGATGAGCACCGCCCCTAGAGTCAGACATGACTATCATGCATGTGTGTGGGGAACCTTTACCTATGTTAAAACTAATGTTTTGAAGTGTGTCTGAAAACTGATTGGCAGCCAGTGGAGCTGCTGTAATGGGGTGTAATGTGATCCTGGTGTGCAGTCTGTGGTCAGAGATGGGGCCTACGATGGGAGAGTGGATTGGGGACAATCCTGGATAAAAAAATAAAGTAGATCTGCATGGTCAGTGCACTGGATCTATGTTTTTGTGCCAGTGTGGAGCCATGTGCTGACATACTCATGATTATTATTGTGAGGTATTTGGACATCAATGAGATGTATGATTTGATGGTGATTTGGGAAGGTTCCCATGCAAAAATAATATGAAATCAGAAGGATCCATTCTTGATTTCAAAGATCCACCACCACCATTTACTTTATTCACACTACACACTCTTTCCCCTCCAAGTCAAGGCTTGTGCTTTAATATGTTTATCATTTAAGATACATGAGCTCTAGCTGGCCGAGAAGAAGGCGGGTGACGTGAGCCCAGCACCAGCTGAGCTCTGAGAGGGGGCAGTACTCTCGAGAAAGAGGAGCAATGCCCTCAAAGGACTGGTGCAAGGTGTGTGTCTGGGGGAGGTGGAGGAAGCATCCCACCAAATATTGTGGGCTGATTTCACTCCTTAGCAGTGGCCACCCTGCTGTTGGGAGGCTTCTCAGCAGGGGTTCCCTGACCCGAGGCCAGATTGAGCTGTCACTAGGTTGTTAAGGCACTGAAAACCCTAGCTATGCCTCTGCGGAGCAATGGTTTCACACTACAGAAAAAGAGATTCAATATAAACATTAGGAAGAACTTCCTGACAGTTAGAGCTATTCGGCAGTAGAATATGCTGCCACGGAGGTTGGTGGAGTCTCCTTCTTTGGAGGTTTTTAAGCAGAGGCTGGATGGCCATCTGTCAGGAGTACTTTGGTGAAGGTTACTGCATGGCAGTGGGTTGGACTAGATGGCCCTTGAGGTCTCTTCTAATTCTATGATTCTATGAATAGGCTTGTTAGGTGGACAGTAGCCTGAATATTTTTTGTTAGATGCAGAATGGCCTGGAGTGTGTGGAAGTCCCACCTACTAAATCCTACCCAACACCCATTAACTATGGGTCATTAGCCATGGCCTTCTTGGTAGAGGTGTGAAATTCTTCAGATTTTTCTGGGGATTGATGAAAAGGCAGCATGATAAGTGGCAGACAGATTGTGCCTGAGTCCCTCACTTCTGTTGAGAGAGGGATTTTTAATACACACATGAATGGCTTCCCTGACCCTTCTCTTGAACCACCTATCTCCTCTGTCTAATATGTGCACTATCCTTATCTTTGAAGAGTGTCCTTCAAAGGAAGGTACATCACTGATTCTGGTCTTGAACTGTTGCCCTTCCAGTACAGAGCCATCTTCCTGTTTAATGGCTGTTTGGTTTCTCCAATGCAGAGTTCTGCACACTCCTCTCACTACATTGGACCACATATACCAGTGATGCCAAACCCTTTAGAGACCAAGTGCCATAACTGCAACCTGAAATCCACTTATTTATTGCAAAATGCCAACACAGGAATTTAACCTGGAGCTCCAGAGTCTTTTAGAAGAAGAAATAGCAGTAGAAGCTATTGTGCAGCTGTGGCAGGTGGATTTATGTGGGGTGTGTGTGTCTGACATGAATCCCCCAGCCGTGGGTGCTGCCACGTTACCAGCTTCAAGGTGGAGAACTGGATCGATCTGAAGGTGATCTAAAAACCAAAGCTTCCTTCCAGTAAAATGTGAGTGATGGGGGGCTGATTTTATTGATACAGTGATAGCTCAGTGGCTTAGGTGTTTGACTGAAGAGCCAAAGGTGGGAGTTAAATTCCATGCTAGGGCTGGACTTTTACCTTAAAAAAACAACTTATACATTAACATATTTTGTTTTATAGGCCCCTTCCAACTCAATTATTTCATAATTCTATGTACTGTACCTCCTTTTTTCTTTCCGAATATTTGTTAGCAATATCTGGTGAGCTATACGTTTCAAGTCTGTTATTGTATTGGCTGTACCAGGAGAGAATGGAGCACCACATCATCTTGTTTTACGAAAGCAGGAATGGAAGCTACAACAACATTTGGGAAAGCCCCTGCCTTTCTATACCTTTGCAATAGAGAAGATGTAATAGTAAATTCTTCCAGTTATAGCCTGGTCTGTGGAAACTTATAGCTGAACATTTTATTGACCAGGCTTCTTCATACTATATTCTGTTTTTGAGAATTAGAATGTTACGCCCCCTTGGGGCAAAGAGTAGATGAGGTAGGATGGGAATTGCGACATAGAATTAGGTAGAGAGGTAGTACAGAAACACCTGGAAACATTAAATGAATTTAAGTCTCCTGGGCCGGATGAATTATACCCAAGGATATTAAAAGAACTGGCAGAAGTAATTTCAGAACCATTGGCAATAATCTTTGAGAAGACCTGGAGAACAGGGGAAGTGCCCAGCGATTGGAGGGGAGCTAATGTTGTCCTCATCTTCAAAAAGGGGGGGAAAAGAGGACCCAAATAATTACCGCCCAGTCAGCTTGACTTCAATTCCTGGAAATATCCTAGTGCAGATTATTAAACAGGCAGTCGGTAATTATTTAACAAATAATGATGTCATTACAATAAGTCAACATGGGTTTCCTAAAAACAAGTCATGCCAGACTAATTTGATCTCTTTCTTTGATAGAATTACAGGCCTGGTGGATGAGGGGAATGCTGTGGCTATTGCTTAACTGGACTTCAGTAAGGCCTTGGATAAGATTGCACCCAAAGAGTGATCATAAATGGCCTCTCTTCATCTTGGAGAGATGTGACCAGTGGGGTGCCCCAGGGTTCTGTTCTGGCTCATGTCCTGTTCAATATCTTTATTAATGACTTGGAGGAAGGTATAGAGAGTATGCTAATTAAATTTGCAGATGATATCAAATTGGGAGGATAGGATGAAAATCCAAAATGACCTTGACAGATTAGAATGCTGGGCCAAAGCTAACGGAATGGGTTTCAATAGAGGGAAATGTAGTGTGCTGCATCTAGGTAAAAAGAATGAATTGCACAGATATAGGATGGGAGATACCTGGCTGGAAAATAGTACCTGTGAAAGGGATCTGGGAGTCTTGGTGGATCACAAATTGAACATGAGTCAGCAGTGTGACATGGTGGCCTGGAAAGTCAATGTGATTCTTGGTTGCATCAACAGAAACATAGTGTCTAGAATGATCAAGGGAAGTGATAGGACCACTCTATTCTGCTCTGGACAGACCCCATCTGGAGTACTGTGTCCAGTTCTGCGCACCTCAATTTAAAAAGGCTGTTGACAACCTCAAGCGGGTAGAGAGGAGGGCAACCAGGGTGGTTGAAGGTCTGGAAGAAATGTCTTACGAGGAACAGCTTAGAGAACTGGAAATGTTTAGCCTTTCTTTTTGAAAGGCTGAGAGGGGATATGATAGGTATGTTTAAATATTTGAAAGGATGTCACATTGAAGAGGAAACTGGTTTGTTTTCCATGGCTTCAGAGACTAGGACTCAGGGCAATGGTCTCAAACTACAGGAAAAGAGATTCCATTTAACCATTAGGAAGAACTTAATGACTGTTAGAGCTGTTCGGCAGTGGAAGATGCTGCCACGGAGGGTGGTGGAGTCTCCTTCTTTGGAGGTTTTTAAGCAGAGGCTGGATGGCCATCTTTTGGAAATACTGTGATGGGGGTTCCTGCATGGCAGGGGGTTGGACTGGATGGCCCTTGAGGTCTCTTCCAACTCTATGATTCTCTGATAGTTATAAGCTTTCAGAGAGCATGAGGGTGCTTGACTACAGTCTTAAGGTGTAGTGTTTTTAATTTGAAGTTTTCATTCTAAAGTTTTAGAGACTATTACTATCAATATAGGTTTTATTTAAATCAGGAGTACAGAATCCATAGCCCCCAGACTGGTAATGCATCACACCATCTGCAGTTGCTCAATTTCTCTCCTTCTTTAGAGACCTATTATTCAGTGGGAGTGACTGATTGTAGAATCTATGGTTCTTCAACAATTCCAAAGGTGCCTTTTCCCTCACCCCAGTAATACTGAGTAGTAGGATCAATGAGATAGGGTTGTGGTTCAAGCCAAACACTACTCAGTGACCCTGAGCATCCTCCAGTTCCAGTGTGCATTTAAACATATGACCATATACAGTATGGTCTTACCTCCTTCTGAGTACTCTCTACCAGGAAGCCTTGATAATAGTCACCCTAAATCAGAATTGACTGGGTGCCACATGATTATGTAACGTGTGACAATACACAAATCCCGATGTTTAAATACTCGCCTAATACTAAGTTACAATCAAAAGCATTCGAAAAAGAATTCTACAGTTTATATGAATGATTCAGATTGCATCTTGTGAAGGATCTTTGCACTGCAACAGCCAGGCTTCTGATAGTATAATTATAATATATGCAGCTGATAGTATAATATACTCTATGCACGTGGCTTCCGGAAAAAAAAAGCTAATGTGAGGACGCACCCAATCGTCATCAGAGGAAAGCATATACATTTCACGAAAATGTAGGATACCGTGCGCGTGACGGTTATTTTTTGTGCCAGTGAATTTTAGCGGGCGCTCGCCCAATTCTTCAGTACAGCACTGTATTAAAATCATACTTTTCTCGTGCAGTTCTTTAAAGCATAAACCGCCCACTAGATGGCGTGCCAGGATTGAAAAATAACCAGACAGCGGGTTCCTTTTTCTCCCGCCTTCCTTTTCGAGGCCGAAGACGGACTTGGACAGGTGCGTTTTTGGAGTCCGGCGCATGCGCCTGAGCAGGTCCCCCGCGCGGGCCCCCGTTCTATTTTTATAAGCGCGGCCTCCGCGGGTCCGCAAAGGGGAGCAGGCGCCTCGCGCCCTCTCTTGCCCTTGCGTCCCGTAAACAGGTGGGCATAAATCCACCTACTTCCGGCAATAATCCCGCCTTTTCCAAGAAGTCCTAGGGCGCATGCGCCGTCAGCGCGCCGCACGCAGAAGCTGTCTGTTTTTTTCTGTTCGCTGATTCGCCGCCGCGCGAGTGTGGACTCCCCCCTTTCCCTTCCCGAACGGCCCTGCCGGCGATGTGGTCGTGCTTGGCGGCGGCAGCAGCAGCAGAAGCAGCGGCAGCGGCAACAGCAGGAGGAGGAGGAGCCGCCGCCGCCGTGGCTGGGGCTCCTCCTGCGTGGTGGGGCTGAACGGCTGGGCGCGCCAAGATGGCGTGTGTGCTGGAGACGCCGCTCCGCATGAGTGTCCTGTCGGTGAGTGGGAGGAGGCCCCCCCGGGTGAGAGCAGGGGGGGGGACGCGCAGGGTAGGAGCCGGTAGCCCCGCGGGCTTCTGAAGCACCCTGTCCCGCCCTCGCTGGATGTCCGTCCCATTTTCTCCTTCAGCCACGGCCGTGGTCGCCTCCTCCTCCTTCCTCCTCCTTCCCTCCCTCCCTTCCCACACCGAGGCATGGGTGACATCCAGGCCCCTCTGGGCGGTGGTGACCCCCCGTATTTTCTTTTCTGAGATTTCTGTGGGCAGAATACTTTTTTTTTGTGGGGGGGGGGAATCGGGTTTTCCTTCTGCGGGGAGAAGAAGAATTAATCCTTGCTGAGATGTCACGGGTGCCGGTTGCAGGAGCCCTCGTTTCATTGACCGGCAGGGTTTTGTGAGAGTATCTGGTTTTCCCAGCTGCAGCTTTTTAAAAAAACATTCAGCTCTTTATTGTAGACCCTTGGTTTCCTTTTTTTTTTAAAAAAATCTTCAAAATAGATGCTAATCCTGTCAGGAACGTACTTTCTGAATTTTTTAAAAAAATTGCAAAGTAAAGTAAGGAAGCAGCAGTTGGCCTTTTTTTTAAAAAAAAAACACGGGATTGTCCCAATGTAGTGCAAAATTTGAGGAAATAAAAAAACTGTAGCATATTTAGGGAGGAACAGATGTGAAAGAGAACAGGGCTCCCGCTCCTCTATAGTTGTGGAAGAAGAAGATGCAAGTTCCACCTGCTGCAGTTTCTCCCCTATTTTGTTTTCTGCCACTTGCAGCACTCTAGGGTGGCTATTGAATGAATCCTCTTATGATCCCACTGCAGTCCTATGTATGTTTCTTTAGAAGTGAGCCATGCTGTTTTCCACAGGGCTTGCTCCCCTGAAAGTCATGATAGGATTGTAGTTTAAGAAATCCTTATGCTGTAATCTTGACTGATCCGCCACGTATTGTGCAGGAGAACACTGCTTTTCATTTTACTGTTCAGTCATCCTGGTGCCACATCTGTGATATTCATACTGCAGGTCATTAGTCTTTCCTGTCAGAATCAGCTAAGGTGGTCACTTCACTTACCAAATTTGGACTCATTCAAGGAATTTGCTTTCGGTAGAAAGCCATAGAGATTTTGTTTCACTAGGCTACAAGAATTCTCACTGGATTTACAATACCTTCCTGGCCTTTCGGTGGATCTGTCCTTTTAATGAATATCCTTTAATGATATTCTTCATGAATTGTTTCCATCTAGAATATCCAGATGTTGAATTCAGTGGATCAGCTCAGGCTCCATACCTGTTAATTCTTCAAATGTCCAATCACACATAAACAATATTAGCTGCTCTTCATAGGAAGTGCGTTTTTAATGTATATAATATAAAAGGACAGATATGCATGTGATTAAATCCAGATTGAATTCTGTAGCCAAAAAGCTGTCTACTTATTCTACTTATGTAGAAGTTTGATGGAAGTACATTTAACTTATCCCTCGTACCTGCTTTTTGCTGTTGCAACATGTTATTTGCAGCCAGTTCTTGAATACTTCAATAGAAGTATTTTCTAGCGTGGTAGTACGCTTTCTACAAACCACATCCAGGAAAATCTGTTCCTCCATGCTCTCAAGGAGTATTTCAAGAGAGACTTACCATTTCCTGCACACACACACCCCACACACACTTGGATCTTTTGCTATATGCCGTTAAATCATGTTCTACTTATGGTGCCACTGGTGCTGGTTTTAAAGTATTTGAAATGTTCAAGAAGTGATTTGCCAATGCCACCCTCATCCCCAGTGAATTTCTGTGCCTGTGCAGGGACTGAGTAGTGGTCTGACATTCTTTCCCAAGCTTCTTTATTAAGCAGTCTGTTATGTTTCTTATTACCTTTATACACGTATAAGGCACCTAACAACATTTATTTATTTATTTATTTGCTGAGCTTATATCCTGCCCATCTTCCCAGAGGGAACTCTGGGCGGCTAACAGCGATAAAACAAGTAAAACAGGAAATAAAACTCGGACAACAGAGGGCAAGATGGCGGCGGGCCCGAGTGATAGGAGGGAGGGGAAGAAAAAAAATGCAAACTAGCAAAACTAACTAACAAGGTCGCAAAAGGCCTCTGAAAAAGAGGGTCTTCAAGGCCTTCTTAAAGGCGGACAGGGACTCCAGCAGGTGCAGCTCACTGGGGAGATGATTCCAGAGAGAGGGGCCCACCACA
This sequence comes from Phrynocephalus versicolor, assembly GCA_023846285.1. Lineage (NCBI taxonomy): Eukaryota > Metazoa > Chordata > Lepidosauria > Squamata > Agamidae > Phrynocephalus > Phrynocephalus versicolor. The sequence continues at coordinate 20,787,735 of JAHTLZ010000379.1, read as the reverse complement.
GAGAAGGCTTGGTCTCGCGTACGCGATTTCCACGCCTCTCTGGGTATGGCCACCCTCAGTGAGCGCGCCTGCACCAATCTTGTGGGTCTGGACCCAGTTGCCCTTTGGGAGACACGCTCCGCCAGATACTCTGGTCCCAAGCCATGGAGGGCCTTGAAAATCAAAACCAGGACCTTGAACCTGATCCGGAAGACAACGGGGAGCCAATGCAGGCGAGCCAGGACTGGGGTGATGTGCTCGTATCTACGGGCACCCACCACCAGCCTAGCCGCCGCATTTTGCACCCGCTGTAGCCTCTGGACCAGGGTCAAGGGCAACCCCACGTAGAGGGCATTGCAATAGTCGATCCTTTGCATTTGATACTGATAAACAAATTGCATTTGTTTATCAGTATCAAATGCAATTGCAATATTTTCTTTTATTAATCAAGCTTTAAGTAATTGGGAGGGCGGGGTAAGAGCTGTAGTATAAGATGACATGTGGAGATAACTACAGTATTCTATATGTTGTGCTTTATCGTTCATCTCACCATACTGTGGATCTTGAGTCTCTCTCGTTCTCTCTCGTTCTCTCTCTCTCTCTCTCTCTCTCTCTCTCTCTCTCTCTCTCTGTATGCTTGAAATGTATACATATTTATCATTATGCATAATGAGAGCAAGGCAAAAAATTTCAAATAATTATTCCTAAAAAGATCTAATTTGATGTTGAGGTAATAACTTCAGTTTTTGCCTCTTGGTGCAGTAATTCATGGTGAATGGTGAGTTGGTCTTGAGTGAAGTGGACATGTGTAATAAGTAGTGATTTTGAATTGGGTTCTAGGAAACAGTCAGAAATTTACTAGGCTTGTCAGTGAGAAATCAGTTACAGAGGATAATTGTCTCTTAAAAATAGATGGGCAGTGTGTTTAGATCAGGGGTGCCCAAACTTTTTGTAAGGAGGGCCAGATTTGGTGGCTGAGAATGTGTCAGGGGCCAGTTGCTCCCTGACCCTGCTACCCCACTGCAAGCCCCACCCACTGACCCATTAGCCCCACCCACTGACCCCTTGCAACCCCACCTGCAGGAAGGAAGGCGGGCACCTAGCTTCACAAGGTTCCCGGTGATGCCGGTGGCAGCGGCCCGCCTCCATGCGCGCACCCAGCTCCACAAGCTTCCCGGAGGTGCTGGTGGTGGTGGCCCACCCCCTTGCCCGCCCACCCAGCCCCACAAGCTTGTGCTCTCCAGCCGGCCGGCCGGCCCAACCCCTCAAGCTTCCCGGTGGTGTCAGTGTTGGCGGAATATTTTAAAAAAAAACATGGGGCGAAGGAGGGGGAGGGAGGGGCGGGCCAGCCAGCCGCGGGCCACTCAGAATGGCCTGAAGGGCCGGATTTGGCTCCCGGACGGGACTTTGGGCGAGCCTGGTTTAGATGTTCTGATGCCGTATGAATGCTGATTAAGAGGTTATGCTCTCTGTCCATGTGGTCTGGAAGTAAAGCTGAACATGCTTGGCTGTTGTCCTGTTACAATAGAGTTTGCATAACAGATTACTCAAGAATCATGTTCCTCAGTAGCAGTCAGTGTGGATAGAATTCCTTGAAAGCAGAAGATTATGTGAGCTAGTGGTTTGCTTATTGCCATTCATTTCAGTCCTTTGCATATCTTGTGCTTAGTACAGGATCAGGTGGTCTGTAATAGAGTATACTCCAAGGTGCAGTTCATACTTCTGCAGCCCACATGAATAAAAATTGATTCTTTGTCTTCATTTTAACATTGCAAATTCTACGGCTTCCTGAAAATGCTACAGAGGTTTGAGTGGTCTGCTGGCTGTGGGTCAAGGGCATCTTCAATGAGTTAAGCTTTGCACCTTGAAGCTGCTGTTAAAGAAGGAGTCCTTTGATAGCAAAGCAAAGCAAAGGCAAAGTGTTCTGCTTAAATACCGCTCTATACCACTTCAAATAGTTTCTGGGCGGTTTACAGTTTAATTATGCAGGCTACACATTGTCTCCCCCCCTGCCGCCCCAAGCAAGCTGGGTACTCAATTTACAGACCTTGGAAGGATGGAAGGCTGAGTCAATCATGAGCCAGCTACCAGGGATTGAACCCCAGGTCATGAGCACAGTTTTACCTGAAGTACAGGCATTTAACCACTGCGCCACGAGGCTCTAGTCTAGTGAGCATAGCTAAAACTAGTCAAGATATTGCTTGTCTAGAGATTGGTGCTCAATCCAGTTTTCTAATATTGCCATTAGAGCAACTTTCAACATTACGAAAAATGAAGGTTTTGAATTGCAGTTTGGGCACTCGATCTCTAAAAGGTTCGCCATCACTGCCATATAGGAACTAATTCAACCAATCAGTTTCATTTAAGAATGCTAGAAGTGGCTCTAGATTACTCAGTTTATTTTTAGTTTATTGTTAACCTGTTATTCTCAAGTTAGACATATTGAAAATGTATCCATTATTTTGTGAGTGATCTTTTGTCTTCAACTGTATTTTTAACTACTAGTATGCTATGTTTATTGGTACTGAACTCATTATTTTCCCAACAAATTTTCAGCTCTGAACTGCTCTATAGCAGAAGGATATACAGTATGTAGTGGTTGTATTAGTAGAAGCTTACTTGTACATTATAACAACTATTTCTCTTTTCCTCTTTGCAAGATTTGTAGTTATAGATGTTCTACTCTGGATTAGAATCCTTTGACTATTTAGGTTTGTGTTACATGGGCCTGCAAGTGAGGGGGGAACTGCATGAGATCAGGTGTAGGAACTTGGTGCATCAAAGGTTTTCTGTCCAAAACTGGACTGCCTTTTGATAAGGTTTTATAACCTTGGTTAGAAAAATTATGTATCAATACTAAATCAACATTAGTTCTCTGTTGGCTTTTGCATTCTTGGGTATTTAAAGCTTGCAATGTCAGATTGACAGACCACAAATGTTTTTGCTTACAGGAGGTCACAGCTAGTAGTCGCCACTATGTTGACAGATTATTTGATCCTGATCCCCAGAAAGTCCTGCAAGGTGTCATGTAAGTACCATAAACCTCTTTATTATTTGTTATCATGCTGCTGGCTCAGTAACATTTTTCTAGCTCTTTCCTATAGCTTGCTTTTTTTGCACTGCCTCTGTATAGCTGCACATCACTTTTTTCCTGAGGTATAACTGGTTATTGATTATTATATTTCTGTATCAAAAATGTTAAATGTAAAGTTTTGAATTATTTAACTGTATATATCTAGTAGTTTAAATGTCTCTGGATTACTTCCAAATTTGCAGCTGATTACTTCTCAAACCGAAATCGCCTTCCCCTGAGCTCCTAACTTTGTGTGACACAAAACCCACCAGCTGATTTAAAAATGCATCCTACAAGATTTTAAAAACCTGATTCTATTTTTTTTTAAATTTTTAAAATTAACTTTGTGTCCAGTGCATTCAAAAGCAAGTTACGATGCAGAAAATAATTGCAAACTGTGATTTTAAATAAAGAATAAAGTGGCAAACAGTGCTTAATTACTAGATAAGTTGAGATAAAGTAACCTTAGCAGTAAGCTGCCACTGTGAAGTTGAAAAAATGCCTGGAGGGCCACATGGCCAATTTCAGTTATTGATTGCTGATTTTCAAGGTTTTGAAAAAATAGTATTTACAGAAGGCTTGGGATCTACAACAGATACTTGGATGGAGTCATGTTGCCTGCCTCCATTTAGAATTATGAAAAATAAGTCACAGAAAAGAGCTTGGGAGATTCTACTTCAATTTTAGATTAACTAGAACAGTGTTTTTCAACCACTGTTCCGCGGCACACTAGTGTGCCGCGAGATGTTGCCTGGTGTGCCGTGGGAAAAATTGAAAAATTCGAAAGAAATTCAACCCAGGGCCGGCGGGCGGCCCACAGCTGGGAGGCGCTATAAATAGCGTCCAAGGGCCAGCTTGGCTCCTCCCCCCCAAGGCCCATGGTGCTGGCGTCACTTCCTCCCCAGCCGGACCTGGCCCCGCTCATTCTCTTAGTGTTTGCCCTGTGCCTGCCGCCGCCGCCGCGACTCGCTTGCTTCCCTCTCCCCCCTCCTTTTTTTTACCCTGGACCACCACCACCCCTTTCCTGGGAGCTACCAATGGACTGAGCCCCCCGACAGCCCGCCCGCCAACATGAGCCGGCCCGGGAGCCCCAGCCCAGAACAAACCACCAGGTGAGGGGAAGGGGAGGAGGGGATGGAGCCGGGCCTGGGCTGAGGAGGCGGGCAGGCGGGGGGGGGGGCTACTGGCCCGGCTATATAGTCAATATAGGCACAGAGTTAAATTTTTTAACATTTTCTAATGGTGGTGTGCCTCGTGATTTTTTTTAATGAAACAAGTGTCCCTTTGCCCAAAAAAGGTTGAAAAACACTGAACTAGAATCTAGTGTGCTAAAGCCTAAAACTAAGTTCATTTTAATTACAGTAAACTGAATAGTTGAAGTCAAGTATAGTTACAATAATTAAAGCATCCATTGGTTTGTTTCAGCAAACTGAAATTATATCCAACATGGCGGTATGTTATATAATGGGTTAATCTATAATGGAATCAAAATATTAATTCCTCCTTGTAGTTACATAGTCTGGCTCATTTTTGTAGTTTTGGCTGAAAGATCCAAATGCAAAAAGCAAACTAAACAAATCTAACAATTTTAAACATTGTTCTGTGTTTTTAAATATAGGGTGGTATGGGTTATATGGACTTTGCCTTCTAAAGCTGAGGACCATTAATAAGTGGCTGACTGAGTTCAGACATAACAGGTAGCTGGGCCCTTCCTGTATCAGTGGACTATGGTGAGCCCTAGGCTTATGTATTCCTTCTCTTCCCCACTTAATACAGAATCTTTAAACTTTGTTTTTAGTTTTAAATCAGCCATTACCTCATAACATACATATTTAGGAAATTGTATTTCATTTAAATGATGGTAAATGAGAGCCAACTTGGGCTTGAATCACTGTCTAGTCCTGGTTTGTTCTCATTTTATCACAATTCATTTAAACAGGCTTGTTTGGATGTTGCTAGAAATCTGTAGGTTGTCTAGAATCAACTACAGTGGTACCTCAACTTACAACATTAATCCGTTCCGAAGGCATTTTCGGAAGCTGATCAAGTTGTAAGTCAAACAGTGGTTTCCCATAGGAATGCATTGAAATCCAGAGGGAACGGATTAATAGGCTTCCATGCATTCCGTTGTGATTTATTTATTTATTTATTTATTTATTTATTTATTTATTTATTATATTTTTATACCGCCCATCTTCCAAAGGAACTCCGGGTGGTTTACAATAAGTTAAAAACAAACAAAAAGCACAAAAGGAAGACGATGCAAAAATGAAGATAATCATTGGCAAGAGGCATAAAAAAAGTTAAATTAAATTAAAGGTCGCCAAATGCCTCCTGATAAGGCAAGGTTTTACGTGCTTTTTTGAAGGCGGGCAGGGACTGTGCAAGGCACAGCTCACTCGGGAGATGGTTCCAGAGTGAGGAGCCAACCACAGAGAAGGCGCGGTTAACGATTTCCGCAGCTCCCTGGGTGTGGCCACTCAGAGTGAGAGTGCCTGCAACATTCTCGTGGGATAGGCCTCAGTTGACCTTTGGGAGATACGCTCCACCAGGTATTCGGCTGTCCCAACCCCCCTCAACCAAGGGCAGTCTTCGGCTGCTTTCCGCTTTCCCGGCAGGCAGCTGACTTTGACAGATCCGACCTGTCAAAATCAGCTGGGGGAGGGGGTTGCAAAGAGCAGCTTTTGGCTGCCCTTGATTGAGGGAGAAGCCCAGGCACCTAGGAAGGGAAGCTCTTACCTCTGGAGGTAAGTGCTGCCCTTCCAAGGCACCAGGGCTGTGGGAAAATGCATCCATCCCAGGGATCTCCTGGGGAGGATGCATGTCCGCTCAGCCCGGGCAGTTTGGAGGGCAAGTTACTGTAGGCCTTAGGGGTTCAGGAAATGCTATTCTAGATTGTTCCAAAGCACCCATAAACCCACTACATGTGACATAACAGTATCCCTTATGCCAGGCATGTCCAAACTTCGGCCCTCCTGATGTTTTGGACCACAACTCCCAGAATTCCAAGCCTGTATTTCTAATGGCAAAGGACTGTGGGAGTTGTGGTCCAAAACATCTGGAGGGCCGAAGTTTGGAGATGCCTGCCTTATGCTGTTCAAATTCCTGATGTCTGCAATATACACCCTTCTTAAAATACTCTATGCACAGCCCTGTGGACCAAACATCATGAATGCTTACTTTCCCAGTCATGGTGAAAAAAATCAGTCTTATGCAGTATGACTAGCCATTGCTTTTGGAAAGGGATTGGAAATGAGTTTCCATAGTTATTTTGTGCTTTAAAGTATTTTGAGCAATTTGTTAATAAATAAGAATACTACTATAGACAGTTCCAAGCATAGCTTAATATCCTTCATTGATGAGATTTCAGTTAGTTTTACTAGGTTTCATTGAGAGAAGAATTAATAGAACATTTTTATTGTTTTTGAAGAACATAAGACTTATTTGTGGTTAAATCCAGAACAAACTTTGGTTTGGTTTGGAATGTGTGAGTCATTAGTTTATTGTGTTCCTTAATGTTTCCATTTAGCTATCTCCCTTTCTATTTGTGATGGTTCATCCAGTCCCCACCCCCCCCCAAGCAAAAGTAGTGAGATACTTTCCCCAGTTTGATCCTAGATCTTGAGGTAGGAGCTAGAAGTTGGGAGACTGATTCCCTACTGTACCTCATTGGCAGAGTCTGAACTTGATGATCCATATGAACCTTTCTAGACATGACTGGCTGGACTGTTTACCAGCTCTTGTGTGCTGCTGGAATTCTTCTTCCCTGGTGGCCCTGGCAGGAACCTGGATGGCATGCCCTGGCCCTTCAGGGAGCTAATCACTCTAGCAAGGGAGCAAGAGAAAACGGAAAGGAAAAAGAGACCTAAGACACACCACTTAACAAGACGGAGAATAGGGTGTGTGTGTTTTGTCTGAGATGAGATGTGAGGAAGGGAGAATGGAGGAAATGCATAGGCACCTGTGCCACTGGCTTCAAGCAGCTCATCAGTAAGGAGGTGAGAGGGCTTCCCACGGAAGAACAAAAGCTGCTGGCTCTGTGGAAGCAGGTGAGCTGAAGTCCTCTGGCACGCGGCAGGGATGGCTCTGGGAGGGAGGACTGGACAGGCAAGCGGCTGGTGGGAGGAGATGCGCATAGGTCTTGCAAGGCATTGCTGAAATGTTTGCTTGTCTTGCGAAATGCTCGTAGACCAAGGTACTCATAAGCCAAGGTTTTACTGTGCTTATTACCATATTCTAATCTAAGTGATCATTATCTATATTTTGGGATTAATTTAGCAACCCATCATTGCCTTTATTCACAGATATATCCACCAAATGAGTTTATACATTTAAAAAGGTAATGGTGTTTAAGGCCTTGACCTGTACTTCTCACCATTGCTTTAAGTATGATTCCATACATACAGTTTTCCCCCCTACATCTTGTGCTATGGTTTGGTTGAGGTACTCACATCTATCCTAAATTTCATGCCAACAAGAGACTGATCATATAAGAGATACTACAGAATTAAGAGATTGCTATGTGAAACTATTGACTGAAAACTGATCATAAGGTGTAACTACAGTAGGCCCAATTAATAAATCACTAGAGATTGGGTTAGTCAGTTCGGTACATACCATTAATTCAATAGGCCTACTCTAGTTGTTAGTTACTATTGGATTTTAGCTAGTTAGACATGGTAGGCACCCAATGAAAACTAACATTAAGTTGATTAGAAAGAGGAAATGCATATCTGTTATATCACAGAAACATAGAATCATAGAGTTCGAAGAGACCTCAAGGGCTATCCAGTCCAACCCCCTGCCATGCAGGAACCCCCATCACAGTATTTCCAAAAGATGGCCATCCAGCCTCTGCTTAAAAACCTCCAAAGAAGGAGACTCCACCACCCTTTGTGGCAGCATATTCCACTGCCAAACAGCTCTAACTGTCATTAAGTTCTTCCTAATGGTTTAATGGAATCTCTTTTCCTGTAGTTTGAGACCATTGCCCTGAGTCCTAGTCTCTGAAGCCATGGAAAACAAACCAGTCTCCTCTTCAATGTGACATCCTTTCAAATATTTAAACATACCTATCATATCCCCTCTCAGCCTTCTTTTTGAAAGGCTAAACATTCCCAATTCCCTAAGCCGTTCCTCGTAAGACATTTCTTCCAGACCTTCAACCATCCTGGTTGCCCTCTTCTGTACTTGCTCGAGGTTGGTCAACATCTCTTTAAAATTGAGGCGCACAGAACTGGACACAGTACTCCAGGTGGGGTCTGACCAGAGCAGAATAGAGCAGTCCTATCACTTCCCTTGATCTAGACACTATGTTTCTGTTGGTGCAACCAAGAATCACATTAGCTTTCCTGGCTGCTGCGTCACACTGCTGACTCGTGTTCAATTTGTGGTCCATGAAGACTCCCAGATCCCTTTCACGCGTACTATTTTCCAGGCAGGTATCTCCCATCCTATATCTGTGCAATTAATTCTTTTTACCTAGATGCAGCACACTACATTTCCCTCTATTGAAACCCATTCCGTTAGCTTTGGCCCAGCATTCTAATCTGTCAAGGTCATTTTGGATTTTCATCATATCCTCCAAATTTTATTGTGGAGATTTACACTATTTAACAAGCATAGTGAAATGGTAAGTAAAACTGAATTCTTTATTCTAGAGACCGCTAGTCCAATAGCTAAGATATCTTGTGTAAGGAAATTTACATGTATTATTCAGGATGATTTGCTAAAAACCCATAAAGAAGTAACACAGAAATATGCTAATGATTATGACCTGCATTTTCTTTCTTTGACCATAATAAATAGTTAAGAAATCTAAGGCTATTTCCACATGTATTTGATTAAGAAAGGAATACTGTTAAAGGGCTTTCTATATTGTCTAGTATCATAGCATTAGTTGTTTGGGTGGGGAGTAGGGAACGATTTATGTATGTGTTAGTAATATATGATGGCTTATTACTGGAGTTTGAAATGAGAACAACAATTTGGAATTCATCTGAAAAATGCAAGCTGAAGCTGAAGAAGGAAATGGCATGCAATAGTATGAGACAAGAAGAGATTATAATTTATTTATTTATTTATTTATTTATTTATTTATTTATTTATTTATTTATTAATTTATTAAATTTATATCCCACCCATCTTCCCAAGGGGAACTCTGGGCGGCTAACATGTAAGACTAAGTAATCACTTCAGAGGTGATAAATTGACTTTATTTCTTTGCTTTCAATTCATTTTCATTTCAACTTGATAGTAGTAGAGCAAAACAAGAAATATTTCATTTCTATTATGTAGAATATTTTGATTTTTGTTTTCTTTGCCTGTTTGGACATATCTTTATTATAAAATATCTCAGTTTTAATTCTGATTACAATAGCTTTGTGCCTATAGGGCTACACCTTCTTACTTTGTACCATTTTGGATTGACTATTGGGTGGAATATTATATACAACTTGCTTTTTACATAGAAAAACATTTTTTGAAAAAAATTGGCTGAAATCCTTTTGCTTGGCACAGTAAACCACAAGTAGAGCTGTGTGCTTTAGCTGACTGAATCAATGGCCAAATCAGTACTGATTCAGTGGCTTCTGTTTGTGACAAGCAACAGGATTCAGCCATTGTTTCATCAACTCTATGATAAGCATGTATAATGAAGCTGGATTTTCCTGTGGGGTTTTTTTTTTGTGTGTAGAAAGAGAATTTTTGGTGAAAGACTGTCTTTCAAGTAGTTCTGAGTCATATTTGTTTCATTCTGAAACAGTCAAAATGGTTGTGAATTTGAAAATGTCCTAGCAACCTCAGTAGAATGGTACATCATTCTTGGAAATAGATGAGTATGGAGATAAGAAAATGGAGGGGAGCAGTTTTCAAATTCTTTTTTCACTCTCACCCTCCAAGAATAAACTGATGTTTCAAGCAGAGAACTTGCATTATGGGGATGTAAAGTTTTCTTAGGATTAATGAAATAATTTTTAAGCTAAGATTCTCCTCCTTAAAGACCAGAAGCTACATACCATGTAATCCTACAGAATTAGAGAATAATAATTACTCTGTGTAAGGTAGATGATGTCATGAACAGCAGCAATTTTTCAGAAATTAGGCATTTCTGGTTTCTTTCAGAAAGGTTTTGAGGCTCCCATTTAATTCATTTCACTCTTGAGAAGCTGTGGGGTTGGAGGGGGAAGTCGTGAAATATTGAATATCAATCCCAGTGTGATTATTGGTAACATGATTTTCCTTACATGAAAACTTCCCTCCCATCCCACCACTGCCATGGCTTCCCAATGCTGAAAAGAATTTACTTGGCAGCTTTGAGAGCATCAGAAAATAAGTCCAAAAGTTTTCCAAAAATTACTGAAGCTCTTGATTCATAGGTGGCATAAGCCTCTGGTTTGTTTATTATAAAATTATTTGGTCCATTTACTTCTCACACGACTAATTAATATGCAGCAATACCTCAGATAACAACACTGATAACTAATTTTTCGGATAACAAATGGAAATTTCCAGATATACGGCTGCCTCGGATAGTGAATGCTCCCTATGGGTTCCCTTAGATAACAAATGTTTCATAATGACTTGCAAAAAAGTTACCCAGGATGCATTGCACTCTCTGTATGTGGAGAGGTGGGAGGAGTTAGAGTGTTTTTTTCCATGGTGTTCTGGAGCCATTCTGGACCTTTTTTGCTGAGGGATTTGGACCTTTTGAACTTGGAAAGGTAGGGAGCTGAGGTTTTCTTGCTTTTCCCCGTACATTTCCATTGCTTTCCATTTTAAAATGGAGGTGAGCTGAGTTGTGGTTTGCAAAGAACCCTCATGGCTTTTTTCTTCTCATTGCTTTCCATTCCAAAACCGAGGGTGAGCTGAGTTTGGGTTTGCAGAGAATCCTTGTGGCTACTTTCCTGTGCATATGGCAAGAATGACTAGGTGGTTTTTTGTTGTTGTTTTTGTTTTTTGGAGCTTGGTTTTATTGACCTTTGAACTACTTTCCATTGCATTTTTTTTGCGGGAAAAGGCTGGTGTAGTCTTGCTGGTTTTTCTTTTGTCCATGTTTGCATTGCATTGCAGTGTGTGTGTTGGGGGGTGTTCCAGCACTGGAAACCTTTAAAGTACACACTGGAAACACACACACACACCAGCTATTTTGCCTTTTCCCGACATCTGGAACGGATTAATCAGTTTCCCATTCATTTCAATGGGAAACTTCATTTTGGATAACAATTTTTTTTCAGATAACAAAGTGCCTCTGGGAACCAATGAAATTTTACATAGCATAAATGTAGTTGTTTACAGTACATTAGTACCTCGTAAGACAAATGCCCCTTAATACAAAAAAAATTGTAAGACAAATGAAATTTCAGGGAATAGGAAAACATTGTAAGACGAATTTTTCCTATGGGATGCCTTGCAAGACGAATTCAGTGCATTCCTGTGGGAAATGTATTAAACCGCTATTTGTACAATGATTTTTTTTGTAAAACGAATTGACTCGTAGAATGAATTAAATTTGTGTTAAGAGGCACCATCGTACTCTTGAGTACAGGTTACAATCACTGTTTTACTTACACAGGACTAGTACTTTTATATCTTTAAATTTCAGAAATATACTGGTAGTATACTTGATATGCATTGCAACTAAGGGAGTACCTACCACAGCAATTCATTCCACAGTTTACTTTGGATCCAACGCAAATGAATTCTAATTAAAGCCCAGTAGCTCCATGATGTAAAACTCAATGTGGGGAAGCGTACCGTGGAATAATCTTGTCAACGGGAATTCATCTTTTTTGTTGTTGTTCATTCCCCAATGTGATTTAAATTTATTATAATCGCTTTGACATAACTTTTGTCAGCTTTCTACCAGGGTGATTTGAAGCACTCGTGGGGGTGGGGCTGACACCTGTGACTTACACAAAACCAGGGAGTTTCACAACCTGGAATTGCACTGGAACACACAATAAATAGTAAATGTGGTGGTGGTATAAGGAATCAAAGGAAAGAAGCATATATTTTCATTGTCTTTCATTGTGGTTCATAACTTTGACTGTTAACTGGATATTCTAAAGAGATGGGCATCTATGTTTCCAATTTCATTATCCGAGTTATTTCCAAAACAGTGTTCTGAACGCATATAATCCCATAGCTATATATGTAACACCTCATGGAGAAAAGTAAATTGTTCCTTTGAACTTTACCTGAATAGGTGAATAGAGTTTATGTCATTTGGGTATTCTCTAGTACAGTGGTTCTCAAACTTTTATTGTCGTGGCACCCTTGTCGGGCTAAAAAACTTTGATGGCACAGCTACCCTTAAAGCAGTTTGAATACTTGCAAGTTTAATGCTGAGTTGTCTTTAATGCGATGAATAAAACTGTTTGGATGAATTTTTCATTATTTCCTTTATGCTTCTGGGAAGCTTAGTTATTACCCTCAAATCCTTGACTCAGAAAGTTTGCTCCTGTATCTGTTTTTCTTTTTCTTTTTTTTTTGTAAGTGTACGACTCACAAAAATGGCTGACGAGTGCTAGACATAGCATAGACAAGGAGATAATAGTGTTGCCATGTTGTAAAAATGGGTTCTACTGCTAAATTGCTAAATCTTAGTGAAAATTAAACATTATTGCCATTGCACCCCTGGCATATGCTCGCAGCACTCTAAGGTGCCATGGGACCCAGTTTGAGAACCGCTGCTCTAGTAGATTTGCACATCAAAACTTAATATTTCTCCCCCCCAAGTAATAAGGCATTTCATCAAACACTTTCTCTGTATTAAAGAATAGATCACTGGATTCAGATTTTATCATAATTTGAAAAGATCTGTTGAAGTATATTAGAATTCACTTATTGTGAATTGACTTATTGACTTGAACCCAATTGGTTTCAGAATTTAATGAAATCTGCTTCCAGCCCAGCCTATAGAATGGTCCTTTTAAGAAAACAAAAAACTCTCTCTTAAGTGTGTATTTTGTCTTTTAAACTACAGTGAAATTGAAGGGGCTTTATGAGAGTACTGTAGATAGAGGAATTGATTAAACAGTCATTCTGTGTAGAAAATAGCTTCGGCTTAAACATTGGCAGTAGCAAAAACTGGTAGGATAAGATTTTCCAAGGAAGCAAATGTAAGTACAGTATAAGTGATCCTATGGCCTACGTCTCACTTATTAAGTGGCAAGTCAACACCTTCATAAATCACTTGGACTCAGTGGGCCTTCTTCTGTTTGAATTTCGGTTGCATGCCATCATGCGGCATGTCCTTAGCTTTCAAAGTGAGTTATTTATGGAGCGGTTTTGCCATTGCTACCAGCCAGTGAGTGTCGTTGCCTGAACAGGGATTTAAACCCAGGTCTCCGGACTCCTAGTCCAACACTGTGTCCACTGCACCACCCTAGCTCTGTATTTGGGACCAGCTATTGAATTTAGGTTTGTGACTGTGACCAGGAATACAAGAAAAGTTTGTATTTGCTCTTTCTTATGCATTTATTTTCCATATTCTCACACATTAGAAGCACATTACTTCTTTTCCTTTCCAGTATTTGACCTGATTTCTGACACACGTTGCTGGTGGCTTTACTGCGAATGAGCAAGTGAATATTTCTTTGAATGGCTTGGGAAGATAAAAACAAACAGAGACTTAAACTGTCTGAAGCCAGAGAGGCTCTTGCTTGTGTCCTGTTCAAAACACAGATGTAGCAACTATTTGATCTCAGTAAAACTAAATTATGAAAATTAAGCCCAAAGTACCTCAACATAATTCACTAGGGTTTTTCTCTTTCTGGATTTACAGAGATATGAAAAATGCTGTAATTGGAAACAACAAACAAAAAGCCAACTTGATTGTTTTGGGAGCAGTTCCAAGGTATGTCCTCTGCTACTCTCATTTTGACTGATTTTACAGCAGGTCTTCAGTTAAGATACTAAGATTATGGCACTTTGATTGCCAGTGCCTATTCTGTATTTGCTTCAGAGATTAGTTTATTTGTGTCTTGGGACTGTAACTTAATGATGTAGAGATGTCTAGACTGCAGAGGTTGGGATTGCTATATCCTTCCCACTTAATGCAGGTAGGAAAGAAAGATCTAACACTGTGTCCAGTAGTATTGTTTTGCCCACGTTGATTTGGATTGCATGCAAAAAATGTGGGGAAGGCAGAGGGCAAGTATGGTAGAACAAAGATATTTGTTCTTTGTCTAGTTTCTGTTTTGGACTGAATAGCTTAATGTTTTCTACAAATGACAAAATATCAGGTTTTTAATAGTCTTGAATAATTGCAAGTCCTTTGGTGTTTGCTAATTGTGCTGGATCATTTGGCCAATTTGTCGAGGATTAAGTATCTTTGTATAAAAACAAACTGTTTTAGGTACAGAAGGAGACAGAGTTTTCCATATGGTTGCTATAGAACATCCAAGAGTAAGGCTGAAGCAATATTTTTATTGGACCACTCAGTTATTAAAAACTGGTGAGCTTTCAGGTCAGAGGAACTTTCTTCACATTGGACATTGCATAGTTTGGGGCATCTGCTGGGAATACAGAAGTTTGAAAAATTGTCCCGATTAGCTGTTGTGTTGTTAGGATCTATATAAAAGCAATGTTCCCAAGATAGAAAGTCCAAACTTAGTATGTCAGCTTCAGCTATCAGGCAATGCAGGATGAATTGTCAAAGTGTATTGTTCCTGTTTACTTGCAAGTGGGGGTATACAGTACAGTGGAACCTCGACTTACATGCCACTTGACTTACAGCATATTTGACCTGCAGCAAGAAGAGGCCTGTTTGACTTGCACCACGGGCTCTGACTTACAGCTCGGAGCCCCGGTGCAAGGTCCTGGAATCGGGTGGCAGCCATGACCCAGCATCGCGGCTGCCGCCTCTAAACTGCTCCTGCCTTCTCCCTCTCCTTTGGTAGTGGCAGCTTCAGCGAGGCCAGCTCCGAGCACCTGGAGCTAGTCCTCAGCCTCACCGAAGGAAGCTGCCTCTACCACCTGAGAAGAAGAAGGGCCGGGAGCTCGGGGCTGGCCTCGCTGGTTAGACAGTCGGCTCAGTCTTGTAAAAAATCTGGCTGCAGAAGTCTGGTCCATAATGGAAGCATTTTAGTTGGGGAGCTGTACAGTTATGGGACTCTAATGGTAAGCATAGGGTTGTTCAAAACTTGGAACGTCAGGTTAAACATCAGTAAAACGTAAATGTTAAACATTGTTGCTATGAACATTAAAAAGTGGAGGTGTATAACTTGTGGACTATAATTCCACTGCCGCCTCCTCTCTTTGAAGAGACATTTCATTTACATCCCCGGAAGGAATCTCCTATCCCAGTCAAATTTGTGTAAAATTGCTGTTTTCGGGGGTCTTTTTCATTGTCTGGAACGGATTAATCCGCTTTCCCATTACTTTCTATGGGAAAAGTTCATTTGACTTAAGGCATGTTTGACTTATGTCTAGACCTCCAGAACGGATTAATGCCGCAAGTCAAGGTTTCACTGTACAACGAAACAGGAACTATGTGCATAGTGAATATACAAAGTGAATTAGGGCAAGACAATTTCTCTTGTTGTGCCTGAGGTGAAAGCCTTACAGTTTGTCTTTGAAGAAACGTGGCCATATATTTTTGAATCTGAACGGGTACACAGATATAACAGAAAAGCAATGTAGATGTTTTCTGTACTGCTTTACAGAATTTCGTTATGTATTATTTTCTCTTATAAATGTTTTCTTTTTGTAAATGTTTGTTCACGTTCTTATGATGGCAAAAACATCATTTTCTGTGAAATGGGGTATTAGGTTGATTTCAGTACACCGTGTAAAATGTGGATGTCAAAAAATGGGAAATCACATTTTATAATAGATTGTTAAGCAGTACATGTAAAAATGTTTAACAATATTATTTTAATAGTAAATGCATAAATGATTGGGCAAAGGTATTTATTTATTTATTTATTTATTTATTTATTTATTTATTTATTTATTTATTTATTTATTTATTTATTTATTATGCCTATTAGCTGTGCCAACTTTCCCAAAGGGAACTCTGGGCAGTGAACAAACAAGTAAATAAGGAAATTGCTAGAGAATACAAATTTAGAAATACCAAAACCAACAAATATGGATGAAACAATGATGAATAACAATAAAAACCTCCAGCAAGGCAAGAGGGTGGGCAAACACCAGGGCAAACAAACATACAATCATACAATCCGTGATCAACAAAATGATCTTTAAAAAGCCATACTGTATTTTAAGGCTTTCCTAAAAGCTTGCAAAGACTCTGCTAGCTGAATCTCAGTTAGTAATTTGTTCCAAAGCACCGAAGCGGCCACCAGGAAAGCCTAACTACAGGTAGAAACCCTGCGGGCCTCCCCATGGATGGCCGCACCTGGAGTATTGTGTTCAATTCTGGTCACTGTATCTCAAAAAAGACATAGTGGAACTGGAAAAGGTGCAGAAGAGAGCGACTAAAATGATTACTGGGCTGGGGCACCTCCCTTATGAGGAAAGGCTACAGCATTTGGGGCTCTTTAGTCGGAAAAAAAGGCACCCGTTTATACAAAAGGCACTCGTTTTGTATAATGGCATTATAATGTTGGCTCATTCCCCTTTTTGATAATCCCTAGCATGGAATTGGCCTTCTTCACCGCTGCCACACATTGGGGAGACACCTTCACGGAGCTGTCCACCAACACACCAAGATCTCTCTCCTGATCTGTCACGGATAGCTCAGAGCCCATGAGTTGATAGATAAAGTTTTGATTTTTTACCCCAATATGCATTACTTTACATTTTGCTACATTGAAACACATTTGCCATTTTGCAGCCCATTCCCCCAGCTTGGAGAGATCCTTCTGGAGCTCTTCACAATCTTCTCTGGTTTTTACCACACGGAAAAGTTTTGTGTCATCTGCAAACTTGGCCACCTCACTGTTTATCCCTGTCTCCAGGTCATTTATGAACAGATTGAAAAGCACCGGTCCCAGGACAGATCCCTGGGGCACACCGCTTTTCACTTTTCTCCATTGTGAAAATTTCCCATTGACACCTACTCTTTGTTTCTTTGATCTCAACCAGTTCTCAATCCATAAGAGGACCTGCCCTCTTATCCCCTGACTGCAATTTTCTCAGCAGCCTTTGGTGAGGGACTGTTTCAAGAGCATTACAGTATAATTTATCCTCGAGATCACCAGAGCTTGCACAACTGTCCACAGGGAGTCTTGCGTAGTTATTCTGTGTAGTTATTCTATTAAAGGTTATATGTACATGATAATTATAGGTTATATGTGCATGAGAATACAGTATATAAAGCTACATTTTTAAAGAAACATTACCCCTTAATTTTACCATTATTAGATGTATGTGGAATAAGGTGGGGGGGACTGATTTTCATTAGTGTTGCTTAATCAGAGGGATAGATTCAAAGTCTTTGGCAGTTTGGAAATTTGAATATTTTATTACATAAGAAATCTTTCAAAAGGTCTTGCAGGAACAGAACCCAGCTAGGATCTAAAATGAGAAAAATACTCATCTCATTGGTTTCAAAATCTGTTAGCTCTGTAGTAAAAAAAGAATACCAGCTGCTACAAGCATAATTAGAATTAGCTATGATGAATTAATTGCAAATAAGCACAATGGTCTGTCAACTAGCATAGATAATATGTGTCAGCTATAGATCATTCAAAATTTGATAGATTTACGAGCCTAAATTTGGATTTGGTCTGCAATTCAGCATCAATTGTTGATCAAGCTGGTTGAGAAGAAAGCAGCTTCTAAGCTCTTTAGATAAAATGGCTCAAAAGTATGCTATTATAAAAAATAATTCAATGTGCATACATTGTTATTGCAGTAATTGTTCAAACAGAAATTCAGTACAAGATGCACCAGTCTGGCATATTTAAAGTCTGCAAGTAAGGATAAGATGGATGATGGGGATGAAGCAATGCATTTTTCCTCTCATCTGGTGAATTTAACAAAAGTTGTAACAATTCTGAGAAGAAATAAAGCTTTAATTTTGTGAAATTTTGAAATTCTACTGGCTTACAATAGCTATACTTGGACGATATTCGAAGATATGAGCTGTTGTCAGATACAGATGTGCGATTTATTGACATGATTACTTATATACTAAGAAACAGTGTTTTACCTTCCCACTTTTTACTGTGGTACCTATTTATCTACTTGCATTTACATGCTTTCGAAGTGCTAGTTTGGCAGGAGCTGGGGTTACCAGCAGGAGCTCATTCTCCTGCGTGGCACCTGGGATTCGAACCACTGAGCTGCTGACTTCGCAGCCGACAGTTTTCAGAAGTCTTAGTCCATTGAGCCACCATGTCCCCTATACGACGATAACCACTATAAAAAAAGAAACTGCTTAATGAAATTATGGAAAGCAAAATATTGGCAAGTTAATAAAGCATACATAAAAATGAAAGATAGGAATAAAATATGAAAGCATTTAACAATTCCAAACGTATTTTGGAATAATGAATATAAATACCGTGTTTCCCCGAAAATAAGACACTGTCTTATATTTTTTCTCAAGAAGACACACTAGGGCTTATTTTCAGGGGATGTCTTACTTTTATTAAGTATAATATGCTTGAATGTCAGCCCTGCGCACAACCATACTCATGTCCATTACTAGGACTTATTTTCAGGGTAGGGCTTATATTTAACAAATGCATAGAAATCCTGTTAGGGCTTATTTTTTGGGGAGGTCTTATTTTTGGGGAAACAGGATAACTTGGCTATTAATGAAGGTAGCATGAATGTAATAACAATATGTAAGCTTATTAGTGATTAGGCATTCCTGTGCCATGTAGTATCTTTGTGTTGATTACATCACAGTAGGAAGAATTGGTAGCACTTAGTTGCATTAGACACTTTAAAGGAAAATTATTTGGAATGAAATTACTGTTTTAATATGCTGAAATTTGACGTATACAAAGAAATTAATTTTAAAAATACTGTTTTTACTACTGAACTTTGTATTACTGCAATACCAAGTTTATTGAAAAGTAATTGCACCATATAGAAAATGTCCTCTGATGTTTCCCTCAAGAAGCCTTAATTTGTGGATCTATCTGGTCTTCAGTCAAGGCACTCCTTTGGAGGATTTTTCAAAGCAAACTACACGTTCATTAATTGAACATGGCATCCTCTAATAATCCAGAAAGGGCACCTTCTCCTAGGTTTTGATCTGTATTAGGCTGAAATGATTACAGTCGTCCCCTGCCATTTCATGTTTCATATACTGCAGGTCCGCAGTGTATGAAACAAAGAGCTCCTGGGGCAAGCTGCATGGGCCCATTTGAGGCCTCCTACACTTACCCCAGGCCTGGCATTGCCCTGAATGGGCCTCTGACGGTTTTCCCGGGCCTATCTGAGGCCCCAGAAGAGGTTTCCGGCGAACTGGAAGTGATTTCAGAATCTCCAGAAACCACTTCTGGGCCTCCGACAGGCCTGGGAAACCCATTGGAGGTCAGTTCGGGGCGTCGCCAGGTCTTAGGTAAGTGTAGGAAACCCCAGAAAGGCCCTCCAGTTTCGACCTGACCCAGCATCCGCATATCACAGATTTTCCATTATCATGGGTCGGGTCAGCCCCTAACCCCCGCTATGTGATAATTCGTATGCATTTTGTGCATGCGTATGTAAATATGAACTCTTAATAATGAAACTCAAATTACATTTTGTATTTGTGTAACTATGATTCTGTTGGCTAAAATCCTATTGCTTAGCTTAATAACTGATAATTAGAGTATGCCCATGTAATCCATGAAGATTTGGAGAGTAAACTTCTTTGTAAGTTCCTTTGATTCACTGGGCCTGCTGTAGTTACAGTATAACTTGATATGCTAAGAAACAGGATCTCAGACACTGTTTAATAAGTTGTATTACAACTTTAATGCCTGGGGTCTTGTTTATTTCTATTGGAAAGAAAATGAGCATTTGTCATTAAGAATACTTAAAAATTCATTCTCTTCTTAAGGGACTGGTTTTCTTGTGAAGTCTTATTCTGTGTAGGACTATCATCTGCACATAAGGTGTTAAAGCAAATATATGAAATGCACTACTACTGAGCTTCCAGCTAAAGAGGATTAATTAATAAAATCGCATGATCCTATTAAGAATAGTTCTTTTCTGTGGTCTCTGCATGGGATATAAAATAAGAGGTTTGTTTGTATGATTAGCCTATGTGTCAGAGAAATTAATTACTGATCCTAATTAATGTAACACATGAAGATTGAGAAAGAAACAAGAACACCCTGACTCGACTGGGGCCCCTGTCAGTTTAATCTTAATATGCTCAGTTGATTACGGTCAGATACTCTGATCAGTCAGGATTGAAACGGTGTACAGTATGTTATAACTTCTCTCTGTGTGTTTTATAAAGTGTATCCCGATTCTGAAGCAACTGGGGTCAAGTATGTCATAGCTTCTGCAGGCCCATAGAGCTATAAGCTTCTACAGACATAGGATGGTAGGCAGCCATTTGACCACATATCAGTACCTTAGGCTGCCTATAATCCTTATAATGTTTGTGCAGTTTCTAGGAAGTACATTTTCCTTCTTATCTGCCTGTCTTATGTATAAATAACCAGTGACAGATTAGATAAGATTCAAAAATGATAATTAAAGTGTTTTTCTAGTTAACCCTTTAGAAGTACTTGGCCATTATTTGACAAATTAATTGTCCAGTCAAGTACTCTGTACCACCTGAATGATTACCATTTCTGTGTATAGAAATAGAATAGTGGAGTAGCTAACTAGATGAAATAAGGCATAGCAGAAATATTAAGTTACACTGGAAATCATATTGCATGGAATGCATGCTTGGTTTATGCTGAATTTACTGTGAAAGTTAGTTTTGAATGGGATGACATGCAACATAGAATAGGTAGGGAGGTAGTACATGAATACCTGGAAATCCTAAATGAATTTAAATCTCCGGGGTCAGATAAATTACACCCAAGAATATTAAAAGAACTGACAGAAGTAATTTCAGAAAAATTGGCAATAATTTTTGTGAATTCCTGGAGAACAGGGGAAGTTCCCATAGATTGGAGGAAGGCAGATGTCACCCCCATTCAAAAATAATTACCACCCTGTCAATTGACATCTATTCCTTGAAAGGTTCTGGAGCAGATTATTAAGTAGACAGTGTTTAATTATTTAACAAGCAATCCTGTCATTACTGGAAGTCAACACGGGTTCATCAAAACAGGTCATGCCAGATGAATTTATCTCTTTGATAGATTTACAGGCCTGGTGGATGAGGGGAACACTGTGGATGTTGCTTATCTTGATTTCAGTGAGGCCTTTGATAAGGTTCCCCATGATATACTTGCAAAGAAGTTAGTATAATATGGGATAGATAGTGCTACTGTTAGGTGAGTTTGTAATTGTTTGAGTGATCATACCCAAAGGGTGATCATAAATAGCTTCTCCTCAGCATGGAGAGAGGTGACTAATGGGGTGCCCCAGGGCTCTGTTCTGGGTCCAGTGCTGTTCAGTATCTTTATTAATGACTTTGTTGAAGGAATAGAAAGTAGACTGATTAAATCTGCAGACCATACCAAATTGGGAGTAGTTGCTAATTCTCTAGAGCATAGGATAAAAATCCAAAATAATCTTGACAGATTAGAGTGCTCTGCCAAAGCTAACAGAATGAGTTTCAACAGAGAGGAATGTAGGGTCCTGCATCTAAGCAGAACAAATGAATTACATAGATATAGGATGGGAGACACCTGCCTGGACAATAGTACATGTGAAAGGAATCTGGAAGTCTGGGTGGATCACAAATTGAACATGAGTCAGAAGTGTGACATGACTGCCAAGAAAGCCAATGCGATTCTTGGTTGCATCCACAGAAGCAAAGTGTCTAGGGAAGTGATAGTACTACTATACTGTATTCTGTTCTGGTCAGACTCCACCTGGAGTACTGTGTCCAGTTCTGTGCACCTCATTTTAAAAAGGATGTTGTCAACCTTGAATGGATTCAGAGGAGGGCGACCAGGATGGTTAAAGGTCTGGAAGAAATGTCTTAGGGAGCTGGGAATTGTTAGCCTTACAAAAAGAAGTTTGAGAGGGGATATGATATCCATGTTTAAATATTTGAAAGGATGCCATATCAAAGACAGGACAAGTTTGTTATCCATGGCTTCAGAGACTGGGACTCGGAGCAGTGTTTTCAAACTACAGGAAGAGATTCAAATTGAACATTAGGAAGAACTTCCTGACAGAGCTATTCAGCAGTGGAATAAGCTGCCACGGGGTGTGGTGGAGTCTCCTTCTTTGGAGGTTTTTAAGCAGAGGCTGAATGGCCATCTGTTGGGTGTACTTTGATGGGGGTTCCTGCATAGCAGGCTGTTTAATTGGACTGGGTGGCCCTTGAGGTATCTTTCAACTTTATGATTCTATAATTATGATTCCATAAGAATTTTACTTGAATACATTTGATGTGGTCTATACAGATCCAAGGTGTGTAGGGAAGGGATGATGAAATATGTAGTGTATCCCGTGGTTTTCGGACACTGTCACTTTCTGTATAAAAATTAAAGGGACTTGGTATTGTCAGAAGTGAATAAGAAAACAGTATACACTAGTATCTCTGTCAACTTGTATTAATTCTTGAATCCAAGATAGGTGAATCTAATTCTATACAGTATTTTTGAATGTGAAATACATTGTGACTGAAAAAATGTTTGCTCAGTAGAACTGAGCAACCTGTTCTACTATCAGTAGAACTGTGCAACCTGCTTTGCAAATAGTTCCCACATTTAGAAGCGTGTCTGATTACACATACTGTACTTGATTATATATTTGGCCAGATGATGCTGTGTAGAATAAGAGTACGTGAAGATCATCCTCCTTCTCTGCAACTTCTGGTTCCTTGATGTAAATGTTATATTCCTGTTCACCTTCTAGTTTGGATGTGGACGATTATAGACTTTTAGATGCTTGTGCCTTAGGATTCACAGGAGCCCTAACCACCTTAACCAATTGTGAAATTATGGGGGAACTTAAGAACATAAGAATAGCCATTCTGGATCAGGACAAGGGCCCATCTAGTCCAGTTTCCTGTATCTCACAGTGGCCCCACCAAATGCTTCTGGGAGTGCATGGAAGTTGATATCTGTTTCCTGATACCACTGCCCTGCATCTGGCCCTTGAAGTACCCTGTTTTTAAGCCTGGAGATTACACACCCTCATCATGGCTTATAGCATGCGACGGACTTTAACTCCCAAGAATCTGTCCAATCCCCTAAACCCCCTTGGAGGGTCACTGCTGCTCATTTCTGTTCCAAGCATGGAGAATATAATTATACCCTTATATTACATATAAAAATACTGTGCTGTTCCCAGGGTGATGAAATTACAGTTCTTTGTGAGAACTGTAATTCTGTTCAATATTAGAATTCTATGCAAAATATAGTTTATAAATGCAACCAGCACACAGCCAGGCTTTTATAACCTAATTTATTTAAATGGAGTAATACTTGAAGGCAGTAATCCTCTCTCTGATCTACCTTCCCTTTTGACTGATGGATGAAAGTGGGTCACACAGGTACTTCTGGAGAGTTCTGGTATAGTATAGTGGACTGAGAAGAGTTTTTCACTTCTTCAAATTCTTGCACTGTATAATCTTTGAGGATGCTTTAGTATATAAGCTGATGTGTTGGTTAATACAAAAAACTATTTCTTCAAGAAGGCCTTTACAGCAGTTCACTGTCCGGTTCCGAAACGAAACATGGTAGAACATCTGCCGTTTGGGACTAGGATCCACCTTCCAGAACAAAATCAAGCAGTCTATTACCTTGTTTTGGGTAGCGTGGGCCTAGTGGAGCTAAACTCCCAACAAGGAAGCAGCCTCCGATGTGTCATCTTTCACTCTCCCTGGTGCTGGCTAATCAGATAGGGAGAGGGGATGATGCATGTCCCTGCACAGCTCCTGATTGGCTAGTGCCAGGGAGAGTGAAAGATGATGTGTCCGAGGCTGCTTCCTTTTTGTAGTTTAACCCTGTGCTACCCAAAACAAGGTAAGAGACTGCTTTATTTCATTTCAGAAGGTGGATCCTGGTACCGAATGGCAGCTGTTCTGCCTTGTTTCATTTCGGAACTGGACCCCTTCCGAAACAAAAGGCCCATGTCAAAATGCCCAAACTGTGAAGCATATTATTCTTTCAAAGAGCAGCTTGCCAAATAATTCCGTTTGTCATCTCAGATAATGGTCAGATTCAAAAAAAGAGAAATAAAGCAGCAGTATCACTTGGTGACTGTTGGTGTGAAATATCCAATTCTTCAGTGAACACATTAGAGTATTTATATGAGTAGTTCTTGTAAGCATGAATGGCTTAGCGTGGATTAATATTTTTTTGTACACATATGAAAGAATCTCAGACATATGAAAGAATCTCAGAGTTTACAGACAGGATTGTGTCACTTTAACCTAGTGGCAAGATAAAAGTGAAGACATTATCCATTGCATCTCAGGCATTTTGGTAGGGTTAAAAGAAACTAACATTGTAAAACAGTGGAAACCATTTCAGCTATAAAAAAAGTAATGTAAATTGCATCACTTTCTTTAAAGATCATATCAAGGCTGTTCCATAAGGTTTGTGAGCTAAATCAGTTGTTAGAGTTAGAGTATGCACTCTGAATCAGTAGTACTGCCATAAATTGGGAGTAACAGTTAGCCTTTTAATTTCAAATAATTATATTTAGTCCTCAAATATATTGTATAAAGTTTTGTGTGGTCAAACACATGAGTGTTTGACCACAGATGTATTAAAAATGATATTGTAGCAATGGCAGCCTGCTATCATGTTCTGTATGATACTTACTAATTAAAGTAATGTAGGGATAATTTAGTTTGACATTTAGCTCATTAGTTACAAAAAGCATCTGCAGAGGGCATTGCAGATACTCTTGCTGTGCCCACTAAATTTGGCATTGTGGAGTGGAGTGCTTTTTGTTCTGCTTTGTTGCACTCATGCTATTTTGCTAATTAAGTACAGTACAGACATTAAAACATTGGTTAATTAGGTAATATATTTTGATATTGGGGGAATCTGGTGTTTTTGGTCTAGTATTTCTATTTGCAGTGATAATGTTTCAGTTTCTTTATTTTAGTTCCAGTTTATTTGCCCACTTCTCTATTTAGAGATGCAGAGCAGACCTATTACATCTATAATTGATTTCAAGGTTCTGAAGTTGACATGCAAAGCACTAAACAGTTTGGGGCCTCGTTAACTGTCAGAAAGGCTCTTGCTACACTCACTCCTCTCAGGCAGGCCACTTAAAGATGCTGACCCCAAAGGAACCTTGGAAAACCGCTATTAGGAGCTGAGCTTTCTCAATGGTCGCACCTCGGCTGTGGAACCAGCTGCCCCCTGAGATTGGTTTGGCCCCCACACTACAAGTTTTTAAAAAACAGCTTAAAACCTGGCTGTATAGATGCGCTTTCCCTGACCACTGTTTGTCCTCTTGCCCATCTCGCTGATCTGGTTTTGATTAGTTTTTATTTCAGTCTATACATTGTGTATTGTCAATTTTATTATGCATTTTATTGTCTGTGTCCTAGCTTTTGTAAACCTCCCAGAGTGACCATTGGCCAGATGGTGCAGTATAAAAATCAATCAATCAAACAAACAAACAAGCAAATAATAACCTATTTTGGCCTTTATACTGAATTTATGTCCAAGCACCATTCTTGTTTCCTGTTTCTTTCACTTACTTTTCTGTAGTAACAGGCACTTTCAATAAGACCATATTTGGCTTTTTCGCGTATTCATATTTTGTGAATAGTGTATCATTTTCCATCTGGTTTTTATTAGGACATCTTCAATTGTTGGCCTTGAATGATGTTTTTTGCATATTTCTTGTCAAATAACCCCTTGTCGTATCAGGAAATAGGATATGCACCGCATCTCAGCCCTGCATCCAAAAAGTGCAGGTTTTCACAAACTAAATCCTTCTCGTTACTTGTTAGCTTTCCAGCGTGCCAATTTTAAAACTTTAAAAGATGCAGATTAACTTGAAAGTGGCAGCCATTTGTTTCCTATTTTTCTGGGATCTCACTTTATTTGCCATTATTGAAAGTCCAATGTAATATTTTCAAAAGTGTACTGTGAGAAGTTTATGCTTTTCTGCTACTGTATATTGTTTTTATCCTCATTCCTATATTTCTCTATCTCAACCCCATCTCCTTTCTCTTTGTCTCCTATCAATCACTTATTCCAGTGTCTGCTGTCATGTTAACACTTTATCCCTAGAGTAGACACCTGTTTGAGACTTCTTCTTTTTCTCTTCCTCTGCTGAAGATTAGTATTGGGGGTTGCTTCAAGCTTGCCCTGTAGCTTTCTTTAGCATTGTTTGCTTTTTGGCCCCACAGCCCTATTCATCAATGTTGATTTCTGATAATGCCACCTCCTCCTTTAGTTCATCCATCCATCCATCTTGTATAGTCTCCAGGGAACATTTTCATATTTTCTTTGCTTGCTGTGGTACCTAGTGTATGCCTTATGCTAAAGCAACATTGAATGCAATATTTATTTGTATTTATTTATTTTTGCTCTTGAGAGATTTCTCTTTTATGTAGAAGATTGCTGTGTTTGGACTAGGTTCTCTTAATTCAAACTGTTTTTTTTTTTTTTTTGCTTCCATGTATAGGTTGCTATACTTGCTTCAGCAAGAAACCTCAAGCACTGAGCTTAAAACTGAATGTGCAGTGGTGCTAGGAAGCCTTGCAATGGGTACAGAAAACAATGTTAAATCTCTACTGGACTGCCATATCATACCAGCCTTACTACAAGGTATCTTCACATTCTTTATCGTGGTTATTTATTGACTGCACAACCTGTGAGAACTGGAAAAAGTATCTCGACTTGTGTTCACAGGGTTACTGTCACCAGATCTTAAATTTATTGAAGCTTGCCTCAGGTGTCTTCGCACCATTTTCACCAGCCCTGTAACTCCAGAAGAACTATTGTACACGGTAAGTTATAGGCAGTAGGTGTGCATTTTCTTTTCCTTCTTCAATACCAATTCATATATTGTACCATTTATTTAGTGTATGTTGCCAAGATTGTTTTGATCAGCTGCACTGTGAGCTGCTACAGTTCTAGGAAAGCCAGTAATTCCTAGTTGTAAAGAGAATAAACGTGATAGAGTGGACTAAGTTGACATAATGATTTGGCAGTGAGAGTGTAATCCAAAAGTAGAAAACAGTTGCAGAGGTTCTGGTGCTCTGTGAATCACTCACAGTATGGGCCTCAGAACAGTTATTCCATTTCCCTCCAAGGCTTTTAAAGCAATTCAGTGAGAATGTTCTGTTCTGATAAGAAGTGAATGCCACTACTGCCATCTGTTGGGACAGAAGTAGTGAAGACTTTTCCTCATTTTTCTAAAGATTTGTCAGTAATATAATGCATTGACACCTGTACATGAATAATCTGATAATGTGTAAAAAAAAGTATTGTCAGGAAAATTTGTATGTGGAAAAATGCATGTTAAAATGAAAAGGCATAATGATTGACAGCTCCGTTCAGTTTTCTTTTTGAAGATGTTCATTATTAGGATTCACATGGATTCACATAATTGCTTTGGCCATATTAACCGAAAAGAAGTGGTGCACTTGCAAATACTAGTGCATTTGGTGGTGACAGTATAATCTTGAACCAGAGGATGAAAATGTTGATGCTTTGAAGTCAGCTATTCATGTAGTTTATTTTAAAGGAAGAGCAAGACTGAAGAATTTACTTTTGCAAGTCTAAGAATCTGTTTGTAATAGTTTGGAATGAGTTGGTACGCAATTTTTACTCTGAATTCTCTTATGAAGTCTCAATGGGGCAGAAAGCTATTTTTTAGATTTGCCAGACCCTGAGGGCCACACACGCAAGGCGTAAGAGCAAAAAGTGGAGGAGCATGTCTAAAGTGGCTCACATGCATATTTAATTAGCGTATTATGTTTATAATTGTTATGTAGCTGAGCAGTTACTGCAGTTTTATATAACTGAAAAATTAATGTAGATATAATGTAGTCTGTAAATATTGCAACAAGAGGCTGGAAACCAAAAATGGGAGTTAATTTTTTAAAAGTTATTTCCAAAAGCCCATCTGATACTTGAGGAATGTTTCAATGGGAAATGGAGATTGTCTAGGTCAGTGTTGGTGAACTTATGGTATGGGTGCCAAAGGAGGCATTCGGAGCCCTTTCTGTGGGCACCCAACATCATCCCTTCACAGCCACCTGTATTCAGATTAAATTGCTGTATTGGCACTTTGTGAAGAATTAGTGTGCTTTTAATTGCATTTTGGGCATTCGGTCTCTAAAAGGTTTGCTATCACTGGTCTAGGCTTTCTTCCTCTTAGAATATATTGTGCAAGTTTCTAATCAGTGAAGAGATTGTGATATGTACTTCTTTAGCAGTAGGAAGTATGTTTGCAAATGTTTACAAAATTAAGGGTAGTAGATAAGATTTTAGAAGCATTCCACTGAAACAAAACACAATGCTGGAATGGTGACTGTTATGATTTGGGTATGTTTCAACTAAGGACAGAATATGCTTTTTTTTCTCGTGTTTAAATTTATGTGGAGGTACTTGATTTGCTTATTCAATTAAAATTTGTCTTTCAAAGAAGCAATAATGTTTCACTTTGTATAGTTTGTCCTATAGACGTTTTGCATTAACAAATTACATTATCTGTTGGCAATATGTTTTTGTAATCAACATGCCAGAAGTCTGTTATCAGTGTTCATAATGCAGTTGTCATCTTCTGTATCTACTTTCACTTAGTCTCCTCTCCAGCAGTTATGTACCTTGTGTTTTTAAACCTGTGGCCTCAGCATTATACTCAGTTATAAAGATATTACAAGCCTTTTGTTTTGTTTTTATTATATATAAGGTTTCTTTAGGTTTGTGGTTATCGTTACTGATATAACCAGTTGCTATAAGCATGCCCCAGTGTAACAAGTCATACACTGATCTTTCTATTCATGTGCGAGTTTTGTGACCAGTGAATTGGTTCAGCAATTACCATTGCTCCCACAATAAATAGAACTCAAAATAAATAAATAAATAACTCTTAACAAAAGAGGGCTGGATCTCCCTAAGTTCATTTTCACTTCACAATTTCTGTGGTGCTGTATTTTGAAAGTATCCCTTTCTTCTTTTGAATCGTTAATGTAGATCAGCAGTTTTTGTGTGTTTTTAATTTTCTAACAGCAGCAGCAACAACAACAATAACAACAACAACAACTCTGTGAATCATTGAATCATCCCTCTTGAAGGAGGCACAGTGGGCAACCCCAGAGAGCTAAGCCACTGAGCTATCCATCAGTTCATTCGTCTGCTCTCCCTTCTCTCCCTGATGTATCCCTTATGAATACATATAAACATATATGAATATTTTAATATTGATTAATCTAATAGTTGTATTTAATTAATTAATATACTAAACATGCAAAATAAACATTTCAGCATTTAATAGATATTTAAAGTTAGGAACTCATGTTTTGGGGCGTGTTTTTGACAATGCCTCTTTCCCTCACTTCAGTAATTGGGCTGATCTACAGAGAACAAAAATGAGAAGGGAGAAGGCTGATTTTTTTGGAGATGGAATATGTCTTGGCAGGCCTCTTTAGTGCTGAGTAAATATGTCTTAAATTGGGAGAAGCAAGCTTGTTCCTCACTCATACTGATAGAATATGTCATGGTGCAGTCATGAACACATGGCAGACATATTGCAAGTGGTATTCCTTGAATGGTTGCAACTGCATTGCTTCTCCTTTCCCACTGGGCTTTTGCTTGCAGTATCCTTCTGCAACTGTTGAAAGGAGAGATGGGGCCATGTGACTTGCACTCTCCCATTGCCTCATTATTTATCACTTTCATGCTCAGAGAGGATAAGCCGACAAAACAGCATTGGGGTACAGGCAGTTATGTCATCTAGGTGGTAAGCCTTGGAAGGTGACTTGTGCTGATTCTGTGCATTGATATATACTCTCAAGTATATAAGAGTTAAAGCAGTACGTTGGGTACAAAAACAGTTGATGTGCCCGCAGACCCATTTTTCTCTGTTCAGTTATTGATTATATAGCAGAGGTAAACCCAGTGTTTGTCCAAGACAAAGAAGACTCATTTAAATGAAGTGAGATGTTGCTCACACTCCTTTCGATTTCAGTAAATCTAGTCTAGACAGGACTAATGTTTGAGTTTAGCTTTGCATTTCCATAGTCAACTTCCTTCTCTATGTCTGCAGAATTAGGATTGGGCAGGATTGCCAATAGTAATGACAATGGAAATTTTACTTCTGAGTAATTCTCCCAAAAGTGACTGTCATCTGTGGCAAGAGTTTATCACTGACGTTTCTACCATCCCCACTGTGTAGAAAACAAAATATCCTGTATAATTCCAGAAACCATTGGTTACATTTCAAATCTTTGATACCCAACCTGGTTTTTTTTAATCCATTAAGCTGAATACAATCTGCTAATGCTGTGACATTGATTGCACAGTAGTCTGCATGGTATTCATTCGAGGGAAGGAATTTAGTAGGCTGGTATAGGTTACTGATGGGCTGCTTTCAGACTAATGGATTTGAGTGTATTGTCCTGATAGAAATTACAAAAAAAGCTCCCTTTCCAATCTTTGAAATTGCTTAATATTCCCTTTTGGAAATTAGAATTTGCAGGCATTTGAGTATTTTGGTGAAGTAGCAGCAGTCAAAAGAAGTCTTGAAAGTACCGT
The DNA here is from genome assembly GCA_023846285.1 of Phrynocephalus versicolor. Classification (NCBI taxonomy): domain Eukaryota; kingdom Metazoa; phylum Chordata; class Lepidosauria; order Squamata; family Agamidae; genus Phrynocephalus; species Phrynocephalus versicolor. The sequence continues at coordinate 20,756,952 of JAHTLZ010000379.1, read as the reverse complement.
GTGATATATTTTTCAGAGAGGGGATCCTTTGCCTATGTTGATCTGTAAAGCATTTTTTATATTAGCAGTGCTTTTCTGCTGATAAATGATAGTAGCTATATTAAACAGAAGCTTCAAAGAAGTACCATGTATAGTTAACTTTATTAAAAAGTTACATTTTTGTTTTAAGAAAGACAAGAAATTTTTGAATCTTCTGATTATTCTAAACCTTTAATAAATACTGCCAATCTTTTTTCCTGAGTAGTTCTTAATAGTTCCAAAGACCATATGTACATCTTTTAGAAACTAAGTTAAAATTATCAATATTGTCACAGTATCTACTGCTGCTGAACACATTTTGCTCTGAACTGTTTTACTGCTGAATAGACCTAATAGACTTGTTAATGTGCTGGTTAGTTTCAGTTATATATCTGTTTAAAATGTTGTTATAAAGTGTAGAGCAGGTTGCTTCATTGTGAGTTCAAAACATGGAAGGGCTCAATGTATAAATGTAGCAAATACAGAATGTAGCAAACTGCTATTTTGGTGTTTAAATCTTTAGTTTTAATGTTTAGTTTTCTTTCCTGATTTTCTAGGACGCTACAGTTATTCCCCACCTTATGACCCTGCTCAGTAGGTCTCGATACACTCAAGAATACATATGTCAGATCTTCTCTCATTGCTGCAAAGTAAGAAAGGAGCATGAATATTCTCTAGAGGGGGTCCGTAAAACAAAATTTTCCCTCCATCCTTTTTTTATTTTGGTTTTTAAAGCACCGTTTCATCAAGGTAATTGTGTTTGAGTAAAATGTTGGGCCCGATGCAGTAGATTCTCTACTTTTATATCCTTACAGGATTTCTGGAATCTTGCTCTTAAAATAAAAAGAGAAAATAGAATTAGGTTTAATTAGGAAAAAAAGATTCTCAGACGGACGTCTTGTAAAATTTTCGTTTCTTGCAACCTCTCACATCAGAGCCACATAAACCACTTCTCCCACCCCTGCAAACCAGCTAATTTATCCCACTTAATATAATCCCAGATAGTACAGATGGGCAAAAATGTCACTGTATATTAGAACTTTATATAACACATAGATACAATTGTGCCGTGTTGTATAATTCAATATAATGTTATACATACCCACTGAGATGTTGTCTGCTGGAATCTTCTATATATATATATTTAAAAATCACTGAAGACATTTGGTTGACAAAATTGTCAGAACTGTGACATATGCCCTTAAACTCCAGCCCTATAATCCAGAATCCAATTAAAATATGATCATTTGTACTTCTTCCTACTTTTCATTGTGTACTGGCAATGCAGTGTTGCTCCCAAAATGTTTGTATGAAGTGAATTCTCAAAAACCATACAGGGTTTTTTTTTTTTTTGGAGATTTGTGGTACCTTCTCTTAAAATTTGTGCTGATGTCTTTAAAATAAAAGGTTCTTCTTCGTGGCATCTGTGAATGGGTTTCCTCTGCACCTGTGCAGAGCACTTGGAATCTCCCAGAGCTTTGCTGTAAACCATTAGGGACCTCCTCTGCATGCTCCTTCCCACTTCAGGTTACCCTCAGAGCTTGTTTTACCACTACTGCAGTAGGGCTTGTGCTTCTTCTGTAAAAAGTGGAATCCCTCATTTAATTCTGCTGTTATTTAGTTCTTCATAACTTTCTTCTTCTTAATACTGTACCTTCCCCTCCAGAGTTTAGAGAGAGAGAGAGAGAGAGACTCCATCCCTTTTTATCCCTTCTTGCCATCTTAAACAACTTTGGGACCATTTAAGCATTGATCCTCCTGCTCTAGCAAGGTGCCCGTTAGCTATTGCCAGTGGCTCTTCTGTTTGGGAAAATCCTACTAGCTTAATGATCGTTCAGCCTGCAAAATATTTACAAAATCGGCCCTTAAACAGGGCCTTGATTGTCTTTGGTCATGGGAAAGGCCTTTGAAACCTATGGACTCTACACCAGTGGCCACACCACAAGTGGACGCACTATCCTGGACACCAATGATGTCCACTCCTCTGACTACGAAATCCAAATCAAAACCTACTTTGAAGATTAAGTCAACCTTGAGATTGAAGTTGAGCTCGAAGATATCAACTTCGAAGCCTGTTAAAAAGAACAAGAAAGCCTCTGTTTCTGACCCCAAGGATACTCAAGAGCCTTGACTTCCGCCCTCACAGCCTCTGGCTGCTTCAAGCCCAGCTCTGACAAAAAGCCCATACTATTGGATGCCCTTCTCCCTGGACATGAGAGTGGCCCCTCCACAAATCCCACCACGTATACCATTTGGCTCAGACACAACCTGAGCCTACCTACAAGACCAAATATCCAGTGCCAATCCTCCAACATCATGATCAAAAGGGTGTAAGGCTTATATGACCAGCCCATTTCTTATGAGCCTGCAAAGTAATTGTTTCATTCAACAAATTTTTTCCATGTGACTACTCTAGAGAGCATTATTCCTCTTTTTCAAGAGGAAGATTGGTTTGCAGTCGTTGCCTTAAAAGATACCTATTTTCATATAGCAATCAGACTAGACAACCATAAATATCTCAGGTTCATCCTTCTCAATTCTGTTTACCAATTCCAATCTCTTCAGATTATTCACAGCCCCATGAGTTTTTACTAGCTGTATTGCCCCCAGTCTCAGCCATTTATCACCTTTGAGGAATCAGTGTATTTCCTTAGTGACTGGTTCCTAATAATTCCCTCTGAGCTAAATTTCATTCAGAATGTCCAGCTGATGTTCTCTTCTCAACTCTCAGGCTCCAGATAAATCTGGAAAAAATCTTTGCAATCAACTCAAATAATAACCTACATAGGCTCCATTTGCAATGCACAAGAGCTCTTCTACCTATGGAAAGACAAGAAAAACTTAATGACATTATTTGTTATTTTTGACCACATGCACTTGTAACGGTACATAAGATTAAATGTCTCTTAATGTCCACTACATTGGTGTTTCAGCATGCATGCTGGAAAATGAGATCCCTTCAGGCTTAGTATCTCTCACTGTTCCATCCAATGCTAGATCCTCCAGACAAACCCTTCAAGTAATAGGAGAACTAGCAGAACAGCTTCTTTGGTGGACTACTCCTCAGATCCTCAACATCTATTGACCCTTTTGAACTCTTCAGTTGACAGCTCAGACGTCAGCACCACTGAACCCTCCACATCAACCTTCTGGAACTACTAGCAATCGTGAAAGTGTTCTAGGCCTTTAAACCCATGCTAGTCGTTTGAGGAGTACAAGTGCAACAGAGAATACTACAGCTGTCTTCTCTATAAAAAAACAAGTAGGTGCCCAGTCCATATCCCTATTGTACCTCACAGTCCAATTTTGGGAGTGGTGCTACAAAGACACATCTATCCGGCATCAGTAGACATCTCATGCAGATCACCTCAGCAGGTTGTGTACAAACACCCACAAGTGGATACTGCATGACTTAATGTACAATCACCTGTGACACAGGTGAGCCACTCCAGAGATGATGTCTTCGCCACCAATATGAACAAGAAGTGCCATCGTTACTGCTCCAGAGGCAGCCTCAGCCTCAACTCCTTGGGAGACGCCTTCATGACTATGTGGTCACCAAGCCCTGCAATCCCGCTCCTGCAACAGATGATCATTAAAATCCGCCAAGACCATTCCAATGTCATCTTGATAACACTATGGTAACTATCAACACTGCTATGCAACATTATGATGAGCAACTGCCAGCATATGCCACCCTCTCCGTCCAGATCTGTTGACACAGAGCAGTGGCCAAGTCTTGCATGCAGACTTTCACAAATTACACCAGGAGAATAACCTGTACGTAACATAGTTTTCCAGCACCCCAAGAAGCCATCTACAAATACATGTGCAAGTATATGTGGAACACTTTTTCTGCCTTTGCTTCTGCTCCCAACCAGCTAGCAATCCCAGCTTCCTAGGACACATTCCTCAATTTCCTTCTTCATCTTTACCCTATATACTCAGAGTATATATTGCAGTGATAGTAGCCTACCAACTGCCTACATCTGAATATGCTCTGCTTTTTCAACACCCTACACTAAAGAAATTCCTATACGGCTTGTGGAATATTCACCTTAATACATCTCCTCCTATCCCTCAATGGTCTGTCAGCCTGTTCCTACATCGGCTGGCTACACCTGCCTTTGAACCCATGGTGACTGCACTGGAATGGCTGCTCTCTCAACACCATCTTTCTTATAGCTATAACATCAGCAGGGGAGCTTCTGAAATTGCATCCCTCATAGTGGACCCTTCATTTATCCTCATAAAGTTACTGTATAGCCAGAGAGATCATTTTTTTTTTTACTAAAATGATATTTGACTTCCACTTACGCCAATCTATAGTGTTGTTGACAACCTTTTCCCACTTACTTTCCAACAATCTGGAATGTTATTACTCTGGGTGTTAGAAGGGCTTTAGCCTTCTATGTTTCCCATAGCTTTTCTTTCCAGAAATCTAACAGACTATTTTTCAGTGCCCATGGGTCAACCACAGGATTGGCCGTTTCCTCTCAGATGGTTTTGAAATGGATTTCTGCTACCATATGCTGGGCCTATGAGGTGGCTCATGAGCCACTACCTTTAATGCTGTTAGCTCACTCCACCAGAGCAGTGGCTTCCTTAACTGCCTTTCTTAAAGGAGTCAATCTACTTGATGTCTGCAGAGCTGCTATGTGGACTAATCCATCCACGTTTGCTAAACATTATAGACTGAATGTGAGGGCCACTGCATTTGACCACGTGGTTCTGTCTTCTACTCTGACTTGACCTCCCAACTCTGGGTAAGTCAGCTTGCTAATCACCCATACATGTGCATTCACAGATGCCACAAAGAACAAAAAGTGGTTACCTACCTGTATTTCTTGTTCTTTGAGTGGACATCTGGGAATTTCAACCCATCCTTCCCCTCTATCTGTCACGTATGTCATATGCTTTCTTGACAGTTGTGGATTACTTGGGGAATTGAGGCTATACCAATGGGGAAAGGAACATGCATATTGGGAGGAAAAGGTCTCTAATGATTTACAGCAAAGGTCTGGAAGATTTTGAGTGCTCTGCGCAAGTGCAGAGGAAACCCATATGTGTGAAGTCACAGATACCCACTCAAAGAACCAGAGTTACAGGTAGGTAACCTCTTTTTATTGTATTTTATATGTGGTGTTAACATAAAATATGATCCCATGGGATGTATGAGCATAAGAGCTTTTCATACTACCATTCTACTGTCTTTAGCACAATGCTTGTAAGTCTGAGAAGTTCCCTCAAAACAATAAATAAATAAATAAATAAATAAATAAATAAATAAATAAATAAATAAATAAATAAATAAATAAATAATTGTACAGGGTGTTACAGAACTACTATAATGCTTCCGTATAGGCTATAATACCCATGAGTACTACCTGTCGTTTTCCTTTCCCCTTCTGAAAATTACTTAAAACTATCAGTGACTATTGTTAGGATATCTTTCATATGCTCACAAGTCAGGAAAAAGTCCCATGCTGAAGTTACAGCTTTCATTTGTGTTTGTTTAGTGGATGCCATTTCCAGGAATCTCTGGCTTCAAAATATCATCTATATTTATGCATCTTATTTGGTATTAAGTGGAAATAAAATATTTGCATAAATAGTTTTGCCAAAATATTGGAAAATTGGAGAAATTCATGATAAATGTAGAGGATTTTCAATCTGGTGTGAATAAGAATAATAAACAAATTCTTCTGGAAATCCTTATTTTAATGTATATATTGTCTTAGCAAAGCGTAGGTGGAGGAGGCCAGTTGGAAAATTGGAAGAACGGCAGCATGACTTTTCAAGTTATCTGAAACATTCTAAAAAAGATTGCTGATTTTTTATTTGATGTAGTATTGTGCACTTTACAAAGGGAAAGATAAATCTAATCCCTTCTTTCTGTAAAGAACTATGTTTCCATTGAACAGAATATGAAACAACTGATATTATAATACAATAGTAAAAACTTAGTTTGTCCTTGGTACTTTGTATACGATGGTCTCAGTAATCCTTACAAGAGTATTTATCATAACCAGGTAGATTGGTCTTATCCTTCTTTTTGTACTTCCCACTGTACTATTACAGAAAGTTGGTTAAGGTGTAGAATAGCTTGCATAGTGCTAACTAGAATGAATGTGTTTTGTTAGAGGTCTGCCAGTTTGAACCAGGGATAAAGTTATGGGCACTGAGGACAGATCATGCGGCTGGCTCAGTTACATGTTATGTCTTTCAAGAGCCTTCATACACAAGTAAACATCTGTATATGTATATGAATTATTACACATCAAGAATCTTAGAATTAGTTCTGTAACACAGCTTTGAAATTGTCCAGCAGATTTGTACAAAGACCGGGTCAGAGGGCAACCAGTTAATACAAATTTTTACTAGTGGAGAGCTCTGAAGCACTTAACAGAAAGCCAGCTATGGCAGAAAAATCTTCCTTGGAGCTTTTCTGTTTGGAATTAAAAAACTTACTGTTGCAGGTGACCCAGAGACTAGTTCATGTTCATATTATTTTCATCTGTTGTAAAAAAGGGATTGTCAAAAATGAATTCTGGACGTTGTGGTTTCCAGGTCAGATCAATGGTCACTATACAAGCTACCAATACATTTCTGAAAATTGTGTATTATTTTTCTATATTGTACCAAATAATAATAACTAAAAGCACAGTGGGTCCCAGTGGGTTCCTTTGCATAAAACGCTGCACATAGACTTGGTAGGTGAGGGTTCAAATTCTCATATTGTATTTGGAAAAAATTGTGGGGAAGTAGAGAGAGAATATGCTCACAGTGCTGACATAAAATGCAGGATAAAGAAGTAAGCTAACAAAAATATACTTGACTTTAATTTCATATCTTTTAATATCTATTCTTCAGCTCCGACACTGGCATAGCTGCGGCTTTAAATCCTCGCCTCAGCCACTACTATGTGCCAATGTAAGTTTTTTTTCTACAAAATGGTATATTAATTGCATTTTTAATATAAACGTTGTCAGTGATAGTAGCTGAAGTCTCTTTTAAAAGTCCAAAGTCTTCTTAGACATTGTTAAGTTGGTTATTTTTGGTGTAACAGAGTGTCACTGGAGTCAGGGTGTGTGTATGTGTTTTATTTGGCAAATAAGACATTTTAAAAATAGGATAGAGGTTATGTTGCTCTGATTTGGAGCCATCAGGGTTAAAAGAGGATTGCTGTACTATCAGTACAGTTGAGTAACTAATGGAGCACATTGTAGTATGTTTTTGACACGTATACTAAATAAGAAACCTCTACTAGTTAACTAGCATTGAAGCAGGGGTGGAGGCAGTAGTCTTTGTTTACACCAAGTACAAAATTTCATTAAGCACAAAACAAACCTAAGCACAATCTCCCCTATATATATTGGCATTGTTGTAATACACATTGTATGTATTTTATTATTGCTGCTATTTAGGAACTGGCACTGGTCTTAACTAGAGATGGTTGTTTCATTTCAGAAGGGGACCGGTTCTGAAAATGAAACACGGCAGCACAGCTGCAGTTCGGAACCAGGATCCTGCCTCCGAAACAAAATCAGCCACTGATTTACCTTTGTTTGGGTTGCGTGGGCAAAACTCCAATCAGAAATAAGCCTCCAACACGTCATCATTCCCTTCTCTCTCTGGTGCTGGCCAATCAGACAGGGAGGCGGGATGATGCATGTCCTTGCCCAGCTCCTGATTGGCTAGCGCCAGGGAGAAGGAAAAATGACATGTTGGAGGCATCTTCCTGATTGGAGCTTTTCCCACGCAACCCAAACAAAGGCAAGTCAGGGGTTGATTTTGTTTCGGGGGCTGGATCCTGGTTCCGAACTGCAGCTGTGCTGCTGGACCCCTTTTGAAACAAAATGCCCATCTCTAGATTGGTTGGTTAAGCCTTACCATTGCTTAAAAGAAAATAAATAATTAGGGAATAGATTTCTGGTGGGATAGGAAAATCAGTATTTTCTCTTCAGTGTTTTTGATACCTAACTTTGATTGATGGTGTATTTTTGGATTATCTTTATAATTTATGATCAATAAAAGAGATAGAACTGGAGATAGGATTTTCTGTTTGAATTAGCAATATGTAGTACATTATTTGTGTGTTCCTCAAGGTTTGAGACCAAATCATTAGAAACTATGTAGCTAAATTGAGGCCACAGTACTTTAGGTATATCATGAAAAAACAAGACTTCATGGAAAAGACAGTAATGCTGGCAAACACTAAATGCAGCAGGAAGAGAGGAAGACTGAATGTGAGCTGGATTAATTCAGTAGAACAAGCCATAGTATTCAGTTTGCAAGACCTGAGCACAATAAGTTCTAGGACCTTTTGAAAGTCAATTATTCACAGGATCTCCATAGTTTGGAAGCAGCTTAATGGCACATAATATATTCACTATATATTGCACAAGTGGAAAGGTGTTTTTAGATGTTTTAGAAAGATAGGTACAGTGGGAAGAAAGGAAATGTCCAGCAGTTGATAGGTTCAGAAGTAATCCAAACAGTCAAAGAAAAGAATGAACACATATGAAGAATGTCCAGCACATTAGAAAACTGAATCAGCAGAAGTGATCAGATTAGCATTAGACTTTTTTAACCTTATTAGACAGCCTCCTTGTTGTTTTGGTCTTTATAATAACCATCAACAAGGTAAAACACACAGAATCTTTAAAGCATGTTAGTTCCTGTTTTTTCATATGCTATCTTTTGCCTTTCTCTCATCACTGTTACAAAGTTTTTGTTTTAAACTGGCTATTTTTGAAATTTCTATTTTTGATATATTTTTCAAGACAGGATATAAATGTTTAAATAAGACTCCTTAAGCGCTGTCCTGCCCTTCTGTTAATAAGCACTCCTCTTGGCCATCCCAAACCTCTGTACTTTTAGTACCCCACAACACACACATATTCTCTTGCTGTCTGTATTTCTACATCTTGTGGACAATACTTCCCTTTTAAAGCAGGCTAGTATTTCAGTTAGCTTCATGGCATGATTGATGGCACATGCCTTGCACATAATTTCCTCCAACAATTATGTCAACTTCAGTCTTAGAGACATCTGTTTCCTCTACATTCCATGCTCACACAGGACCGTGGGTGACTGGTACCCCCCGGGGCCGTTGGAAGTAGACCGCCAAGAGTCCTCCAGCCTTCTGATTTGCCGCCAGCGTCAACGTGTTCGGGGCAGGTCTAGGCTGGCCTCCCGTGCAGCCACGCCAGCAGACGTGGTGACGGAGGGGGGGGGAGGGCCAGGCCGGCCACTGGGCACACTTAGCCCTCTCCGACCTGGTCGAGTGGCCTTGCGGCCATGGCAGTAGCCATGGTGATGGATGAGGAGGAGGAGGGCCAGTCTGGGTGCACTCGGCCCTCTCTGGCCTGGTGAGCTAGCCTGTAAGTAGACCACAAAGGGCATTGGGGAGATCAAAGTAGACTGCAGGGCTGATCTATACAGTATAAAATGTGTAATAACGTGTTTGCCCATTGGTGATCATGTACAGGTGCCATTTTGTATTGGAGAGAACTGTTTCTCAAGACTTAGCTGCTCAGTTATCATGCACACAAAAAATCTGCTGCTCTAAAATTTAAGTTCCCTTTTAAGCACAAAAACTGAGAATATTAGTGCCAGTTCTATTCTATTTGTACTGGTTTATTTTGAAACCCTTTATGAGAAGATAGGCAGAACATGGTAGTCAAATACATGTGTTATTGAAATAGAAGTGATTGGTTGTCCATTTGATAACCACATCTTCCAAAACACTTAGGAAATCTCATTGTACAACTTACTAAGAGGTCTCTCTCCTATTCTGCTTACCTGCAAAATTTAGTTAATCAGGTTAGAAGAGCCACTAAATATTGTCTGTTTTAGGGTATGCCACATCAGTAACTTCCAGGATTGGGGCATTCCATTGCACCTCCCAGATTTTAAGACATCTTAATAACACAGAAGGTGATAATTTAGTATAGTATATCATTATCATATAAATCACTTTTTATTTTTATATAAGGAACACATTTTCATATTTGATTTAAAAATTAATATCAACTAGAATCCAGTTGAGAACCATTTATAAGACTGTTTTCTTTTAAATGTTACTTCTATGAAGAACTGTAATTTTCATTCATAAAAATAAAATATGTCAGGCGAAACTGAACATTATATTGAAGGTGTGGTTTAGCCCATATGCATTTTTCTCTTTCTCTTAAAATAGCTGTTAGCCATGTTTTTTTACCTACTTCTTTTAAAGATATTAGCCCTTTAAAATGCCATGCTACCTTCCTTCCAAAAAACAAACTAGAGCTTGAAGGAGGCAGATTTTCTCAGAACTGGGGATGAGTTAATTATCCTGCCCCTCCATCCACATGCATGCTGTTTTAGGCAGAAACAATATATAGTATACAACCATAAGCTACTCATTTTGCGTAAGACATAGTTTGACCCTTCCTCATTGAAATGCCAGCTTCCCTTTGAGAAATTCTGCCAAAAGATACGGTAAATCAAGTACAACTGAAAGCCAATTCTGGTTTTAACTCCCAAGTAAATGAAATGAAGCCTTGAAAATGAATAAGCCTGCAGTTAAGTGTTATAAAGTACAACAAAGAAGTATCTCTCCTCTCCATTTGCAGTGAATTTAAAAGAACTTTTTTTTTTTTACACAGGGACCAGACCATCAGACGGTCCTATTCAGCCATGGAGCAGTACAGAATATTGCTCATCTGTTAACGTCTACATCGTATAAGGTAAGACATTAAACTGATTTCGGTAAAGAAAATCACTGTTTTGAAATCTCGGTGGAACACAACTAGTCGAATAAAGGTGTAACTAGCAGTTTCCATTGTAGTGGGCAGGGGGCTTCACATATTTTTCACTCTGTGTATAATGTGGATACACAGATGTGAAAGAAACTTCACCCAGAGTGTTCCCTGCAGAGCATGGGCACAGAGGTCCACAGATTCCTCAGCCATTCTGTAGATAAGGAGAGGAGAAACTTTGGCCCTCCAGTTGTTTTGGACTACAGCTCCCAGAGTCCTTTATCGTTGGCAATATAGGCTTGGAATTCTGGGAGTTTTAGTCTAAAACAGTTGGAGGGCCAGAGGTTCCCCTCCCCTGCTGTAGATGACCTTTTTTTTTGTCTGTAGTGGAAGAGATAAAGAAGAAAGTGAGGGAAAGGTAGGGGGAAATCATGGATGGGAAAGCAGAAGAAACCTCACATGGAGGCATGTTTCAGGGCAGCTTTGTCCCTCTCGATATGTAATATCATCATTGGCAAGTACTTGTCTGCAGTGTAATCGTATATAATGGATTTGCATGCCAGAATAAAAACAAATTAGCTACCTGGGAGCTATACTGATAGCAAAATTAATATTGCATTAAAGTAATTAAATGCTCCAGAGCTAAGGGCATGCGGAGTGGAGTATACTGAATGACATTAACTGTGATCATCTGGATTGTCTTTGCCTACATTGTAAAATGGGGGGGAGCAGTTTACCTTTTATGGCAGCTTTGTGGTACCTGAATATAATAAGATTGTATTTTATTGAACTCAAATATTTGTGCTCCTATTTACATAAAGAACGGAAAGTAAGTCAGTCATTATAGGGTGTGTTTGGAGATTGCAGAGGACAAACTCATTCTTTGCTGTCAATTAATATATCATACACAACGGCCCTGTTGAGTAAGTGGCAGTGAAAGCTTGGTTCCAGAACATTCTAACATCTGAATATGAGTGCCATCCTAGATTTGCAAGTGATAGATGTCCAAATGTTTGAGTCAGATGGTAGATGGAGGAGCTTGTTTTTCATAGAAGCTAGGGTGCAGAGCATTGGATGCAGTGTGTGGGAAAAGAGATTTTGCCTAAATATGAGGTACAAGACAGTAAGAGCTGTTCAGCAGTGGAATGGACTGCCTGGAATGCTGGTGGACTCCCATTTTTGAAGGTTTTGAAAAGGATGGGTGGCCATCTGTTAAGGATACTTTTGCCGCGGATTTTCTACTTCAAAGGGGCTGGGACTTGTTGACACCCTTCCAGCTCTATATTACTGTACAGTATATGGCTCCATAATTCTAAGGAACTTTTAACTCACTTGGCTTGTAGAGGGATGGTCATTTTTCACATGACATATGTTAATGAACTCATCTCAGCAGAATCTCAGTGTTATTACAAAAAAACTTAGTAATAAATTGTGATAATAGGCTTAATTGTAAATGTTCTGTTTTGCCTGGGGCTTGGAGTCTGTGAGGTTTGAGGTTCCATTCCAGCTCTACAGTTCTGTGTTGCTGTCAAAACCCTTTTCCTAGGTCGAGTAGTAAGGAAAGAAAAAGGGAACTGAAATGTAGGTCCCGCCCGTCTCCATATTCCAGTGTGGGGAGATAAGCCTTGGAAGGGAGTGAGACTATCTGTGGACACTGATGAGTTTTAGATAGACTTTCTTACAACCAGTAAGTGTGCTGAGATTGTTCAGGGTTATATCTATGAATCAAATTGCAGATTTGCTTTACATGGAGCTTTGTTAGGTTATATTTTATTATTTTAAGCTGTGTGATGCTGTGAGAATATGTTAAACTGACTCTTGTCTGTCTTACTGTTTAAGGAGATCGGTGCTTGCTTTTGGTTTGCTTATTTAGTTAATTGTTTATCATTCTGAATACACTTACTCTGATGCAATGTTGCTCGGTGGAAAGGCAAGATATAAATGATTTAAACAAATTCATGCAACTGATTAAATGTATTCAGAGCACAACATCTATTTTATGGTATAACTATGATATGTCTTAAAAGAGCGAACATGCAGTAGATAGATCAATTCTCTGGAAAAGATTTTATACATAGTTTGCACTATTTTAATACCTTAAGTCTCCAAGGAATTTATATAAGAGTGTAAAACAGTTTGGCATTATAAGAAAGTATTTCACATATGCAGCTAAGTCAGAAGTCCTGTTTTTAGTACTTTGCATATTAAAGCAGTGCATGTTGAATAATGTAGTTAGGTACATTTCTGATACTGCTGCTACTATTCTTTTGTCAGCCAGTATGATTTTAAAATTAAGTGACAAACTGCACAAAAGTGACTGATAACTCAGAGTTTATCTCTACATATAGTAAGAAGATATCCATCACCTGTTTTATTACTGGAGATTTATTTATTTATTTATTTATTTATTTATTTATTTATTTATTTATTTATTTATTTATTT
>JAHTLZ010000379.1:20707733-20740421 GCA_023846285.1 Phrynocephalus versicolor | reverse complement strand
AAATTATTCCCTAGTAAGTGTCTCTTGATGCAGAGAGAATGTTTTATGACTTTCAACAGAAGTGATATATAACTGAACAGCCACTTTAATTCTGCAGGTGCCTGTATTTTCCTTTATGATCTAAACTGAAATGGCTTTGGGACACGCAAAGACATAAAGTATTTACCTGGAACGCTCTCAGAGCACATGTTTGAACTCACACATGTTCTGAGACACACCCACAAGGAATTGTTGAACCATGGCAATAATATGTCTAGGCACAGATTGGGATGAGTATATCACATTCACACAGAGCTCCTTAACATGGAGTGGTGGCTGCAACATGATGGTACTCACTGCCTTTTGCTGTACGCCAACCCCCCTCCCTCCTGATCTTCAGGAAACAGATTAAAACAGTGCTGTTTAAAGAAGTGTTCAGGAACATCTTCCTCATGTGAGAGATTTCTCAATCCAAGCTCTTGCATTTGCATTTCTACTTGCTGGTGAGGTGATGCTATTTTGTCAGTCAAGTCAGTTAAATATTAGACTACTAATTGAATATTAAGATGGTATGTTTCTTGAATTTCCTACCTGTTATCAACCACCTTTTTGCCTCATTTCACCGAGTGATATTTATTTAGGATGACCTGGATTTTGTGTTGAGCACTGAGTAATTTTTATCTCCTGACATGATCTTGACTCCACTAGAGTGCTACTTGAAACAAGCAAGACACAGAATAAAATGCTAATTGCTCAAACAGTTAACATTATTTGTTTGGAGATAATCTGTTATTCAGGTGAGGTTATCTGGGAGTTGAGTCATGGCAAATGGACTTTTTTTCTTGTGGGACTGAAATGTTTCGCTACTCATCCAAGTTAACTTCTTCATTCAGAAGACCAGATGAGTAGCAAAACATTTTGATCCCATAAGAAAAGAACTCCAGTTGCCATGACTCATCTCCTGGAGTTAAGAGTATTCTTTAGTACAGGCATTGCAAAAACTGGCTAATACAAATAGCCGTGTAACAGATACTTGAGAGCAATAGTTCAAAGCTCCTTAGCAATATGTTGCATGAAAGTAGGACAGCCAGTTATTTTTCTGTTTGTTTCACTTTTTGATGTTACTCCAGTTTCATAGTAGATGTAACTCTCAACAAGTAAGACATTTTGCAGTTTAAGAATAATCTATGTTTGGTTACTTGTTTTTAAATAGCTTGATCATGACTTAAAGCACGCTCATGAACTGCGCCAGGCTGCGTTCAAGCTCTATGCTGCACTTGGAGCGAATGATGAAGATATACGAAAAAAGGTGGGTTACAGAATGTGGTATTCAGAACATGGTGTTCCGTATGCAGTGACAGTCCAGGAAGGAGGCCTTCTTGGAATGTGCTGTGACAAAACTGTCATCCCTAATCATGTATGTGTCACTTTCAATTGCCTTAGGATTCTGTGTTCTGGGCCTTGAGAATTCTGGTGGATTAGAAATGTTAGAAACATTTGGCAAAAAAAACCTTTAAATTAGTTTTTACTAATGCTTGGAAAATAGAGTTTTTTGACTTACAGCAGTTTTTATAGTCAGAGATATAGAAATGTTTCCTGCAGCTAATTTGAAAGTGAAAGAAAGATTTCCCATATAATATTTATGTTGTCTTTGCATAAATTGACTTGTCCTTTTATAATGTTCTATAACTACCCTCTGACATTCAGTTGGAAAGTAATTACTATTCTATTACCAGCCATACTTTTATACATACTATAACAGGGTTCATGTAGCATCTAGTAAAGATGCAGAGGAAAAGCTTTAAAAATTAGAATTATTGCCTAGCCATTGGGGGGCGGGGTTTGCTTTTCACTAGTTCCAATTAAATAATGGCTATAGAATATTGTGTGTGTTGTGTTGTTACAGTTGTGACCAACTCTCCGTGACCCAATGTCCATGGAGTTTTCTTGGCAGGAACGGCTGTAACAACACACACACACACACACACACACACACACACACACACTACTGTGAAACTTTTGACACTTCACTTCTGTGCACAGTGTAGTAACCATAAATGAGATACAATGGTACCTCTATTCATGAGTTTAATACATTCTGAATGCATAAGTGGAGCCACTCGTAAGTAGAAGTACCACTGTATATGGAGAAATTACGATATCTTGTAGGTATAGAAATATTATGGCACAAGTGCTTGAAGATGTGCGTGCATTGATGTATCATAGTCATCATCCAATAATATTAGCCAAAACATAGAAAAAACTGAGCTCCCCAGTTTTACCCATTTACAGAATGAACCACTAAAACATCTACTAACAGATTCAAATATAATAATCAGAACAATCCCAACCAGTATGTTAAAGTAAATTGACTTGCTCATTTATAGCATTGTTACAATAATAACCTTGGAACTTAGTTACAAGCTAGAGAGAGAGAGAGAGAGAGAGAGAGAGAGAGAGAGAGAAGAAAAGAAAACTCCTAGCATGTCAAAATGGAAAATTCATTTTGTGAAACCCCCCACCAAATTATATGGAGACTGTAGCGTCTTAAAATACTTGAAAGTTTTAAAACTTAAAAATGAAAAAGTAAAAGCCCAACTATGCAAGATATGACGTAGAAAGTAAAACAGTAGCTGAAATTACAGAAGAATTAAAACAACAAGCAACAACTACAGCAAAGAAAATTGAAGGATAATAATGGATGCTTAGAACAATATAGGGAAAATGTGTGATTCCAAAATAATCAATGATTATTCTATAAATCGCAAGAAGAAAGTACAAAGCAAAAGACATTAGGCCCATGTAAACATGATGCTCTAAAATTTTGAAAAGACATTTGGGAGAGGTCAACAAGACCGAACAAAAACACCCCATGGATTCAAGACATCTGTAAAGAAACACAGGGAAAACATGCGGATGATATTGTAATAATAAATGATAAAGAGGCAGACAAGGCTATGGAAAACGAGTGCACCTGGAACAAATCAGCTGCATGAATTTTGGTAAAAGTTTTTAACCCGTCTCCATCAACATATAGCAGTGCAATATCACCATGTCTTCAAAATTCTAGATTGGATGACAACAGGCCACATATTTCTGATAATAAAATATCATTTTAAGGGCAATGAACCCAGTAATTATCAACCAATCACATGCCTTTCAACAATGTTCAAGATTCTCACAGGAATACTTTCAAGAGCCATATGTACTGTAATTATTAATTGAAAATTTCCTATACCAAACTGATTAGTAAGGGAACATTAAAAAGTCAAGAGGCATGAAAAATAATCTGCTTATTGATAAAATGATACGTAACGTGGCCTGGATAAAAAGGTATTCAACTCCTTGCCACACAGTTTGGATTACAGCTGCCCCAAAATTCTTGGAATTAGTAAAAATATTCAGAAGTTCCTCAAGAAAAAATGGAAAACTCTTAATGTCTTATGGTAAAGAAATTGGGGATAACAAGAGGAATTTTCCAAGGGGATTATTTGGCACCAATAGTGTTTAACATCTTATTAATCCCCATGTCAATAATTTTAAATAAAATTTGATTAGGCACCAATATTTCAGAACAAGCAGGAAAAAAATCAGTCATCTGTTATATATAGATGACCTAAATTGTATATAAAAGTTTATACAGAGATAGAATCACTGCTAAACACAATGTATTTAGTGAAGGTATGCAAACTGAAATTTGGAACTGGCTAGATGGAATAGAGTTAAAATTGTACTATTTTAAAATCACTATCAAAAATTATAAATATCTTGTAATACTATAAGCACATAACATCTTGCACACAAAAGTTAAAGATCTGACAGGGAATACATGAGAAGACTGCAGCAAATCTTAAAATCAGTATTGAAGAGTGGAAATACAACCAAAGCCATAAACACATTGCAATCCCAGTAAGTAGATACCCAGTGAGAATGCAGTAATAGATAAGACTCAAAATGGAAACTAATGAATTTGTATCAGGCTCTAGACCCAAAAAGTGATGTGGTGTATTTTATCTTCCACAAAAAATAGAGGCCATGGATTACTTCAAAAATAGCAGGTAGTAGCAGACGCGAAAAGAAGCCTAAATGATTATGTTAGTACAGAGAAAATTATTTAAAGTGAAAGAAATGGAGATACTTTGAGATCAGGAGAAACAAAGACGCATAAGAAACAACCAATTGAAAATAAACTAAACAGTTCGAAAAATCAACCACTACTTGGACAACACCTGAGAAGTACAGTGGTACCTCAACTTACGAAATTAATCTGTTCTGAGTGCATTTTCGTAAGTCAATTTTTTGTAAGTTGAAACGTGGTCTCCCAAAGGAATGCATTGGAAACAGATTAATTTGTTCTGGAGGCTAGATAAAACACAGAAACACCCTTTTTGTGCAAAACTCTTTATAAAGTGCACTTTAAAGACATGCTCACTGCACAGGAACATGAGTAATCTAGAATAAACATTTCAAACAGCACAGTTGAGTGCACTTTAAAGGTAGGCACAATGTACAGGGATATGCCTAACTCTGAGGTAACATTTTAAGCCTCACACATCACAGTTTCAAACATGATGCAGACACCTCTGTGTACTTTAAAAATTTTCTTAACTCGAAAAAATGGGCTTTCCTTGTAAATCGAAATTTTCCTATACCCGCGGATTTCTATTTGTAACTTGAATTTTTCATAAGTTGAGTCATTCGTAACTTGAAGTACCACTGTATTGATAGAAAGCATGATAATAATTTAACATGGGTATGCTAATATGAGGAACCATTTAAAAAATAAACTGGAGGCTTAATTTTTGCTCCTTAAGAACAAACGCCAGACCAATGGCCTGAAAGCCAAGATTCAAGGAATTAGTGTCAAAAGCAAATGTCATCTTCATTTTAGAGACTTAAGAGCTGGAGAGGACTCTATGGATCATCAAGTCAAGTCCCTGTCATACAGGTACAGTGGGGGACTTGAACTCTCAGGCTGTGGCTCTACAGCCAGATATCCAAACCACTGAGCTGGAAATATATGTATGATTCACTGCTATGTTTTTTACAGAGAACTGTTGTATTATCTTGGTTTTAAACCGGCAACAGATTAGAGATTAAAAATTCATGGTTTTATTTTAACTGTATTAAAACATTGCACATATAAAATGTAAAAAGATTAATTTTACCACATAGACATGTTTGTTTTTTTAAAAATTATCTGAAGATCTGCCACTCGCAAAAGCCATGTTTTGAGATACCACTGTAGAATATGGCTTAATGAGGCAGTTGTACTGAATGCCATGTACTATTCGGAGGCTGAACATTTTGTCAAAATGAACTCGTTTAGCAGTTTACCTAGTTTTAATGTTTTCTGCCCCTCAGATAATTGAAACAGAAAATATGATGGATCGGATTGTGAATGGCTTGTCTGAGTCTAGCATCAAGGTGCGCTTAGCTGCAGTCAGGTATGAATACAAATCAAGTGCATTAGCCTTATATTCAGCGTGCCTAGTCTAACTGCTTTGCATTTCATTTGGCAGGGTGTGCAATGATCTTAAAACATCAGGCTGTTGTAAGTTATCTTCACCAATAACTATGGCTTGAAGGGAGATAAAACTAGGCCTAAATTGTTAGATAATTCTGAACTAGTCTTACATTATACCTACTTTTTCACGAACTAAGGAATAGTTTTTAGCCATTACTTGTGCAGTAAATAAGATTTATTTGATTGCTAAGAATTTTACAAATTGGTACATTCAGACAACTTGCAGCGGATACGGTCATTGGAGGTGTGTCAATGGATACACATGGAAATACATGGAATAATTATATGGGCAAGAGTGACTATGTTCTACTAGAGTTCTTTACTTTAAAAGGAAACCAAAGCAGAATGAAGTCACATATATATGTGCTGGATTTTATTTATTTATTTATATAAATAAAAAATAGGAGACGCACCAGGTGGTGCACTTAAGACTTTCTGGGTGCCATTGTATAGAATGTCAATTCCTGTGTATTTGATTAAAAAAAAATGTTAAGAGTTCCATCATTTGACAGATTTATTATTTATTTTATTTTATTTTATCTTATTTAGAGTATTTTTACCCCGCCTTTCCCCTTGGAAAATCCCCATTACAGTGATGAGGGATAATATATAGTCCAGTAGAATTAAGACATGTGCAAGTATTTGAGGACAAGGAATTGAGGGACATCTTATTGCATTAATAGACAACATTACATTCAAGCTGCAAGGTTATAAGTAGTTATAAACACAAAGACTATGTGAACCTATAGATTCATATAAAATACACATAGTAGTCCATCATTCAGGGAAAGAGAAAGGTCTTTGCCTGTTTCTGGAAGGAGAACAGAGATGAGGCAGTCCTGGTCTCTAGTGGAAGGGAGTTCCAGAGTCTGGGCGCACCAGCTGAGAAGGTCATTTCATGGGTTCCCACGAGACATATTTTTAAAAAGCTAATTTGAATAATCTCAGAACAAGGATAAGTAAGATCCCATGTCAAGAAATCGTAACAAGAAGAGGACTCCCAAGAAGGGTAGGAATTTCTAAAAAAGAAAATTCTCAAGTCACAACTGTAAATAATTTCAACAAGAAAAATGGTGAGAGACATTTAAAAAATAAAGACTACTGTGGATTCACAAAAAGCTAAGAAAGGACCTGAAAACAATAAATGACATGTATAGGAATTGGAAAGAAAGTCAAGGCCCCTTTAACTCCATTTTATGATTGCACTGCATGTAAAGGAAAATATATTTAAGCATTTTCTATCAGAGTTGGGCAAAACTATCGCCGAAGCTATGTGTGACTCCCTAAGCACCTGGAGACCTACCATTTCCCCCATTAATTCAGTTCTTCAGAACTATGCTTTTTCCAGTAAAGTGAGGTGCAGGGCCTCCCTATCTTCCCCACCTTTTTGTTGTCATTTTAATAAAGATGTTTAAAATTTTTAGTTCCATTCAAAATTGTTTCTGAAAACGTGCCTTGAGACAGTGGAAGTATCTTGTGGCTCATGTTTGATTTCATTTTATAGATGTTTGCATAGTTTGTCAAGATCTGTGCAACAGCTCCGAACAAGTTTCCAAGACCATGCTGTATGGAAACCCTTAATGAAGGTAAATCAGTTTTCAGGTATACATTTGAAGACAAATTGTAGTATAGATTCCAATGGTTTTTTTCTAAAGAAGAATATCCTTCAAATTGCTGTATAATTCAAATTTAAATTTATGTTACTACATGAATCATAGCGTTTAAATCCCCGTTTGACTATGGGAGCTCACTGGGGGAGCAGAACTAGTAAAGGCACTCCTTAAATATCTCGCTAAGCTTGAAAGCCCTATTAGGGTCACTATAAGTTGGTTCTGACTTGATTGTACACACACACACACACACACAAATCATAGGCAGTCTGTTATTCAAATTATGTAGATAAACCACCATAAGGCGTTTAGTTGGATGCCGTTTGTTTGTCTGTCGCATAGTTTGCTCTTCTGGTACATTGATATTCTTTTTCAATACAAAATGTTTTCTAGAAAGTGATGAATTCTGTTAATTTTTTTTTTCTAAATACTATTGTTAATTTGTTGAGAACAGCTAAATATTTTGTTGTCCCATATAGAAAGAAGACCAATATAAACTGTCAGATATACATTGAAATTGTAATCATGTGTTTCTTGTAAATCACCTTATGAGGCCAACATACATATTCTGAAAGTGTATCAGACAAAAACGAGACAGAAATGTTGTGACACTGTAAAGACTAAATGCTATATTTTAATGTGAGCTTTCATGAATCAAATCCACTTCTACATACACAAGAAAAAGTCTGTATGACTGTCATATATATATATGTAGCCCCATGATGAGGGGAAGATGTGGAAAATGGACAAATGACATTGGGCTGTTAGTGAAGGAATAGGCTGGTCAGACTGTGAATAATGACAGTTATTAATCTATAAGGTAATAACAGTATAAATGATACAAAACGGCAAACTGGATGAATCAGTGTTTGCTTGGTAATGATTTAAGAACACTTGATTAATATTCATTCATTTTACGTTGGCTTCCAGCACTTGTATGTATGTATTTTATCTCAGCTGTTCCTCTGTCAAGTAGGGATGGGAAGGAAACAGAAAAATTGTGTTTCATTTCGTTTCCCCATGATTCATTTCATTTCGTTAGAAGTGAATTTTTTTAAAAATTGCATGAAATGAAACAATTACAAACCGATTTGTTACTCTATAAAACAGGTCCGCTGGGTCCCAGAGGCACCAAATCAGCGCGTTTTAAATGGGGGGGGGCTGTTTTGTCTCGTTACTAATGAAACGCTGCTTCCCCATTTCGTTTCATTTCGTTAGCTAATGAAACAACAAAATAGTGTTTCATTTTTTGTTTGGTGCCCATCCCTGCTTTCAAGTGTTGTTTTGTAGAATCCTCCCCTTTCCAATAATTCATAGGGTATCTAGGTATATTGAAATCTTCTAAAAGTAACAAACATCTGTCACATTGTCTGTTATCTGTATCTCCACTTGGTCACAAGACCATGTATAAATAACAGCCATATAGCTTCAGGTCTGAGGAAGTGGGTCTGAAGAAGAGGACTTTATCCAGAAAAGTTCACATTAAAAGTTAGCAGTTAGTCCTTAAGGTGGCACAACATTCTCTCTCTCTCTCTCTCTCTCTCTCTCTCTCTGTTTGTCTGACTCATAAGCTTGCACAGACTAACACAGCTGCTCCTTTGAAAACTGTAATGATATCCTGAAAGTTATACTGCACATATTTGAATTTAAAAAAAGAACAAGCATTCCCGACTTCACCAAAAACACTCTGTGGAGCCCTCCACCCTCAGAAGTTTATCTGACTTCACTCACATGTTTACACACTCCACTGTATGCCATTTCTGTTTTCATTCAACTTGGCTAGTTTCATGTCCATGGCAACTTCAGAAGATCTGCAAAAATCTGCCGCTTGAGATAAATATGACACAAATATGGTAAAAACAAACAAGCATCTTGAGGAAAACTTTTCTATGAGATTAGCCAAGAAGTGATAAGCTGTCATCAGTGCACTTGCCTGGGTTATTTTAAAGCCTTAAAGCTAGTCTTAATGATGGATACCAGTCTTATGCTTACTTCAGCTGTTCATCTGAATTAATTCAAAATATGTTCTTGCTGCATTCTAGGACTGCACTGTTGAGTATAAGATGATGAACTATATGTTTAAATGTTTGAACTGCTTAGTACCAAGTCATTTACTTTAGCAAGAATACTTCAGATATTAATGACAACTGAGTTTTAGTGGTTATTTGCATAAGAATAGAGGCCATCATATGAAGTAAACCATCTTGCCCAACAGGCTGTGCTGCAAGCAGTTTGACATTCCCAGTTCTCACTTGGGGTAGTGTCCAAGATCTTGTTATATCAGCAAAGTCACATTTTTGCAGTGACAATTCACCTTTTGCATATTGGTTGCAGCTGGCATTCCCTATTCAATCATGCCACAGGAAGGGGTACTGTTGCGGCTTCTGGTGTCAAATATTGTTTGCTTTTTCCCCCCTAAACTCACCTACTGCTCCCCGCCGAGGGATTCCCTCCTAGCCAATTCTATTTTTATCTTGCCTTTTATTCTTTTATCTTTGTACTCTTGTATTCTTTTTTTTTGTTAATTCTTTTGTTTTTTATTTATACTTCTATTGCTTCATTGTGCTTTTACTGGTTTTTAGCCATTTTATTGTAAACCGCCCTGAGTTCCTATTTGGAAAAAGGTATTTGCGGTATATAAATGCTTCAAATAAATAAATAAATAAATAAATAAATAAAGTCTTAGACGTTATAGTTAATACTGCTTTTTGACTCAGTGTTTTCTCTGCCAGTAGTTTGCACAGGTCTTCCTAATTTGTGACTATAAAGTTGAAAATGCAATATGGATTTTAAAAAATTAAAAATTTGAAAACTCCCTTCTTGGGGTGTGGAAAATGTGTTTTCTGTGCAACGGACTGTGGCTACAAAAACACTAGTTCCAAACTTTCAGATTATGACTACAGATGCTGGGAGGCAGTTTCCAGGTCCTGAACAGGGGTAGCAGCAGGGGACATATACTTGGGCATTAAGTATAAATGGAATTCTGGCTCTTATTCCAAATGCAATAATTTTCATTTTGTCTTTTTCTCCAAAGGTCTTGCAGAATGCTCCAGATGAAATCTTAGTAGTAGCATCTTCCACTCTATGCAATCTTCTCTTAGAATTTTCCCCAAGCAAAGAGGTTGGTTAAGCTTTTAAAAAAGAAACATGTTTCTTTTTCTTTTTCTAACGTAATGTGTTTGTCATAGAGAGAGTCCTGCTATTCTAGCCCTACGATTTCATAAGTGTACAGTGTCCCTCCAAAAGCCATGCTGCCACCTCTCTGACTTCATTAATGGTAATAGCAAATTCTCCTGCATTACATAAGCCAGAAACGCATTCTGTCAAAATGTTCTTTCATATAAAGGCAATCCAAATTTACCAGATGATTCATCATCTGGAATAATTCTGCTAGACTAATGGTTCCCAACCTTTGGTCTCCAGATGTTCTTGAACTGAAACTCCCAGAAGCTTTCACCAGTACCTGTGTGCTGGCCAGGATTTCTATGAGTTGTAATTGAAGAACATATAGGAATCCAAGGTTGGGAACCACTAGACAAAATTCAACAGGTGGTGTGGCTTTGCTGAATGCTGTGGTCCGGTGTCTAGACTCCTTGCCCTAACTATGTTCATGCTCTGTCCAGTCTCACATATATCCCTGGTTGTAGTAGTTGTGCAGTTGCTTAAAAAGTTAATATATCAGTGTCCAAGAATGGTCTGCTCTTACTCAGCTGAGAGAAGTTATCAATAAGAACAATTAGTGGATTAATAGATGTTTCTCCCACAGAGCTGTGGAGACTTGAAAATTGATAGAGAATCAAACTCTTCTATTCAGGAGTGAACTCATGGCACATATTGGAAACCAAAAGGTTGTGCGAAACCACTGTGTCTTCTGGGATTAGTGAATGAGTTAAGGATGAATAATATTTTGAATATGCATCACTCTCAAAACTGTCTTTTTCCTGCAGTTACTTGTTTGAAAATTCTATATGGTTTTTAAAAAAATCAACCGAGCTGAATAAAATATATGAAAATTCAAGTGATGAAATTATAAGTGATCATAAAAAAGCATAAAACAGCAGAAATGCACAGCTGTGTAATAAAATCATAAGCAAGTCACAAAATGCAGAGTGGAAAAACAGAAAAGAAGGAAGCAGGCCATCCGTCATCTTAATGTCTTCCTTAGAAAAGCCAGGACATATTGTGGCATTTGAAAATATTAATTGCTGGGGCCTAACAGACATCCCTAGGGAAAGACATTATAGAATTTGGCGCCATATATCAACCAGCAAATGAATCCGCCTCAGAGGCTTCTTTTTAATGAGTATATTTTTCTATATGTATTCATTTGCCTGTCAAATTTGTGTTGATGAGCTGTTTTAGATACCCTTTAGCATGTAACTGACATTTTTAAGATACTAGAACTCATCTTTTGTCAGTGAATGTTAAAATTCAGCTTTATGAAATGTAATCATTCAGTAAACGAATATGTACATGTTTGATGGTAGAGCACCTAAATCATTATGTTAAGATATCTTGTGTGTATGTAACCTTGGATAGTGTTTAAGTTCGGATTTTTGAAATGATCTTGGTTTCCATCTATATAGCCTATTTTAGAATCAGGAGCCATAGAACTTCTCTGCAGTTTAACCCAAAGTGACAATCTTGCCTTGCGGGTGAATGGAGTTTGGGCTTTAATGGTAAGTGCTAATGCTAATCAGACAATTTTGTAATACCTGACACTCCCTTTCCCCTGATAGCACTATAACACTGGAAATATGAAGATCAGTAGGGAATTTAAAACTGAACGTTGAGTCCATGGATGTTTTCAAGGATATTAAAAAAATCTTGCTTACTGCTAAGAAATATTCCTTATACATTTTAATTATTTTTGCTTCTAGCAAATGGTAACAGCTTGTGTAGTAGCATTCCTTTTTTAAAAGTTGGTGACTAAAATTTGAGATTAGTTTTATCTGTCTTTTTAGAATATGGCATTTCAAGCAGAACAGAAGATCAAAGCAGACATTTTACGAGGCTTGAGTACAGAGCAGTTATTTCAGTTACTCTCTGATTCTGATGTAAATGTGCTCATGAAAACTTTGGGATTACTTAGAAACCTTTTGTCAACACGTCCAGTAAGTAAAATAACAAATACATATTTTTATATATTTGACTGTTACTTCAAAAAAATTTATTTATCAACATGAGATTTATCCATCTGTCTCAATAAGTCTGAATATTCAGTACTGTGGCTATGCTAGGATAATAGGAATTTCGTAACCTGCAGTGTCAGATTGCTGATAATTAACACTTCTACTGGAGTTCTTTATTGGTAACTTGGCATGCAACCAGGAATTGGAGTGGGGATTCATTAGCTGCAAATGTCTCTAGGGAAATCTTGGAGGAGGCCCAGACTGACCAGGATTGGTGAGGTCTCGAACCACCCGGAACAGTTCCACCTGGCAGTTCGAGGCTGCACCAGTTCTCAGGGAGGCATAAGATTTTTTGGCCTCCCTGACCGCTCAGACATAGCACCTGGTCAGAATTTCGTTGATGGGGAATGAGAACTGTCATAAGCAGTGTTACAATCTGTGAAAGGAAGCTACTGTTTCCTACTAATATTGGTAGATATTTAGATGTTTTAACCTTAGATTTTTGTTGCCAAAATGCAGAAATGTTCATCAGCGTCTTCTCTATGTATTAACAACACTTTTGATGCCTTGGACAATAAAAATTTGTTAAGGAAGTTTTTGTGTGTGACTCTTTTGTATTTTAACATGAATATTTACTAACCTCATGTTTCCTACTTTGGCAGCATATAGATCAGATAATAAGTACCCACGGGAAACAAATCATGCAAGCCGTGACCCTCATTCTGGAAGGAGAGCACAATGTAGAAGTAAAAGAACAGGTATTCTGCACTGACATATTAAATCATATATATGGAGAGAGTCAG
Organism: Phrynocephalus versicolor; assembly: GCA_023846285.1. Classification (NCBI taxonomy): domain Eukaryota; kingdom Metazoa; phylum Chordata; class Lepidosauria; order Squamata; family Agamidae; genus Phrynocephalus; species Phrynocephalus versicolor. The sequence goes on along the minus strand of JAHTLZ010000379.1, from coordinate 20,727,370 downwards.
TCTGTTAAACACATATCTAAATTGTGTGCCAAACAAATCCAAATTCTTCATCTAGAATTTGTCTCAGTAATAACTTGAATGTAGTGACCAGTATAAGGACCTATATGTATATGCATTTGCCATCTGTTGCATTTGCCACCTCCAGGCATTGGAAAATAGGAGGTTTTGCGAAACTCATCCTGCAAAAAAAATTTTTTTTTAATGATGAAACAGGATCTCCCAAGCTGCACCAGATTGAAAGCTACAGATGCACATGCTGCAAGGGGGGGGGGGCGGAATCTCAGGCAGCAGGGAGCAATGAACAGGTGCAAGCCTTCTACTGGATGTTTGTGAAAGAAATATGCTGCTTGTTTTCTCTTTGGCCCAGCAAAGGCCCAGGCAGTGGTTTAGGTGAAAGACATGTATGTGGATCGAAGGGGTGGTCATAGAGGTTATTCTCTTGTCTGAGATCAGGTCCAGATTTATTCAGGTGCTGTAGTGTCTTGAAGAGTGGGACTGAATCTGGCAACCAAGGCCATTCCCCAAGCCCAAGACAAGCCTCTGTGCTAGCCAGAGATACAGATTAAAAGGCAGTTTGTTCTTTCTTTGCAATATGTTGCTACCCTTCTTATTTTTTCCCCCTAGACATTGTGTATACTTGCCAACATAGCAGATGGAACAACAGCAAAAGAACTCATTATGACAAATGATGATATCTTGCAAAAAATAAAGTATTACATGGTATGTAACTTAGTGTATAGCTATGTCTGTTGTTAATATGAATAATTTTCAGGGGAGGAGCCATAACTCTCTGGCAGACCTTTGTACTTGCATTGCACACAGGAGGTTGTAAATTCAATGTCTTTGTTAAAAGGATCTGTGGCAGAAGGAATTGTCTTTGAAATCAGAGCAGTGTCAGCTAGTTTGAGTGGGCAGTTCAAGATAGATTGGCCATTGGTTTGACACGAAATAAGATACAGTAGTTTCATGTGATAATAATCATAAAGAAAAAATTTCTTCTTGGGGCAGAAAGCTGAACAGTTGCTTTTGGAATATTGTTTTCTTTGTGGCCATCACATAATATTTGCAAGATGCACCCCTCCCTTCTCTGTATAAATATATCCACCTTACCTCCCACTGAGGAATTTGGAGGCCTCCCCTTATGTAGCTATGGCTGTTTCTCTTTGCTTGAGAGATGATACATTAGTTAAGAATTGGGGTCCCTGTACACAATCCGAAAGATAAGGAGAGGTGATATCTTTATTACTCCACAAACACTCACAGATATGAGCTAGCTCTCAACCTAGTGTGGTTCTTCATCGGACTGGGCACTACATTGCTGGGGGCAGGACAGAAGAAACACACAGATTGTGCAGACATGTGCCAGGTGTGCAGGCCAGGCTTTGTTTAAAACAAGGTTCAAAATGGAGGCTGCAGATTGAGGCCAGACCACATACATCTAGCCATAATCTTGTACTGCCCGGACCTCTATAATGCTCACCCTGATGAAGCCCCATGTGCCTTATTTTGTTTTGTCTTTTTAGTTGTCTAGTTAGGATATTGCCCACTCTTGCCTTTAAATTGCTTATAAATACAGTAATACCTCTTAAGATGAATGCTCCATAAGACGAAAAACTCACAAGACAAAAATAATTCTGGGAATAGGGTTGTTTTGCATAATGAAAATTTCCTTTGGGTGCTTCACAAGACAAAAATACTTTCCGCTTTTTGTAACAAGTGTACCCAGGATACATTGCACTCCTGTAGTTTGGAGAGGGGTGGGAGGAGTTTTTTCATCAGGCTTTGGAGCCATTCTGGACATTTTTTTGCAGTTGTTGGAAAGACTTGGAAAGACGTTGGAAACTTGGAAAGTTAAGGAGCTGAGGTTTTTTTCCTTTCTTTTTTGCTTTTAAATTGTTTTCAAATACTATGCAGGCAGGAACGAGCTGGGGCTTCTTGTATGGTGATTGCTATTTTGCTTTTGAACTGTTTTCAGTTGCAATTTTGGCAGGTGCTTGCTTTTGCACTGCTGGATGGAGGGGGTCTGGCTCTACATGCCTTTAAAGTGAACTTTGTAAAAAGGAAACAACTCATAGAACAAAGTTAAGAAGTATTACTGTAGCTATTCCTGTATCCTGCATATTATTTATCTTGCTTTTGGATCAGTATTGATTGTTGCTTTTTGTGTCTTTACCCCTATATAGAGCCATTCAAATGCTAAACTTCAGCTGGCTGCAATGTTTTGTGTATCTAATCTTATATGGAATGAAGAAGAAGGTAAGAAGATAAGATACTTGAGTCCCTTGTTTATAAGTGTTCTTCCAACCTCTTCGGAGATTTTTAAGTGGGGAACAATACCCTGAGTAATCTCATATAAAGCAAAATGAAGTTGCTTAACATGTGGAATTCCTTTTCATCTTGAATATAGGTGATAGACTGAAAAGAGCTAGCGATAAAGTTTTCTTGGCTTGCAAGGCAGAATATGCATAAAGTCATGTAGCTGGAGGGGAAAATTAAAGGGAATGTGTTCCCACTGACTTTAAGGTGTGAAATTTTATTTGTAGGAAAGTTTTGTCTTTGTCTAGATTATGACAATGTAAGAAGGTTGGAAGGGGAGTGACCCAAAATGTTGCATGTAAATTCATACTTCTGATGTTCTGACTGCAGAAAAGGGAAGCGTTGCATAAAAGTCCTCAACATACTAGGGGTTGCTATTAAATGCAATTAAAAGTACAGTGGACCCTTGTATAACAAACAGTTTGTATAACATAAAATTTGTACAACATAAAAAATTCCGGAGATAGGGAAAATTTGCTTAACATAATTGCCTATGGGAAAATCCGTACAACATAAAAATGGGATCACTCCGTTTTCAATGCATTCCTATGGGAATTTGTATAAAGGAAAATTTGCTTAACATAATTTCATTTGGAACGAATTAATTCCTTTATACAAGGTACCACTGTATAGAAACACAGGTGGTCTTTAAAAAATATTGGCATAATTCATTCCAGTCTGAACCCTCTCGTGGAAACATGCAGCACTCATTATTGGACAGCCCTGATATGATGAAAACTTTAAAATAGTTAGACTATCTTGATATCCTTATTCAGCTGGTAACCCAGACCACTCAGATTAGGCAGATATATTAATAACAACATTCTCAATATATATGTAACACAAAAAAGTTAAATACTGCAAATCAAAATGTGTAACACATTCACTTTAAAATGTCAGTTCTAAATCAGTGGCTCATGTTATGTGCGAGAACAAGATAAAGGATATATTTGTGATAGGGTCATTTATTTCCAAAGAATATCGGTCAACTATTGAGAAGGCTGTTTTCAGAATTTACTTAAACACCTATGAATTTGGAAACTTAGTTTGTTTGTACTGGTTAAAGGAAAGAATTCTAACAAGAAATGCAGAGCAAAACAAAAGAGAAAAAATGGTGGAAAACTCGCATTAAAATATAGCAGTTAGTCCTTAAGATGTCACAATGTCTTTTTTTCCCTTCTGGGTTTTTTCATGTTTCATCTTTAAATGCTTGTAAGGCTGACACAAACAGCTGCAACTGAATTCTGTTATTCTTACTAATTGCTATTTTACCTTATGCCAGCAACAGAAGTTAATATATATGCCAAGTACTATGGATTACATAAAATACTAAATTTACAAGGATGTTACACTTGAACTAACTGAAATCCTGTTGCACTTCACATAGCAGACAGTTAAGCCCAGGCAATCTACATTGTGTGCTTGGTTTCTTAATTGAGTGTTAGGTAGTTGTGCAGTTGCATTTGCTGAGCTGCAAGTGAGTAAGACTTCTGCTTCAGTGTGAATTCCAGGGCCAAGCAGGAGCAGTTACCCTTGAGGAGAGGGAAAACCCCAAGAGCCCCTATCAAAGTCAGCCCTGAAATCTCCCTTTTCAGCCTGCCAGTAAATGGTGCCACCATTCCCTCTGTTATAAAACCAGTTGTCTTGGACCAAGAGTGGCAAGGCACTTTGGACTTAGATTTGCCCTGCTCCCACACACGTGGACAGTCTGAAAAGAAGTAAAGTTGATTTAAAACAAAATCAGTGAAACATTAACTAAAACGTTAAGCAATAAAATAAAATCTTATAAACTGCTTCTCAGCTCTTAGGCAAGGCAAAGGCTTGGTGAGGAAAACCAAAAAGGCATCTAATCTAAGCTTTCTATCAACCAAGTATAGCAAAGCTGAATGGCCTCCTTACATGGATATTGCATATTGACTCCAGTCTGAGAATCACATCCTTTTGCTCCTAAAGGCAGGAGACAATTCTCTCCACTCGCCTCTCCTGTCCTTTGAGTTGCACAGGTATAGCTGTGTAAGAGGATTTTGGCCATTGGATAAGAACTGCAGAATATTGTTATGAATATAAGTATGGTTTACTGAAGGAGTATTAGTACATCCTACAAATAGTGATATATTTCATTAATATACAGTAGTCCACTGTCAGATGAGTCCGAAAATGAATAGTAATAGCTAGCACCTGGTTGAGATGCTGCTGAGAAGTGGTATCATTGCAACAAGTTGCCCAAGTTGTGACATTGTGCGTGAATGGAGAATGCTGATCCACTGTTTCAACAACAGCAGTGCTTGTGCAAGCACAGCAGCCCCCATTACTATGCTGGTGGGATTTTTCTGCTATGTGGCTCAATAAATAGGGTGCTGACCTGTATGTTCATAATTCTGTAATTAAAAGAATTAAATCATTTAGTACTGATGCAAAAACAAATGGCCTGATCAAAACCATTAGGCCTCAGTGGTCTAGGTCGGAAAGTCCTAAACAAATAAAATGTTTAAAGCTCACCTTTGGAAAGAAATGTCAGGAATAGTCACCACTGGTAAAGTCTTCTGATACTGCTTTTTGCCTCAGTGGCTTATGGTACATAAATAAGGTTTTCATTTTCTGATCTTGGTTTACCTTGTGGAATATGCTCTCATGTGTAGATGCATGAGAGTTAGAGCCTACTGGAATATGAATGTACAGATTGTTTACACTGACACAGTGGTTAAATGCCTGTACTGCAGCTAAAATTGTGCTCATGATCTGGGGTTCAATCCCAGGTAGCCGGCTCATGGTTGACTCAGCCTTCTAACCTTCTGAGGTCAGTAAAATGAGTACCCAGCTTGCTGAAAGGCAATGTGTAGCCCACATAATTAAATTGTAAACCGCCCAGAGAGTGCTTGAAGCGCTATTGGGTGGTATATAAGCAGAACTCTTTGCTTTGCATTGTATATATGCCTTGCAACTCTTGAAGCACTCTTGGCAAAGTACATAAAATACACTATTAGTAATATGGGGTTTTCCTATAGGTTCTCAAGATCGTCAGGATAAACTCAGAGATATTGGAATAGTAGATATTCTACACAAATTGAGTCAGTCATCAGATCCAAATCTTTGTGACAAGTAAGTATAAAACAACTCAAAACCAAATTTGAATTACTTGGTGCTGTTTTCAAATATATAAGTTCATTACAGTGCTAGAAGTGGTTAACATTACATTGTTGTACACTTCTCAACTGATTGAGCAAAAATGTAGCAAGTTTTATTCCTTCTAGGTGTCATTTTTACTTATTATTGTTAGAGTTCCTAAATTACATGCAGTCCACAGCTAAATTTAATATATATAGATAGTATAATGCATTCTTGCCTGATTCTAGTTTCCTATACCATCCTATTCCCCGATCCATCATTGCTGGCGGACAGGTCAACTTTTCAAAGGGCATAAATCCTGTTTTAGTTAACTATTTTTGACTATGATAATCATATTTAGCCTTTGCCCATGTGATTTTCACGTGCTGGTCATTTCGGGCATAGTCCCTATAGGTCATATGTGGCACTTGGACTGCATATCACCTTTAGACAGTCTTGCCAAAGAAACAACTTGTCTGAAATGTTGTTTGTCACAATCTTGAGGAATCTTGGAAGGGAATGCATTACATCTTACTTAGTTTATATTTCAACACCAGATTTTTAAGGAAACTCTGACTGACCTGGTTATTTAGACTCTCGTGTAGAGAATGGAGCTGGGTAAGGGGGTGGGGGTGGTACATGACCCATGTTTCTTTGTTTGAAGAAAGGGGATGTGACTTAAGCAGCTTTTTACAACTGCCCTTCTTGCCTCTAACAAGACTCCTGTCCTGGCTGCAACATCATCTAGCCATGGACTTTAAGAACATCATCTAACCAAGGACTTTAAAAATAACCTCCTGGTAAAGCACGTCTTTTACCATGTCTGAACTTCTGGGTCCTGCTTTGAAGAAGGGTGATTTACACTTGGAAGCTTGCAATGTTCCTTTTTTTTATTTTTAACGGTGGCCTATAAAGGTATTGCCTGTAACTTATTTTTGCAATTGTGTTTTGTGATGGCCACGCGGCTCAACCCTGTTTTTGTAGAGAAGTTTAGGGTATTCTCCAACTTTATATTATTCTACTTTGTGAAGAAAACCTGAGTACCCAGTTTTCCACTGCATCACTCTGTTCTGGTTTTATTAAGAGATTTCACAGATGGCACATGTATGTGTGGTTCGTTTGTGGTTGACAAAATGTTTTTCATTTCCAGGGCAAAGACAGCACTCCAGCAGTATCTTGCATGATCAAAAGGCAAGTTGGACTCTTGTACAACTCTCAAAGCTATGTAATAAGGAATAACAGGAAATAGCCGCACCTAATTCCTTATCTTTTGCACAAGGCACCTTGGGCTGCATTTCTCTCAGGTGCAGGGAGCTGCTTGGCAGGAGCAGTTTAAGACAAGTGATCAGGTCTCCAACGCACTTGAGGACTTTGCTGTGGTCGCTCCTTACTCAGAACATTCTTCCGGGAATGTTTTGCTGAGCTACCTGAACTCTACTAGAACAATCATCTTTTTTTCTTTGGGCCTACAATTTTCTGCTTCTACCACAGCCCACGTAAGGCTGTGTCTGGGTGGGTGTAATACCTCAGAGCTTTTGTTTCCTTTTTCTACAGATTTTCAAGGATTAACCATTCTTTGCTGTGTGAAAACTTTAAAGAATTATATACAATTTGAATTGAAATGTTATTTAAAAACAGTTTTGTCCCATGAAGTTTATTTTGATCAGATGAATGTTTTTAAGTAAAATATATGCATTTGTTAAACCTCAGCTTAATGTACCTGTACTAATCTATTGAAAGAAAATGACATCCAAATGACTGGTAGCACATGTAATATGACTGTAGCTGGCCTCCTACTGCCAAGTGTTACCGGTGCCAGCTCCCTGGACTTGGAATGGCAAAATTGGAAGCAACCAAGATGGCGCCTTCTTTAGGCTACACCTGTTAGATGCTACCAGGGTTGAACATATGGAAATCGTATCTGCTGGGCTTACCCAGCAAGAAGAGTCTAGTTCCCCACGCCAGTGCCACTGTTGCCTCAGAAAAACTGCATGTTATAAAACTCTGCATTGTTCTTACATGACTTGAACCTGTGATGAGGAATTGTTTGAATTTTTTTAAAAGTGGCTATTTTTGTTTGGAACTACACAGGAGCAAACATGAAAGGAAAGACCCATTTGGGTATAAATGAAATCCAGAACCCATTTTTATTGTCATTCCAGACGTGCATGATGGTATGACTAAACACATTTTTAAACAGAAAAGAGCAAGATGAGGATGATTTGATATCTTCCTCGTGTTTCATAATTCACTCGTTACATTTTCTGCGGATGGAGCCCACATACGGGATGGGTGTCAACAAGAGTGTTCGTCAGAGGCTAAGCGTCTCATCTCACATACCAACTTTGATCATCCTGAATTTTTGTTTGTATTAAATACTTATTCACAGGCTTAAGCACATCACATTGATTATATTAAAGCAGAGATTAGACTTTGATTCTCTGGCTGGAACTGTTGATGAGTTGAAGTGAGATGGCAAAATAAAACCAGAGTTTTTGTTTAAGATAATAATGTAATATATCTGAAAGGCAAGTAATAATGATTCAGGGATAGAAGTAAGTGATGTCATTTCTCGGTGTCATTGCTACAGGTTTGTTGGGGTTGGGCTTCTGCGGGTCTGCACATTGTGCCCACCTGCTCACTTAGTACCTCAGAAATAAAGCCTTAGTTAAGTCATTAAAGTGATTGTAGCCTTCGTAATACTGAGGGGGGAAATCACTTCCTGGTCAGCTGTGGTCAAATCCACCCTGGGAGAAAGAGTGGGTGAAGGGGGGGGGAATTTTGTCAGTCAGCTGCTGCATTTGCACTCTGGATTGTTAACAACACATGCACTTCCTAAGTTGTTCTCATGCCTCCATCACCCATATGCATATCCATTCACTTTATAAATATGCCTAAAACTGTGTCAAAACAAAACAAAAGAAACAGCTGAGATGTGCAAAGTTTCATCTTCGCGCTTGGAGGTCACCTTTTAATGGAAATATATGTATACACAAGAAGGATATAAACTATGCTAAGACAATCTGGGTAATATTTGGGGAAAGGATATTGAAATAGTAAGATGTTAGGTGATAATGAAGTGGCATTTTGCACTCAGTGAAGCTTTGTGAATACTTTTTTTGATGTTGCTATAAATATGTACAAATAGAAAAACACTGTAAATAAAAAGTCCTTTTACTGGATAACATATTTAAAATGTCTTGGACCTACTCGTATTTGTTTTGTCTAGATGGAAGGATTAGCATGTAAGTATTCCTAAACATACCACAAAGACATTAAAATTTAGGTCTATGGATAACAAGTGATAATCTATTACTGTCAGACAACAGGTCATTCAAAAAACTGCTACCTTTACTTTCTCTTGAGTTCATTCAAATGTCATGATGTCCAGAGTTGCAAAATTGTCAAATCTGAGTGAGAATTCTGACTTGCCGTTTTAAACATTTTGTCAAATTCTTATGGTTGTTGGAAGAGCTACAAGTCATTTTTGGGTATTTGTGTGCCGTCAAGTTGGAACCAACCTAATCAGGCTTTCAGGGTAAGTGAGGTACTTAAGGAGTAATTACCTCAGTGCTACCCACTCAGTGAGTTTCCTTGTTCAAATTCCAAGCAGGAATTTGAACCTTAGTTTAATTGTCTCATAATAAGTAGTATTAATTATAGGTAGAATAACGAAAACAGGTTTGTCCATACAATGGTACCTTGTATAAAAGAATTAATTAGTTACAAATAAAATTCTGTTAAGCAAATTTTCCTTTATACAAATTTCCCATAGGAATGCATTGAAAACAGAGTAATCCCTTAATCGCGACCATTTTTATGTTGTACAGATTCGCCCCATAGGCGATTCTATTAAGCAGATTTCCCCTGCCCCTGGAATTTTTTATGTTGTATAGATTTTATGTTATACAAACCCTTTGTTATACGAGGGTCCACTGTATTCCAAAATTCGTTTATTTAATTAATTCATATCCTTCTCAACTTTCTCCCCATGCAGGGGTTCAAGGCAGTTTCCAAAATGATTTTAAAAATTAATGCTTATAAAAACTTAATAAATACGATACTTAAATGCCGTAGAATAATGCATAAAATAATAGTAAATATATTGCCATAAAATAATTCAAAAAAAATTTAAAGCACATTTTTGAAAAGAGCATTATTCCAGATTAAAAGCTCTTTTCTCTGTAAAACTTTTCTCTTCAGGCAGTTTTCAAAAGTTGACCTGAAACAAAAGGACTGCTTGCCATTAGGACAAGAGGAAGGGCCAGCCTAAGCCCACATGCAAAAAAGTTCCACAGTCTTGGATTATCCATCAAAAAGGTCCTCTCTTGCATCCTTACAAAGTGTGCATCTGATAGTGGTGAGGTGAAGTTAAGTGCCTCCCTGAACATTTTTGAATGGGACTGAAAAATGGACTGCAGCTAGTGGAAATGTCATAATGGGGTGTTATATGATCTCTGTAAGTAGCCCCAGTCAAACTGTTGTATTTTGAAACAGCTGAACATTCCACACCATCTTCAAAAGTAGCTCTACATAGATGATATAAAAAAGGAATATGTTATTACAGCCACATTGGACATCTCTAGGAAAGGCTGCAGCTGGCGCGCTATCTTAAGCTGTTGGGATACACTCCTGGCAACCAGCAGATCAGAGCTGTTGCAAACCAGTGCCTCCAAGTATTGTGCCCGGGAGACAATTTAGCAGGATACCATGGTTGTTGATACTGAAAGCCTTCAAGAGATTTAGCAAATACACTGCACACTGTTGATAGAGGGGTTTTTGATACTCACATGAATGGCTCCCTGACCCCTCTCTCAAACCACCTATCCTCTCTGTCTAATATGTGTACATCCTCATCTTTGAATGAGTGCCCTTTGTCCTTCAAGTAGAGATGTACTGCTGATTCTGGTCCTGAGCTGTTGTCCCTCCTATGTTGGGCCATCCTCCTGTTTAATGGCTGTTTTGTTGCTCCAATGTAGAGCTCGGCACACTCCTCACTGCTCTGGACCGCATGTACTATATTGCTCCTTTTGTGTTTTGGTGTCAGGTCCTTTGGGTGGATGAGTCTGCCTTTGTGGGTTTGAAGTAAGCAGGGATGTGGTGTTTGCCAAAAATCCTTTTAAGCCTTTCAGACACTCCAGCCGTGTAGGAAATGACAAAGTTCTTCTGTTGGCTCTGGGTCTCAGGCTGATCCATTGTTCTTCTGGGTCGGGACACTGCTTTGTTTAAAAAATACATTGTTGAGTATTGAAAACCCTTCGCTCAATGGGGGTGGGGGGGCCCTTCGGCACAGTCTGTCTGCTACTTATCAGGCAGTGATTTCAACAATCCCCAGACAAATCAAAAATACTTCACACCTTCTCCACCAATACCATAGCTAACAACCCATACTTAGGTGCTGGGGAAGTTAAAGGTGGGACTTTCATGCACCTTAGGCCAAGTTGGTGATTACCACTGTTTAAGGGTCACATACCCCTAAAATGTATCAATGGCTCAGGAATGAGTCTTCATATTGTGTGGCTGAACTTCAGTAATTACCCAGCTAAATCCTGATGTACACAGCTTTTATCCATTTTATTATAGTAATACTGTGGATTCATAACCATTTTAGAGCATTCGGGGTGGAATAATCAAGTTGTCAGCATTTGTCATGTGTACTTGTTTCCTTTGTGGTTACTCAAACTCCTCTAGAAAGGGTTTGATTGGAAAATGAAAATATGCCAACAACGCAAAGAAACTGAGTTTCATATCACCATCAGCTTCCCAAAACCTTTCATTTCACCTTAATGTATATGTCCTTGTCATGTCTGGTTTACACAAATTAATTTTTAAAGCAACAAAGACACCAATTGCTACTTGGTTGTTGAACAGGACATCTGTATCTCTTAAGACAGCACTTCACAGACTCAAGCTCAACCCTGGAAAGACCGAGGTTTTGTTCTTCGGGGGTGGCCCGGATAGGTACAGTGGCCCTCTTCCCAGTCTGGACGGGTCTGCCCTCCAGCTGGCGCAAAGAGTGAGGAGTCTGGGCGTAGTCCTGGACCCGGGTCTGTCCCTGGATTCCCAGGTGGCAGCCGTAACCAGGTCGGCCTTTTACTACCTTAGGCTTATCGCCCAGATTCACCCGTACCTTGAGGGGGACTCCCTGAGGACAGTGGTGCAGGCGCTGGTCATATCAAGGATAGATTACTGCAACGCTCTCTACATGGGGCTCCCCATGAACCTTGTTCGGCGACTGCAGCGGGTCCAGAATGCGGCGGCCAGGTTGGTGGTTGGTGCACGTAGGTTTGACCGCATCACCCCTATCCTGGCTCGCCTGCACTGGTTGCCCGTTGCCTCCCGAATAAGGTTCAAGGTGTTGGTTTTGGTTTACAAGACCCTCCATGGCTTGGCCCCTGACTATCTGGCAGAGTGTATTTCCCGACGATTAGACCTGGCCTGACACTCTATGGCCCTCTTGCTCTGGGTCGCCACTCCGAAGGAGGCCCACAAGGTGACCACTCGCAAACGGGCCTTCTCGGTGGCTGGCCCCGCAATTTGGAATTCTTTGCCGAGCGAGATACGGCAGGCATCTTCGTTCGCATCCTTTAGAAAAGCTCTGAAGACCTGGCTATTTAGGGACGCTTTCGGTAATTGCTAGGGGAGTACCGGTGTCTTTTTTTTCCTCCTCCTCCCTGCCTCTTGCCAATATCGTTTGTTTGTTATGGATGCCACTGTTTTTAATTTTGTGTAAACCGCCTAGAGTTCCCGCTGGGAAATGGGTGCGGTATACAAGTATGAAAATAAATAAATAAATAAATAAATAAATAAATAAATAAGACACACATTTTTTCCAGCATTGAGTGTTTTGCCTGGAAATGGCAGCCTTTCCCCAGGTTTCCTTCTATTTTGATTTCTCTGTGGAAGGTGGTGTGAATGAAATGTGAGTAGCATACAACATCTCTCAACTAAACCCCTTCTCATATGCTGTCTACATGGTTATTTATGCCTATATCACTCTTCCTATGGTTGTATACCAGTTTTTAATCGTATTGTGTATACATGAGCGCTGCCCCTAGAGTCAGACATGACTAGCACACATGTGCGGGAGGAACCTTTACCTTTTTATACATTCTTGCAGCTATTTGGAAACTTACTTTCTTGATACTAGCAATTCTAGTGTGTTTTATACAGCAGTAGTAGAAAGTGATGTGAAAACAAAGACCCCCTGAAGGAGACAAGGTATTTTTTCTCTGGGCCTGAGCATGAAAGGAAGATAACTTATGGCAAGCAGAAACTAGCATTTCTTCTCCATTTTGCTCTACAAATGACACAATATCGTAGTGCTGTGCTTTATATGTCTCAGATGCAGTTGAATTGTTTGTATCTCAACAGCCAGAATCCTATTGATTTGTTTAGCATAAACCCCAACTGGTAGAATTGGTGTGCATGATCATCCAGCTGCCTGTTGTATGATCAGACATACATGGGTATGGATTCAGTTGCCTACTTGGATGCACAACAAGCAGCCAGAAAACTGTGAAAACCACTCAAGCAATTTCCCTTACACACGTAGAACCTCACAATAGGATTCTTGCCAGTGTCCTTTTAGAGCTTTTCCTGCAGTGAGATGCTGAACTAAATGCATGTTTTCAGTACAGCCGCCCCCCTATAGCCAGAAGAGGTGAAAACAAGGTTCCATCTAGTGCAAGTCAGACGTTGTACTCTAAAAGATTTGAAGTTTTATGCGTAGAATATAATTTCTCAAATGTACATACATGTGCAAGTTTGCATAGATGTGCCGGCTTACACAATGAAACACATATTGGTGAGGGAAAACAAAAAGGATGACAGAAGCTAGACAAGGCAGCCTTGCAGGAATTTGCGAATAGCTCATCAGGTTCTGATTTGCTGTTGCACACACACAGAAAAAATGTGCAATGGAAATGAAGGTCATTTCCTTTGAGCTGGAAGCTGTAGGCTCCCCAGACATGGTGGAGTGAAGAAAAGGAATCTTGAATGTGCTCATATTTTTGAAAAGCGCCCAAACATCTTGAGAGTTTGGGGTTCAGTAGCTGGCCTAATTCCTGTGGAATTCTCATTCTAAATGCACTGTGAAAGATGGACAGGAAAGCCGGAGCTGTTGGTTAGAACGACCACTGGGCCATACTGCCATAAGCAAAGTGAAAAAGGATAAAGAGACAGAGGAACCAATTTCAGGGTAATATATTATAGCTTATTCTTCAGACAATGTTGGAGAGCATCTTCCAGGGCATGAAGTACTCGGTCGACATTGAATTTAGTTGAGTTGTAGCCCATCAGTCCGATTCGAAGAACCTGGTGATGAGAAACCACTTTTAGAAACAGCACCCTTGAAAAGCCTGAGCTGTCCCTTCCCTTTTCTTATTGATACCTGAAAATAGAAATGGCCAAATAGACTTGGACTTAAACCTAGACGGCTAGGGGATTTGTCCCTCAATGGAATCCTCTGCTTCAAGTGTGGGTTTGCATATTTGACTGTTCCTTTCCTTTATACACAGAACAAAATATATTTAAGGGAAGGTTAAATTTTCACTAGGCAACTAGCTTTTCATGGGCTGTACATTTGGAGGATGTGAATTTTTAACCCTCATCTTGAGTTACTGATTTTGGAATTAATAGCCATGTCTGGAGAATCCTTTAAGACTTACTAGTTCAACAAAGGCCACAATGGTGAAAATTATCTGTTTTATTTCTTTTAACCACAAGCTTGTACCTACCTTGCCTGCTGAAACACCTAGGCCTCCTGAAACCTCAATCCCATGATTTTTCATAATATATTCAGTTATTTCTTTCCAGTCATATCCTTCAGGTATAAAGACAGTGTTGACTGTGGGAAGTCTTGCCTCCTGCAGAATAGAAGACAATGTGCTTTCTGTTTTTATGTAAATTATTGAGAACTTGGTGGGAAATCTGGATTAAAGATGGCCACCACCCAGTTTTTTCTCCTTGTTTCTTTGTTAGGAGACTACTGCATTGGTAATGACAGTAGTGGTGGCAGTGGGAACTCTCATTGCTGCAGCTATCACTGTTACTACTGTAATAATGAGGGTTAAAGTTTACATTTTCCACTATAATGCAGCATTCAAGGCAGTTTATAAGTAATGTGTGAGATCCTTCAGCAAGCAGCAGAGGTCCTTATGTTTTACTATAGATGTCTCAAGGCATAGTGTTTAAACTTCAGTACTGTAGTCAAGACTCTGCTCAAGACCTGAATTTATCCAGGACACAGGCAGCTGGCACATTGTTGTCCAAGCTTCCATCCTTCTGAGGTCAGTAAATGGAGTACCCAGCAGTGTGTGTGTGTGTGATAATTAAATTGCAAACCGCCCAGAGAGCATTTTAAGCATTTTGCAGTGGTATATAAGCAACACACTCTAGTTTACTCTGCAGTGGTTCAAGAAGAAAAATACGCATGAAACTCTAAACTCTGTAGGCATGTGATGTGGCACATAACAGTGATTCCTGAAGTTATTATTAGTTTTGAGTCCCATTCTAAAATCACGATTGTTGCTTCACACATACCGGTTCCTTCACAAAAAGTTTGAGGCCTAACTTCTGCAGTCCTGCACACAAATATAGGCTGTTCTCCTTATGAAGCTTCCAAGAGTTTTCTAGCCCCTGTGTAGGGAAATAAATGCACAGGTTTTTAAATGTTGCTAGCATATACGTAGCATGCACAATTCTGATACCTAAATATGGCAGGTTAGTGACTGAAATGAAAATTGGATTACCAGGTCTTTGACCATTTGACAACAAAGAACTGTCCGAAATAGGCACCGTGCTCTTTTCATTTTATTTTTGCCATGTCATGGCATTGTCCACATCAATGTCATAGAAAGGACTGACTTAGAAAGTGAGCTAAGTGTCAGCTCTGAAGATTTCTCATTCTGTTTCCAATTAAAGAGAGATGGCATGCACTATTTATTACACCCATGACCATTAGTCTGTGAAGCAGCTCTAAAAACTTCCATTTCTAATTTTGCTCAAATAGAAACAGCAGTATCATAGTACCTGTCCCTCTCCCTGTTCCTCCCACCCATCTTCAGATGGCATACAGTCTCCTACAGTGACTAACCTTTTCTGCAAGAAGTGCCAAACCTTCTCGTAGACAGAAGAATGTGTTGATAGGAGCAGTATGATGGTATCTGTAAAAAAATGCATCTGATAATCAGGGATGCTCAGCTTGAATCGAGAGGAACACTCAGAAATCATGTTCCAATCTACTATTTTCCTATTGGTTTCTATCTCCAAACAACATAGTAATGGGGGAGTGACATAACGAAGCAAGGAAATGTTTTACTTTTTCAGTTCATGTTTTAAAAGACATACCTGATTGAGTACTGTGCAATGTTGTTTTGTGCTTCAGATCACTCCAAGTCATAAAGAAGCACATGATACAGTGACCCCCTGCCTATCACAGGGGATAGCGACCCAACCCAACCCGCGATAATTGAAAATCCGCGATATGCAGATACAGTTCGGGTCAGGCCTGGGGGCCTAGGTGGGGGCCCTTGTACTTACCTCCAGCCTGCCCTGAATGGGGGTGTGAGTGCCTTCCTGGGCCTTCTGGAGGCCCCAAAAGGGCATCCCTGCGAACCAGAAGCCACTTTTGGTAAACCGGAAGCCACTTCTGGATCACTGAAAATTATTTCTGAGGCTTTCTTGAGGCCTCAAGAATGATTTTTTGTGAACCAGAAGTGACTTCTGGTTCACAGGGAAGCCATTTTTGGGCCTCCAGAATGCCCAGGAAGGCCCTCGCAGGCCCGTTCGGGGCAGTGCCAGTCCTTTTCATAAATTGTGGTCCTGCAATACAGTGGGGCCGCAGTATATGAACCGCGAACAGGCAGGGGACTACTGTATTCAATTTACAGCATCCACAATGTTTTCAATGCAAAGCAGCCATAAAGGCTGCACTTGAGAACAGCAGGGGCTGATCATTCTTTCTCTTGCTTGTTCTAAGGCGTTCCAGCTTCACCACAAGATGCTGCCCCATACACAGGACAGAGATTGTGCCTTAGGTTGTAGTAGTGACTAGCCATGCAACTGAACAGACACGTAACAGTCCATTGCTTGGCCCATTCATTTTGAGGAAAGGGTGCTATTTTCTAGCTGATCAATAAAAGTGTTATATGGTAGAACTCACATCCTTCGGTCATCATCACATCCCCAGTATTTAGCCAGCTCTTCCATGTCCAGATAAAAGGAGGATGGCTTTGTCTTCCTATTATAAATCTTCTTCCTGACCAAATGGCAAGATAGGAATTGAGCAGTTTTGATCATGCAAACCACAAGCTCTGTATTTTCACTGCCCGTACTATGAGCATTTAAACCTTAGACTTCAAAGCCATGAAAGAACAAGAGGTCATTTTGCAGGCGCAATAATAGTTTGGGGCCCAGGTCCTCAGAGAACTGAATCTGAATAGAAAATGTGTAATAAACATGAGGGAAAACATTGTGACATTGGGGAGAAATTATCCTGTTACTTGCTGGTTGTTAAAAATGTTAAGTGTAATTTAAAATAAAATGCTACTTCAGAGTCCCGGTGCTTTTAAATTTATCTGCCACAGCAAAGAATGGTGAAGTGGTCTCTTGGCGAGAAATTGCAGACCTGCCTCACAGTGCTGAAACATGATAATAAAACAGAGTGTTTAGAGATGCACTCGGGTAACTGAGCACCCTTGGAGACTTTCTGGAGACTTTCAAAGGCAAGGCCAAATTGCCACAATTTCCCACCAAATGCCCTTTATCAGAAAGAAGTGGGGAAGTGCAAATCTTTTTATATATAAGAACTTTATGCCTGGAATTCTTAAGAAAAGGCAGGCATAGAAATCCAGGATGAAGGAGCTCAGCTAGTTGTTTCTTTGGGATTGGATTTCAAGACCATAAATATGAGGAAAAGACTAGACATGCGTTCATGAGAGATTGTGCAACCGTTCATGTACTGCTTCAGTAAGGAGAGTTGCACAAGAGGTTGGATCAAGTGTTGCCCAAGGTAGAAAACCACCTGTGGATTGGGTTTCATGATTCTCACAAATGCTTCAGAGTAGCCTCCTTGCGAACAGAAGGCTCTTTCTGTACCACACCATGAAATCCAACCTGATCTCCTTAACAGAACAATTAGACTCCCATTGTTTCCTTTGTCTAGGTGTTTCTTTTCACCCACAGGCAGTACCATGTTGGTGAGGGCAGAGGAACTACCAAATGTTATATTACAGCCAAACCTCTGCTCATCGTCAGCCTTCAGTCCCAGCCAGCTTTGAGGTTCAGTCAGCCTTTCATCTTTCCAAGGTTGGTAAAATGAATACCCAGCTCATGGGGAGCAAGGCAGTGTTGTAGCCTCTATAATTAAATTGTAAACTGCCCAGAAATGGCTTTACATGCTATGGGGTTGTATATAAGTAACACATTTTGCCTTTTTATTCTGTAGGAGAGCACTATGTGCGTCCCACAGCCTGCTCTGCACCCTTTGAGATGCCCTTGAGTTGTAGTAGAGGGTCCTCTTTACACTTCACTATTGACTACAATAGCTGCCTAGATGCCTTGAACACATTCAATCTTGCCTGATCTTGGAAGCTAAGCAGGGCCTGGTCATGCTAGTACTTGGATGGGCGACCACCAGGGAATACCAGGTGCTGTAGGTGCCTGGAGAAGGAACTGGCAAGCCACTCCAGTATTCCTGCCAAGAAAACTCCATGGACATGGGGTCACAAGGAGTTGGTCCTGATTATAATGAAACAACAACAATTGACTACAACATGTTTTAAACGGAAATCTTTCATTACCTTGCTCTGTTGCTAAACGAAATAGGAGACGCACCAGGTGGTGCACTTAAGACTTTCTGGGAGCCACTGTATAGAATGTCAATTCCTGTGTATTTGATTTAAAAAATCATTTGTTAAGAGTTCCATCATTTGACAGTTTTATTTATTTATTTATTTATTTAGAGTATTTTTACCCCACTTTTCTCCTTGTGAAAGGACCCAAGGTGGCTTACAGTAACGAGGGACAATATACTGTCCAGTACAACCGCCCAGAGTTCCTTCTGGAAGATGGGTGGTATAAAAATGCAACAAATAAATAAATAATAAATATATACATTTAAGATATACAGTAATTAAGTTTGAGAACAGGAAATTGAGGGACAACATCAAAGCTACAAGAGAATGTGAGCAGTTAAAGAGTGAGTAAACATGTAAGGTAGACCGTCAAAAAGTTATGGGGAGGGTGGAGACTAACATTGGAAACATAGTGTCAAAGCAATCACATAGTGGTTAGAAACACAGTCTGTGTAATCATGTATGATAGACTCATATAAAGACACATAATTGGTAGTCCATCATTCAGCTTTAACATAAGAAAGAAGCTTTATCCTGGAGGAATATCTTGGACATGGATTTCCTTATCTAGCCATCTCTGTACTATAGATTGGGTTTCATGTACCATGGCTGGCTCTGAATAAACATTTTACACAGCAATTTCAGAAATCACTGACATTCCCATTAGGCACTCCAAGGCATCTAGCAGTCACTCCCAGAGGATCCCCAGAGAATGCCAGGGTCTAGGAATCTCCAGCAGCACCCTAGAGATGCTGTGACACAGAGGCACTAGGTTTATTTTACTGTTGCTACATTTAGTGGGCAATTCTACAAGCTAAGATAAATTCTCAGCACATTGATGGTTATCTACCATCACATGCTTTTGCCAGGGCCGGTGTGCCTAGCCATTCTTGTTAGAAACTTGTTAGTAAAGTTAAAATCAATTTCTTTATAAACATGCACTTTTTGTGTAGGATCTCAAACAATAGCGTTCATGTTACACAGAGAGATCACTGTCTCTTACCTTGCTGGTCCATTAGCACTGGAGCGCCCCCTAGTGATGCCACAGCATCCACTAGAAGTAAGCAGTTATTCCTAAAACAATCATGATGGGGGCAGAGTTAGAATACAATTCTGTGCATTTGGATGTGTGCTGGACTGGAGTGGTGGGCCCAAATTATTTGGAGATCCTTGATTGAAGAGGAGGGTCTGGATGTTAGAAGGCTGAAAAATTTATTCTTTCTCCCGCAGTTTTATAGATTTTTGTTGGCTAACTCAAAATCATTGTCCCCGAACTGTTTATTCACTTACGAGAAAAGCACACAAAGTGCTATTGTTGTTGTTGTTGTTGTTGTTGTTGTTGTTGTTGTTGTTGTTGTT
>JAHTLZ010000379.1:20674631-20707723 GCA_023846285.1 Phrynocephalus versicolor | reverse complement strand
TTGTTGTTGTTGTTGTTGTTGTTGTTGTTGTTGTTGTTGTTGTTGTTGTTGTTGTTGTTGTTGTTGTTGTTGTTGTTGTTGTTATTATTATTATTATTATTATTATTATTATTATTATTATTATTATTATTATTATTATTATTATTATTATTATTATTATTATTATCTGGAAAGACAACCTGGGAGGAATATGTACAACTGGAAAACATGCTATGGATATGTGATTATTTTACTTTTACTTTTTAAATTTGTAAGCAGTAAAGGTAAGATTTAAAGACCCTCCCCAGTTTACCTTCCTTCCTCCAGCCTCTCTGGAGTTTTTTTTTAAAATATTTTTTTTAAAAAATATTTTTAGTTTGAAAGTTTTGTAATTTGAAGTTCAACAGGTAAACCTGTTGCTGGTCTTTTTCGTGCTGAATTCTTCCTCCTTCTCCTTCCTCCTTTTCCTTGCTATTTTGTTACTTTGATTTCCAAGGGTCTATTCCTCAGCGAGTCTAAATCACACTGTCATGTTATGGAGAGCTTATGGGCTGAAACACTGTCTCTTGAGGTAATATTAGTAAAGTTAATCTTCCATGGCCATACAGTGTAAGTGCTGAATCTAAGTGCAGTGTAATCTTCTAGTAAATACTTAGCTCATCTTTTGCTTACATGTCAGAGCATAGCCTGTGTCATTTGACAACACACCCCCTGGCCCAATTTTAACTGAATGTTGTACAGAAGAGTTCACCGAGTTGGGTGGGCTGGGGGTAGAGGGTGGGGAAGAATCCAACATGAGGTATTTGAGCAAAATATATAGATCAGTCTTTGAATCTTTAAATAGTAATGAGAATGATTATGATTTATTTATTTATTTATTTAGAAATCTATTTCAGATTTCTTCACCAAAACTATCATTGTAGGACATCTCCTGTGGCTTTATCTTTGAGGTAAATTATGCTTGACTCCCCTCCCCACCCCACTTGGCCTCACTGACCTGTGACAGAGTTCTCCAAGGCCATCTAGTGGCTGAAGCACTCCAGTGGAAGATTCTCCATGTGTAATAAACAATAAAAGGGGAGCATGCTGCACCAATCCCTGTGACAAATAATAGGAGGGGCGGGGAAAAAGAAAACATCAATTCTACAAAGCAGGGTGTGGGGAAGGAACAGTGACAACATATTCCCACTAGAAGAGTTACTGACTTCCTCACTGCCCCAGACATCTCTATCTCGAAGACAAGAGACTAAATCTGTTCAACAACAAAGTCTGTTTGCACTTTTGAGCATACTTTATCCACAACTCACCTTCTCAATTTCTTCTAGAGTAAAATACTCTCCAGGGTTCTTTACCAGCTGATGTACTTCAGCTCCTATAAGGCAATGAATTAGACATTATGTTACTTTTATGAGAGGAGAAAACAAATGAAAAGTGCATGTTCCAGAGATTCTTGAGAAGCTGGAGAAGAGCATGAGTTGACTTGCAAAGGAGAAGTGGTACATAAAGTCAAATTAGCCTTTTGGTAATAAAATTAAGTATAAGCCAACTTCCTATATTCCTAATTATCATCCTTTGTAGGGGAAGAGCCATAGAATTCAGAGCATAACACAAACATTTACTGAATATCCCCTCCCCCCCCCCCCGCGTTTCACTGAACTTCAGTTTCCATATTGAACTGAAATAGGAAAGATTATCAAAGCACTTCGTAGAGGTTTCAATTTATTAGACTAGATTGTGTTCCCTGGAAAACAGTGCATATTCAATTTTGCCTGTATCAGCTAGAGTTATGAATGTATTGTGACAAATATGGACTGAATGTGTCTCAGTGCTGTTGTTGAGGACTAGTTTGAACATATACAAACTGCAATTCAGAAACAAATTGAAGGCTTTAGATGAGGAACAGGGATCCTCCAGCCAATAACCTGCGTACAGGCAAGAAGGGCATATGTCCTTAGATTTCTTGCATTATTATTTTCCATCAGTGATGGGAAGTACTGTAACAGATTTTTAGACATATTTGAAAAATGCAAAGCCATTGCAAAGGAAAGGGCTTTGCTTTGTCTCCTTATAAGCTACTCTATGGAGGAGACCTGTGCTTTGCAATGTGAGGAGGACTATTACCCTAGGCCAGTGATGGAGAACCTTTTAGACACCGAGTGCCCAAACCGCAATTCAAAACCCTCTAATTTTTTTTTGCAAAGTGCCAATACTGTACAGCAATTTAACCTGAACACAGGTGGCTGTGAAGGGGTGATGTCGGGTGCCCACAGAAAGGGCTCCAAGTGCCACGTTTGGCACCTGTGCCATATGTTCGCCAACACTGTCCTAGGCCTCCAGTAGAATTTGATGTAAATTTACTATGAAGAGACTACAGGTCTTCAACAGTAATGGTTACATGTGGATTAGTGTTTCTGTGGGAGGAATGGGAAAGTGCACAACTATTTCTCATTGCACAGAAGGTCCCAACCAGGCTCTGTTGTGGGAGTGACCTACTGACTTTTCCGCTGGAAATGAGTCAGATATTAACCTGAGTACATAGCAGCAACTTGTCAAAGTCCAGATTCCATGGTAATAGTCAATGCATAGTCTTGACAGGGAACAAGAATTAGGCACTGCAGAATTAAAACACTGATTGGTAACTGAAATAAAAGAGATTCATTTTGAAAGTAAGAATCATAAAAAGGTGAGACTCTACCTTTTATGGACATGGCTCAGTACAGTATACTCTGACTGGTGACTAGTTGATAGAACTTTGGAGAGAGGTCTTTTCCAGCACTACCTGGATTTGCTAGGAATTCAGTCTGGGACTTTTTGGAAACAATGTGTATACCATACTCTCTCCTCTTTCCTTGAAGATGTAGGACATTCATGGAGCTTAATATTCTCTTGTCCAAGAGCTGTTGAAATTATTGTGTCACTCTAATAACCAGTTTGTCCCAGCCTGAGGTGTTCCTCTCAGTTGTTCGATGCAAATTAGAGTTGTGCAGGTTTTCAACAATACACAGGCACTGGGGGCCATATCAAGACCTGGGCTTTGAAGATGTGGATATGTTAACTATTTCCACATTGAATTATCCATGCCTGTCATTTGCATGAGAAGAAACATTCCTATTCATGCTAATGGAAGTTTTTCTTCCAATACAAATAGGCATGGGCTCACTAATCCTCACTGGCACCATTTCAAGAGACAAGGTTAAAAGGCTAAGATTACTCTCCTGCTCTCCCATCAGACAGGCTTCGAAATATTGTTGGACTCCATCTCCCATCAGCCAATAGTCAAGAATGATAGAATGATATGTGCATGGGTGTCTTGTTTAATTGACCCAAAGTCTGCAGAGCCCAAATGTGTACAAGCACATGCCCTACCATTGGAATTTTTAGCTCCTCTGGACACCCAAATATTTTCAAAGCTCCATGCCCGAGCAGTGAGACTTGCAAATGAAGCCCACATTTTCTTCACATTGACCAATCACAAAACAGAAGTAGGCTAATTTGTAACATGCAGAGTGAAGCCAGTTGCTGCTAGGACACACAGACAGACTTTAATCCATCCACCGGGACTTTTAAGGGAGTGCCATTATTGATTAGATGCTAATTGTACCTACCTGAGCCCAAACTGCTAAACAACTGCACTCAAGCCACCAGGAAGGCCACGGCTAATGACCCATACTTAATGAAGGGTTTCATAGGTGGAACTTTCAGACACCCCTGGCCATTGTACATTTAACAAGCCTATTCAAGCCACTGTCCACCTAACAAGCCTGTTCAAGCCACTGTCTACCTAATGAGCGTATTCAGACCAGGGTGGTATGAAACCAAGGTGAACTATAAATTGGAAGCCTTGCATCAGCTTTCCTCAGACTGCTGAAGCTGCTTGGATGAGTAGCGAAATGTTTTGATCTCATAAGAAATGAAGCCCAGTTGCCATGACTCAACTTCCAGATAACCCCACCTGGATGACTCAGAATCTTCACAGACATACTGCACTCATCCTGGCAACACATTTTCTTTAAAAAGTAGAATGCTTTAGCTCCTAACATGACCAGTCTCAAAAACAACTGCAAATAGATATATATATATATAGAAGCAAATGTAGAGTTCATACCAAGCCTTTTGGCAATATCAGAGGCTCGTTCGCCCCAGAAGCCATTCACAGCAATCAACACCTTGTCTCCTCGCTCTACCATATTCAGAAGTGCAGCTTCCATAGCACAGTGGCCTGTGCCACTGACAGCCAGTGTGAGAGGGTTCTTTGTCTGGAAAGCATACTGGATTCCCAGCTTGATTTCATCCATGATCTGATGGTAAAAAAAGAGGACAGTCAGAGTTTATTTATTTATGTATTCATTTGTTGCATTTTTATACCGCCCATCTTCCAGACGGAACTCTGGGTGGTTTACAATATAGACAATAAAAACCAGCAGTATATAACAAGAAAAAAAGAAAAAAGAGAGAGAACTAATAAAATAAGGAGAGGGAAATCCTCCGCAGGAGGTGACACAGGCGGCGGGGGGGTGGGGGAGAGGGAACTAAATCAGTTTTCCCCAAAGCACCCAGTGGAAAGGCATTTACATCAATGACTCCTGATCTTCATCCACAAGGAGAAACATTAGCTTTGGGATACAAAAACAATTGAAAATACATTTTTCTACATAGAGAAAGCCACTCAAAATATCCAAAACCTTTTTAAAGATAGAATTAGTCTAAAAAAGGCAGATCCAAGGTTTGAAATACAGTTCTGTAATTATACCAGAGTTCTGCTAAGTTTGAGATTCTGTGTCTTCCCTTGCATTGTAGAATATGTTGGTCACATTCACTACATTTAGTAGAGCAATGGCCATGTTCTTGTATTGAGAATTTTGAATGTTAACATTTCTCCAAGCTGAAGAGCAAAATAAATAGGTTTTCTAATAGAAGCCATTTTAGAGGACACATGTATGGAGGGGAGTTTCCTTTAAGTCTCGGTGTCTTTCCTAGATATTTATTGTGCTATTACTCTGCTGCATTCACAGAGCTTTGTTGAAGACCCAGATGTTGCCCTTAATTATTAGATATTGGCACCTTAACTGTAGTGGTTATATAAGTTTAAGATGGAGTTCTCCCAGCCCTAGTTTTAAAAGAGATTTTTAATTTAATTTTTTAAAGGCTTGGTGGATCAAAACTGCAGAAAAAAAAGCCAAAGTTGTATGGTTGCAATTAATGAGGCAATTAATCTAAAAGAGAAAAAGAGAGAGAGTCCTGTTTAAAAGGATGCCATTCCTTTTGCTGAACTGACTTCATGTTAACTAATAAGTAGTGCAAATAAAGAATTATGGTCATGGAATTTAGCTCCTTTTCCTTAGTCTACAGGATTAATTAAAATTACTTTTAAAAAGAAATTAAACAAATCAAGCAAATCAGTGATTAAATAAACAGTGAAAATCCGTTGGAGTGATGCCTCCATGCTGGGAAACATTAAATGGAAATGATGTAGAAGTCCCAAATTGTGCATCTCAGGAGACTTTGGGACTGTAGCCCTTACCTGGATCATTTCCTTATGGATATGTCCTATGAGCTGTCGGCCACTTGCAGACAGGATCCGAGGAGGGCAGTTGGAGGGCCCAGGGCCCAGCAGTAACCGGTCTGGTACATGCAGGGGCTCTAACAAACGTGGAGGAGGCGACACCAATAGTTTTTGAGAAGACATGGTGCGGCAACACTGAATTGAAACTGAACACTGCCGAACACGACTCCAGCCTGCTGCCTGCAGCACTAGCAACAAAGTGCTCATCACTGACCTTAAATAGAGGGATTGCTGGGGTCAAGCAAACCAAACAGATCTTAGATATGATAAATGTTGCAGTACCTCCCTTGGTTACCTGCTGTCGTGAAAAAAAATCTTCCAGTTACCCAAAAGATTTACAGCCTGCTTTGTTCTTTCGCAAGCTTTTAGGCGGCTGGTAAGGGGAGGCCAACTATGAAATTGTGACTTCTAAATTACTTATCCCTCTGTCCCCCCCCCCCCAAAGAACACTGCTTTCAAGAGTCTTCAGCTTTCATTGCCTCAAAACAGCTTAAAAATTAAATGTCATGTCAGCATTTCCTTTCTTGTTCTTTAGACAGACAGGACCTCAGGTTTCTCTAATCCAAGTAAAAGTGGCTTGCCTCAGAAGTTGCCTCAGAGAGGGATCACACTGTTGGACTCTTCCACTCAAGTCCAATTATGTCTTAAATTAATGAATTAAAGTAACATTTACAATAAAATCAAAATAAACAACTTTTTTTTGTCCCCTTTTAGAATTTGCTTCCATGAACCAACATTCAGTATACAAACAAAGGAAAAACTAGTACACTAAACAGAATCAAATAAAATCAATGCCCCCCATCCCCAATAGTAGCTGTCCAGGAGTGATTATGAAGCTATGTTCTGTTAATCGTTTGTGAAAAGATGCTGCTTCAAGGTTAATAAGAGAGTTAACAAACAACTATGCCCATTGCCTTTCTCTTCCTCGGCGGTGGCAGAAATTGGGCAAGTGATACTCCATGGTAGTACAGCCCAACAATAAACCAAATAATGGACCATTTCTCTTTCACAATATTACAAATCGGTTGCCTGAGATAACCACCTCGCTCTACAATGGATTGGCCAAAATGCAGTTCTCTGAAACTTGTTGGACAAACAACTCCCAACATTCTTCATCCTTGGCTGTGGGTGATGGGTATTGCAGTCCCAACAATATCTGGATGGTTACCTCCTAGCTATCTCTGCTCTAGGGTGTGCCGCTTAAACAAACCCAATATATTCCTAAATAAACAGGGTAATCTCTGTTACGATATTCTCCTTTCAAGTTTCTCTGATGGCCATTCAAATCTGTTCCTTAGGCCCAACAATGTTTTTTTTGTTTTGGTCCAATGTTACTAGCTTTTTGCCCCCAGCAATGGAATTTATGGTCAAACTACTTTAACCTTAATTGCATAGGTCTATGTTTGAATGCAGTTATTTATCCCACAATTTGGTAACTATAGACTCTGATCTAGATCCTGACTTTAAATGTTTGTCCTTATCCTGATCCTAGCTTTAACTCTTTGTCTAGTTATTTGAACCAACATTCTCCTTATTGAGAGAACTAATTACAAGCATGCCTTTGTGTAGCTTTCCTCAAAATTTTGATTAAAAAAGAGATAAAACAATCAAATAATCCATGGTAGAACCAATCCCCCATGGATATGTGGGTCCTACCATATTTGATGGGCCACAGTTGGTGCCATTTTAAAGTAAAGTAGGGCTTCTGTTGTGTGAAATGATGGATGTTGCCTTGCAGTTCACCTGTTTTTATAAGGGAGGCAGTTGTGATTCTGTTTGTTGATTGGAAAACCGATATGGTGCCAAGGGAGGAAAGAATAATTGCAAAGAGAAAGAAAAATGCATTCCTATGATGGCACATTTGTCAAAGGCCAGTACCTCTCAGAAATTAAAAAAATCCTTCCCCAGAGCAATCATGTGTTTTGCTTTTTTGGCTCTTGAGTATTTCTGAACTGAATGCAGAGTTCCCCTGAAGCAAGAAATCATATTTCCAGAACTGTGATAGGCCTCGGTACTTTCTAGCACTTTTGAGAATCCATTTCTTTCATTAATATGTTGTTGCAGCTTGTGCTCATTGCTTTCTGCTATTGGCATGTAACTAAGGGCCTAATTAGTTTAGGGGCCAATTCCACATGCAGAAGCAAAGCCACCTTAAGAGGAGAGGGAACCTGTCGGCAACTTCTGACAGAAGTTTGCCTTAATAGTTGATAAATTTAGTTTGGTTTTGTAGCTGGCCATGGTAGAAATAGGATCACTTCATTTGCATTTCTGAAGTTCTGGACTCATTACACTGAAAGGGCATGCATTACTGAGGGAATCACGTCTTAAAAGGTGGGAGGAAATACCCTTTGTGTTAAAATATGCTTTGTCCCTTAGCCAGTGTGGTGTTTATCTGTAGTGATGAATAATGCATGAGAGGTGTCTGTATTGATTTATGGGTTTGTAGACCAATGAGAAAGTCTGGGGAGTGGCCTGAGAGGATTTAAGGCCCTGCTCAGCACTGTGTTGGCAGATAGGGACCTACACACTCTGAATAAAAGTCCAAATAGGGACCTACAGAAAGATCTACACTATAAGATAGGGAATCTGGCAGAGTCTGAAAGAACCAAATAGGGTCTTGCACCATGTTGGAGAAAGTCAGATAGGGCTAAAGAAGAGTTAGGATTTTTAGAGTATCTGTGAAGAAAACTAAGAGTTTAGAATTTGTAAACTTAGGAACTGGGTGTGCATGTATTCAACTTTATTAGTGATCAAACTTGAGTGGGATTGAGCAATATACTTCTTTTTGTTTATACTTCAACATGTTTCCATTAATTATTTTTTATTCAACTTTGTAATCAATACATTTATTTTTGTTCAACTTAAAAACAGTGTGAAGGTTTAATTTACTAGCTAAGGTAGTTGTTGGCAACAAAAGAGGAAAATCAGAAGCAATGTTTGTCAATAGTCTGTGAATGGGCCGGGGGGAAGCACGTTAACGCTACAGCCAGTTATTCTATTGTTTTAAAATTGCTGTGATTTATGAGTGTTTAATATATGTTTAATGCTTTTAAAATATTGTTATAATGTATTATTTCATTTTTAGCTTTCTTTCTTTTCTTATTATAAGCCCCCTTCAATCCTTGATGAGAAAGGCAGCCTATAACTATTTTAAATAGAATAAAGAAATAAAAAAGAGAGTAATTAATCCATGGTTTCTTGGCTGATTGCTGTAGAGATAGCATTTAATATGTGCATCCTTCTGCTCACATATCAGATGTTACCTCTGTAGCATTAGACAATGTAAATTATATAGAAGGCAAAATGATGCCTCTGTTTCATTTTGCCTGCTATGCAGTTTACATTATCTGAGACAATATGTAAAATTTGGTACTGTGTAAATCAAAAGTGCAAGTATGATGAAGATACGCCCAGTTCTAAACATTCAAAATGATCAAAATCTAGTAACGTCCTGATCAGGAAAGAAAGATTAACTGAAAGTATCTGTATTTTTTTGCTAGTTTCTAAAGATCACAATCACCATGAAAGAACACTCACTTATTGACAGCACATAATATCTTGGCATATTATGGTCTCCTCAGCTGCGAGTACTATACTGCACTAGATCTCATAACTGCACAGATCATTTTAAAAAATTATGCATTTTGGTATGAAGTTGGAAAAATATATTTTAAAATCATTTTTTCTATAACCTAAGATAATTCATAATACCCACAAGAATGTACTGGTATTCCATTTCTCACTTTTTCACTTTCTCATTTCAAATTATAATAAATATTGTCGATCAGTCAAATTGGCCTACACCTTGCAAATAATTTCTTTGCATCCTCTGTTAATTTGAATGTTTCAGCAACAGGGCACTGTCTCAGATACAGTTAAGGCAGTGGCTACCTTGGTAGCAACTCTGTTCCTTTCTAAATCATAATTATAGCTAGTTTGGCTGCAACAAGTAAACTAGAATCAGTCCAATATTTAATTCATTAGTAAATCATTTTATATGCAATACATCAACAGAATTACTTAGGATCCAATGGTATATTACTACCCCCTGTATCATTGATTAATTCAATCACAATTTGCCAAAAGAAAGTATTTTTCAAACAAGATCAGTAGCAAGTTCAATAGTGAAGGCTAACAACAACAATAATCTGAGGTGGGCTTTTTATCCTGAATCTTTATTATATCCTTCATAAGAGGTGACCAGGTACCAATCCAATAATCTTAGGATTTGATTGTTTTTTCCTGTCATTCATTCATTCATTCATTCATTCATTCATTCACACCTCAGCCAAGGGAGGAGTCAGAATAAGCCATGGTTGCTCTCTTTATATTATGGCAGTTGTTGTTTCTTCCATCTAGATTTCCCATGACACTTTGGTTTTTCCAGTAAGTTCTCCCCACTAATAGTATGGTGAGAAGACTTTTGTTGATATCTTTCTCTCAGTTACAAGCAGGTCTCCTTGTGCCTTGGGTGCAAATTTTCCATTCAGGTAAACAAGCCTGCCGCGTACAAGAGTGGCAAAGACTGTGCCACAAAGCTGAAAAGCCAAGTATGGAGTGAGCTGAAGTGGAAGGAAGAGAGAGAGAGAGATTAAAAATAACAAGAAAATGCAAAATGCAGTCTTGTACAACACATACATTATGATTCATCCATGAGCAAGTGCCTTCAAGAGAGGAAGGCGGGCCAAAAATAAAAATAAAAAGAGAGAGAAGCACTATGAAAAGCTTCATTGTGAACAACCTGCTTCTATATTCAGGTAGTGAGTGACATCCCCACAGAGTTATAGACGAGGGCTGCCCAGACCGCTACAAAACTGGCTGAATGCTGAACAAGAGTGCAGTGTCAGGCTAATAATTTTCAGGATGAAGAACTGCACCACTTGTACTTTTAGGGCCTCCTTGCCGATGGAGGATCAACAGTTGAATACAGTGAATTGATTTAAATACATTGTGGACCAAGTTTTATCCAACAAATGTGTCTCATCTCTTTATTTCCGGACTGGGTGGGCAAACTACATTCTTAATGGGCTGCTTGGCAGCCTAATAGAGAACACAAAGTAACAGAGATCAGAAGATAAATCCGCCAGTTCACAATGCGGTGTGTTACCATAATAACTGATGCCTGAGATGTCCCATTCATGTCAAATATGTCCTAGGCCAAATAATTTAGTGAAATGTAGACCTCAGCAAACAGCCTGGAGATTGGGTGGTGGGGCAATAGTAGTATGGGCTTAACATAGTAGTTACACACCTTCCCCATACCTTATTCTTATGATGAATTACATCTCCATTCACCTGAGAAAAAAAGAGGGAGAGGAAGTCTGTTAAAAAGATCAGTTTTGTGAACATTGGTGTTCTGGGAATGTTTTCTTGTTCCAGTTCTGAATCAAACACAACAAGAATTTATAAAGCAGTGTTTTTCTAGGTCTCCTAAATGAGGTTGTCATACATGCTCTCATAGATGTTACTCCTAGACTATTAGATTTCCTGTATAATGGTGAATTGCACAGGATGAAAATTGTGTTTGTCAGGCCTAACACACCTGCTAAAAAGCATACATAACATTTGGAAATGTTTAGTTAAAATAATCATTCTGCCATGGGTTTTATACTGGAAACTATGAAGGGCTCTTTCTATTCTCCCAACATGAGTCTATCACTTTTACCTTTGCATTTAATGTTGAATAACAAAAAGCAACAAAGGAATTGTAAAGATTAACATACTTAATCCCTGCCCCCCAAAAAAACCCTGGCTTATGTCCTTTCTCATCATTACCTCAAACTCTGCTTCTGGATTCCAAACCACCAAGTCTGCATCCATCCCTGGGCTAAGCGATCCTTTGCGGTCTTCCAGTCCGCTCAGAATGGCAGGATTTTTGCACATTAGTTGCACCAGGTCATGGAAAGAGAACCCCTTGGATTTTGCAGAAGTCCAGAAGAGAGGAAGACCTATGTGGTTTCCAGTTACAGTTAGAAGTTGTATTGTGAAGAAGGCTGTTCTTGCCTGGTATGTTTTAACAGAAAATCATTTGATGCTGCAAAATACCTAGGACATGAAAACTGTGGAAACGTTGCAGGCGGTGGTAGTGAATAAGCCCTTCCTCAATTTCTCTTACTTTGCAGAGCACTATTTCCTTATTTTTTCTTATTTCTTATTCTTAGAAACCACAGAGATGTGCTTTGCCTTAGGAAAATATTTGTTTCTAAAAGGGTACTTATAAAAACAAACGTAGTGGGTGCTTTCTTAAGACACATTCCCCATATTCTCTTAGGCAAGAGATAACCCATCTCCTGATACTACATTTATTACATGAATCAATTAAACAAAGCAGGTATATACTATTTTCTACAGAAACATAACTCATTCATTGTAAGTGTTTAAATTTAATCAGCCTGTTGATTATTTCATGCAAACTGTTATGATTATTCAATTAAGATTTCTTTTAATTGGTTGAAAGCTATAATTTCTATATAAATCCTTAAGCATTTAATGGAACTTACATAATAACTGTGCTAAACATTTTACTGACTTTATTGAACACTCAAATACATTGAATTCAAATACAGTGGGTTGGACCGAAAATTGATTGTCCTCTGTCTTGGTGATTTGTGCATTAGAACCTCCATGTAAATTGATGGTTCTGGATATGTCTGGCCAATATGTGTACAGCTGAAAAATGTGCAGAGAAATATAGGCAAATTTCAGTTATGCACAAAACACTGCTTACACATGATTCAGTCAATGAGAGCTTAAAGCAATATGCACAATTTAAAATGTGCCCAAACATGTTACATTTAGAAAAAAAGTATTTAAAAAAGATGCTGTCCCTTAAAAAAAATACATGGGGGTGATCGGATGCATACAGGTATAGATACATGGAGTTACACTCTTTCTAAAAGTTTGGCCATGTAAACACATAGTTTAATCCCATATAGAACAGTTTACAGCATTCCTGGATTATAAAAATAATTGTTTCTATTAGCAAGGTTTGCTGATGGGAGGAATATAAGGAAACAACATACTGATGAATACTCATAACAGTATAAATGCATAACATGTTTACCAAATTGCAATGAGGCAATTCCTGCCTTAGCCTTGAGGAAATCTTCAGTTGTGGGATCTCTCAAGTTTCGGGGACATGGTGTATGGGCTGAGACAACCATGTCTATCTCTGTTTCATGCAAAGCTGCCCACAGCATATCCTGGAAACATGAGAAGAAAAGAGGAAGTCATGCCCAGGAGACATTTTCACAGAGTGAAATCGAAATAATAAGACTACTAGGATACCAGAAAACCCATTATTAACTAAGGCACCAGTATTCCTGCAGGCAGAAGTAATTTGTTGGGGTTAACTCATATTAGCATACAAAAATCCCAGCAAGGATTCTAGCTCCAACATAAATTCTCAAGTAATAGAAGCAAACCTACCACCTGACAATTGATTCTAACTGGTGTGCAAGCCAAACTGGGATGTATATGGAGAGGTGACTGAACTGACTGATCATCTAGTTTTGAGTCAAAACATGGGGAATCTACTTTATTGGGAAATAATTTCTCTGAATTCCCAAGGCAACACAAGCAGTGTCCAGGCTGGCTGAAAATTCTGGGAGC
The DNA here is from genome assembly GCA_023846285.1 of Phrynocephalus versicolor. Classification (NCBI taxonomy): domain Eukaryota; kingdom Metazoa; phylum Chordata; class Lepidosauria; order Squamata; family Agamidae; genus Phrynocephalus; species Phrynocephalus versicolor. The sequence continues at coordinate 20,694,570 of JAHTLZ010000379.1, read as the reverse complement.
TGTGGTCCAAGTTCTGATACTGGTGGTATATCTTGGATGGGAGATTTGCTGTGAAAACTATTACTTCGTAAATATCATGGCATATTAATGGAAGACATGATCCTAGAAACAACAGTGTAGGGCCCTGAACTTCATTGGGCCTCCTGTAGTGTGAACTACTATGCAAAACAGCAGGATTTCAACCACCATATGTCAATATAGGAAAGAAAGAAAGAGAACAAAGAATTAACCACTCACCTACATTTGTTTAAGAGGTACTTAGCAGATAGATCAAAACAGAAGAGAGGAAGGAGAATTCTGTGGAGAAAAGTTTAGAGGAGCTTAAAAGAAAGTGTGTGTGTTTTTATTTTCCTTTGTTTTTATTTTGCTTTTTTGTTTGGCTAGAGAGGGAGCACAGCTCTCCAAATCTCCCATCTAATATGATCACAGGGAATTCAGGATTGTGGTTCAAAATACTTTTTCCAGCTTTAAAAATACCAAATGAGGCACATCTGAAAGGCAAAGCAACCATAAACCCCCAAACAAATTAGGCGAAAGGTATAAATGGGGCAGAACTTGAAAACAGTCCTGCCTTTTGCTAGGTGGCCCGCCCAGGGATGCACAGAGAACAGATCTGCTTGCGTTATCGACTGTAGAGAACTGCATTGCTTCCTTAGAGAGGATTGCTTCATGGGTTTTTTGGCTGTTTTAACCATGAGAAATTGAACTGAAGTAGATCAAAGAGTTTGATTAATTAAAATAGCCAAATGCTGTGACAATTGCTATTTAAAAAGGCTCCATTTATTTTGTTTGCTTGATTGTTGAGACAATTCTATCATCTAGTCACATATGTTGTCTGGCCAAATGCACCCAGAACCACCCATAACTGCAGTAAGTAAGCAAGGTCTGGTAATTACGTCCCCAATTCCTACCACAATGATGCTGAACCTTTTAGAGACCGAGTGCCCAAAATGCGATTCAAAACCCACTAATTTTTCACAAAATGCCAATACAGTAATTTAACGTGAATACAGGTTGCTGTGAAGGGGTGATGTCAAGTGCCCACAGAAAGGTCCCCGAGTGCCACCTTTGGCACTTGTGCCACAGGTTCGCCAACACTGTCCTACCATCTCTCTTCTTTTTTATATCTGTCTTTCATTGTTCTGTTCACAATTTTACATATACAATAACCCCCTGCTTATTATGGGGGGTAGGGACCCACCTGCCCCGCAATGACTGAAAATCCACGATATGCGGATGCAGGTTGGGTGGGGCCTGGGGGGCAGTGGGCAATCAGATCCCCCCACGCCGCCTGCCCGCGCCGTGCCAAGACTTTTCAAACTGGCGTGCGCTGGCGGCTTTGAGGGATCTGACCTCCCACCGCCACCCGCCTCCGCCACCCCGAGACTTCTCGGACCAGCGCACCGGCGGCATTGGGGGATCTTTCCCGGGGAGGGGGAGCAGCGTCCGGGGCCATCTCCATTGAATGCATTGGCTCAATGCAGTTCAATGGAGAAAATTTTCCCCATTGGAATGAATTTGCTCAATGCATTTCAATGGAGAATTTTTTCCCCATTGAAATACATTGGCTCAATGCATTCCAATGGGGGAAATTTTCTTCATTGAAATGCATTGAGCCAATACATTTCAATGGAGATTGCGGGGCAGCACCCAATGCCGCCGGCCCATGCTCCTGTGAGAAGGCTTGGGGCTCCGTGGGTGGGATGCAGGGGGTGATCGCATCACCCCATGCCGCCGGCCTGCGCTCCTCCGAGCTGCCTCGGAGGATTGCGGGCCGGCAGCGATGAGGGATCAGATCCGGGGCTTGGGGAAGGGGGGCGGGGAAGCCTGGGCTTTTAAACCTTCCCCACCTTCCCCATATCCAGGGCTCCAGCTCATTGGCACTGGGGTGGGGAAATAAAGGTTTTTCTCCCCCACCCCAGCGCTAATCAGATGGAGCCGGGGTAGGTACTGCAAGCGATATAGTGGGACCGCAGTACCTTAACCATGAAATGGCGGGGGGTTACTGTACTGTATTTTCAACTGCACGTGTCGTCTCTCAGTTATGTGGTTTTGTGTGGGTTTTTTTTTTTAGTTTTTGGCCCTCTGCTTGTATCTATGTGTTCAATCTCTTTTCAAGATTGATTGATTGATTGACTGATTGATTGATTGAATGAATGAATGAATGAATGAATGAATGAATGAATGAATGAATGAATGAACACGCCTACTTTACCACTGGAACTCTATGTGGTTCATACTTGCATTCCATATATATTCCCCATATACTTCATGTTCAGTTACCTGATTCCTTTTCTCCCTGGTTGGAGGGCAACACTTGTAGTACGTGCCTCCTGGAGGAATGCATTCAGCTGCCAAACTGAGGTAGTGATGGGTAGTTTCTACAGTGATGGGTGCTCCCTTCTGACGAGCATCGCTGATGATGGGCAGGGCTTGAGCGGAAGAGAGATTCATGATGTGGCATGGTATCCTGTAAGGACAAAATCATGAGATGATTAAACGTGCATTGTTCTCGCTTTCAGATCAGCTGATGGCTTCACTCCATGGTTCCTGGGGCTGAAGGAAAGTGGTTGTGCCATGCAGTTGGACCTTGGCAAGAATGCTCTGGAAGCAGAAGCATACTACTATATATCACAGGGCATATCTCCAAAGTGGATATGCTTCATGGGAAACAGATGTATTTTTAAAATTTTCTTATAAGAACTGTCCCCACCTTGCAATGCTTGGTGGTATTTTCAAGTCCATATGAGAGGCATACTAGAATCGCAGAACCATAACGTTGGATGTAATCAGTAGCACTTCATGCAGAAGGTGTGTGCCTATAAACATTCAGACAGCACCTTGACAACAGCAGACTTGGTTGCAGCCATTGTTATAGTCTGCCTGCTTCCCAACGGCTGATTATGTGGTCAAGAACCTCTACACTCATCATGACCCAAGCTTTGAATGAGACTTTTCAATCCCAAAAGCGACTATTATGTGTTTTCTTTTACACTTCTTCAACTCGAAAGAAGACAGAACTAGTGGGACCCATCCACACATCTTCTTGAGTTTGTATCACCAGCTTTTTACAGCCATAGCCTGAGAAGTTACACATTTTTTACTACAGCACCCATAGTCTTCAAGCTAGTTGCTCCAACCCACCTTGTCTGGAGGCACTTCCTTTTAAACCTGATTTTCTCAAGCCTGCACTTTGCATTGAGAAACACCTCCCCTTCACTTGACTGGGTGGGTTTCAGGCCAATTCACCAAACACAAGCACAGACAACAAAGTAGATATGGAACAAAAAGCCTTTTCACACGACCCCTAAGATCCGCTGGCCACTTAAATTCGGACCAGAGATCTTAGGGGTTCGTTGCTCTTCCTGCGTTCCCATCCCTCAGCACTTCCTTGCTCCTGTCTGCGTGAGGGTTGGGAGAAAAAAAGAGAGGAAAAAATGCAGCTCACCTCGGAAGCCACTGGGCTTCCTGATTCCTTCTCTTCCTGATTCCGCCCGGCTTCCTGGTTCCTTCTCTTAAAGCGGCGGCAGGCAAAAAACAACAACAAACAGACGCGAGGAGAGCCGACACTCACTCCCTTAAAACCGCATCAGGGATTTTCACCACGGGAAAGCAGGTACATGAAAAGTGCGCTGGGATGCGCTTAGGTGGGCGTGGTCGCACTTAATTTTCTGCAAACTCTGGAGCTGGTGGGGAAACATTTTAAAGCTCCGGAGCTTGCAGCCATTTGCGGCGGAGTTTAGGGGTCGTGTATAAACGCCCTTTGGGAGAAAATGTTTGAAAATTCAGCCTCAGGCTTTACGTGCACATCCCAATGCAAACTGGGCTTCCCACACCTGCAGTTTACTTTTTTTAAAAAATGTAAATGTTTATTTAGCCCATATGCAGCCCCAGCCAAAACGCTGCTCTAGCCAAAATTAAAACTGAAGCCTGATAACAATCTCACTTGTACTGTAGGCAAAGCTCAGCAATCATGAGGATGGCCTCCACTTCCATGGTATCAGGACGTGAGCTCAAGAAAGTGCTGTATTCCGTGGCGTCTATGCAAGCAAACAAGAAAAGGAATATGTTTTTACCCAATACATTCAGGTCAGCTGGACTTCACCCCAGCCTATTCACCCTTTTCCCTGGCAACATTCCCCACTGCCCTTCTCCAGCCTTTCCATGAGTATCCTGTAGTCAGGTGAGTGAAGCCAAATATCAGGCATCAGGCACTTACCTGGAGAAAGTCTAACTTCATGTTGGCTGTGAAAGAAAAGAAGCTGCTTTATGTGCTGGGAAAGGGGGAAAGTGTTTAGTATAAGTCAGGGATGTCCAAACGTCAGCCCTCCAGATGTTTTGGACCACAACTCCCACAGTCCTTTGCCATTAGCAATCTAACCTTAGAATTCTGGGAGTTGTGGTCCAAAACATCAGGAGGGCCGAAGTTTGGTCATGCCTGGTACAAGTGGCCGAGGCGGCTGGCTGCAGAGGCAGAGGCTGGGAGTTTGGTTCCCTCCTGTGCCTCTTTGACAGGAGCTGGACTGTAAGGCTCCTTCCAGCTCTGCAGTTCTACGATGCTGCTGCTGACAATTGGTACTGGAGGAGCAGAATGGTCCCTGCTTCCCCAGCCTGATTGCCTTCAGTGCAAGCACCATCCCACTCTGCTCTACCTGTCATGCCGCCCGCTAAGGGTAGGGGAGTAGAAAATATCCAGCAAGACAGGAGGGGAAAAGCCCCTCCTTTGCTCCAAAAGGAAACCAGTGTTTTAAAAGCAAGAACTATCTGGGAGGTGAGTCAGAAGACTAGTCTGAACAACTCTCAGTGAGGGTTGGGGAAGTTGAGCATGGAAAATGGGACTTTGTAGAGGGGACGTCAGCTGCAGCAAGGTTAGCGAATAAGACTGAAACATTGGAATCGGTGCCCGTGTAGAGAGAGATTTGTGTGAGTAAGGCATTTGCACGTGCAAAGGTGTATGGCGCTTCTTTAGACGTCTATGTATATATTTACTGCATATCTATACATAATGTTCCCCCTACCATTATTTGGCTTTGGTGTCCTTCACCTCTGCCGTGCAACCCCTGGAAAGTTTGTCATGTGGGAAAGAGGCCCTTTAGAAAGATTTCCTCTCCTGGGCCTGGCAAAAGTTTCCAACATGCCCGGGCTAGTGTCAAAGCACACAAATCCTGCCAGAATCATTGAGCCTGACACTGGTATTGTCTTTAAACCAATAATAATACCAAAACAAAAGAACCTGGCCAGCACATTAGGAAACCATGAGGGAAGGCAGCTAACAATACCTACTCTTTTCTTTCCTTATCTTATGTGGCTTTGTCCTTGCAGCCTAACTCTTGCTGTCTCTTTGCAGTGTCTCCTCCACTATTCATTTCTTTTGTCTGTGCAAAATATGCTTTAAGCTGAGCAAACAACTCAGTCTAGAAGAATACTGGAATCCAAAGGGATTGCCAAGAAGATGTGATGAAAGAGAGGCAAAGGCACTCTTCTCTTCTGATGGACACATTGTACAAAATAAAAGGGAAGAGTACTGGTTAGAAAGTTAGCATAAGACATACATACCCTCTGGGACAGGCATCGACTGGCTTGGCTCCTGTTCTGCATGGAACTGGATTCAAAGTCCCAAATAAAAAGCATGTTTAACATCCCATTTTTAAAAAGCTTGTTCATGAAGGTAAAACATAATTTCTTTGTTTATTTTTCCATCTCCCCCCCTGTAAACACGTAATGGTTAATTTGAGACAAGGTTCAGCTTAACCATCACTCCATGTGTTTAATTTAAAGAAAAAAATCAAGATACAGTCATCTTGTGATTAGGAGATGTCAACCATAACAGGTTTGTTTTAGGAAATACAGTGTTGTTTCTGATGAAGCAATCAACCTCCTATGGCTTCCTTCAACTTTTTTGTCTTCCCATAAAAATCCAAGGAAAGTCTGAGGAGCTCCACAATGTCTTTGCTTGATACCTGGTAGTACGAGAGCTATGCGTTTGGCAGTACTCCTCTCAAGTGTGCAAAAGCATTTGCTCCAGAGTAATTAAAAACGGCCCATTGCTTTAGGATCCAGGTACTCCAGAATAATATAGCCTAGAGGAATTTTGTAAGCCTTAGTTAAATGTTAATCTTTCATCTTTTATCTCTAATATTTGATGTGAACAGTAAAGCCAAGATTAAGGAGCCACTAGATGATCCATTCAGTGTGTTATTCCAAGATAAAGTATGCCAGCTTTCCATAGATGCAGTTTCTGGTGATTTCATGCCTGACCTGTGGGTGAAGCTCATGTTTACCTCTTAATGACCAGGCACCAAAACAGCAAATGAATCTCTTAACTATAGAAGGAGAGAAAAACTAATGCAGAGAGCTACCATTCCACACTTTTAAAAGTGTCCAGTCCTAAAGATGTGCTAACTGCATCATTTAGTCTGATCCCAGAAAAGTATGACATAGCGTTATCCAGATTAGTGATTTTTTCAAATGAATTACTTCTAGTGCTTTCATAACCAGATCTTGTTATTCTACCCTCTCCCCAAATTATCAGTGGTAAAGAAAGGCAGAAGCAGTGGGACTGCAAATGGAAGACAACAACATCTGGCCTGCTCCCACAAAGATCTGCACATGAGGGAGGACAGAAAGACTCTACAAGGGGTGGTAAGCACTGCACAAAACATCACAGGCTGTCCACTGATTGCACTGGACAACATCGCTAAGGATCGTTGCCTCAGGAAAATTCCCAGGGATTAGTCACACCCTGGTCAGCATTTCTATACTCTCCTACCATCAGGCAGGAGGTAGAGGAGTATAACCAGCCACACCAATAGGCTAAAGAATAGTTTTTCCTGTGGGCTGTCCGATTGTTGAATGGAAAATAATTTCAAGACAATTATAGCATGATATACTTGTGGACCAGTGTGTGGTGCAACAAGAACACAGGGTACATGGGGGTGGGGATAGGAGGCTCATCCAATTTCATTGTATCATCATCATCATCATCAAAGAGCAGACAAGATAACTATGCTGGATTTTGTATTACAAATTACTAGTCAAACACTTCCTAAGTGTTTAGGACTACTGTACATGATGTATCGGTGAATTATATGAGCAGATTCCAGTAAGGTGGCTTTCTGCAGCTGACTGATGGTGACTTTGTCAGCTCCAATTTCTTCTAAATACTTGCTTTGTTGTTGTTGTTGTTGTTGTTGTTGTTGTTGTTGTTGTTGTAGGATAAGGATTTTTTTAAAAAAACCCAGCAAACACTGTTACTTGAGTTAATTTTTTCTTGAGCTACTGCCTAGAATCTTACCAGAAGCACACAGCCTGTGTCCTGTAGTTCATTCATTGCCATATGTAAATCATGCAGACCTACATGGGCAAAATCATTTACTCCAGTGGCCATCAGAAAGCACTGAAATCCAGGAATACCAGCCTTCAGCATTGGCAGCAGCTCAGCCTAAAAAGGCAGCATAAGGATATGCATATAGAATACAGTGCAAGAAGCATGAAGTGTGCAGAGTGAAACAGAAAGCATACTGAAGAGATGGGAGAAGGATGACCAACGTACAGTATTTTACCATGTATAAGACTATATTTTTGTCTAAAATTATTAGACTAAAAATTGAGAGTCATCTTTTACATGGAAGTTTGCTGAGGAGAGAACGGCACAGTCACAGAAATATAATTTTGGGTTGGAAAATTATAGTCATCTTATACATGGGGACAACTTATAGATGGAAAAATATGGTACTGTATATATGTTGCTTCCTATTCTTTTGTAGTTCTGGCCTATATCCAGCTACCAGAGGAAAATCGATGGTTACCTGATATTCCTGCTGATTAACTGAATATCAATCCACTTTAAGCTATGCTGAAATGAAAGGGGGCTTCTTAGAGAACCTAAATCCAATATTTGGTTGGAATGAATTGACACAATCCCAGTGTAGCATGTCAAAATGGAACCTTTCAAATAAAATTTTTTGAACATGTACACTGGTCAGCACAAGCCATAAATCAGTAGTCTTCGTGGCTGCAGTCCTATCCCCTTTCTCAAAACAAAGGTCTCGTCATTGTGGCGTTCTGTAGCAACCTTTTAGCAATCAACATTATAATTACAAATGGGTTAAGACTTCATTGACCTGACAGGCTCACTTTGTATGGCATTTAGTACCCATCTTGGGGACTGGAGGGAGAGTAAGGTTGTTTCAGAATGCAGAATTTTAAGTTCCATTTAAGGAGTCAAGAGCCACGTCTTATTTTGTATGCAAAAATGGCAAATATCTTTTAAGTCTGTCAAACAACACCTTTGGAACCACAAGCAAGGACTGGCCTGCAGACTGAAAGCAACCCAGACACAACCATGGTCTCATTCCAAAACTACATCTCTCTGAGTATAGTTTCGAAGCAAAGAGAGGCTTCAACTCTTGGGAAGAAGTGGTTGCAACCTCTTCAGTCAGTAAATGTCAGTGCCAGGTCGTAGTGTTTTCTCCATTTGTAATTAAGTCTATTGAGTGGATCAGGGCAACCTTCAACTCCTGGCCAGAAGTTCACAGAGTTTTGAAATGAAGCTCAAGCTATCCACACCTCAGCAAGTAGAGTAAAGATAAGCATAATCATAGAGAGGAATTCAACATTTATTCATAGCCTCAATGTTGGACAGTTTGTTCTTCACGATTTCTCTCTTTCTGAAATCCTCTGTATTTCTTGTGTCTTCCATCTCAACCTCCAATACAGAAAAGACACAGATAATGCAATTGTGCCACTGAATACAAACCTGATTTCCAGGAGCTATGCCACCCCAAAAGGCAACATCAATATGACACTGTCCCTTGGCAGATCGAAATTTGGAGTCAAGAGCAGACAAGCTTGTGATTGGAGGACAGCAATCCCTGAATGGTGAGAATGCAAATGAGGATGGTGTAACTCAGAAGTCAACTGAACTATGTTTTAGGTTCCCTTCCCCACCAGCCTCACTGCCAGTATTTTTGAAGCATTGTCTATAATGTACATAAACACAACATAATTTACATTATACTGTAGATGGAACTTCAAAAAGGATTGTTAGAAGCAGCAGCAAATTCATTCTCTGAGCATGGATCCTTTTGTAATCAAAATGGCGCCATCCATGCACCCTGGGTCAGAGCAGCAAGGATCTACCAGTGCACCATGCAAAGAGCACAGTGTGTGCATGGGTGTTTCAAAAACAACTGAAATCAGATCATTTTTAAAACACCCGTGTGCACAGCCTGCTCTTTGCAGGACGCACATGGGTGTTTATGGGCTGAGCAGGCAAGGGGTGACTTCACCCTTCACCCGCTCAGCCCCCTGCTGGGTCAGGGCACTCCTTGTGTGGCACGCAGGCACGGGTCTTTCGAAAAACCTTGCTGGGTCAAGGCTGCTGGCTCCCAGATGCCCCAACCCAGCAGAGGGGTTAGTGGGCGATGGGTGATTGCACCGCTTGGCCACTAACCCTCCTGTTGGATCAGGGCAGCCAACAAAAGCCCTTTCCCAAAGATGGGAAATGCCTCTTGCTGTCTATGTGGGTGATGGGGGAAACAGTGCTTTTTCCTTTAGCGCTCCTCCAAAAGCAAGAGAGGTGGGGGAGGGGGCTGTGCCTTTGGATCCCCACTGACCGCCTTGAACTAGGAAGGAAAAAGCATGGTGGCTGCGGAGCTGTCAAAATCATGTGGCTGTCACAGCCAGGTGGTTTTGGCAGCTCAGGATTTCCCTTCGTAATTCAAGTTTTCCGTAATTAGAGTCATTCGCAATTCAAGGCATCACTGTAGTCTAAATTCGCATCTTTCAATATAAAATTGAATATGCAAATACATTGATGATGGCTGGCAAGTCACTTGTTCTACACCACTTGAATATGACCAGTAGCTGGCACTGTAGCATCATGTCTCACTTTTAAAAAATTTGCACAAGAAAACTGTTCATCTTGCCAGAAGAGAAGCCTTTTGCCTAGAGAGTTCATAAGATACAGATTCCAGAAAAAAATATAAGTGCAGGGCACAGTGTTGAGCCATGTATTTTTATGTTGTGATAAAGAAATTAACAGTAGTTTTTAATCTAACAGAATAATTATTTAATTAATAATTGCAGCCTGGTGACAAAGATGGTCATGCAAGAGAATTCTCTGTCCTTTTTTTCCCTCCTAAAGCCCTATTTTAGTGGTGCCCAAATGTTGGCCCTCCAGATATTTGGGACCACAACTCCCACAGTCCTTTGTCATTGGCAATACAGGCTTGGAATTCTGGGAGTTGCCCTATTTGTAAATCTCCTATGGGTCCGAGAACTGTCAGGATAAACCTGGGGTGTGGGCAGAGGGCTACAGTGGGGCAGGGGCAGAATTAGCATAGCCATGTATACTTAGCCCCTCCCCCAACCAATGTAAGCAAACTAATCAGGAGAATCTTTTTGAACATCTGGAATTAAAGCAAGGAAATCTGTTTCGCCTCCCTCTGATCCACTGGCACCATACATACAATGGCATATCAACAACAGTGGTGACACCTCCAGCAGCGGCAGCCTTAGTCACAGCTGTAAATCCCTCACAAGATGGATGTCCAGGCTCACAGATATGCACATGAGGGTCTATTATCCCAGGCATAACTACAAGGTCTCCAACATCAAGCATCTGCAGGCAGAATAGATAATAATATATTATTAATAATAACAGATAATAACATACTGTAAGGTCATTGGAGAGGATTCTAAGGTTTGCCACACAGTTACAGCTCCTAAAAACATTTTGTGTCTTGAGCAGGTTTTTGTTTAAACTTTTGACTTTTAATTAAAGGCATAGTTTAATTCTAATTAAATTAACTTTTCAGGGTTCTAAACACTGTATTTCCCTTTATGAGCCTGCCCTGGTGTTAAGATCATAACAGGGGGCCTTTCTCTTGATCTGACCACATTCATAAGTGTATTTGGTGGGGCTACAGGAGAGAACCTTCTCTATCGCTGTTCCCAGACTCCCAGACTTATACATACTATGTTAGTAATACTTTTTAATAAAAATAAAAATATTTAAAAATATTAAATAAAAATAAAAAGTGATACTTTTAAAATAAAATATTTGAATAATTTAAGATTTGTAGCATTTGATATTATGATAGTTTATTTATATAAGCTGACTTGGGTCTTTTTTAGGAGAAAGGGGCCCAACTCAACTCAACTCTCTTCCCCCTCCCGCCTCCTCCTCCTCCTCTTTTTTAAAAAGGCGCACTTCACTGGTGCTCCTGACCCCAGCGAGGGGGTATGGCATGGAACTGGAGTTTGGCGAGAACCAATAATGTCTTAGTTCCAATTTCCTCTAAGAACTGTAATTCTCTGGGTTTTCTGGGAAAAGGGAACAACTATTACATTATTTATTTGTTTGCTTGTTTTGCATGTCTAGACTGCTTTTTGGTGCAAAGTCTTCTGCTACAGTTTACACAGATGACAGAAATGATATTTATAACACTCCAATTCAATTAGAAACCAATTAGAACACGAAAATTAGCAGCAGTTTATTTGGACAGCTTTAAAGTTAGCTCCATTACAGAAGCTGAGTCTGGACATAACCGTGCCGTGTATGCCTGAGATAAAGCTGGCTTATTATAGAAAGGTTTGCAGTGGCTAAATGGTAATCTTAGTCCCACCAACACGTTATTTGCCTCCACAAATACTGAGTCCAGAATCACTGCTCCCAAAACTGTGAAATATGTTTCTCAGGTGCCAGAAACAGCTGCAAACTTCTGTGCAGATATTCAGGTTCGTTCTGCTTGCTGCCATCATTCTCAAAACTGCCTCCAGATGCCTTTTTAATTATTTTTGTAGCACCACAGGCAAATGCCGGCCCAGACCCAAGAACCTCTGGAAACTTGGGAATGCGGCACAGTCCAGGGGGGCATCGACTCTGTCTCACCTGCCACGATGAAGGCCTATTCTAAGGCATGTAAATCATTCCAGGAATTCATTATACTTTATATTATAATTCCTCCTCCATGAACAACCCCCGCTGGTATCCACAGTTGTGAAGTATTTGCACCACCTGCACCAAAACAATAGGTCCATGAGGGCATTATGGGTACACCTGGCAGTCCTATCCTTCTACAATCAGTTCAGCAGCAACTGGGACCCATGCAAGTCCCCTTTCATAAGGAGAGAATTAAAAGGGTGGAAGAGGCAGTCACCCAAGACCTCTGAAAGCAGGAGACCAATAACGCCAGACATCCTGCTGGCTTAATGGATCAACTACTAGACCATGTATGCTGGTCTAAATACGAAACCATGTTATTTAAGCTAGCATTTACCTTTGCCTTCTTTGGGGCATTCAAGGTGGGAGAATTGGCTGCCAATTCCCAGCAGGAAAAAGGGAGTACGGCCATCCTAGCATGAGATGCAATAATTGATGGGGATTCAGCACTCCTCACCCTCCAGTCATCCAAAACCAACCAGAAGGGATGAGGCACAAGCATCAGCTTAAAAGAACAACCAACCCCATCGATTTGCCCAGTTCAGGCATTGAAAGCCGTGGGAATTTAGCTTCTATGTTTTGTCAGCCTAGCTTTGAGGAATCTCAGACAAACACTATGTGTCTTACATCACACTAGTAACACACTCTTATTGGGTAATAGGCTGACCAATAAGAGCTGAGTACAGGTCTCTATAAAAGATGGCCACGGAAAAAGTGTAGGGGGTTGCATTCCAAAGGTTGTGAGATCATATTGCTCTACTGGGCATGCCTGGAGAAAACAAGTTGTATGTTTATTGGATGGGTCTCTGCTGACGTGTATGTGATTTGTGATAGCTAATAAAAAGGCTCAGCTGAGGGGGCAGGCAGGAAGAAAGCCTTCACCAAGCTCTCTCTGCCTGCTGCTCGCCGATGCTAGCACCTAAAGATCCCTGTGTGTTCAGAGTACCCAACATTCCTTCAATATTAATCTCTTAGTTGGTCTGGGAGATTATTCATATCTACGGATATCCCAGGAAGGAATCCCAACAGAAAGCAATTTTTCTCTTATGCCCCAATGAGAATGGCCACCCCCTAACCAGGTACCAATTTATGGAAGTGCTGAAGAGGGCATTAGGCAGGGCTGGCTACAACCAGGGGAGTTCGGGATGCACTCCTTCCACATAGGTGCAGCCTCACAAGCAGCCACCATGGGGGGCCCTGACCAGCTACATCCAACTCATTGGGCAATGGAAATACACAGACTACCAGACATATATCTGCCAGATACAGGAACCGTCACTAATGCCATTTATCCTTTAACCCCTAGCTCAGGCCCATTGAAACAGATTTGGATCATCAGGCAAAGCATAGTCCACTGGGCGAGCACCTGGGCCACAAGATCACCAGCAGGACTACAGCTAGGACTCTGCAATGATGTAAATATATCATGGCTAGGTAAAAGAGGTATGCTCTGGGATGACCTGCTACCCACAGTATGGACATGAACCAAGACCCAAAGCCAACCAGTGCCATGATCATACAAGTGGGGGAGGAATGACCTACCAAAGCTTAAGGGGGTGGACTTCTCCCTCGCAGCGGCAGCTACACTGCAATTCCTTCACGAGTCATTCCCCAACATGGCAAACATACGACCTGACCTGTTGCAGAGAAGGTCATGGAGAGGGGCTCGCTCACGCAGGAAGGTGGAGGTAACATGCGGGAGGGTGACCAGGACTATCGGGCAGCTGGTACAGTCACGGGGCAGGATAGTAGCCAGGCATGATAACATCTCTTTCAAAGAAAAAAAATCTATTTTTGGCAGACGGCGTGCACCTGTCAGACACTGGGACAGAGCGTTGGATCAACATCAAGGCCACGATAGCACGTTGGTGGCAGTGGCAGTAGCCCATCTCTAGTGGTGGTTTGGAGGCATTGGGAATGGATCCAGGCCAGGACAGTGCCAGGGAAGAGCCTGCTTGAACTTCAGACCACAGGAGACACCAACGGACCCATTGAGGAAACAGGATCAGACACCCTGGCTCAGGCAGGGCTGTGGACTACCCTGCTATGCTGCTGGAAACCCGAAGGTTCCTGTGCCCACATGGTTTCCCAGGAGGCAAACACAGGAGTGCCTCAAGGTGGCGGTAAGACAGCCGACATTGGGAGACAGGTGGGTCTCCCGATGGGCCAGATCCCACCCATTTTTTGGCCAGAGTACTGCTGGATGAAATCAAGGTAAAATAAAGCTCTGGCCTCTATGCTCCCCAACTTCATGTGTCTGTGTGGTTTGTCATGCAGAAAAGGGACCAGCCCTAAGCCACAATTAATGTTGATGTCTGAGGGATGAGCTTGAGAGTTACAAACAATGCAGCCTCGAGGCAACCCGAAAACTACGAGATGAAACAGATGCTCTTCAACCTCACCAAGCACTTTGTAGCCAAATTCTGACAAGGGCCAGAAGTGTGTAAGTAGGAACACTTGGGGGGAAGGGGGTGGCACCATCTGATCACCATCTTAAGAGATGGAACAGTGGACTCAACAGTTGGCTAAATCCCTGTACAGTTACCCTCTTAGTCATAGCATAAAACCCCAAACATAAAACCCATTAGAGATAGGAATGGATCTATATCTAATGGTGCACCTTAAACTGTACATAGATTAGCCCACACCAGCATTTCAGGCCTCATCCAGATGGAACATTCATTCTCCATCACACACATGATTCTGTGCTGATTTTTTTTTTTTGTATTTCCCCCATCATTCCTATGATATCCCCTTCTTCTCATTTAGTACAGCAATGCTTTCCATGACTTTCCATGTGTTTTGTCCTTCATGAAGTGGGGTTTAGTTGTTGTTTTTTAAAAAAACTAACCTACAGGTATTCAAAAAAACATTTTGATTTTCTTAGGGCAGATGTGGTTTTCTGAGAAGTGACTTTTAAAGTGTAGTTTGAATGTGAATCCCAGTAAACCTGATGGTCATTTTAAAATGATCAGGAACCAAAGAAGAGAAAGGGGAGAGGTTGGATCTTTTGCCTCAAATACTCTATGGCGCTGCAGAGATGTATTCTTATGCTTAATATCAACAAAATACACTGAAAGGCAGGTAGCTGTCTCATGAACTGGTTAGTACCCAAGGAAACTTGTGCTTTTCACATGAACATTGTGCAAACAGAAAAAGTGTGTCAATGATTAGCCAAGAAATGGGGTTGAGACAGTGTTCAGCAGCAGTTCAATGGTCACACAACAAAAAGCTCCTGAAGAGGAAAAGGTTTTTTTTAAGACTACCTTCCTCTGGCCCCTAATCCAGGGTACTCACTATAACTCTGTTCCTCACTCACATGATGACCATAGGGTCTTATTCGCCACTCAGTTACAGTGAAGTCAATAGAATCACGGCAGCGTAAAAGCTATGCAATCATGTGGAGAATTAGCCCTCAGGAATGCAATGTTCGGTACTGGGAGAGCCCCCTTCCACAAGCTGCCTTGTTCATTCTATAGAGATGCTCTAGTATTGTATATCTTTTTCTTCTTCTCCCTCAGAACAAAGATCGGACTTCACTATGTGAAGGAATGCAGTCTACCTCATGACAAATCATTAATTTCTCATCATAAGCTCTGGTGCATGATGACAGTGAAAAACAAATGAAAATGATCTCACTCCAAAAAGACTTGCCTGATGCGCAACATGATACTATTTTATTGCCTTCTAAAGACTTATTAGCTCTGGCATTTCAGCAGGTCTTTGGGAAACTTTTAATCTATTTAATCTAAGTTTATTATTATTGTTTTTAATTTCTCCCAAAATTATTACAATTAATATTCTTTAAGTATTCACCTAGTATTATAACATATGTTATTGTTACCTTCTTTGGGTCCCATGCTTTTGGAGAAAGACAGAATATAAATATAATTAAGAAATTAAGAAATAATCGTTTTGCATATGTATTTCCACAGGTCAACTTTTTTTTTACTGTTGACAATAAACATTACACAACTGTTTACAATTTTACAATAAAATTGTAGGAAGACGTTTTGTTTTCATGTTTTAATTCTGCCACAGGATGTGGTGATGGCATCTGACCTGGATGCCTTCAAAAGGGGATTGGACAGATTCCTGGAGGAAAAGTCCATCACAGGTTACAAACCACGAGGGAGATGTGTAATCTCCAGTCTTAAAACCGGGGTACTTCAAGGGCCAGATGCCGGGGAGTGATATCATGAAACAGATATCTAGTCTCGTGCACTCCCAGACGCATCTGGTGGGGCCACTGTGAGATACAGGAAGCTGGACTAGATGGGCCGTTGGCCTGATCCAGCATGGCTCTTCTTATGAGTCCATCAATTTGTTTTACAGCTTTATTGTCCTAAAAATATGCCTGCCTCATTTGATTAGCCCAGAAAGTTACTTTTAAAACCATTTTGTTTTCTCCCTATTACTCACTGTAGTGATTAATTTATTGCCATTGCTCTTTATAATGCTTAAAAAGATGTTGTAACTTAAAAAAAATTAAACTGTACGATTGATAAGAAAATGGTATGAAACTTAAAATTCTTGTCAGCATCTCCCCAAAATACCATGGAAAAATAACATTTGAAAGTAATAAATGAATGTCTTCCATTTATTAGTGACGGTACTTTTGAAATGTGATGTGATAGCACACTGATTACAAGACCCAAAGTTGGCCCTTCATTATGCTTAGGCCCTCCCACCTGGGAAGGAGCCACAGAGTGGGCAGGTGGAGGAGGAGGAGGGGAGGGGGAGGAGGAGGAGGAGGAATACCAGCCCAGTGCCCTCAGCCCTAAGGGGCCTTCAAGCCAGTCATCCCAACTGCCCTGCCCGCTGCCCTCACTTGCCTGCTAGCCACTCAATTCGTGCTGTGCTTGGCTGCCAGGGGCTCCTCTCCCGGCAATTCCAAAATGAGGATACAACAGCTATTCCAGATGCAGGGATTTGACCGCAAAGCTGTGCCTGTTCCTCTTAACAGGACCCCACAATTTTGCTGCCTCCCCCCATCGGGCTGTAGACCTGGGGAAGGAGGCAGCAGTAGTGGAAGCTCCAGTGCCATGCAGCAAAAGTTGCTGCCACTCTTGGTCTGGGGCTGGCCCCTTTACAAAAGGACCTTCACTATCCTCTTGCTCTCGGGGAAACCCCCTCCCCCCAGACTCTGATCACAGAGTCCCATTTGGAGGAACAGGTGCTACTCTGTGGCCGGATCCCTGCATCCAGAATAGCTGTTGCCTCCTCATTTTGAAATACCAAGAGATGTGCCCCTGGCAGCCAAGCACAGCATGCATGGAGTTTCGTTGCTGGAGGGCCAGCCAAGTAGGCAAGGGGGCATGGTGGGTGGTGCACTTGGGGTGACTTGGAGGCTGATGGCACCGGGCTGGCATTTCTCCTCCTCCTTTTTAAGGAGAAAGGCAGGCTAAAATATTGGAAATAAATAATACATTTGTCTTGGGCTGGAGGTGAGGAATCTCAGAGAACTTGGAAGTTCCTTGCTGGAATTTGCTGAAGCTTTTGCTTCTGAGGTGGTTTGGGTCCTTGTTCCTTTGCTGAAGTGTCCTGCATAGTAGAAACAGCCTATGCGTAATTAAGCATAAGGCTTAAGCATTTGCTAGAATAAGCATTTGCTGCTGCATGGCAGGCCATGAGACCTGGCACACAGCAGCAAACACTTATGCTGATTTCTTGCCTTGCAAGACTTTGACGTTGTGATTTATGTCACTTGTGTCACAGCCCTGTAAAAACCTACTAGGATTTTGCCTGCTGTGTTGGGTTTTGTTCTATAATGTTGTTTCATTTGTAAATCATCCTGGAAAGTAATATTAAGGAACAATACAAAAACACATTTGGCATTAATTAAAATATACCTTCTCTCCACTTGGTCTGTCCGTTTTTTTCTTTGGGAGAACATCAACTATCTTGCCACTGGAGATGACAATCTCTGCTGAGCCAACAGTATGATCCTGTACCACCCTGTTGCTTCTTATATACACAACCTCAGAACCTACTTCCAGTTTGCCTGGCCCTTAAATAAAATAAGGAGAAAGAGAGAATTCAGTTAAAAAAACAAATACAGTACATCTCTACATGACTCACATCAAACACATCTCACTCTATTACATTCCCCGAATCCAATGCCTATGCCAGGGGTGTCCAAAATTGGCCCTGCAGATGTTTTAGACCACAACTCCCAGAATTCCAAGCCTGTATTGCCAATGACAAAGGACTGTGGCAGTCATGGTCCAAAACATCTGGAGAGTCAAAGTGTGGACACCACTGGTCTATGCAATGCATTATATTGACTTGCCGTGAGACTGAAGCATAAATGAGGCAGTGTAAGAAGTTTGAGATATATTTATTATTCCTTAATTTCCTAAAGTAAGCCAGAATCATTGAGGACTAGGGACAGCTCATAAACTCAAGTGGCATAGCATGGGGTGGTGGTTCCAGAGGGCTGGTCCACACTGGGTGCATTATATTTAGGGGTTAATCCTCCCTTTCACCCTTGGCAACAACAGGTGCTTCTTGAGCATGCCCTGTCCACCTGCCTGCTTCATTCCTCCTTTCCCTGCTGGCTTTGTCATGGTTCAGGATCCTATCACCAAGAGGTTCCATCTGGGGGAGCCTGCAGGGGCAGCAAAGGCTCAGGGCTGTTGGCACTGGCACCTGCCCAGAGCACTGCCTGTCTCAAGATTGGTCCTGTGCCAGTGAACAGTCTATGCCAGTGTGTCCAGTGGCCAATTCAGGATGGCTGTTGGCACCATTAACTGCCAACAGTAAGTGACTGACTGTTATGTGAGGCAGGGATGGATCAGAGGGGCAGCTGAAAAAGACCTGGAAAGCTAAATGAGATCTTTGTTTGAGAGTGACTTGAAAATAGCAAAATCGTGTTGGGATCCCAAGAATCACTACATGTAATTTAAACTGTAAATAATATAAAATGTTAGAAATGTTATAACCAAGATTCCAGACAATCTAATAATACTGGTTTAGTTCACATGCAATTTTATAGTGGATAAGCTTGTCAGCATACATATTTTTTGTTCATCATTATTGATGTTCCCCTCCATCTTATGGCTGTGCAGCTGAACTTGTTTGGAATTCATTGCTATTCATTGATTAGTTCATTGAAAATAGTGGCTTAAAAAAACTCATGGAGAGGAAGTAAAATAATGCCTTTGGCAATAGCTAAACATTTAATTCTAATCAAACTTAAGAACAAGAAAGGTTCCAAAGACAGTTATTACATCCAACAAACATATATATTTATATTTATTTTTTATTTTATTTATTTTTACAACTTATATGCTGCCCACTACCCAAAGGTCTCTGGGCGGCTTACAATCAAAGAATTAAAACAGTTAAAACATCAAATATCAATAAATAATTAAAACAATAATGAAAACCTTACACTAAAATCATTACACTAAAATTGCCATCAAAGGACCCATAGTCTATATTGTATCAATTAAAAAACTTGTGGAACAGGAAGGTTTTTACCTGGCGCCGAAATGTCATCAATGTTGGCGCCAGGCGGATCTCACTTGGGAGGGCATTCCATAGCTTAGGGGCAGCTGCCAAGAAGGCCCTATGTCTGCAAGCCATCCCTCTCACCTCCTTGAGGGATGGCTCTTTCAAAATATGTAACAAAATATGAATGTAAGACATATCTATCTCATAATAGATTGTTATGCAATCAGTATTTAATTAATTTAATCTGACTGATTAATTTGATTCGTTATATCATTCTCAAAGGTTCAGCATATTTTATTGTGTTTTAAAATTATTGTTCTCTCTCCATCTAAAGAAAAACAGTAGGTTAATCTATACACATTAGTAACTAAATAAACACATAACTTTGCCTTCTTTCCTTGTAAGAGTTGACTTACTATTATGCCAAGACATGTTAATCTGACTAATAACCAAAATTCATTCTATCTATCTATCTATCTATCTATCTATCTATCTATCTATCTATCTATCTATCTATCTATCTATCTATCTATC
>JAHTLZ010000379.1:20649442-20664007 GCA_023846285.1 Phrynocephalus versicolor | reverse complement strand
ATACTAGGGAGGGTTCCTTCCTAGTTTCAGGTGTAGAGGGGAGGGAGGCCCAGTCCCTCCCAGCAGCATAAACTGGACTTGCAGTCACTGCACAAAGTGTTTTGGGGGTGGCGCTGGTTAAAGGAAGAAGAGGGGCTCTCATGCGTCAGACCTCCTTGTGGTCTTGAGACATGGCAAATGAATTGACGTGGTTGGTGTGGATGCTGCTCTCCGTTTCGTTTTTGTTCCGAGCATTCAGACACGGGCTGGCCGCACAGACGTCTGCACGGTCCCAGGAGGGGGGCCACCTCACTGTCCTCCTCGCTGGAGGCAGCGCAACGCAGATCCGCAGTGAGGGGGCCGCCGGGTCTCCGGGAGCGGCCTTGAGACCAGCGGCCCCGCCCTGTCCAGCGGGGCGCGTCAACAGCGACAGGAGCGCCCACCCCACCCAGGCCCCGCCCTCCTGGCGGCTGCGGTCAACAGGTCCGCCAGCCAATCAGCGGGCCGAAGGGGCTGGGGGGCGGGACGTGCAATGAACCTGCAGGAATCGAGCATCCCCAGAGAGCGCAGCATCAGCACCACAAGCCACCGAAGGGGGTTGGACGCGTCCTCTCTCTTCCCTGCCGGGCAAGAAACGCATCCGGAGGGTCTCCAATGCCACCGCCAGCCCCTCCCCACGGCGGGCAGACCTTAGAAAACCTCTGAAAGGTAAGCCGCAGCCCTCCCATTGTCCACCAAGGCTAGGGCATTCCGCATCCCGGCTCCCGATCGGTCGCCCTTGCATCTGCCCCCTCCCCACTTTTCTTACAGCGCTCCCCCCCTCGCTTGTGGGGCCCGTATCCACGGGAGAGGCCGCGGGAGTCGCCGTTTCTTTCGGATCCTGTTTCCTCTGCGTCGAATGCAGAAGGTGATGGCCATCTTTTCCCCTCCCTTGCAGCTGGCTGGTTTTCAAGAAAGGACAATGAGCCAGTTTCTAGGCAGTGCCGTGTAGATTTCAGTGGGGAAGCAATCCGGTGTGTGTGTGCGCGCGCGTGTCTGTCTGTTGGGAGTCCCCTGCATCTCTCCACCATTTCTGCCTTTTGGAGATGGCTCAAGAGCAGGAAGACGGAAGAGGCAGAAAACCATCCCGAATGCACAATATATCGCAGTATATGTGTGTGTGTGTGTGTGCATGCATCGATATGTGATGTCATGGCCAGCGCTGTAGTGGGGATAGGGTGGGGTGAGGAACAGCCAGAATAATGGGGAGGGGTGGGTGAGATTCTGAGGGAGGAAAGAAACAGTCTTTAGAGAAGGAAAATGGTGCTAATTTTGTGCCATTCAAATTCCAAAGCTAAATTCTTTGTCCCAGGATATCTGCTGTCAAGACCTTTCTTGCGTTGTTTACCTAGCCTCCCATGCTTTTGCTCCTTGCTTGTTTTTCCTGATCCATTTGTGCAGCTACAATACTACCTGTCTGCTGTTTAATGAGAAAAGAAAGATACCCCCTTATAGTTAGTGGCAGATTACAGTAACTGTTTTGTGTACTTTGAAAAGGTTTCCAACCAGGAAAAAGCAATGCATTCCTCATAAACACCACCCCGCCCCATATATCCCTGCACCAACAGCTGTGACATAAGGCCACAGAGAGAATGCAGAGTCATGGGGACTGGGCAAAGGCCTGTCAATCAGTTAGGTGGATCTGTGTTCCCAGATGCTGTGATATCCCATGTCAGAGTGCATAGTTTTGAACCCAAATATTTATTGGAATAGGATTTGAAAGAAGTTTTGTGTGTGGTGGGGGGAGGAGAGACATTCAAAATGTCTGCCTTTGTGACAGCACATATCTGCACATTCTATGGCTTCATCTTCTTTATGGGTGTGTTAAGGGTTTTGGCAAAATCTTCCAAAGCATCTTTAAAGGAACCTGTGCCATGGTCAATATTCTTTTTTAAAAAACACTGTTTTGTACTATGAAGATGGAATAATACTATCATTAAACAAAGATGACTGTTCTGTCATCTGACACATTTGAGGAGCAAGAAGTTGTTTTGTAGGCAAAAGCCTGCAGATCGTTAAGAAAGAAGATAAAAGACTCATTTATATGTGGGTGGAGGACCTTGTCAGCCATTTTACAGGGTTTAGAGCCTTGCACTGCTGTAGTAACAACAGCATTGGATTACATGCTAACACAGTAGCATCCCAGGTTCCTACTGTGTTCTAGCTGGCAGTGTTTATCTACATTATATGAGAGCTAGGCCAGTCTTTTATCAAGAAAAGAAGTATATTTGATGGCATCTTGATTTAAACTTTGGGGGCGGTGGTGTCTTTTAGTAACAACAGTCATATGCTGGATGGAAGTATATGAGTTTATGAGGTGTAAAGGCTCATTAAAAACAAACTAAACTAGGGTTAAACCTAGCATTCAGCTTGAGCATTGCAACATCCTCTACTAGTCCTGTGAAAATCCTAAGCACAATTGTAAATCATGATGTGACGGATCTTGCTTTCAGCAAGAAATGATGCACTTTCTAGAAAAAATGTGCAAAGACAAAGGGGCTTGAGGGCATTTGCTACATGTCAAGAGATTATGCTCCTGGAATGAAGAGGAGTATGCAGATTGTACTGTGGCCTGCTTGGAAGTCACTCGAGGCCATCTTACGAAAAGCATGACTGCCAGCAATATGGCTGAACAGAATTGTGCTGGCAGACCTCTTTCCTCAGTCCCCGCCAAGAAGCATATTTTCTCCACAGCATGCTGGGTAAAGTGAACATTTTAAAAAAGGAGACTATGAATTCCAATTTGGAAGTACAGATGGAAAGAAATACTGTTATTTCCATATATTAATATGTGTTTTTCATCATGTTTTGGGGCATGGCAGGCCATTGCAAAGAGGAAAATGGATTTGTTGCAATGCCTACTCGTAGGAAGGAATAACAACTGTTAGATTCTGTCATATTGGAAGAGGTGTTGATTATCTCAGAACTGTAAATCTTGTGTAACGAGGCTTATGACAAGGAAAGGGGAATGATAACAAACATCCCAAAAATTATATCAACTAAGTAGTCATCATGGACAGTATGAACTTTTACATTTCTTACTTTGACATAAAGGGGAAATCCAGACTTACTAGTCATCCTCCTGCCTTTTAGACGTCTATAAAATGGCCACAGGCTTTTGAGAGGCATTTTGATACTTTTGGATGAGGCAAGCTCATACTCCATCCCTGATGTCTTCTGACAAGGTTATCTAGCTGCACTGCTTTACATTTGATTCTTACAGTAAGCTGACTATTTTACACAAGGGTTTATTAAAATCAGAAGTTCCACACACTTAAGATTTTTTATTGTGAACTAGAAGGCAGAGGTTTTTTTCTTTTTGGCTCAGCCCCAGTTTCCAGTAATGATTCCTGTGACTTGCTGTTATCCTGCGACTTGCTGTTATTACAGCTTATAAATCTTAGGCTTTTTGAATGTACCTGCTCACATTGCAAGTTCAAATTCAAATTATTTTTTTTATAGCCAATGGCCATCATATCTATATACATATACAAATACAATAAGAGCAGTATAGCAATCAGTCAATATCCAAGGGCAACATGTAATCATAAAGGATTGCAGAAGCTGACTGTATTTATACCTTATTGTTTAACAATATAAAAGTTAAAATTCAAGTTAAAAGTGTATACAAATATGTTAAAAATCTCTGAAACAGTATCACCGTAGTCATAATTGTACAACCTATAAGAAATACTGTCTGAAAATAATGTAATACCTTGTATTTCCTCAAACACTGCCTGCTCCCTCTTGATTGCTTATCCAGCTAACCCTTAGCTTTATAGCCATCTTTTGAAAACTGGCCATTAGTAATCTCTTTACTCTTTATTTTCTAAAAGCTTCTGTAAACGCTCTTCCCTATTTCTACCTTCCAAGGAAGATATAATCGGTTTGATAAACCATTCCCTGATATGATTATATATTTTGCACTCAAGGAGCACATGGCTTAGCACCTCAATGGTTCCCTCATCACAAACACACATTGTAAGTTCAGTATGTTGTGGAAAATGAAGTTTATAATATTGGTGCGGGATGAGAGAATAAATTTACTGTCCAAATAGTGGCAGGAAGGAGAACAGAGTAGATAATGCTGGCACTAATGGTTGATGGTATGAGTAGAAGGGTGCTTCGGCCCCTATTTTTGGGTTGAGCTCTCTTCCCAGGATTCCAGTCCACTCCTGATTATTGACTGCGGAGTCCACAGTCATTATGCTAAGACCTAAATTTCAGATTTTATGTCCACAGCTGTTGTTATATTTTCTTTTTCTCTTATATGCCTTTGTCTCAGTTGCTTACAAAAGAGGTTTCTTTGCCCTTTCCATCCATTTAAACTTTTCAGCTTACATACCCAAAGAGACTGTGTCTCTAAGGGCATTCATTGCACAGAGTTAGTACACAAACAATGATGTTGGAAGGTCAGGTTAGAAATAAAAAGCAGACATTTGGCAAAAAGAAATGAGGCTATAAGGGGGGGGGGGCATTTTTCACTGTACAGTATCCGGCCTCTGGTCCATAAAAGCTACCTAAGGAATAAGAAGTCCCCAGATAGAAAAATCTCTGCTACCCTTGGGAAAAAAAACTATTTGAAGGTGTCAGGAATTGAACATCTCAGATTTTATTGGGAAGGAATGTTTCTGCCATAAAACCAAAACCCCTACTCAAGTCTTGATAGAATAGAGGATACAAGTGTCAACTGTGGGGACAAATTAATCATAGTCTGAATGAGTCAACAGTATTAAATGGTTGGGGGGAAACAACACCAGGCTACTCTGTACAGGTTGGGTCTCACCTGAAATATTATGTTCAGTATATGTTTGGCAAAGCCAAGAAAGCCAAGTAGAAAGCAATTCTGATGACAGCAATTAAGAAAAAGAGAGTTATGATTAATCAAGATGACTTCAGGCAAGGAAAAGAAGCAGGCATTGAAATAGCAGTAGATTAGATTTCGGAAATATATTACGTTGTGTAAGAATGACTTGGCAATGGAGGAAACATTTAAAAGAAAATACTGTATAACACTTCCAATAATCTATAAAAGTATAGAAAACCTTTTCTGGAGGTTTTAATTGGAGGGCTGGAAGTACTGTTTGTTGGACATTATTTGTAACTGTGTGTGTCTGTGGGGGTGAATTTTAAAAACCCTTTAAATCAATATATAATTTTGTCACATTCTGATACACTATTTTGTCTGTTTAATTAGAATCCACTTTGGCCATTTTTATGATCTCCTGTAGTTTGGTAAATTAGCCAGCAATATCAATCAGTCAACCAACCAACCAACCAACCAACCAATTAATCCTGTAATTTTAAAAAAAAAACAACAGTATGGGGCAGCAGGCTTTACCATCCAAATTTATCTTTAGTGGAAGGATGAAAGGAGAGGTCACAAATTCTGTTGTTATGGAAGCTACCCTACAACCCACTGATGTGAATTGACAAGAACTTAAATATAACTAGTCTAGGGTGTTTCATGTGATTTTAATTTACGTGCAGGATGTGCTTATTGAGGACAAGGCTTATCAAGATCAGTGGCAGTTGGTGCCCCTTGTAGCCGGCGTGACTAAAGGCACTGCATAGATGCATAGTAGAGATGGGCACGAAACGAGCAATTTTTCGTTTTTGTTTTCGTTTTTCGTCTCGTTACTCAACGAAAACAAAAACGAAAATTTTCCAAAACGGAAACGGAAACGAAAAATTTTGCCGTGTTTTTCATTTTCGTTGCGGCAAATACATTGAACTGAAAAGAATGCTAATGAAACAGCAATTTTTCATTTTCATTTTTGTTTTTCGGTTCGTTACGAAACAAAAACGAAAATGAAAAATTTGCAAAAAAAACCAACAAAAACGAAAATGAACCGAAACGGACCCCTAAACGACCAAATGACAAACGAAACACCATTTTTTTGAGTCGTGCCCATCTCTAATGCATGGAACTGGGAAGGCACACAGAGCTGAAAGCAATTGTGAGGATTCATACATGTCCAAGGTACATAGAGGAAGAAGGCAATCTGATAAGGATGCAAGTAACACTGTACTGATTGGATGTAGCCTGAGCCTAAAGTGTGGCACTACCTAACTTTCTTAAACAGATGGTACACTATCAGCCAAAATTGTTTGTGTCCTGAGGCAATGAACAAAATGGGCCGTGAAAACTTGGTAGTTGAATGTTATTGCTACTTCAGTGCTGGTTGTATCCAGCACACCAGTGTACAACAGGCTTCTGTAAGTATGTTGGGGAAGGGGGGAAGAGTAGATTATGCAGTGCAGGCATAACTTAGTCTTCTAGCACCTCACTGGCCCTTATCCCACATCCACTAAGATGCGCTAGAAAGTGTTCTCAGTAGTGGAACATAAAATCTTTCCCCCACATCCATCGTACTTTAAGAAAAATAAAGTGTGACCACGCCCCCTGAAGCGTGACTCAGCACGTTTTATAAGTACCTGGTCCCGAGGTGGTGGAATCCTTGTCGCGATTCCAGTGTGGATATTAAACCAATACACATGCCTGTGGGGGATCATTTAATCCGCAGCTTCCCACCCACCACGCTCAATCTGTTTGAGATGTCAAAAAAAGGATTGGTGCCGGGGAAGGCGAACAGAGGCCCAACCAGTGGGATCCGGTGTAGGAGGTGCTGCTGCCGCTGCCATCAAGGCAAACTTGCCTCTCTAGAAAAAGAGACTGGCAGCATGCCAGGGTTGGGCTAAGAGGGAAAGGGGAGGGAGAGACGCCGTTTCCTTAACCAATGGGCCATCTCCAGAAAAAGCCCGCCTGTCACCTGGCGCTAACAGTCCTTCGTCTGTTGTGAGTTCCAGCCAGGATGCAGCTACACGGCGTCGTCTCCAGGCAGGCGCGTCCCCCTTCCCCCCCCCCCGGCCCCTTCTCCATGTCAAGGAAGCTGAAAAACAACAAGAGAAAAATTACTTTGATGTGGAACCCATCCATGGGGTCACAGATTGTACAGGCCAGTATAATGCATCCGTGGGGAAACAGGAACCGTGACTTCTACCACATGACTGCAACAAAATAAAATACACATTTTTCTTTGTTGTGGTACAAACTTGATGTGGAGAAGCAGCCACTATCACCTCCTCTGCTCCAACAGTACCTTGATCTTTTGTTGGCGGATAGCAGGGCCAACACTGACAACGAACCCTATTGAATACATTGAGTCTAGGCATGATTTTTGCTGCGATATTCCGCTCCATTACTCTTCCTCACAAGTGAAGTGGGTGACCATTAAGAGACCATTTATGCTTGATTCTCCTCCTGCCAAAAACCATTATTTTGTTTCTTCTCTGCTGGTCCAGGTGGCATCCTAGAAAAATAACATCAGCAAAGCAGTGTAATCTAAACTGAAATAATACCTAACATTATTGTGTAAATACCTGTGCAATTTAACATCTTTCTCTTGTTATTCCTGCAACTGATTCATTTGGGGTTTTACATTAAATCACAAATCCAGCAGAATAAGAAGGTATATTTTGGGATGGTGGTTTATTTTATCTTACTTTAACCTTGTCTTTTTTCTTTAAAGCATGCTTACCCTTCAAAGGTGATTTACAAAGTAAGATATCTATACAGAAATAATATAAGCTATTAAAGCAATAAAATAGCAAATAATACAATGTCTCATGCTTATATACAAATGCTAGGCATATAGAAAACTAACAAAAAAGAACTAGAAGTCCTGATTCAGAATATAACTTAATAGGGATAACTTGAGACTTAGTAAGATGACTCCCATGACTGGAAAACAGTGATTGAAGGGTATACATTGCTAAAAAAAATAATAGAAAGAATAGAAATGGAGATGGAGTTGTAGTATATAACAAAAATAATATTCCTGCTCAGAAATGTAGGAGAATGAACCCAGATGTCCTATCAAGAGCATCTTGTATAATTAGGGCACAAAACAAAAGGAACCCGGTAGAGTAGTTGGAATGTATTGCTGACTGCTCAAGGAAAGACACAAATGAAACCTTTGAAAAACAAATTGCCAGAATTTCAAAGAGACTCAATGTAACATTAATGAAAGATTTCAGTCATCCTGAGATCTGTTTTCCAAATATGGCGCTTCCAAGAAATTCCTGACTTACGCTACTGATAACTATCATTGACTTGATTCAAGTTTTTTGGTAGGAAACGTAGCAATAAGGGGAACTCTGGAGGGAAAGTGACCACATTCTACTTGACCACATTCTAATGCAAAATGTAGCTGATATATATGCTAGATTTTAGAAAAGCTAATTTTAATAAATTCAGGAAAATAATAAGTAAGATCTCACTGCAGGAGATTTTAACAGGAACATAAGCCCAAGATGTGTGGGAGTTTCTTAAAAAGGAAATTCTAAAGACAATTATAAATAATCCCAATATTAAAAAAGTGAAAGACAGCCAAAAAGACCAATATGGCTTCACAAAAAGCTCAGTGTGGACCTGAAAATGAAAAAGAACACATATAGGAAGGCCAGGGCACAAAAGAATTCTACATCTAAGGAAACAAAGAAACAAACAAACACATAGTTACAAGATGGGGGGGGGCTTGCCTCAGTAAATAGTATGAGTAAAAAGGATCTTGAAATTGCCAATCGCAACCTGAATATGGGCTAACAGTGCAATGTGGCTGCAAAAATGGCCAATGCTATTTTAGACTTCATTCACAGAAGTATAGTTTCCAAATCCTTTCCCCCCTCTCTTTAGGCTGGTTAGTCCCCATCTTGAGTACTGTATCTGATTATGGACACTGCGCTTTAACTGGAAAAAGTTCAGAAACCAACAAGGATGGTAAGGAAATCGGAAACCAAGACCTATGGGGAAAGACTGAGAGAACTGGGCATGTTATGCCTTGAGAAAAGATTGGTAGGAGATGTGGCAGCACATTTCCAATACTGCACTTGAAATATTATCTCAGACTGTAGGACATGCCATTATGGACTCAAGTTACAGGCAATCAGATTTGAGTTGAGTATCAGAAAAAAACTTCCTAATGGAAGTACAACAATGAAACCAATTACCCTGTGAGGTGGTGAGCACTCAGTATTGGAGGCATTCACAAGAAAACTGAACCACTGTTGGTCAAGATATATTTTGATTTGCATTGAGCAGAGAGGTGGACTTGTTGGCCATAGAGGTTCCTTCCAACTCCATTATTTTATGATTTGATGATCAGAATCCTGTATCTATTTAATCAGAAGTCTTGGTGTGTTCAGAGAGACTTATTTCTGTATAAGTATATAAACATATAAAATTAAGGTAGCAGTAGCAACTGCAGGTGGAAACATAGAGCAGAGCATACATATTAGTAGAGCAAATATACATTGCCAAAAAAATCCATGTTTAGGGCTTGGGATACTTGCAGGGAAGAAATATTAGAGACCAGAGGATTGCTTAACTTCTCATTGGCTTGAACACTATGCAAGAGGACAATTGGAAGGAAATTAGTTAAAATGTCCCTGGAGCGATGTAGCATTTTTTTCCCTTGCTGATCCCCTGCCGCCCAATATTAGTATACTAACTATGACTTATGACAACCATTTCCAGGGTTTTCTAGGTGCAGAGTACTCAGAAATGGTTTAGTGTTTCTTCAGTGGCATCCTAGGAAAGTGCAGCTTGTCCCTGGCAACTCCGGCTGGCTTTTCTGGGAGGCACAGTGAACCGAACCATATACTGTATTAGGAAATAAAAGCATGCCTCTCAAACGTTTAGTCATGAAGCTGACCCCCAGCGTTAAGAACATGTATTTGGGAAGCATGGTTTTACTTCCTAATGTCTAGTTCTGTTCATTAGTCATATCTGTTTTCAAAGCTGGCAAATGTTGGACAGCTCATGATGCACGCAGAAAGGAGCAGCTGCCTGGGAAACCAGCTATGACTATCTATATCTTTAATAACTATGAGGAGGCGTGTGCCTGCAGAAACTAATTTCCACCCAATTATGATAGATTCGAACATCAGCACTTAATAATCTTTTTAAATATTGTATGAAATGTTGATAGGGCAGCAGTTCTTAGGCTGAAGAATAGCCACATCCTTTTGTGAAGTTCTAGTACCTACAGATTTCAAGAACCTACAGATGTCCTTTTATTACAGTTTCCAGCACTCCTGATCACAACAGGTAGGACTGTTGGAGCCTAGTGAAATCTGGGGATGGGAGCACACATACCACCACAGAATAGATTTTAATGCCAACAGGAAGTTTTCTAGCAAAAAGTGAAGAAATGTGTTTCAGAACAAGGTAACGAAAATGTTATGTTCCTGAGCACTGTGGCAGAAGCATTCCACATAGTAGGAGAAGGTGTTGTCCTTCGAGACGCTAACTCAGTGGTTCTCAATTTGTGGGTCCCCAGATGTTCCTGGACTGCAACTCCCAGAAGTCTTCATCACTAGCTGAGCTGGCCAGGATTTCTGGAAGTTGCAGTCCAGGAACATCTGGGTACCCACAGGTTGAGAACCACTGCTCTAACTGCTGAAAACTGGCAATTAGACAAGGGGGGAGGAAACAAAGGTCCTTTAACGTATACTAGTTGCATGTGCAAGAGGTACTGAATGTATGTCAAGAATAAATCAACACACCTTGGAATCGTCCTCTTCAAGGTGAGTTGTCATTGCCTATGGAGGAGGGGAAAGTTTGGGTCTGCATTAGGATAAGCTTCTTGATGGCATGAACAGATGAGCATTGGAACGGTTTGCCTATAACAGGCCTGCCCAACAGGTAGATCGTGGGCTACCGGTAGCCGGCGAAGGGTTCAAAAGTAGACTGATGCCCATCAATTTAAAAAAGTGAGGGGATAAGTTTTCCACCCCTCCCTCCCCCAACCCAAGGACCACCACTGCCCCAGCAAAGTTCCTGGTCTGCCAGCCTACTGTCTCAGTTGAGTGGGACAGTTCAAGGCCGTGGTGCAGTCCCCTGTTCTCCCCACCGGCTAGATCAGGGGTGTCCAAACTTTTTGTAAGGAGGGCCAGATTTGGTGGCTGAGAATATGCCAAGGGCCGGTTGCTCCCCGACCCTGCTACCCCACTGCAAGCCCCACTCACTGACCCATAAGCCCCACCCACTGACCCCTTGCAACCCCGCCCGCAGGAAGGAAGGTGGGGAACAAGGGAGGGAGGGAGGAAGGTGGAAACCAATGTTCCCGGTGATGCCGGTGGTGGCGGCCTACCTGTGCGCCACCCTGCACGCGTGCCCAGCCCCACAAGCTTCCCGCCGGCGCTGGTGGTGGTGGCCCGCCTCTCACCCGCCCACCCAGCCCTACAAGCTTCTGCTCACCAGCCTGCTGGCCGCCCAGCCCCTCAAGCTTTCCGGCAGTGTCAGTGTTGGTGGAAGATTTAAAAAAAAAACATGGGGCGAAGGAGGGGGAGGGAGGGGCGGGCCGGCCAGCCAGGCGTGGGCCACTCAGAATGGCCTGACGGGCCAGATTTGGCCCCCAGTCCAGACTTTGGGCAGGCCTGGGCTAGATGATCGGTGTGCCACCGGCCAGATGATCGGTGTGCCACCGGCCAGATGATCGGTGTGCCACTGTCTTGTGACCAGCTGAGTCCCTGGTGCCGAGTGGAGGAAGGAGAGGGGCGAGAGGTGGGGTTGCAGGTGCGGCCCAATCCTTTGTGCAGTGACATCTCCCTTCTTCTTCCCCCTTGGAGAATTCCCTCCATAACGAATTAATTGATTTTCAATGCATTTATATGGGAAACTGCTGCTCTACTTACACATTTTTTACTTATGACCATGTGCTCGGAAGGAATGGATAAAAGTAGAGGTTTTAGTGTAGTAGCCCTCAGGCACTTTGGGATGGAAAAAGTAGACCTCAGCCAGTTCAAAGTTGGACAACCCTGGCCTATAAGGCTGGTGGTCTCTCTCTCTCTCTCTCTCTCTCTCCCCCCCTGGAGGTCTTCAAAAGACCCTATATAGGCAGAAGGGTTCTCTGGCTCTGGATGTCCTGTCTTGAACATAGGCCTGAACCAGATGTTCTACAAGGTTCTATGGTAGTTTTACAAACCTATAATGCTGTGACTCAAAGGGAGGTTACAACAGATCTGAAGCCGAGGAGTCATGGGACTGCAAAAAGACATCTGATTGAAGAACTCCATGCAAGTTAGTCATGTTTTTGGACCCAGAGTTTCTCCAACCAGCAGCAAATTTTCTGATAAGAGAGAAGTACCTAAGAAATTCTTGCAAGGAAGCAAATGTTCCCTGTGATTTCTGTCTTTAAAAAGAAATTCTTAGTTTTGTGCTGGAGTGGGCTACATATCTGGCAGGTTCAACTAAGTCCAGAATGGGTCATTTCTCTGCAGTAGCAGGATAAAGCAGAAGCCTGTACTGTATGTATGTACGATTCCCAGTTTGGTGCAGTGGGTAGAATGATTAACTAGGATTCTGGAGAATAGGGTTTGAATCTCTACTTGGCCCTGGAAACTCATTGGAGGAGTGGAACTGATAAACCCACTCTTTAAAGCTCTCCCTTGCCTTGAAAGCTCTATTACAATAGCTGTAATTTGGTTCTGACTTGATAGCACAGGACACACACAGAGAGAACCCAGTTGCTAGTGAGCCCTAAGAAATGCTATGAACAGAGTGCTTCCATTTTCCATTCCCTTTTGCTCTCTCCTTGGCTTCCCTAGGACATCCCACCTTCCCTCAGTGAGCAGAGAATCCTGGGCCTAGTAGAGGGTTGTGGCTGAGCAGAGCACTGCACTTAGCTCGCTTAATTATTTATACTGAAAACAAACCTGGAAGATGGGCCCTGGAGGCTTAGTTCTGTTACTCAAATATGCAAAGAAACCAGGCTAATGCGATTTGATATCAGCTTTGGAAAGCCAAGCTTGTTGAGAAAAGGAATAGGAGGGGAGCGATTTCCCCCCACCCTCAGTTGGCTTTAAATTTACTGAAATTGCCCTTCTTTTTAAAGAGGATCCAGCTCCTTGTGAAATACTCTGGTGTCAGCCTAGCCTAGGCAATGTTGGGGGAAATCAAGATCAAGGACACTTCCTTGATCTTGTAGGATTGCCTAGAATGAAATTGCTGTTCTCGTTACTTGTGTTTATGACAGTTATTCTCACAGTGATTCTCAAGGGTTGCTGTAAAGGCAAACATATGGCAGGAACTAGTGGCAACTCATGGACTAGGCTAGGGTGAGGGGAATCCCCCAAAATTTGGGTGAGTGATAGTAGCTAGAGCTGATCTCCCCAGACATCTTTGCCAATAGCGGAAGACATTTTGGGAGAGACTTATGAGACTTTTCTTCTTGTCAGTTGGTCCTCCCTCACCCTCCTGTGCAGTAGCTGGCTAATGGCCAGCCATGAAGTGCTCAGATCATGTGAGTTTTGACAGAATAGACCATGCCATGGATTTAAGGGAAATCTTGTTACGTAATCCTTCTTAAATTAACTGGATCCACCAGGATTAATTGTGCTTTCTGGTGGACCTTCTACAAATGTTACCCTATGTGTTACAGCAGTTGTCCAGCAATGTTTCACCCTCTAGTCTAGTTGTTTATTATGGATTTCAGCCCTGATCTGCCCTTGCCAATGCAAGTCTGAAAGATCTGGAGGATGTTGTGTTGAAGTTTGGAGGCTTTAGTACAGAAGATTTCATACTAAGATGCAACAATATTATGAGGCTGGGATCTTATTGACACTCATATGGCCCTTCATAGATATAATGTGTGTGAAATCATATTGAAAAGATGAAAATCAACAGAGTGCTGCTGCTTTTGTTCAGGGGATGCTTACATTTGCTGATTTCCATCCTGATCATGACCTACCTATATTTATGCTGTTAGCTATATAATTCTCTTTCCAGCCTGCCAAAAATGTCTGTCTTGTCCATTTTGGTCTAAAGTGATACTATTTTGTATGTGCCAATATTTTATTTGACCACACTATAATAATTTATGTTCTAATATCTACATCCAATTGTCTCGTGTTAAACCTTCAACATTCCTGCTTATTCAGAAGGTTTAACTCTGAATAGAAGACCTAGATAAGATGAATAACAAATTTGTCTATAGATTGTGATAGCATAATATAAACAATCCTCTAAAATATAATTTAATCTATATAGCACTCTTCAAAGATTTCCTTGAGTGGCTTTCAAATGATTAATGTTACCCATAAAGACCTATTTAAATATGCACAAAGTCATTTAAAAAGGCAGCATAAGAGCCATCAGCAGGTCAAATTAAAATGTGTGTGTGTGTGGGGGGGGATTATTTGCTTAATAAAGAAATTCAGGGATAAGAAAAGTTGCCTCATTTTGGACCACAGACTCCCAGAATGCCTCAGAATAGAGCGTTTCCAATCGCTGGAGAGATTACATCTAGTGTAGGGGCCACACAAACCTTTCTGCAAAGCTAAAACCAACAAGGGCCTTTCCCTGTCTTTGCATTCATAATGGTTCTTGGAAGAGCGCCTCCTCCTAAAAATTGAGAGTGCAGGTAGATACACATGTGGAAAGGAGAAAAACCAGAAATCATGCTGCATCTCTAAGACTAACTTGTTTTCATTTGCTTTATTATTATTATTATTATTATTATTATTATTATTATTATTATTATT
>JAHTLZ010000379.1:20614876-20649432 GCA_023846285.1 Phrynocephalus versicolor | reverse complement strand
TATTATTATTATTATTATTATTATTATTATTATTATTATTATTATTAGCTACAATAGACTAACATAGCTATTGACAAGATTACTTTATCTGCAATGAAGAAAGGAGCAATTCTCCAGGCTTTAAATTCCTTCCCCTACACAACTTCTTATCAAAAGGCAGGGCTCCTTTGCATCAGACTCATGAGTACTAAATGACCTTCAACAGCAAACGGTCTGAAAATGGGAAGTACAGTATTCTCCATTTGTGTCCATAAGTATGAGGAGATATTTTTTATTACGCTACAACTGAAACATATAAGAAACTCATGAAGTTCAGAGTACAAACTGATCAGAAGATGGGGTTCATGATTGCAAATGTCAATTATCTATGTGTTGTGGTTGCTGGCCAGATGTGGCCCTATGTTCCTACTTATGAGTAGAAAAAGAAAATGACAATAGTGACATAAAGTACTTACCCATTTAATGTAGCATGAAGTTATACTCGGTGCGTGTAACCTCCTGTGGAGGTTACAGTTACAGCCCACAAAATTACTTGCAGGGAAATATGCTGCTTTTTAAACAAGGACTGTGTTTTTCCTGTCTCTTGCAGGGTATTTTCAGAAGTATAATCCAAGGAAAGAAACCTCAAGATGGCAGGAGCCTCCGTAAAGGTGGCAGTGAGGGTGCGTCCCTTCAACTCCCGTGAAATGAGCAAGGATTCCAAATGTATCATACAGATGACAGGAAACACTACAAGTGAGTACCTGTAGCATCTTCTGATGCACATATACTTGCCAATGAATTTCAGCCTTTCTTCTCTGATTGTCGGTTATGCAGGAGAGAATGCAGAAGAGGCTACGTCATTTTGCTTTCTGCAAGACATATTTCTACCCTTGCATTACAGAAAGTAGCTGCATGGGATTGCTTTCCAAGTTTAAGCGCTTAGGAGATGCTGATGTGGGAGAGTGGGAGAGGATATAAGAATGAACTAAGACATTTTTGTTTTCCATTATACCATTTCTTCCTAATGACAAAAAGACCGAACATACCATTGCCCAACATGGGATGGAGGGTTTTGCCTGCTGCATTTTGGAAGGCATTGATGGGAGAAATCCATTTTACCTATCTGTTTGTTAGCCAGTTTCAGTATTTCTAAAGTAGAAACTGATCGTAAGATCTCCATGAGAACAGGCTGATGTATTCACATTCCAGAAAAACAGGCAAAAGTATCCTCAGGGTTCCAGCCCTGTACTTATATACTTGCCCACACATTGATGAAATATATGGAGTGGCGGCGGCATTACACTGACTGGTCTTGCCATAATGTCCATGCTCTCAGGTGAAGGCAAGAATGGGCTTTCTATATACTGTACTTGATACCAGCATTTTTAACTCTAAAAATATGCCTTAGGCACATACAATTATACACTCATGCAATATGGTCTTTCTTTTGGTCAAAGGTATGGGAGTCAGGATAGGACTGTCAGAACCAGTAAATATTCTGTAGTCAGCGACTGGATTGGGCTTCTGATGTATATATTGTTGTTCCTTGCCTATATGTCTCCCCCAAGATGATTGTCTGAACATCCAGTAACTGGCATTGATTTAAAATCAGCTTCCTGGTAGATATCATTTCCTGATTTCATTTGCTTCTACCATTAAGAATCCACAATGGATGACGGTGCTTAAACTGCTACTTCCTGGCACTTATTTGTTAGCTGGTCCAAATTTGCAGATGCGTCTGAGCTCTCATCCTTATTTATTTAAAATACTTTGACTCTGCCTTTGACCTTGAAAAGGACCCAAGGCCGATTACAACAGTGGAGGACAACATTTAAAGTTAAAGACATTGAGTATACAATGGCTATTTGCAATATTCAAGACAACATACAGAGCTAAGGATAATGAGTGTGAAGAGGCATTGTACATCATTAATGTATGATTATAATATTAAATGTTAAAATATTAAAGCTAAGTACAATAAGTAAACACATATGTGTGTGTGTTATGTCGTTAACAGTAGTGACCGACTCTTCGTGACTCCATGTCCATGGAGTTTCCTTGGCAGGAATACTGGAGTGGTTTGCCAGTTCCTACTCCAGGCGCCTACAACACCTGGTATTCCCTGGTGGTCTCCCATCCAAGTACTAACCATGGCCGACCCTGCATAGCTTCCAAAATCAGGCGAGATTGGATGTGCTTAGGGCATCTAGGCAGCTAAGTAAACACATATAGGATATATTAAAATATTAAATATTTTCAATTAGCTTTCAATGTTAGCTGTCTAGTTTTAAATAGTAAAATATTAAAGCTAAGATCAATAAGTAAATCTGGAAGTTGAATCATGGTAAGTGGATTTCTTTTCTTGTGAGATTGAAACATTTTGCTACTCATCCAAGCAGCTTCATCAGTCTGAGAAAAGTTAGTGGTGAGGGCCTCCAATTTATAATTCAATTTATAGCTGGAAGCCTCCCCACTAACTTTCCTCAGGCTGACGAAGCTGCTTGGATGAGTAGCAATTTTTTTCATCTCACAAGGAAAAGAAGTCCACTTGTCATGACTCTCTTTCCAGATAACCTCACAAGGATGACTAAGAATTTCACAGACATCAATAAGTAAACAGATATAGAAAAAATGCCACTCTGTGAAATGGAAAACACATAAAAAAGGGAAAACACAAGTCATGAGGGAAGGCCAAAGGAAGGCCTTTGCCTGCTTGTGGAAGGTCAGCAGAGATGGGGCAAGTCTGACCTCCTGTGGGAGGGAATTCCAAAATCTGGGAGCAGCAACAGAGAAGGCCCTCTCCTGTGTCCCCATCAGACTGAGAGAAAGGCCTCTCCTGAGCTTATGCCTGATTTCAGACAAAGCACAAGGAAAAAATATTGCCTCCAAGAAGTGTTACCTTATTTATAGAAGAGGAGACATTTCCCTATGAGGCTATCAAACAATGCCTCTCCTTTTATAACATTTAATAATGCAATGCAAGCATATGAATTCTCATCTAATGACATATTAGAACTGACTCTATGTTTCTGAAATTGCCTGTTCTGCTGCTCTTTATAAAATAGACAAACCCTGCCTTGGCTCATGTGTATG
This sequence comes from Phrynocephalus versicolor, assembly GCA_023846285.1. NCBI lineage: Eukaryota > Metazoa > Chordata > Lepidosauria > Squamata > Agamidae > Phrynocephalus > Phrynocephalus versicolor. Next base: position 20,646,357 of record JAHTLZ010000379.1, on the reverse strand, counting down.
TTTAATTGCATTTGGGTGGTGTTAAACCACAGTTCAGAATGTGCCTAGATTTTCTATAAGTTGCTGCTGCTGGGTTAAGGGACCATCTATTTATGATGTGATACTCCCAAAGGTTGCTGTAAACCACATCCTTGAGAATCTTTTCAAAGTTTTCCTGAGTAAGCCATAGAAGTAGGACTGAAAGATGAAGGAACTGGGGACTTGGCAGATTAAGGAATACATAGGGGATGGTTGAAGAGGAATTATCCCTAGCCTTTGGAAGCTCTAATATTAACATTCTGGATTTGTGTCTATCTTGCTAACATAATTTCTGGAAAGTCACCACAATGATATTGTCTTGAAACAAGAGATATAGGTGAAAGTCTGAAGGCAAGCCTGGAAATGTTGCAGTACTGTTCCTTAGAAGTGCCTCTTTGTTCTTGCCTCCTGAGCAGAGCAGAGAGATGGAAATCTTTGTTTTTTGCTCCCATACCTCCTTTTCTAGTACACATTCAAATATCCAGCTGAACGTTGGAGGGGACTGAAGAGAAGCGAGGCACTTGTCATGCTAGGGTGTCTTCTAGGGCCCAATCACACTGGCAAAAGAGGTGGTTAATAAGAAAAAGCTGTGTTTCTTTCTGAAGTTGTCACTGTGACTGAAAATGCGGTTCCCACGTTTCCATGGACGTGATTTAAGTAACCGTATTTTATATGTCCCCCACATTACTTAAGTCAAGAAACAAGGCGGGCGGGCAAGAATGTGTGTGTGCGCGCGCACGTGCCAGCAATGGTGTGTGTGTGCGTGAGAGAGAGAAAGAGACAATAAAGATATGCCAGCGCTGGCAGGAGCCAGTGCCAGTTGCCCTGCCCTTCGCTTCCGCGCCAGCTCTCAACCTGGTGCTGCTGCCACCGAGCCCTCCTCAGCCTCACCTGAGGCAGCCACCAACGAGGGCCTTCCTCGTTGATGGTCCTCAAGAGAAAGCCTGCGAATGCCTGGCTTTCACCACTCCTGGCTGCCTGTCAGCCGTTCACTAGCCAGCCTCAGGGTTGCCTTTTTCTCCTCCATCAAGAAGGGAGTTCCCTCTTCTTTCGTCACAGCCACACCCCTCCCCCTCCCCTGGCACAGTGACCGAGTCCCTGGCTGGCGAGGATTTCACCCAGGTGCCTTTGGGAAGGGAAGCCCACCACAGAGACCGACCCACACCCTTGCTGGGAGCCCCTGGCTGCTGCTGGTTGGCCTCAGAAGAGGCGACTTGTCCTTTTCATCCTTGTCCCACAAGTGAGCCTCCTCTTCCTCCTCCTTCTCCTCACTCCGCCTTGGCTGTCTGTCTCCCAAGCAAAATATTGGGGAGACAGCAAGATAGAATGTTGCCAACCTGCATAACTGGCAAACTGACAACAAAAATGGGGGGGGGGAACGGGTTTTCTGAGGCCCCACTAATGTTTGCCTCTTGTAAAAACGCGCATTTTGAACCAGATTAAAAAATACCCACCCTCCTCCTTGGTTCTTGAAAAACTTGCTGAAACCCAGTTAATTGGGCGTTACTGGTTTTTTTTTAAAAAAACGGTAACCGTGGGGGCACAATTTTTGGAGCCAGTTTATCGGAAAATTAGATCTGGATTTTAAAGACCATGGAATAGAGCCCTAATTAAAGACACATCTTCTTTTCTGAACAGTGCTGCTGTTGGAGTTTGTAGGTTAATAGCAGCTAGTGACCCCACAGAGACCTGCTGACAGGGAGGTTTTTATTGCTTGTAGGACAAAGGCAGTGAAAACAAGCTGCAAAAGGCGTAGCTAATCCCCACAGCTGGACATGAAAGCAATTTCTTTTTAGAGTTGTGCTGGGCTACGTGGCACACAATGGTTCAGCAATTCTGTCTGTTCTAAGGGAAGGCCATATATACACAGTATGGGATATGAGTGAATAGGAACTGTCGAAGGAGACATTTATAGAGGCAATGAAGGGTGCATGTCTATAGGATAGGCACGTGGGCGCACTGGTTGCGTCCTCTTGGACTGCTTGATTGGAGCTTATACCTTTGGCTGTAACTGACTAGCCAATGATAAACTGTACTTCTCCCAACAATGCAATCCCATCCACCAGGTTGGGGAGCTCTAAAGGTTGACTCTTAACTGTGACTTCTGCTTTCTTCTCAATCACCCTTCAGAATTGATGGGTAATAAGATGCCCTGAGCACATCCGATCTTGCCTGATATCAGAAGCTAAGCAGGGTCAGCCATGGTTAGTACTTGGATGGGAGACCACCAGGGAATACCAGGTGCTGTAGGCGCCCAGAGAAGGAACTGGCGAACCACTCGAGTATTCCTGCCAAGAAAACTCCATGGACATGGGGTCACGAAGAGTCAGTCACAACTGCAACAACACAACACACACACAATACTAGTAGTACAGTAATATTAAATACCCCCCTCCCAGTTTTTAGAAGGAAACATTTTTGACTTGGAGGTCACAGGAGAAAGAGGCATATGCAGGCCCCAGCTATCTGGAGATTCCCTTCTCCTCATTAAAGATAAGAATTCTCCTGAGAAGTCATGGAGATGGTGCCCATACCTCTATGCTACTCAAGTATGATCCCCCCCCAAGACAAATCCCCCCAAGACAAATCCTCTAAGTTGATTGAATACTATTGGTTGATTGATTAATTAAAACAACTGATTGAGATTAAATAGTGAGGGGTGGGACAGAAAGGAAGGGTAAATGCTTCTGTATCGCTGTTTCTTTACATTTTGGCTTCTGCTGCATGTTGCTAGTTCCTAGCAACATCACACTTTTGTTCCCATTGACGGATCTCATTCTTCTGGGTTGCATTTATGCCTCTGCAGCCCCCACCCCTGCTCTTTTTGGGCCAGGCACTATAATCCAGTCTTTCTAATCGGTTTCCAAAATAAGCCCAAATCTCCATTGTCCTCTAGTTCTTTTTTTTGTCCTTGTTTCCTTTGAAGCATCAAAGGGAGGTGGCAAGCTCTCTTTCTCCATACTGGGTGCTAGGCCTTTTCTGAGAGAGAAGAAAGGAGCACAGTGTATTACTTTCAGAGGGACATTAGTATTCTCTTCTCACAGCGAGGTCTTTACTAGGGCAGGGAAATGGCTGAATGGAATGTCCTGTGGATTCCACAGACATATTTTCTTTGCTCCCTTTTTGCTCAGATACCCCAACTTTGGATCGCCTAATGTTTTGATTGGCTTCCAGCTTATTGCTTGCTCTTTGTCCAGGTTAGCACAATTCAGCTGTAATCTGGATGGTCTGGCACACGGTGAGGCCTCTTGCTGTGGTTATTCTTATTGGCCATATGAATGGGATTTGCTGCCCTCAGAGATTTTGCCATACAAGAGACCGAGGGACCCAGTGATTTCAGCTTTTCCGAATCCCCTTCAAATGGTTTTCCCAGTCCAGGTCTCAACTGGGTTCCAAGGAAAATGGTTGATTTCAGCTCTTGAGGGTCATTTGGCTCTTGCATTTCTTTTTAGTCCATCCCAATGCCAAGCCAAATGGCCTGGGTTTACTTGGGAAAAAAATTACATGCTTCAGTAGGAGACCCAAAGGGAAGACTGTTCCTCTTTGACCCATTTGATGAAAAAGAACCATTTTGGAGTCATGCCAGCTCCTTCCTGATTTGGCTAGTTGGAGCATTAGCCCCATAGGCTCTTGCAAAAACCTTAGAGCCTCCTGAAAGCACAGTGTACTGCCTGGGAAGAGGCTAGCAGTCTCTTGTTTCCCAATGTGTATTTATTACATATACTGTATATACATACATATATGTATGTAATATACAGTATATACATCTATCTATTTGTATTGATATATGCATATGTATATACCACTGTGTTTGAAGAATCAGAAACATGCAGACAATGACTCTTTAGAACAAGAACACTGATGTCTTCTCCCTATCTCCCCAGTCATGATTGGGTTAATCCAAATTAATTTAGGCTCTGATCCAGCAAAGCCTTTCATTGTGCTTAAAGTTAAACATGCTGGTGCCCCCTATGGTTTAATGATTCAGCTTTTAAGGGTGTGCTTGAGGACACTTTACTTTAATGAGAGCCTATGAGTGCCATTTACAGTAACAATGAGAGGGGGATTCAGCTTCTGACTGCTGATGAAGTCTGTAGCTGCTCCATTTGCATAAGGACTGAAAGACATTCACACTTGGACTGTGGCTGAGAAGTAGTGTGCTTCCAAACACATCATGATCGGAGATTAATAATACATGGCCCTCCAGTTGTTGTTGGACTGCAGTCTTCAGCATTTCTCCCCACTGGCTATGATGGCAAGACTTGAGGAGGTTTGCCACTAAACACTTGGAGGAGTATGCTTATCCACCTCTGATTGAAATGATGCCTGGATAAGTAGGTTGAGATATATCAGAAATAGGGATGGGCACCAAATGAAAAACAAAATGCTGATTCATCGGTTCGTCACATAACAAAATGAAATGAAACAAACTGGGCAACAAGTGTTTCATTAGTAATGAAACAAACTGCCATTTTAGTTTAAAATGAACCGATTCGTTTCTCTGTAAAATGGCACCCCTGGGTCCTAGAGGTGCCAAATTTGGAGAGATTTGGGCTTCAGGGGGCTGTTATTCAACTTCAAAGGGGTTAACCCCAGAAAAAAAACATTACTAATTGCAATTTTATGTGCTTGAAAATAGTGACCTCAGGCAGCTAGCAGCATGGAAAATACAGTGGAGCTTACTCAAGCTCTCCCCTTGAAGCACCCCCAATTTGAAGAGATTTGGGGTACGGGGAAGAGAGTTATTGAGCTCCAAAGGGGCTGCAGGGGGAACTTAATTTGAAGGAGTGTGGATCGGTGCTGAGGGGAAGATGTCAATTAACCCTATAATGGTAAAGCATGCTGAAGACACTGAATCCTTCCATTAAGCACACTCCACCTCCTTTGGAGCTTAATATCTCTGTCCACAGAAACCCTAACTTTTCCAAATTTCAAGGGATCCCCTAAAGTCGCTTGGGGAAGATAAGCCTGTCATTCGCATGCCTGAGATCAGTAATTTTCCATTGAATATTTTTAAAAACCTAGAGTATTTTTTTTTATAAAATAATGAATCGGTTCATTGGTAGTTCATTTTGTATGAATTTTTTTAAAACAAATTGTTTCTAACAAAACAAAACAAATCTCAATTTTTCCATTTTGTGTCCATCTCTGTTCAGAAGGCACAACCCCTCTAAGTGTGAAGTATGAATTTCTGATGCAGATACTGTATAAATATTATAATAGAAAGCTCTACTTTCCCACTTGTAAATTAGGAATCTTCTGATTGGTCAGGGTCATAAGATTATTTTTTATCTGTAGATAATATCTCTGTTGATAAACCTAAGGAGAGGTAATCCATAGTTTTAGAAGCAGGGGCATAATGGCTCAGCGGGCTAGAGCGTTGTCAGCTGCAAAGTTGGCAGCTCAGCGGTTCGAATCCCGGGTGCCATGCAGCAGAGTCAGCTCCCACTGTTAACCCCAGTTCCTGCCAAGCTAGCAATTCGAAAGTATGTAAATTCAAGTGAATAGGGATCACCTTAAAAAGCGGGAAGGTGAACAGTGTTACGTGCACAAAAATGCGTTTGGCATGCCAGCCACATGGCCACGGACTTGCACAACACTAGCTTTTTGGCTTAGAAATGGAGATGAGTGCCACCCCTAGAGTCAGACACGACTAGCATGCATGTGCAGGGGAAGCTTTACCTTTTTTAACAGAAACACAAGTCCATCTATCTTTTTGAAATAAGCCAGCTGTTCCACTCATCAGCCCCCAGTTTTTGATTTCCCATATGACATTCTGCATTCTGTAGCTACTGAGTATGCTTCATTCTACTTGGATTTTTTTCATAGGGATTCCTATCAAGGCTTAAAAAGAATTGCTGCTTTGGGGCGAAATTATGCAATAAAAGTAACATATAAAAACAGAGCTGCCCTAACAGAAAGAGACTATTTATTTTAACATGAGCTTACAGCAAAACTTATTTGGCAAATTGTTGTATTTTAAATATGCATTTGTTTTAATGTACCGTTTGACCCTTAGACCACGCCTCACAGAATCCCACCATCATGGCCACAAGCACATTCCTTTTTTATGTTACGAAGGGTATGCGACAATCTTAGCTAGGATGCCTTTGGATCAATTGGTTAGGAAATGCCGATAAAACGCAGATGTTTCTTCAACATACTGTTAACTTCCTTTCATGTCTGTGAAGATTCTCAGTCATCCAGGTGAGTTTATCTGGAAGTTGAGTTATGGCAACTGTACTTCTTTTCTTGTGAGATCGAAATGTTTTGCTGCTCATCCAAGCAGCCTTGTCAGTCTGAGGAAAGTTAGTGGCAAATCCTCCATTTCATAGTTCACCATTTCATATAACTATGGCCTGAATAGGTTTGCTAGATGGGCAATGGCCTAAGGGGTGTGAAAGTCCCACCTATGCAACCTTTCCCAACACCCATTAAGTATGGGTTGTTAGCTATGACCTTGCTGGTGGAGGTGTGAAATGCTTCTGATTTGTTTGGCGATTGCTGAAAGGGGCCTCAGACTGACGAGGCTGCTTGAATGAGCAGCAAAATGTTTTGATCTCTCAAGAAAAGAAGTCCAGTTGCCCTGACTGAACTTCCAGATGAACCCCCTTTCATGTTCCTTGAAAACTGCAAATAGCTCAATGGTGCTGGAAAGGCATATGCCATCCTTATAGCATGGACTTTCATGGCTAGTGTATTTCTTCAGAAGTATGAAGTGTTTCTCAGAATTTCAGCCCTATATAGTATACTATACAGCACCCATGGCCAGGGCTGATAATATAGATAGGGAAGTTAGAAGGAAAATACATGTAAAAGTATTGACAAGAGGTCTTTAGTGGCTCAGATTTAACTACAAATGTGTTCATGCCTATCATTGTGCCTACTAGAGGAAGTAAGAGTGTTGTGCTTCACCATAATGCTTTTCACATTTAGTGTGTGGTTGGTGTGTGTATGTGTGTTCTTATTTATGCCAGACTAGAGTTAATGGGTACAGTATTTTGAAATAGCTCTAAGAGAAGCTCAGCTGGAACCCATCGACACTTAAGCACACAATAGCTGAGATTTTGTCAATTAGCTGCTTTGTTGCATGAATGTGCAATTTCCTACAGCTTTAATCAAAGAGAGCTGGCTACCACTTTGTGAAGAACAGCTGAGCCCCTTAATATTTTTGGGATTGCAGTCAATCACAGGCTATTTCTAACACTGTCATCTTCCTGATTTTGCCTTGAGTTCTTTTAGCTAATATCCTTTTCTTGCCTTCTTCTGTGTTTGTGCTGATGTATATGTGCATGCACACTGCCATTATTGTTTCCTAACATGAAACGTAATTGCTCATTAAATCTGAAGTCCAGATAAAATCCCTACAAGGGTGTTTATTCTGGGCCTTAATAAGCCACTTCCAAAGCAAAAGCAAAGTGTTATATACTACCCTATAGTTTATAAAGCACTCTCTGGACAGTTTACAGTTTAATTATGCAGACTACACATGCCCCCTCCCCCCCACCAAAGTGAGCTAGGTACTCATTTTACCAACCTTGATAGGATAGAAATCTGAGTCAACCACCAATCAGGTACATGAGATTGAACCCTTGGTCGTGAGCACAGTTTTGGCTGCAGTACAGCAGGCTTCCACACAGTTATTTGCAGTCAGAACACCCAGTTTTTTGTTTTGTGCCCATCCCTATCACCAAGTAGTATGATTAGTTTATAAAAATAAATAAAAGTATCAGTAATTCACCATTGATACGTACGACATGTAATTTAACACTGGCATATATGAGTAATGGAATTGTGCTTAGTGAAGTGATAATAATAATATGCTGCTGTCAATTCAGTTCTGACTTATGGCCATTCTTTTCAGGGTTTTCCAGGGGCAGAAGTAGAAGTGGTTTACCATTCCTTCCTTCTTGAGGTGCCCTGGGACTTTGTAGCTTGTCCAGGGCCACAGAATATGGCTTTACTCCCAGGAGGCAGTTGAGAATCAGCCTATGGCTCCACAGCCAGATATTTAAACCACACAGTTACTGAGGATTGATAGAAGCATATAAAATTATGACAATTTTAAGTGGCTATAAGGGGAAAGTTCAAAATGAGCTTTCTTCATCACATAGTTAAACAACTGCCACATAGAACCAAGTCCCACAAGATAATCCGAGGGGTTTCTAAGGAAAATCCAGAAAGTTCATGGAAACTGCCATTATATTCAATGGATATGTTTTAGGCTGTCTTTCTTCCACACACCTGCAAAGGAAGAGACATTGACCATAACACTCTTTCTGATATAGCAGTGATGATGTCATTATAGCTGGTGGTTTTTAAAATGTTCTGCTAAAACCCAGATGTCCGTTCTTAGCTATTTGGTAGAATAATGTTTCTCCTAATCACAGAAAAAAAGAAATTATCCTTGTTTTGGATCCGTATATATGGCAGGCATAGAGAAGAAAGGTTGGGTTTAGTCTTTTACCTAGCACTGGCAGCTAAGTTAATACAGGTATGTGCAAAATAATCTCAGCTGTGGCACCAGTGGAACAAACCATCCTGTGGAGAAGTGTTTGAAGAGATCTGAAGGCACAGATCAGCCTTTTACTGTCATTGCTGAATTTCAGCTTTATTCCCCTCGGACCACGCTGCATATTTGCTGTCTTTTGAAGGTCCACACATGATACAAGCTTCTCTCCAGATCCTGCCTTTTTCTTTGTTCTCAGGGGTACATTGAGAGCAGAATGAGGAAAAACAAAGTAGATATTGGAAAAGTTATTTGTAGGAGTTTTATTTTATGTTCAAACAATATTGCTGAATGTATTTTATAATCCAGTGCCTTCTAACAGAACAATGGCTGAGAAGTCCTTGTGTTCTGTTTTTTTATTTTAATCTGCTGTTAAATTCTGTCGGATGCCATAGAGGAATGTTGCAAATATAATAAACATTAGAAACACTGAATTAGAAATTAAGAAACTTGACAAACTTTACCAGCTACAAATAAGTCAAAGTTCATATGTTGACAGGTTAACTTGCAAAAATTTACATCTCAGATATATTGCAACTTAGATCAAGTCTGTAACTCCCTGGGGATCTGAGCTACCTCTTCCTCTACCTTTGATATGACAGGCTGTTGGACCTCAGCAGAGTAGTTGTTTATTCAGAGGTGGGGGGAATGATGCAGCCTGTTGATCAACAAACCTTCCAGAGCTGTTAATAGAAACCACAGTGAAACATATACACTATGTTAAATAACAGCAGGTTTTAAAATACACTGATTAGAAGCCAGGGGCAATGAATCTAACACTACAAAACTGACTACTTAACAGTGAGTTCTAAGAAGGTAACAAATAAGTAACCAGAGGTAAAGGTAACATTGTGCATATAACAACATATTTACTCCAAGCACTTTAAATGTTGTGTATTTTTCAGTCTAAGCAATCACCATGTGTTTCTTTCTCCTTTGGTTTGCATCCATTCAGTCATAACTTAGTTTGCATTACGTTTGCTTAGATGGTTGCGGTCACCAACATGATGGCCCAAGGGAATCATCCCTTGGCGGTTCCCTAGCAACTGCAAACTCTTTATGTTATGGGAAGACTTATCATTAATTTAGGAGCCGGAGATGAACAAAGACATCAGAAAAGAATTTTGTTTGGTTCATTTCCTCTGGCTTTTACAGGATCTACTGGGATATGCAGAGTGAATTCTCCAGCTGTGCTGTATACCTAAGATAAATCTTTTTATGTTGCGTTAATGGGAAAGAAATTAAGGAACTTGTTAGAAAGAAGGGATTGCACATAAAAAATCTACAGCCTTTTTGAAAATCTTGTCCATTGTCCTTCAGTAGACCAGTTTATTAGCTTAATCTCTCCTATGGTTAGGAAATAGTAAGAACATACTGTATTCAGTTCAACAAGTAAGCAAACAGCATCTGGCATTATCAGAACATAAACAAAGGGTGGTAGACGTCCACCTTGTTTTACATTATTTATTCTGCTTATCTATTATCTTCATTATGAATCCTAATATTTGTGTCTTGTCCTTCTACTAAATGGAACATGAGTTGAAAAAAATTACCTATTGTTTTATTATACTATGGCTCCATAGAATTCTGTGCAGATCTTTGGTCTGCCCTTTTGTTTTCCTGATATATATTGTGCGCCATGTGCATGGATATGTGATGCAAACAACCTGCAAAGTGTGCAGGTCATTACATCAGGCCTGGGTTTTCAAACATCTCTGATGACATTGTAATCCCCCATTAGATCTGAATTTGGAGTAGTAACCTAATTGCCTTTGTTTTCCAGATCAGACAATTCATAGTTAAAGATGCAGTGTATTAACCATGAAAGAAAAAGACAAACACTGCGCTAGCTGATTTTTAGAAAGCTAAGTATTAGCTGTGTGGATCATGTTGCTATTGATAGAGCTTTATATCAAAGCCTCTGAAATTAGTAAGAGCTATAAGAAATTAAAGAACAGCCATTTAAAACATGCATGCACAAATGGTTTTACCTGTTTATGCTGGGCGGAAGCCTTCCTCAGTCTCTATGAAATTGCTTATTGGCTGTGGTATTGTGTGTGCATGATAATTTAGTTCAGCACTTGTTACGCCCTCATATGAATGGTTTGTCAAAGAGGAAAACCATTACAAGAGTGATTTTGAAACAGCAGCTGTATGTGACACAGTTTGTCTTAAACCACAGTTCAAATATGGTTGTTCCACTCCTTAATTCATCTTTTCACAGTTCTCACATCTTTTCCCTTAAACCACTACAAAACCTGTGACATACTTGTGTGTAATTTTACATAGGAATGTCGGAATTCTGGAACTGCATCTTCATTAATACCTCACAGTATTTTCCATTTCTTACTCAGCAGCAAAGGCCATGGTCTTACCAGAGATGTCTTTATATATAAATTCCCTGTCTATTTTTTTTTGGGGGGGGGCAGCCACATGGTTTTTAATGTGCAGTTAGCGTCCTCTCTTCTGCGTCGTATTTTTGTATTCTGGTTCGGTCTCTACCTGCCTACTTCGCATTTTGTCCTTGTTTCCTGCTCTAGTTTCCAAGCCTCCATGGTGATAAAGGGGGACAACTGATTTTACTGCATATTTTCAGGGTACTGTTGTGGTTACAGAGGCAAATAAGTAAGCATTTTCGAGTGAAGTTTCTAAATCCAGCCCTTGGTGGTAGTTTAGGAAACTTCTCTGAAACTGGTGTTCCAGGGACATGGTCGGCCGGGACCAGAATTTACTTCTCTTCCTGGTTAGCACGCAATCTTTTACTACACAGTTCGCCGCCGGGAAACTACGCAGAAAACGCTGGTAGGACCACAGCCAAAGTCTCCTCAAGATTATGTTGAATTATGAAATCAGAGAATAATTGAGCCGGGAGTAGCCTGTAAGGCTATTGAGTCCAATTCTCTGCTCAGTGCAGGTATCCATATCAAAATAGATCTGGCAGAAGGCTGTCCAATAGTCTCTTGAATGCCTCCCACTTTGACTTGCTCACCAACTGGTGATTGGTTCCAGTGTTGTAGCACTCTAACAGTTAAGAAGTTTTTCCTGAAATTCAGCTGAAATCTGGCTTCCTGTAACCTGAGCCCATTATTAAATGTCTTGCACTCTGGGATGATTTGGAACACTTCCCGCTCTGGGTTATTTTATCTTAAAGCTCATATTGCTATTAATAAACCTTAAAGAGAGGCATTGAGAGAATGAGAAAAAAAAGTGAGAGAAAAGGCTCATACAAATGCGAGGAAGTCATTAATGATGGCAACTGGGAAATAATATATAGCCATCCAGAAAATCCCCAAGATCTAGAATGTAAATAATGTTCATCTACATGGGCTCAGAAAATTGATTGTGTCCACTGTCATGCATCTTAGATGACATTTATTAAGGGCTTCTCTATGTCTGTCATGTAAGCTGGTGAGACAAGGGTAATCTGGCATTGATTTCTTTGCCAGGCTGAGAAACATCTTAGCTCTGCTGCTGTTGTGGATATTACTTACTAGAAGTAGGCAACTCATGTCAATGAATAAGTTCTATTTAGTTCAACAAATGGAGGTTTGTGTGGGGAACTGACATAATTCAGAATGCATTTTTAAAGAATTTGTATTATTCATTATGTCTTGGCAATCAGGTGAGTCCAATTGCACTTTTTGTGTTGCCCATGCCTACATGTTAGAAAAACATAGAGAAATGCTGTCTGGATAACTCAGTGGTTTAAATATCTCACTACAGAGACAGAGACTTGGAATTCAATATCCCACTGTACCTCCTGTGTGTAGCTTGTGTGACCTTGGACAAGTTGCACAGACCCAGGATACCCCCAGAAGAAGGGAATGTAAACCACTTCTGAATATTCTCTCCCTGGAAAAAACTGAAAAGAGTCACCATAAATCATAATTGACTAGGCAGCACATCATGATGAAAATGATTATCTCCAGCAGCTAATTCTGTTATTGCATCTTAAAAATATTTATAAGACAAAGCCAAACAATAATTGTTTTGTTACATAGGATTATAAAGAGAGTGGCATAAAAGTTGAAAATACCTTAAAAGTGTCTAGAGAAGTAACTTTTGGAACTAGATATGTGCATTTCTTACATTATCTAAGTAACACATACCACATTCCAAGCTTTTATAGTGGTAGCCATTCCATAATACATAATTCTTGCTGTCTGGAGTTCTACCATGTTATGTACCTTCCCAGAGCCCCTAAGGTGGCAATAGCTGAGCTGTCTTTTGTTCTTGCTTGTTGTCCTGCATGCATTTTTTTCTGCGTCACTTGCGTGAGCTTTCCCCTAACCCCCTCTTAACAAAGCTAGGCTTACATAATTAAAAGTCTTATAATTTGAATGCCAAATCAGCTGCATATTAAGAATGTAATTCCTCACTGGGAGAATAATGGGATGTGGTAGTTTGTCTGCCGGAATTAAAAGCTGCAGGGTGAGGTGAGGAGAAGAAAGAGGCAGCCGTTCTTGGGGGACCCACTGTACAGGTATTTCTATGCAAATGCTCAAAGCCTCCAAGTAAAGATGGGAGAACTTGAGCATTTGGTAGCTAGGGATAACATTGATATAATAGCCATAACAGAAAGCTGGTGGAATGCAGAGAACCAGTGGGATACAGCAGTCCCAGGCTATAAACTCTATAGAAGGGATAGAGAGGGAACGGGTTGGAGGTGGAGTGGCCATCTATGTCAAAGAAGAGGTAAAATCCAGCAGCATGGAGATTCACTGTAGGTATGACTCCACCATAGAATCACTGTGGGTTAAACAACCAGGTCCAAGGAGCGATGTGATAGTGGTGGTGTGCTATTGTCCACCAGATCAAAAACTTAAGGGGGACATTGAAATGAGGAGGTATCTAAGAGGGACAGGATAGTAATCAAGGGGGACCTCAATTATCCCCACATTGACTGGGCCAATGCGAGCTCAGGGCAAGAAAGAGAAACCAGGTTTCTTGACATGCTGAATGACTGTGCCTTAGAGCAACTTCTCATGGAGCCCACCCGAGAACAGGCAACTCTGGATCTAATACTGTGTGATACTCAGGACCTGGTCATGAATGTGAATGTCACTGAGTTTCTGGGGAACAGTGACCGTGCTGCATTCTCCTTTGCCATGCATGTCAGGGGAAGAGTGTTAAGCAAATCAGACACAAAAACCCTTGATTTCCGAAGGGCAAACTTCCCTCAGATGAGGAAACTAGTTAGAAAGAAATTGAAAGGGAAGGTAAAAAGAATCCAATCTCACCAGAGTGCATGGAGCCTGTTTAAAACAACGGTAATAGAGGCCCAGCACAAGTGCATACCACAAAGAAATAAGAGCTCATCTAAGTTCAAGAGGGCGCTGGCATGGTTAACGAGTGGAGTTAGAGAGACTCTAAAGCACAAGGAGAGGTCTTTCCGTAAATGGAAATCCTCCCCAAATGAGGAAAATAAAAAGGAACACAAACTCTGGCAAAAGAAATGTAAGAAGATGATAAGTGAGGCAAAGAAATACTTTGAGGAACGTATGACTAGCAATCGAAAGAGAAATAACAAAAGCTTCTTTAAATATGTTAGAGGTAGAAAACATGCCAGAGAACAAGTTGTCCCTCTGGAGGGTGAGGGAGGAAACAGAGAGGTAAAGGAGGACTTGGAAATTGCAGAGAAATTAAATGAGTTCTTTGCATCTGTCTTCATGACAGAAGATCTTGGGCAGATTCTGCTGCCCAAACAGTCCCTCTTGACTAAGGAATTAAATCAAATACAGGTTAAAAGAGAGGATGTTCTAGGACTAATTGATAAATTGAAGATCACCAAGTCACCGGGCCCAGATGGCATCCACCAAATGGTTATTAAGGAACTGAGAAATGAAATTGTGGATCTCTTAACAGTAATATGCAACTTGTCTTTTAAAATGGCCACAGTGCCGGAGGACTGGAGGATAGTGGATGTCACACCAATTTTTTAAAAAGGAAGGAGGGGGGACCCGGGAAACTACAGGCCGGTTAACCTTACGTCTGTCCCAGGGAATATGGTGGAAAACCTCATCTAAGAGAAAATCTTAAAACTCATAGAAGAACATACCTTGCTGAGGTAAAATCAGCATGGCTTCTGTAAGGGTAAGTCCTAACAAACCTTTTAGAATTCCTTGAAAAGGTCAACAGGTATGTGGATTTGGGTGAATTGATGGATATTATCTATCTTGATTTTCAGAAGACTTTGGACGTAGTCCCTCACCAAAAGCTGCTGAGAAAATTGCACAGTGAGGGGATAAGAGGGCAGGTTCTCTTATGGATTGAGAACTGGTTGAAATCCAGGAAACAAAGAGTAGATATCATTGGGCAATTTTCACAATGGAGAGAGGTGAAACGCATTGTGCCCCAGGGATCTGTCCTGGGTCCAGTGTTTTTCAATCTCTTCATAAATGATCTGGAGACAGAGATAAGCAGTGAGGTGGCCAAGTTTGTGGATGACACAAAACTTGCAGATGACACTGCCCCATGGCGCAGTGGTTAAATGTACTGCATGTAAAGCTGTGCTCACAACCTGGGGTTCAATCCCAGGTAGCAAGCTCATGGCTGACTCAGCCTTCCAAGGTTGGTAAAATGAGTACCCAGCTTGCCGCAGGGCGGCAATGTGTAAGCCTACGTACTATAATTAAAACTCTAAACCGCCCAGAGACTACTTGAAGTCGTAAGGGGCAGTATATAAGTAGAACACTTTGTTTTTTCCATGTGGTAAAAAACAGAGAAGATTGGGAAGAGCTCCAGAAGGATCTCTCCAAACTGGGTGAATGGGCTGCGAAATGGCAAATGTGTTTCAATGTAGGAAAAAGTAAAGTAATGCATATTGGGGCAAAACATCCAAACTTTATCTATCAATTCATGGTCTCTGAGCTATCCGTGATGGGTCACGAAAGAGATCTTGGTGTGTTGGTGGACAGTTAGTGACCCAGTGTGTGACAGCGGCAAAGAAGGCCAATTCCATGCTAGGGATTATCAAAAAGAGGATTGAAAATAAAACAGCCAACATTATAAAGCCATTGTATAAAACAATAGTAAGGCCACACCTGGAGTATTGTGTACAATTCTGGTCACCGTATCTCAAAAAAGACATAGTGGAACTGGAAAAGGTGCAGAAGAGAGCGACCAAAATGATTACTGGGCTGGGGGACCTCCCTTATGAGGAAAGGCTACAGCATTTGGAGCTCTTTAGTCTGGAAAAAAGGGGCCTGGGGGGGGGGATATGATTGAGACCTACAGGACAAAATAATGTAGGACATGAGTAAAGTGGATAGAGGGACATGGATGTGGTGATGGCATCTGGCCTGGATGCCTTCAAAAGGGGATTGGACAGAGTCCTGGAGGAAAAGTCCATCACAGTTTACAAACCATGATGGAGATGTGTAACGTCCAGGCTTAAAACCAGGGTACTTCAAGGGACAGATGCCGGAGAGTGGTATCAGGAGACAGATATCTAGTCTCATGTGCTCCCACACATATTTGTTGGGGCCACTGTGAGATACAGGAAGCTGGTCTAGATGGGCCTTTGGCCTGATCCAGTGCTGCTCTTCTTATGTTCTTATGTTCTTCCCATCTTCTTAGTTTGGAAGGTCATTTGAATGACACTAAAGTTATGGAATTGTTATTTTTAGACTTGCCATTATTCCTAGTGTGTGCTTCTGTTTGCTGTGCCCCTCATTTTAAAATGTGACAAATAATAAAGCAGAATTATGAAGCAGATGAGTCTCAGTCCATGGATTGCCATGGCAACATTCTCAGCATCAGAGGAGAAAAGAAGTTAGAGAATTCTAATATGTATTAGGTTTTTAAATTATTCTTTATTACATTCTCAGATATTAGAGATGTTGATCCTTGGTTGCTTCTAGAATCAAAGTGCAGGAAGTACTATGCAAATAAGGGTCAGTAGGTTGAGAATGGAATTCACTAGGTTTACTTTTTGGGAAATCCCTTGGACTACAACTCCCAAGAAATCCACTAGCTGTGTTGGCTGGGGGAATTCTGGGACAGTAATCCAAAAAGCAGTGTATATAATCAACTCTGCTGGGATTTCCAAACTTTCCTACCTGGGACCCTTTATTCAGATGTGCTATGCACCCAAGCTGGTGTCATGTGCATACAAAGCAGTCCTTTAGCCTTTCTGTAAGTGGAGCTTCCTGCCACTGACATCTGTGCCCAATGGCAGAAATGCAGATAGGCTGACTATCATGCATTGTATATGAATAAAATTAAGATTCCTTTTCAACCCAACGTTTGAAGGCAATGTTGCTTAGCTAGTTCATCTGGCTTTTTGCTTTTCTCAAGCCATAACCGGAATCCTTTTATTTTTATTTTTTAAAAACACAAATGATTGCAACCACTTTCATGTGAAACTAGCAGCTCTTTAGATTGCTTGCCTGAAAATGTTACTTGCCTCTGAAAGTGTCTTGTTGTACACCACTCAGATAACAATTCTTATATTTCAGTCTTCCCTTCATGGTGCTGCCTGAACCAAGTAGCTCTGCTTGTTGGTAATCTTAGGATGGCTCTCAGCTTGGACAGTTCATGTTTCCCCAATTAGTGTCCATAATAACATAAAACAGTCCACAGGCATGTCTTCTACTTCTGGGGTGGCGTTGGCGTTGGCATTTCATTGAAATGATGGCATACTAAGTTGGGGAGGGTGTTTTTGCTCTCATGGACTGCTGTGGACTTGCCATGGGCAACCCAACAATTACTGTATGAGAATAACCCTTGTTTCGAATCCTGTTCAACTAGGGGCTTGAACCCTTGACAGATGAGGTGTGAGCACACACAGAGCACTGTGCCAGGGTAGTGTGACTTTCTGCTCCTCTGGCAGAGGTCCATCAATTTGGGGGTGGATGTGGAATGGATGCCATGGGATCAATTCCATATGTGTTAAAACCATCCACTTTTAAAAAAATCCTTGCCATCAGATACCTGGAATTTAGGCAGGAAACACACCACAAAAGTGCTGGGCTTGCCTGAAAAAGCCAGGGCCTGAGCAGTCACCTCTTCACCCTCCCAACCGTCCCCTCTCCCACTGACCCATCACCCACTCAATTGTGCCTTCACACTTGGTGACTCTTCTCTGCCTGATCATCCCTTTTGCTCACCTCCTTACTTGCTCACTTGCTGCCCACTCAACCCTTGCTCGTTCTCTTGCCCACCACTCCCCCTCCCTCCCCCCTTGCTCACCCCTCAGGCACCTGTCCCTGCGCCCTCCCACCTTCACCCTTTCTCTTTCATCTTCTTCCCCCTCCCTTTCCATTCTCCTCATCACTGCCCTGTTGGACCCCGTGATAGGAGATGGAGAAGGCAGTCGTGTTGAAGAGCCTGAGGCAGCAGTGGGGAACCCAAGGCAGCGGTGGCAGCAGCAAGGCAAGAACACACACATCCACAGTCTTTGATTTGGGCAGACGTTCATGCAACATTAGCATGTATCCAAACCAACCAAACAACCCTGCTCCTTCTTCCACTTTATTCTGGCAGTGGGAACAGCCCCTGGGTCTACCTCTTCTTCCATATTTCTGTCATGAACAGGGGCAAAATTATACCCATTATGGAGTTTGGCATTTTGGGGAGAAATGCTTGGGTGGCAGCTGTACTACATGGCAGAGAGAGATTGCACTTACCTCTAGATATCTTCTTGTCCAAAGTTAGTAATAATTAAAACCTTTTGTTTTTTCTTTATAAAAGAAAACAAAAAGTATGCTGTGTCTTCTTACAATATTAGCAGTATGGAATAGACTCAGAAATGTGGTATGTAAATAAAAAGTATGCCATTTTTTAAAATTAAAATTATTTTAGTGAGAATTACTGGATAGAATCTGGGATGGAAATAAAATTAGTGGAAGCATAAAATTGGACGAAAGAAATCTGGAAAAAGTGTGTGTATATGTGCCAGAGTGCAATTGATTCTTTTTAGCAGCTGTTGAGGAGTAAATGCTTCACAATTCATTGGGGCTTAGTTTACTTGAAAGTCCATGTTTATAAAATTGGTGGGAGCTTCTTTCCCCTCAAAGGTTGCATTTCATTGGAATTAGCATGTCAGGACCCCAGATGAAGTATGGACAGGGTTGGAGCCAGAAGTAAGAAGTCCAAAAATCTCCCTGAAAACAATCTTGCTTCCTCTCCTTTTCTCCTTCTAACATTCTCCTTCTAAAGAAATTCCATTATTTGACCTACACACAAAACATGACCAGCATAGCTATTAATTTCACATCAGCTTTCTTGTTTTGGAAATAACTGAGAGTCCTCTTTCATGGAACTTTTGCAGTGCAACTGTCTAGCACACTACTCTTCTGTTACCTACATACATTGAAGAAGCCTCCCTGGTTATTATCAGGCAGCTGAGGCAGGGTGGGGTGTGGGGATGGATTTCATTCGGCAGCCACAAAACCTGTGGAGGAAAAAGATAGCGAAAGAAAGAAAGAAAGAAAGAAAGAAAGAAAGAAAGAAAGAAAGAACGCTGTTCAGGAAAAAACAAAGAAAGACAATGGAGTGGGAAGGTATTACAACCCCAAATAGAATGAAGGGAAGGACTAATCTAGTGATGAAGCACCAGCACATGCTTTAGGTCTCTTGTGAAGCAGTTAACCAGTTGGCTTTACCTGATGATAGCATTCCAGCAGAAGATTAAGGGTGACTGGCTGACATTAAGGACACTCTGCCTTTTGCTGTTTCTGACGTGTTTGGGAGATTCGTCATAGCTGTGTCTATAAATAACTGAGGTAATTGATGCACGCATATCCACTGACCTCCCTACATTTGCTGACAGTTACGTTTAGCAGTTATCTCTGAATCCTTTCCGATGTTCTACCTCAGTGACTCTTGTGTGTTTTAAAGTGTTTGGAGGAACATTGTTTTCAGCAAAGGTTAGGATTTACTGACAGAAAGGTTAACGTTCTGCTGTATGTTTGTTCTCCTTCTTTCCACTATTGCAGCATTTCATGAATTGGTGCTCCTGCTAGTTATTTAAAACTATCTACCAAGCACTTTCTTCATAGAGGCATTTGGAATTCCTTAGAAAGACAGACTAGACTGATTCCTTCCCTTTGACTTTCAGTGGCAAAGGGCGTTCCGGTGCTGGCTTGTTCAGCCACGGGACTGCATTGCCCTCTCCTGGGAGGAAAGGTGAGACCTGCACGCAGGCCTCGCAAGGCTGCCATGGGGTGGGGCGTGGAGCCCTACTTGTACAGCCTGCACCCGCCCATGCATTGGGCAGGGTCCACTGGTGACTCTAGAGCCAATGGTTCCCCAAACGACAGCAGCACCCTCTTAATAGCAACTAGCAATGTTAAGCTTTAATAAAGCGTGGCCCAATTATTACAACCTAATACAATGCCTCACCTGTTTATTTCGACCTGTGGGGGGCGCAAAGACCTTTCTGTTTAGCAAGGCTTGGGTAACTGACCTTACTTGCCACAGAGCTGGCTTTTACTGGCTTCTGTGGTATTTTCCATTGGTATTAATTGTGGCTAGTTGGCAAGAGGTCAGATTGCACCTTTGTCACCTGTTTGGTCAAGGGTGTGATTGTGTCAGGGGCATCTTGGTTGCGCAGGTGGGTGACCAAGGCATGCAATTGAGATGTGCCCCAGTACTTTGTCAGTTAGCCACAATTAGCTGCAGCTCATTACATAAAACTTCCATAGCACCGATAGGACTCCAACCTATGTTGTAATTTTTCATCAATCTTATGTTCAGGTTTTTGTTGCAAAAGTAGTCATTTCATTTTATTTTACTGTGAATGAGATGAATTTCCATTTTTAGAAGAGACCAGGACAGAAAAAATGCAATAGCTGAGACAGACCTATGGTACAAATTTGTATAATAGGTATATGTACTAATGTGTGCATAAATGTATAATTCATTTATATTTCACAAATATCAGCAAAAATATAATAAAGAGAAAGTACAGTGCTGCCTCTTAAGACAAATTTAATTTGTTTGACAGGTCAGTTCATTTTATGAAATATATTCGTCCTACAAAATGCGGTTCAACGTGGTTCCCATAGGAATGCATTGAATTTGTCTTGCGAGACATCCCATAGGGAAAAATTCATCTTACGAGGTTTTCCTATTCCTGGAATTTTTATTCATCTTATGAGTTTTTCATATTAAGGGGCATTCGTCTTATGAGGTACTACTCTATATCTGAGTTTATACTGGGTACTTTCCTCTCACTACTGAACAAATTACAACCTCCCACTCTCAGTATACATTTCAAGAGTTACATGTACTACCCACTTAATTTGCAGCCTCAGTATTGTCTTTTTTGACGTTAGGCTTTCATCACACCTATTAGAAGCAAAGTACAGTGAGATCATTTATGTTCTTCTCTCTTCTACAAAAGAGTCCTTTCCCATTTTCCCTTTCTCTATTAATTCCCCAATGGGAGTTAAGAACGGATATTATGTTTTCATAGTTATTTCTGTTCAACCTCCTGACTACAGACAAGGTATTTTCTTCAGATCGTAAGTAATGTATGTCAAGAGTTCACTCATTTGTATTTGTCTGGTTGCATTGCCATGACACTGAATATATTTTCCTGTCAGAAGCACTGGAGACCTACAGGACATGGGGGAGAGATTTTAGTATGATTTTACCAAAATCTCACTTTCTGAACCAATCCTCCAGGATTTACATTTTTCAAAATTCTGCAGTGTAATATTCCAGCAAAAAAAAAAGTCTGATATTTCATTTATTTTTGTTTTGTGACTATCAAATCCTTTCCAACTTACCATAACCCTGAACAAAACCACAATGAAAATACTGGTACATAACCTCTTTCTTTGTTCATGTCAGAAGCACCACCGTTCAAAGTAAGAAATATATCAGATAATTTTCACCCAGTAACAAGCAACATCAAAAACATCAAGTCTTCTGTAGTTCATCTTGAGAGGCATAAGGAGCACTGACATAGGTGTGAAGTGGCTTGTTCGTCACACTTCCAAAGGACTGTGTAAGAGCAAAAGCCCCATTTTTGAAGTCCATTTTGATTCTGCCAATTCCATTTAGTTGCCTATTAAATTCCTTCCAAGTTACCCAGTTCTCTCTGTGACTGGATTGTAGGTTTTCTTGGCACCCCATCCATTTTAAGAGGTGGCTAGTTCTTTCTTTTCATATTATGGGCCTGGTATTCTCTCCTTGCTTCTTCAGGATTTACAGATTTTCTGAGAGGGGGTGGTACCTGAACAGTGGAGGCACATTTGATGCATATGTTTTTAGTCTTTTCCTACTAGTTTATACCTGTTTCCATAGGACAGTGGTGCAATGCCTGCTAACAGTTTTGTCAGTTACCATCCAAAGTAACACCTGGGTATCTGGAGGCAAACCAATGATCTAGTTGGACATTCCTTCAGAAAACCTGAAGTTTTCAAGATGCCTGCTTATTTCTCAGTTGAAAAAAGCTAATATGAGTTGGGTTTAGGTTGGTTCTGTCATAATATGCAGCAAGTTTTTCTTATGCATCTCTTAAGATGTGTACTACAGATATATTCTGAAAACTGCAAGATTGTCAGCATAAATTAAAAAAACTGGTTCCTTGGGAAAGTGGTTAGTTGTTAAAATAGAAACAGTATACTTCCCTGAGATAGACCATTATTTCACGATGTCTGTGAAGATTCTCAGTCACCTAGGTGAGGTTATCTGGAAGCTGAGTCATAGCAACTGGACTTCTTTTCTTGAGAGATCGAAATGCTTTGCTACTCATCCAAGCGGCTTTGTCGTTCTAAGGAAAGTTAGTGGCAAATCGCCACTAAGTTTCTGCAGACTGACAAAGCTGCTTGGAGGAGTAGCGAAACATTTTGATCTCTTAAGAAAAGAAGTCCAGTTGCCATGACTCAGCTTCCAGACCATTTTTTCAAATCCTTCATTGGCTAAAATTAATGAAAACTCTGTGATTTAGCAATGGATTGATATTAATTTAGTTAGCTTATTTCTTGGTTACACTGTAGAATTCTTGAAGCAATACTGCATGATGAACAGTGTTAGAGAAAAGTCAACAGTCCTAGTTTCAAAGTTGTCCTCAATATGCTGCATTACAATTCTTCCAATGTCTAATACTAGTCTTTTGCAGAATGTGGGAGTGGTTCCACCACCTCCATTAGACAGTCAGGAACTATTTCCCCCAGGGCTTTATAAAGCTGATCAAGTAGTGAGACTGGCCTAATTTTTTGCCATCAGTGAGTAAGAAGATAGCAATTTCAAGATAGCAATTATTCATGACTTTCTCCAGCTTTTTGGTATCATGAGAGAGTCCCAGGTATACATGGAGTGTGAGCAGGAAAGGGTGCCAAAATATATGTTTTACTTACTTAATAATCCAAGGACACAGTCTATTTTATGAAACATAACAAATTTGAGTGATGAGTTCTGATATCTTTCCATGGTTTTCCCCTGTTTTTCTTCCTAGCTATCATCAATCCAAAGCAGCCCAAAGAGACACCCAAAAGTTTCAGCTTTGACTATTCCTATTGGTCTCACACAACAGTAAGTAAGCATAACTGGGGGGAGGGATACTTGTTTTGGGGTCCTTCTAAATTGACTAGGCCTTGTTATAGAATCTGTCACATGATGTTCCTGAATGAATATTTGGCTAAAGATAATTTAAGGAAATTTTCTCAAAACAGGAAATAATTGTGTGAAATAATCACAAGAAAATCATGAGCAGGGGTTCTCAAAGTTTTCAAACAGCGGGACGGTCTACCACCCCCCAGACAACATTGGGGGGCAGACCACAGTCCCAAAAAAAAGTCTGACATGGAAAAAAGGGAGGAGGGAGGGGCAAGTGGGTGGAGCCCCCCTACAGTTGGCCCATGATCATAGTGTCTCCATGGCCGCAGCAATGCCTCCTGCTCCAGATCACCACCCTGAGGTGCCACTGCTGGGATCCCTCTGCTGCGCCTCTTCTTCTTCTTCTTCCTCCTCCTCCTCCAGAGGCAGCGGCTGGAGCAGCTCTCCTTCCTTCCTTCATTGCGTCGGGAAGGAGGTGGCAGCCCAGGCAAACTCAGGCCCCTCATCACTTTCTGGGCGGCCACTCAGGATGAGGAGCAGCGGCTGCAGCAAGGGCAGCAAGGCTGGTGCTGCTGCGCGCAGATCCAGCCGTGTGTCCTGGCCATCATGTCCTCACTGTGCCCTAGAGGGAAAGCTGCCTCCTCTCTTGGCCTGACCCAGCCTGGCCCGACTTGGTGCGCTGCAAGTGAGGGTGGGAGGGAGGGAGCAAGGGCTGGGAAGGAGGGAGGGGAGGCAGGAAGGCATGCCCAAAGCCACCTGCAGCCCACTCACTGGCCGAGTCCAGCCAGGCTGCGGTGCTCTCTTGGCTCGCCAGCCCGCCCATCACCAACCGGGGCCAAATGCAGCCCCGCCAGCCACCCAGGAACCAGGCCTGGGCAACCGTTGGCCTTCCCTTCCCTTCCCTTCTCTTCTTTCTCCACCACCTCCTCCTCGCTAGTCTCTAACCCGGTGATGGTGGTGGCAACTTCAGCCTCCGGCCATGGCTGTGCTACCTCCTCCCCTCCACGGAGCAAGGCAGCAGCTCAGAGGGGTCTGGGTGGGCGGGAAGTAGCTCCGTTTCCCCCTCGGTCGCCTGCCATCCATCCCTCCAGCGGTTCACTGCCATGGCTGCTCTGGCTCGGAAGGCTGGCTGGCACTGCCTCTGCTTGCCCCCTTCATTCCTCAGAACTACAATAACACAGGCGGCAGCCACACAAGGAAAGCTGGTGGGCAGGGTGGAGAAGGAGCAGGGGTGGGGCCTCAGGGCCATGGAGGGAGTGGGAGACCTTGCCGCAGCCCTCCTGTTTTAAATTGCCTTGCTCGGCTGCACCCGGCGCCCCGACCATCTGGGCGGTGGGTGGGGGGAGTGGGAGCCCTTGCTGTAGCCCTCCCACTTTAAATGTCCCACTAGCCATCATGCTGATCATCTGGGCGGTAGTTGGGGGAGTGGGAGAAGCGACATAGCCCACTGCTTTGAACTGCCTCAGCAATAGAAGCAGCTGCGGAGGCTGGCTTGCTCACAAAGCAGGGGGTAATTTATTGCTCCATTATACACCTACAGTATTCTCATTCAACCTGTGCAGTTTGTTCACTTACGATCTGCTTAGTGTAGATAGGAATTAGTTGTTTTGTACTACAAATTCCAGTATCCCCATCCTGTTTTGTCAGTAATAAAATACTATGCTTTTAGTCCAAATCATCTGGAGTGTCAATTTAGTCCAAATCATTTGGTGTGTCGAATGCTCTTCACTCTGTTTTGTGCAATATTTAGAAATATTGCATAAAATTATTTAGAATATCGGGAGCCTTCCATAGAATTCAACTCATATCACTTACCCCCTTGTAATCTGGGTGATCCTTGAAGTCAGTGAAAAGAAGAAACTTCAGTATTTTTACACTTGAACATTACACCTGGCAAGTGGTCATAGCTTGCTTCCTATTACCATGTCTGCTGTGATGCAGAAAGCGCAAGTTTCATATCAGTGGTGCAAGGACACAGCCTGAAATAGGATCCTACTTATTCGAAGGAAAAGCCACTCCAGATTAATGGAAATATAAACATGGATACCATATTCAGTTCCCATTTCTGTGTGAGAGTTCTTCAGAGACGAGAACTTACAGACTGGGATCTGATGTGAAGGTGTGACAGTTCTCAGTGGAGACTAGTGGATCCAATTTTGTGGGGGAAGTTATTTAATTAATTAATTGTTTCCATTTTTATACTGCTCCATTTGTCTTCAGAAGGGCAGTTCACAGCATACAATAAGATCAAACAATAATAATGTGTTGCACTATGGGATTAAAACATGCAATAAATACAATAAACCCTGTTGCTAGCTAAACACAATGAACTTGCCTTTTAATAAAAATAAACAAATTGAAACTGTTGTGCATTATAGTCCAAAATTAATCAGCTTTAGGTTTCTGTCCAAACATTATGGGAGCTGTTGATCATT
The DNA here is from genome assembly GCA_023846285.1 of Phrynocephalus versicolor. Taxonomy (NCBI): domain Eukaryota; kingdom Metazoa; phylum Chordata; class Lepidosauria; order Squamata; family Agamidae; genus Phrynocephalus; species Phrynocephalus versicolor. Next base: position 20,620,884 of record JAHTLZ010000379.1, on the reverse strand, counting down.
TACCATCAACACATTATTGGGAGTCACCAGCCACCACTAAGTAATTATCTCAGACTTGGTAGAATAGTTGATGTTAAAGCATGTGACTGTGAAAAGAAGAGAAGGTTCTTCTTTTCACTCCTCTTTCCTTCTGACTCATTTCCAGTGCTCCTTTTCTTGACCCCCGCTTTCTTTATCTTCATAGCCTGAAGACATCAATTATGCCTCTCAAAAGCAGGTGTACCGGGACATTGGAGAGGAGATGCTGCAGCACGCTTTTGAAGGTTATAATGTTTGCATTTTTGCCTATGGCCAAACTGGGGCTGGCAAGTCATACACCATGATGGGCAGACAAGAGAAGGACCAACAAGGCATCATCCCCCAGGTAATCATGGCAAAAGTTTTCAACTGGAAGCAGACAAGCCGGCTCTATTAATATATGTCTGAGACAGAGGAGAGAGTGATATTTGCAAATGTGCAAAGTGGGCGAGTGATGACAAAGAACATGCAAATACACAACTTCTTAGCAGAAAGGAGTGATATGGCAGCTCCAATGAAAGCCTGAAGGTCTTAGCTTGAAGAGAGATGGAAAAGCATGGACCATTTATCCAAATTGATCAATATACACCCATGCAACAGTGTAGGCTATTCTACTGAACAATTGGAAATATTCTGTTAACTGCTTCCTTATCAATCCAGGAGGACTGAATCCAGGTATTTAATTTGCAGTGGGGTGCGGCCACAAGCATGGCTGTCAGAAAACCAGAGCAGAATGCACACTGCCCTTGGTTGGTATGTTTTTGCATCGGGCAAACCTGTTTGCAGGCCCAAGCTTTGCAAAGCAGCATCTTCTGTGACATGGAAGGATCCTGTGGAACTACACTTTTGCTTTCCTTCACTTGGGGAATTAGCAGAAAGGTGTCCTATGACTCTCTGGCTGTCTCAGGGGCCTTCTGCATGATCTTGGAGTGCTCAGTCACAGTGCCAGTGGGGCATGGATGACATGTTCAGAACAACCATTACCCATTCCTGTCACTGCTAATCCAGATGGACTGACAGTCAGTTTTAGAAGGCAGAGCAAAGGCTGCACCAAAGCTGCAATGGGAGCTTGAAATTCCATCAACAATGACATTACTTTTCAGCAAGTTTCAGGAACTCCTCCTGACAGTTTTTATCCCTTTTTAGGGTTGTATGAAAGTGCTGGTAACTGGAGCTGTCGAGTAATAGTGGCATTCATTTCATAAGGCTGTTGTGAGAGGATTGCAGGATGGATGTGTGTCCTGCTTTACGGAGAACAGTCCTTTGGACTGTCAGAGCACACTTCTTTATTTGAAGGCATCTGATTTAAAGATAAACAACCCAGTAAAAGGAGAGGAAGAGCCATGTCCCTTCTTAGCTAGGTGGACAACAAACTGAGCAGCAAGTATGCAGATCTTCTGGTCAGTGTCCTTGCTGCTAGGGAGAGATGTATTGTATTTCTATTTTTAAAATACTGTATGAATTATTCCATAATAATTTTATTTATTTATTTATTTATTTGTTGTATTTATACCCCGCTTATCTACTATGTACTCTAAGCGGCACATATATATATGTACTCTATGTACTCTAATAATGCACATACAGTATATACATCTAGATTGATTTATGCAAATTGTCTGCCGTTCTGTGCTATTTTTGATCAGTCTTCTTCTGGGGTGGTGCTGCTTAAGCAATCAACAGTAAGAGGCTGGTGGGGCTCAGTCCATTATCCTTTTCTCCTTGCTGTCACTGCTAGTTGCAGAAGAAGCTACTTACTCAAAACAGCCAATAGTCCCTGATAAAGAGAGTGCTTCACGTTTTTTGGCTGGCCTGAAATATATAAGCAGCTGGCAGTATATAAGCTGCACATGTTTTTTATTCTGTAGAGTCAGATAGCTACAGTCAAACAAGGGTGGGAGAACATGGCCAGGAGGACCAACTGAGGTCAGGATGAACAAAGAGGCAAGAATTGACAGAGGTCAGTCAGAGGCAAGAGAGCAAAGAAGAATGGCTGCTAGGTTCACAGGAAGAGATAGCATTTGCTTTCTGGTGAGGAGGCCCCAGTAACACTCAAGTGCAGTGGTGGTGAACCTTTGGCACTCCAGATGTTTTGGACGACAACTCCCAGAATTCCAAGCCTAGAATGCCAATGACAAAGGACTATGGGAGTTGTGGTCCAAAACATCTCTGGAGTGCCAAAGGTTTTCCACCACTGCTCTAGTGTCCAGCCCAACTGGAGTGACTCTAGATATAAGAAAGGGGGGATTCTGAGAGAGGGAAAATGTGAAAGAGCTAAGGCCCATTAGTTAAGCCAGTAGGGCTGTCCTACTTTGTAATTTATACCAGTTCAAAGAAAATTACCTTAAAACCCTTCTTGGACTTGCCAGAATCTTTTTTCATTCATTCAAGATATGGAAACATATTGAGGGCTGTGCTCGTTTCTCTACATTCTTCTCCAAAGTGACACCATTTAGAAATCTGTGTGTCTGCCAGATGGGTGGGATGGTTTTCATAGTAAATGGCATTGTCATCATACACAGGTGTAACTTATCTTTCCTTCTTACGCTTTACAGCTATGTGAAGATCTCTTCTCTCGAATCAATGACACAACAAATGACAACATGTCCTACTCAGTGGAGGTACAAGCTTTTACTTGGTCATTGTCTGTGGCTGTGTAGGGGCAAGAGGAAATTTGTTGATGAAGTCAGTGGATATGCATGGAGGGAGGGTGTAACTATGGGAACAAAAAGGCATTGTACATTGCACGGCCAAATGCTTAAATGCTCTACATTAGTTTGCCACTATCTTTTCAGGTTTACACAATTGCTATATATGGAAATGTAAACAATTTAGTGAGGAGGAGCTGCCCTATTCAGCTTTGAGTGTTATCTTGGTTATAGTGTAGAGCTCTTACTGATCATTTCTGTCAGAAAGCCAAGACCTAAGATCATAAGAACATAAGAACCATGCTGGATCAGGCCAGGAGGCCATCTAGTCCAGTTTCCTGTATCTCACATTGGCCCCGCCAAAGATATATGTCTCCTGATACCACTTCTCTGTCTCTGGCCTTTGAAGTACTGTACTGTTTTTAAGCCAGGAGAGTACAGATCCACATCATGGCTTGTAACCTCCAGGAATCTGTCCTATTCCCTTTTGAAGGCATTCAGGCCAGATGCCATCATCACATCCTGTGGTAGGGAGTTCCAAAAACTAACAACACACTGGGTAAAGAAGTATTTTCTTTTGTCTGTTCTCACTCTCCCAACCCTCAATTTGAGTTGATGTCCTCTAGTTTTTGTGAGAGGGAGAAGAGTGTCCCTCTATCCACTTTACTCATACCCTGCATAATTTTATATGTCTCAGTCATATCCCCCCTCAGGCCCCTTTTTCCAGACTGACGAGGCCCAAATGCTATAGCCATTCCTCATAAGGGAGGTCGCCCAGACCAGTAATCATTTTGGTCGCTCTCTTCTTCACCTTTTCCAGTTCCACTATGTCTTTTTTGAGATGTGATGACCAGAACAGTATGCAATACTCCAGATGTGGCCTTATTATTGTTTTGTACAAGGGAATTATAATGTTGGTTGTTTTATTTTCAGTCCCTTTTTGATGATCCCTAGTATGTAATTGGCCTTGTTCACCACTGCCACACACTACGTTGACACTTTCATTGAGCTGTCCACCAGCACGCCAGGATCTCTTTCCTGATCCATCACAGATAGATAGAACCCATGAGTTGATAGATAAACTTTTCATTAATTATTTATTTGTTAGATTTTTATACTCCCAACAAGGCCACTCTGGGCAGTTTACAACAATAATATACAAATCAATAAACTAAGACAAAATAAAACAAAGCACAAAGAAGGTAAAAATCAAACAAAATTCTAACAAATAATAACATTTGCAGCAGCAACAACAACAATATTAATTTGAAATTTCCATTGTTGTTACTACTTCTGATAATAGAGTTCTTGTAAATAAGAATCTGGGAAGCTGCCGTCATGATGATAAGTGTTGTTATTTCGACTAACACAGGGGTCTGCAACCTTTAAGACATAAAGAGCCACTTGGACCCGTTTCTGACGGGAAAAAAACACCTCGGAGCCGCAAAACCATTGCGACATTTAAAACAAATGACTTTTTCACTTAACAATGTTTGTCAACTCTATTTTCAATGCAGTCCTATGGGAAATTTGTATAAAGGAAAATTTGCTGAACATAATTTCATTTGGAACAAATTAATTCCTTTATACGAGGTACCACTTTATTTCTGCAGGGTGTGTGTGTGTGTGTGTGTGTCGGGAGAAGACCAGAGCACCCCCACTAAATCAAAATGTGTGTGTGTGTGGATCTTTTAGTAGCAGCAGCACCACTTCCACCTGCCACAGCCAAGGGGGGTGGGGTGGAAGGCTTGTGGGCTTTGTAGTCCCACCGACCCTGGAGGGCCCCCCTGAGCAGGACCATGAGAGTGGAGCATGGGGGCCTCTTTGTGGGTGGGTGGGGGTGGGGTGGGCGCCGCTGCCCCCCCCGCGCCAAAGGAAGGGCCCCGCCAAGGGCTCATCTTGTGGCAGGGAGTTCCACTTGCCTTTGCTGCTGCCCCGGAAGTCCACACCTCACCCCACCCGTCCTTCCAGGCCAGGGGGTCCTTCCGGAAGTGGATGCCGTGGACGTCGAGGTGGGCCTCCCCGCCAGCGTTCATGGCCCAGACCACGTTGTTGGCCAGGCTGGCCCCTTGGGCCACCCCGTGAGGGGGACGAGCCAGCAGCAGCAGCAGTGCCAGCAGGCAGCAACCCAGAGCCGATCCCCTCCCCCTTCCTCCACCGCATCACAGCACCTCAGCCCGGGACGCTCTCAGTTGCTCAAGGCCGGAGGTCTCCGCCCCGCTGGGGGACTCTGCGGCCGTCGAGTTCAAGTGGGGACACTGCGGGGAGGAGGGTCAACACGCCGGCCCCGCCGCTGGCGCCCTCCCCCCTGGTGCCGCCGGCCGCGCTTCTCTCGGCAGTGAACACAGCTGGGCTGTGTTCAGCTCCTGGGAAGCCGCAAAAGGAAGCCGCACCACACACACACAACACACACACACGTCGCTTCTTCCCCCTCCCACCAAACCCCACGGAGGGCACCCGCGAGGAGGGAAGAAGAAAGCAGACCTTGGGCGCAACTTGGGAGAAGTCCCACGAAGGGCAAACCCTTCCCTCCTCGCGGCTGCCTCCTCTGGCTTGGCTTTTGCTGCCGCCGCCTCCCCCTCAGACTCCTCCTGCGGGGAGCAAAGGCTGGCCGAGCATTGTCCTACACACACACACACACACACACACTCCCCTCCCCCCCACCCGCTGCAGCAAAGCGGCTCCACGCCGAACCCCAAAGGCGGAGGAGCGGCAGGCGCACGGGCGACGACCCTCCCCCACTCCCCACCCTCCAGGGTCCGCCCGGGCGAGTGAGCCCTCCGCCGGCCCCCCTCTCACTCGGCTCCGCCCTCTCTCCCCTCCCCACAAGCCACGGGGCACAAGGAGGAGGAGGAGGAGGAGCGGGGGGAGTCGCGGCGGCGGGACGGGGCGATTGCAGGGGGGAGGAGGCGGCGGGGGGGCGATTGGGAAAAAAGCGAGAAAAGAGAGAGATCGAGAGGCAGCCTCCCCCCCGCCCACCCTCCTTCGCGCCTGATCCGCCGCCGACGCCGCCGTGGCTGCTGCTGCTGCTGCTGGAGGGCGAGGAGGAAGAGGGCGGAGGAGGAGGAGGATGCGCCGCCGGCGGCGGCGGGCGGAGGAGGGAGGCAAAGGCGGCGGCGGCAGCTCCTCCTGCGCTCCTCCAGCCTTCTTCTTCCATTGCTTGCCGGGGGAGAGAAGAGGAGGAGGAGGAGGGCGGAGGAGGAGGAAAAGGGGAGGCAAGCTGTCACGCCGGGCGCTTTGGCGGACACAGCGAGGCTCCTTCCCGTGACCCCCCCAGCCCTCCCTCTCCGCCCTCCACACACACACACACACACACACACACACACACACACACACACACAC
>JAHTLZ010000379.1:20585924-20614866 GCA_023846285.1 Phrynocephalus versicolor | reverse complement strand
CACACACACACACACACACACACACACACACACACACACACACACACCAAGAGGGAGGAGAGCGAGAGAGGGGAGAGGCTGGCTTACCGGCGTCCTGCCTTCATCCGCGCCGCGACAGAGAACCTCCCTCAGCAGCCTCCTCCTCCTCCTCCTCCTCCCTCCGCCGCTGCCACTCCGCTTCGAGAGGCGCGCCTCACCTCCTCCCCGGCGGCCTCCTCCTTAACCGCCGCCGACCGACCCGCCCGAAGCAAGCAAGCTGGGGAGCCCAATCAGAGGCCACGCGGGCAGGATGATGGGAGGGGTGGCGGCCGCAGGGCAGGCTGGGAAGCGAGGCTGGGGCTGGGGGGGGGGAAGAGAGAGGGAGAGAGAGAGAGGGAGGGAGAGAGGGGGGCTGGGGAAAGGGAAGGGTATGGGTGTGTCTCTTTTTTCTCCCTCCATCCCCAGGCCCCCCTGCGGGCCTCTTCCTCCCCCCCCATCGTCACCAACACCGGAGTGCCGGATCTGCCGGATAAGGGCAGCGGCGGCGGTGGCGGGGATGGGCGGGTGGGGTCGGGCGGCCTCGAGGGTCGTGGGGTGGGGGGCGCCTTTTGGGATCAGCCCGGGGGAGCCGCGGCAAAGGTTCCAAAGAGCCGCATGCGGCTCCGGAGCCGCGGGTTGCCGACCCCCGGACTAACAGATACCAGGCTTGAGGATTTAAATGGTGTAACTATAAATCAAAGGATCTAGTGAAATAAGGTAGAGCAAATTGCAGATTCTGCAAATGCCACCTACTGGTTGTGTCAACACATTGCTATGTTCCACTATAAATTATGTTATTATGTATTTATTTATTTATTTATTTATTTATTTATTTATTATTGAATTTCTACCCCGCCCATCTTCCCGAGGGAACTCTGGGTGGCTTACAACAAGCTGATCCATACAGCAATATACAATATAACAGACAGATACAATATAACAACATACAATATGACAAAATACAATATAGCAAACAGAACAAATTTAAGTGAATTAAAAAATAAAACAAGTGGCACCCTTGGTGTAGGACATGTGAGGCTCAGCAACCGAGCATCACACTAGTTAGAATAATTAACGGATGGCGGGGGGGGGATTAAATTAAATTAAATTAAACTTGGTCACCAAAGGCCTCGCGGTAGGGCAAGGTTTTCAACACTCTGCGGAAGTGTTTTCAACGCTCTGTGTTTTAATATAAATTATTACAATACTCTTCTAATTCTCTTATTTGTATGTAGTACTTTCATGGCTCAACTGTCAGCCATGAAAGAAATCAGTGAAACAATATTATTGCAAAGTGGCCTTGCCCAACTGAAGAGTGATTGTTTTGCAGTGATTTGTTTGTTTGTTTGTTTATAAATCGCTGTTAAAATCCCATTTTTGAAATGGGAAATCAGGTATTCCTTTTCCCCCTACACCCCCCTTAATTACATTAAGACATGATGTATTCAAAATATTACATATTGATAGAGAGAAAGGGCCATCCTTTGTATGTTTACTTGAAAGTAAACCCCAATATGTGTTCAGAGAGTAAACAGTGTGCATGCAGTTATTCCTAGTTAATTGTGCATAGAATCATAGCTGGAAATACTTTATTATATAGTTCAATTCCTTTGGTTTAATTGAAGAATTTCTTTATGGGTTCTTCCAAGTATTTTCGCCTATAACTTACTATTCAGTTCAATTAGGGTGTACTCCTTCTACAGAGGCCAGCTGCAGAATTGTTCTAGTTGACTTTATTCTCAGATGATTTGGAATGAGTGTATTTCAATCACTGAGTATAGAATGGCAGGGCTCTCTCTTGTGGTACTGCTCAAATGCATTTTACAGCCCAAATGCATTTTATATGTGCAATTCTTATTGTGCAAATATATTTTTAAAATACGTGATTCTCATAGTCTTCACTTTGGGTTCTACAGGTGAGCTACATGGAAATATATTGTGAACGTGTTCGTGACCTCCTCAACCCCAAGAATAAAGGGAATTTAAGAGTGAGAGAACACCCACTCCTTGGGCCATATGTGGAAGATCTCTCGAAACTAGCTGTCACATCATATAATGACATCCAGGATCTAATGGATTCTGGGAACAAAGCCAGGTAAAAACAAATCACGAAGGGCTGATCACACCTGTGAATTGATGGGCTAAATTGTTCAAAGCTTTTATCACTAGGCAAATTGCGTCTAACTGTGATAAGGAGATGATTCCTGTTTTTTTTCCTAGTGAGAGGTAAAAATTTATAGTTTACCACTTTTTTTGTTCAACAGGACAGTGGCTGCCACCAACATGAATGAAACTAGTAGCCGTTCACATGCTGTCTTCAATATCATCTTCACCCAGAAACGACATGATGCTGAGACTGACATCACCACAGAGAAGGTGGGTAGAGAAGTCTCGCATCAGCTGGCGTTGTTGCCTGCAGCTTCAGGGACAGAGTGCAGCTTGGTACCGTCCCATTTGTTATGACTCCCCAGCCATAATTAATCCTGTGACCTCATCTGGTTGGTTAGCTGAATAGTCTGATTCACAAGAAGCAGGGACAAAAAGCATCATTTTACAGAAAATAATAAGAAGCTAGCTTTACGGTATTGCTTTGAACAGGAACCTGCCATTCTTTAATCTTCCTGACAAATACATAGATGGACTACTATTTGAGAATTGAATTTTTGTTTTATATTATTTATTCTTAGCTTTGACATGCATAGAAGTGAATTGGGTGCAAAAAGGAGTAATAGGTGCAAGACAAATAGGAAGGAGGAGATGTGTGCAACCTACAGGGATTACTAATTTCACCAGAACTGTTTATTATTACAGAAACTATTGTCCACTGAACATAAGTAGGGGCTTCGCACGTTCTGAAGGTCAGTCTAGCTCAGCATTGTTTCCTACAGCAATCAATCAGTGAAACATGAAAATATTACTTTTAGCACTTCAGCTTCCAGTTGCCTCACATCAGCATGACTATTGGTGAAGCTGGCAGAGGGATTTTGGAATTTGTAGTTAGAAATTTTCTGAACTCTGCCAAACAGATACAGTACTCTAATAAGCCTCCAGGCAGGAATCGGACGCATAGTCTTCCCCTCCTGTTGCATTCATAGCACATTGGTCTTAAATATGGAGGGTGTCCCAGAGGTTAGAAAAGTTATACTTTGGGGCTCCAGCTCCTAGAATTGTCTACCCTACATTGCCACTAGCCACTGGCGATGCTGACTGGGAGATTCTCGGAACTGTGATGTAGTTCAGAAGAGGAAGTTTAAAATGTTTGAGCCTTCATGACTAATCTTTTCAATATTTCTTGAGGAAGGACACTAATAAATTTTACAATAAAATAAATAATATTTTGTGCCTCACATCTTAATTCATCCTATTTCATGAGCCCTGCTCTCATATCTGCCTTGTTAGGAGTAGAACGCATGAAAATTTTGATCTAGCAAGCCCCAAATGCCTTTTCTGGCCCTTCAAACAACAGGACAAGTAAGAACTGGGACTGGTTTACACCTTCCTTTCAATAAATCGTTGCAGCTAAACAGTTGGGCAGTGCACAGTATATTAGTATCATTGCTATTTATGAAGAAGTACTAAAAGAAGTGAATAAGGATGGTCAAGCAATAAAACTGATAAAGCAGTGAAAGGTAGAATAGTTAGACCATGTAGTAAGGAACAAAAGCTACAGATTGTTATAGTTTGCCATTCAAATAGTAAATAGTAAAACAAGTACAGCACAAACTTGCGACCCTCTTGAAGACAGGTTTGAATACAACACAGCATCATTGTTTAGCGCTGTTGCATCTAAAATCAAGATCGCCATAACATCTAGTTACTGATAGGAAGAATGTTGACGAGAATTGGCATTTAGCAATTTATCATAATAGAAATTATTTATTTATTGTCAGCATGGGCTTTTAAATTTTTACATTCCATCTTTCTTGGATTCCTAGATTGTCACTATCCAGGCACTAATCAAACCATGTTTGTTTATCTACAACGAGACAAATGCATTCTGTGTCTTTAGACCACACTTTGGGGTAATCCCAGAGGTGTTTGCTTCACTGAGTGAAGCAGATGCTAAGGCAGTAAATTCACCTCTTTATTGTTCCACTCGGGTGACTATGTTGGAGAGATTATGCATCTCATAAGGTCTGCACAGCAGAGAATCCTTTTTACCACAGACAGATGGAATGGCATCTGTCATCGTTAATATGTTTCTCATTTGTGTTCTGATTTCAGGTCAGCAAAATCAGCTTGGTCGATCTTGCAGGCAGTGAAAGGGCTGACTCCACAGGAGCAAAAGGCACACGACTTAAAGTAAGAGAAGAAACCAAATTAAGTTGAGCTTCAGTGACTGGATCTTTGTTGCTTTATAGGGTTGGGCATTTGACACCCTGATGTTACAGCATGAATCAACCTTTTGGACCACACTCTGTGCTTGCTAGCAGATATAGAAAGTAGTACACCATCCTGGTAACTAGTCTACTGCCAGTCTTCTGTTGCTGTCCATACCTGCTGATAGTATACAGTAGGACCCCGTATCCACTGATTCGTTATCCACTGAATCAGTTATCCACGGTTGGTGGTGGTGGGGAATTAAATAAATAATTCAGCAGCTGCTAAGCAAGCTGCTGTCACAAACAGCAGCTGTAAAGCAAGCTACTTTCATAAAACAGCATCCGTAAAGCAAACTACTGTCTCAAATAGCAGCTGTAAAGCAAGGTAATGAAATAAAACAGCAGCTGTAAGGCAAACAACTGCCATAAAACAGAAATGTTGGGGGTTTTTTTGTGTTCTCTCTTATCCATGGTTTTCATTATCCACGGGAAAGCCTGAAACCAATCCCCAGTAGATACTGGGGTCCTACTGTAATCATTTTGGTTTTGTTCATTCCGCTGCTGATTCCTTATTGGATGGGTATGTAATATCACCCTGCATTAGCATCTCTTCTGCATTGTGTCAGAATGGTCCATTGGAGTGGGACATTTATGTCACCAATGTTAAAATAAAAGTAACTGATCGGAAGGGCAGTTCTCAGTACTAGTTACTGATTGAAATGGAAGATCTGCAGCTTTTAAAGTTATGTATTTGTGCAAAATAAAAATGTGCTCAGATCATTATATCATTTTTTTTGGGGGGGGGAGCAAATATTATTCTGAGAATTCGAATTCTCATGCTGGAATTAATTTCATTCTCACAGGAGGGAGCAAACATCAATAAATCCCTGACCACGCTAGGAAAGGTGATTTCTGCTCTGGCTGAAATGGTAAGTCTGTCATTGATATGAATAGGTGGGAGCTTTTGCCTCGTGCTAGTCTGTGGAGAGTTCTCTTCTTCTAATACACCCTCTGAAGTGTTTCACTACAATGACTCCTCAGCCATTTGGCCTCTGGAAAAGATGTCAGATAAGTGTTTGCTTTCCTGCCTTCAAAAGTCACAGAGCAGCTATGAATCATATGTACAGAGTAGTCGATGTCCATATATTTCAGTGAGTGGGATAAAATTAGGGCATTTATCTTTTTTTTTTTAACTTTCTGCAGCCATTTGTGTTAGTTGAGTAGCGGTGGGAAAAGTCCTACAGACTCTCATGGCAGGGAATATGATGCTGGGGAAGATAAATTTACAGATTTAAATGGGAAATCATAAGATTAGGTCTAGTAAAAACTATCTTGTAAAAGCAAACCCAGTATCAAATTCTTAATAGCAATGTACGATCTGGGTCCTAGCTACCTTAAAGATCGAATTTCACAGTATGAACCGGCTCAGGTGTTAAGGTCATCAGGAGAGGCCCTTCTCGCCATCCCGCCACCCTCTCAGGTTCATCTCATGGGAGCACATGAAAGGGCCTTCTCGGCTGCTGTGCCCAGACTCTGGAACTCCCTCCCACTAGAGGCCAGGACTGCTCCATCTCTTATGTCTTTCCAGAAATAGGCAAAGACCTTTCTCTTCAGGCAAGCTTTCCCTGAATGATGGACTACCTATTATTTTATATGAATCTATCATACATGAATGAAGTGCTGCTTAGATGCCCTAAGCACATCCGATCTCACCTGATTTCGGAAGCTAAGCAGGGTCGGCCCTGGTTAGTACTTGGGTGGGCGATCACCAGGGAATACCAGGTGCTGCAGGCGCCTGGAGTAGGAACTGGCAAGCCACTCCAGTATCCCTGCCAAGAAAAGTCCATGGACATGGAGTCATGAAGAGTCGGTCATGAGTATAATGACACAACACACACACACACACATCATACATGAACACATACTTTGTGTTTATAGACTTTGTGATTGCATTGACACTATGTTTTCAATGTTAGATTCCCTTACTCATACCTTTATTTACATGGAATTTTACTCTCTTTTTAACTGCTCATGTTCTCTGGTAGCTTTAATGTAATGTCTTTTGATGCTGTAGGATGTCCCTCACTTCCCTGTTCTCAATACTTGAATACATCTTAATTGTATTGGACTGTATATTATCCTTCATTACTATAAGCCGCCTTGGGTCCTTTTCAAGGAGAAAGGTGGTGTAAAAATACCTTAAAATGAATAAATAAATAATATTTCGACATACTGACAAGTCACTTCTGTCTTAGGATAGCCCTATGAATTAATGACTTCAGAAAGTGTTCATGTCGTTTATGGACTCCGTCTGTTTCATGTTAGGTCCAGCACTTTCTCTATTGCCTTTCCCCTTTCTGAGCATAATCATCTTTTCCAGAGTCTTGACTTTTTAGGATATGTCCAAAGTACAATAGCCTTTGTTTAATCATTTTATCTTCTGGTGAGGATTCAGACCTGATTTAATCTAGATTTCACTTCTGGGTAATCTGGCAGTTTGAGATACTCATTAGACTTTCTTCCATTGAGATACTCATTAGACTTTCTTCCATTACCACATTCCATTTTTTTCTGTTTTTCACGATGACCCCCCGACACACACCAAAAAGCGTCATTTTGTTTTATTCAAGAATAAAAATCTATTTTGCTCATACACTGCATAATTTTGAAGTTTAATAAATTGTTCTCAATCTTGTTTTTCCCCTCCAGGATTCAGGACCAAACAAGGTAAATACTTGTGCTTGCAAGGAACTGTAGGGTTGGTTAGATTTATTATTAATCTTTGCTTTTTGTGTGATTTTTCTGCAGCAGACTGTGTGAAAATTCCTGAAACTCTGAAGTGTGATAAAAGTAAAATGGCTTGGGAATGTTTAGCCTTACAAAAAGAAGGTTGAGAGGGGATATGACAGCCACATTTAAATGTTTGAAATGATGTCATATTGAAGAGGGGACTGGTTTGTTTTCCATGGTTTCAGAGACTAGGACTTGGGGCAATGACGTCAAACTATAGGAAAAGAGATTCCATTTGAACATTAGGAACAACTTCCTGATGGTTAGAGCTGTCAGGCAGTGGAATATGCTGCCACGGAGGGTAGTGGAGTCTCCTTCTTTGGAGGTTCTTAAGCACAGACTGGATGGCCATATGTCGGGGGTACTGTGATGGGGGTTCCTGCATGGCAGGGGGTTGGAATGGATGGCCCTTGAGGTGTCTTCCAACTCTATGATTCTATAATCTTCCTCTGGTGTAAAATATTTTGCTTAATAAATGAATAGTCTTTATCAATGGGCACCTGGAGTAGGAACTGGCAAACTACTCCAGTATTCCTGCCAAGAAAACTCCATGAACATGGGGTCACGAAGAGTCGGTCACAACTGTAACGACACCACACACAGAGAGAAATATTATACAATTATTATACATTATACAATGTTGGAAGGGAGAGCTCATAATTGAAGAGACTACCTGTAACTTACTTGTTTTGCCAGGTATAAAGAGCTATGAATGAAAGAGAAAGGGCTTAGCTTCATTTATTATTGTCCATCAGCAGAGTCCCCCCCTTTTTTTACAATGCATGCATCACTCAGTTGCATAGATGGTTGTTCCCTCTCTAGATGTTAAGTGCCCCTTTGTTCATATAGAAGCTCTGTTGTTTTCTGTGATGCACCCGGTGGCTCCCACCACTGCAAGCCAGAGGTCCCGCACAGGATTACATCTGCGTGGCCTTATGCTCTGTGTTTTCTAGGATTCTGCTCTAAGAATTTACATATTCTCCAGGACCAGATCAATCTGTTTCACTTTCATCTTCTTTCCTACTTGCAGAATAAGAAGAAAAAAAAGACTGACTTTATTCCCTACCGGGACTCGGTACTTACATGGCTACTCCGAGAAAATCTAGGTACAGTTCTTATTCTCATTATTTTGTCCTCCATGTATCCTGAGTCTCACCAGATTTCTAGACAGTGGTTCTCTAAATTCTTCCACTTCCTTGCCATTTATGATGTCCATCTTCAATCTAGAAGGATGGGTAAATCTCCTGTAAACAGAAGTATAGTATTGTCTGAAACTTAATTACAGCAATTTTTTTCAAGCTACTGGTAGTACATATTAGTAGTGCCTTCGCTTTCATGAAGTCAAATAGTATTTCCGCCAAGCAAGTAAATTCAGCCAGTGAATGTTTGTTTATAACCCTACCTGCTTGTTCTGTTGCCTGAGCCAGGAGTCTCATCCTGTTTCATTTTATGGAGAGTCTTATAATGTGAATATATGACTATCCATAACATGAACAATTAAAACACAGACTGAAGTGATCTTGTAATTATATATTCATATCATTCTGTATTCTCTGTACAGGGGGTAATTCTCGGACTGCCATGGTTGCTGCTCTCAGTCCTGCCGATATCAACTATGATGAGACCCTCAGCACTTTACGGTAGGATCTATGCAAAATTCTCATTCTTTGAATGCAGGACTAGGTAGTGGCTGGGGATATGCATGGAGAATGAACTTTGTGAAAATAGACAGTATCCTTTCTACAATATACTTTTGTTTATCAAAATGTTTTGGGAAGAAAAAATGTTTGGATGATGGATAAACTCTTTTAATATGGAAGCTACTAAGGAAATGTTAAATGAAGTTTTAAAAATGAGGAAAATCCATCATATTTCAAAATGTAGTTTCCTTTGTATTTCCATCAAAGCTCTGGGGCATATATGTATCAGTCAATTAACAAGTTTGGTTTCTTGTTAAATCCTCAGTAACACCACTGTTGAATAAATCCTTTATTTTCCAGTTTGCCAAAATAAGCACATACTTCTATTCATTCATTCAGTCAGTCAGTCAGTCAGTCAGTCGGTCAGTCAGTCGGTCGGTCAGTCAGTCAGTCATTGGATTTCTATACCACCCATTTGGCAGCGAGGCCTCTCTTATACATACATTCAACGGCTCTGTTAATTAGAAAAACCTTTCACAGGGCTAAGATTATATCTGAGTTTGTTTCTGGAGTAAAGTACTTAGTGGGTCGGCTATCTGGCTGTAGAGCCAGAGGCTGGAAGTTCAGGTCTGTACTGTGCATCCCAGAAGAGCCAGCCTTTGAGGCTTTAGACAAGCTCCCAGAAAAGGGATATGGTAAACTAACTTTCAGTATACTCAACCTAGAAAACCCTGGAAAGGGTCATTGTAAGGCAGAACTGACTTTATGGCACATCATCATCATCATCATCATCATCCAGTTAAGCTAGATGAAAGTATTTCTGACTCCTTCCCCGCAATATGTCTGTATTAAGCTAGATGAAATGGAGAAGGGAGGGTTTGATTGGCCAGACAGTATGCCATTTTTTTACATGCTGAGCTTTACCTAGACTGCATCTTGTTCCTACAGATATGCTGACCGTGCTAAACAGATCAGATGCAATGCTGTCATTAATGAGGATCCTAACAACAAGCTGATCAGAGAACTGAAGGATGAAGTGGCTCGTTTGAGAGACCTACTCTACGCCCAGGGCCTGGGAGATATCATTGATAGTAGGTTGACTTCCTGTGCATTGAATTTTGACTGAGGGAGGGTCTCTCCATGGGTTGCCTTTCTCCATTTACTTGGACAGAACACAGTCCACTTGCAGCATGGTTGGCCTGCTTGGTAGCTCCACTGCACTCTTAGTCTACTCCAAAGTTACTATGTGGAGGAAATCTTAAGAGCTTGCTCAAGTAATAGAGCCACCATGTGTGGGCTAGTCAATCCATGTTTGTGAAGTTTGCAATGGTTCACCACAGGCCATTTGTATCACATTTCCATAAATATTTAATACAGGCTATTTTGTCTCAAACTATCACATGGCGATAATTGCCCACGTGAAATGCTCACCATGATGTCACACACTCACCAACAGCAAGCACTTCTGTAAGTGCAGCTCTACAGGCACCAGTCACAAGTATTTCATTGAGAATTACCATAAAGCAGCTCTCTTCTTTAAACTGATGGCAACACTCTTACTCCACCCTCCCCTGCCCAAATTATCCCTCCTCGCACTTCCGGTTCTGGCCAGTCCTACCAACATCTGCATGTCAATTTGAAGCTGCTTATAATACCACTTTTGAAATATTTCACATAGCCTGAAGTCAACTCCAGCTTGACAGCACAAAACACACACTATTCCAGTACTAACAGGAGCAAAAAATATATTCTAATTTTCTTCCCATGAGGAATTGTCACAACACATTATAATCTAACAGGCACATTTGCAGCTGTGAACAGGGCAGGAATTGACTTGAAGAACATGCATCTCAGGGCGTTTCCTGTCCACGATTTAATTGGGAAATAATTGAACTATTGTTGCTTACTTGTTACAGAAGGTCCCAATGACTTTTATCTAGGTTATGCATTTGTCATGGAATGTATTCATTTATTTACATTTTCCCTTCAACTGTAGAGATTTGATTATCTGGTTGATGCCCACAAATCCTGACCTGAGCCACCATTTTGGAAGTAGAAGCTCTAATGGGGGAAGTGGCAGCTGAAGTGGTGTGGTGTCATTCACAATGATAGTGCCATTGTCACTGGAAGCTGGCAGGGCCTCTCCTTGCCGTGGCTTCTTTGTTTTATTAGCTGTCTTTTTGTTTTGGGTGGGGACTACTCTGTTTCTGGCCTCCCTCGCTATTTTATTTGCCAAAAGGAATGTGCAGCTGGAGCACATGTCTTCCCATTTAAGCCACAGTGAAGGAGAGCCCACAGCCTGCAATGAGGCTCACTCCTGTTCTGCGTTATGTGAACATATGTCAGTGAAGCGCTAAGGCATATTAATGAAGCACTAAGAATAAATTCCAGGGATTCTGGATGTATGGAAAAGCCCTCAGGTGTTGATTCTTTAGTTCCATAAGATGAACCTGCTCTTGTTTTCTTTGTCTTTCCCCTTTCCCCAACTTTTTCTTATCTCTCTTAGCCAATCCTGTTCCAGGAGGACCTAAATGTGTGTATTCCCCATTGCCGGTATTCTGTGCGCTTCATTGCTTCTCACAGACTCAGGCATAGCAAAGGAACACATGCACAGCATGAGAAATGGACTCAGTAACCCAGTTACAGTTCAGCAGAGGAACTGGAAACATGCTCAGTTTCACAGCTGCCCCTTGCCAATCAGATTTTAAAGACACAAAAAAAGCTGATATATATATAGGAGACAAAGTCCGGCCATAACATTAAATATGTGTCCCTGCTGCTTATAAGGTGCATAGAGCAGCAATCAAGAATCGGTTTCTCGCATTTTGCCATCCACAACAAAGGTGTTCCTTCCACATTTAAAAGTCCATTAAAAACCTGTGAGCCCATCAGCTTTCTTTCTTTCTTTCTTTCTTTCTTTCTTTCTTTCTTTCTTTCTTTCTTTCTTTCTTTCTTTCATCTGTCTGTCTGTCTCTCTCTCTCTCTCTCTCTCTCACTCTTACTCTCACTCTTTCTCTCCCTCACTCCCTCCCTTTCAAGGAAAGGACCAGCCCCAGCCCCATCAATCCTGCCTGCGGATGCTCTAAAACACTCAATCTCAATCTTTTCTTTTGGCCATGCCCATAAACAAAATATGAAAAAAAAATAGGCTCAATCATAATGATGAACCTTATAAGGTGGCACGTGAAGAGTTGTTTCCAGTCGGTGTTCCCCTTCCAATGGGCCACACCCTCCCAGGGAGCCCTCTGGCTCCTGTTGAGAATGGCTGCTCAAAAACATGGTGAGGGAAATACATAGCCATTTAAATGCTGTTGGATTGCAGCTTTCATCACCCGTGGACTGCATAACTGATGATGTGGGATGATAGGTGCTATCATTCAGCAACATCTGGGGGAGCCACAAATTGCTCAGGGGAAAAAGGTTACTCTTTTTTTCTGGACTGTGATTGAGAAGTTCATGAATTAAATGAACACGTCAATCCAGCTATATTTGAGTCCATTCTGCCTTTTGTTGGAAGCCTGCAACTCTTCACCTTAGCTTGTCAGTGTTCCATCTCAATCTCTGTGCAGGTTTTGCTCATGATGTTCCCTTTCTCCATGCTGTAACTGTGTTTCCTTCTGCTTGGTGCTGCCGCCGCCGCCGCTTCTGCTGGGGGTTGGTGGATGGAACTAATTAATCTGTTCTGACTGGGAGAGGAGAAAACAGCCTCCCCGGAAGCCATAAGATATGCTTCAGGCCACCGGAGGCACCAATGTAACCGATATCTCTTTTTGGCCCTCCTTGTTGGTTGTATGGTTGTTGTACCTGTTAGGAATGCTGCTGGAGTAGTCCATCTGGTTTGGGGGCTTGACAGAATGCATCTATCTGGCTTTTTGCTGGCATGCTAGTGGGCTTCGTGGCCTGCGCCTCGTTTCTGAGCAGTTCAGCCTACGCTCTGATGAAAGCACACCTTTAAAGCAAGGGGAGGCCAGTAGAGTCTTCCAGCATGACCCAATATGATATTCAGAGAGCTATTGGACTACCCAGCAACCCATAGTCATTGTACTGTAACTGTAGCAATTGTAGTTCAATCACCACATTTGGGAAGCATGATATTAGGGAAGGCTACTTTAATGGCTGGTGTATTAAAACACCTGTTAGGTCTTCCTTGCCTGTCCAGACTACACTGATTCTGTCCCTCCCAATCTGCTTAAACTAGACTAAAGCATAAAGCTGTATAACAATAATCATTATTAGGTAAATGATGTATTAATCTTTCATCTGAAATCCTAGCCAATTTTTCAGTTGCATAAACTTATATTAGCCCGGGTATCTAATAATTAATTTAACCTTTTTGAGTTAGTCGTAGTGTTAGTGTTTTACTGCTTGTTCACAATTGTGCACCCAGAAACAGTGAATCCATTTTTATTTTGCTGTCTCTCTCTCCACCCACAAATGCTCTAGTGTAACAGATTTGTGAGGATGAGAAATGGATGAACTGGAGACAAAAAGGCTTCCTACTTCTCAAGGAAATTTTAGAATCCTGCCTTGAAATGTAAAACTTTCTAATGAGAGAGAAGTGGGGGGGCTTGGTTTTTCAGATTGTGTTCAACTCCAGGTAGGATTTAGAATAGATGATGAATATTTACCTGGGAGGCTTAACTGATGTATGGAACAGCTTCCACACCTCACATTGAGACTTGTGGCAGTACAGTATTTGGAAGGCCCAGTTTTATAATTTACTGTAAAAATGAGAATTAGAGATTAAGTTTTTTGATGTTGCTATATATTAAAATATGCACAGAGAGGCTGTCAGAAACATAGTTTTGGCTATTTCACTCTTTTTAATTTCCATAAATCAGCAGGAGTGGTTAGTGAGTTGTTAAGAGAATCTGTATGATTATTACAATACTGGGGAAAAAAGAAGCCAGGTTTTATTCTAGTCTATACTGGAATTCTGGTCACAGACATATTTTTATTCTTGACAATGGGAACATAATATGATTTACAAAAGGCAGTGTATTTGCTCCTAATTGGATGATACAAGCTTTGTCTGAGGTCTGACTTTGATACCACATGTGGAAGAAGTTTATAAGCAGCCAGTTAGAAAATTATAGGATACCTATGTCTAATGTAATGCCAGCAAGAGAAATAGGTGAAAGAATATTGACATGGGATTAACCTGGTTCCAGGGCAAGGGAATCTAGATTATTGAGACATGCATAGTATTTCACTGAAAAAACATTTTCTGTTGAAATCAATAGATATGAGTAAACACAGAAAGGACTGAAAATAATTATGATAAGAATTGGGCAAGGAGTCCTTTCTCTGTGGAGAATGCCCCAGTGGAAGTAGATTGGGTGTGCTAAACAAGATATCGGGTCTTCTTCTTAATAAATATCTCTTACCAATGACTGGACAAAAGACATGATGACTTTTGTCCAGTGTTGCCTTCCACTCCCAAGTCTATGGAACCAAAATAACTTTCCTTTTAAAAAAACTGTACTACTGCTGTGAATAATTTTATTACTTGTTACTAGTGACTAATGCAGTCTGTTCATACTCGTGTAATACGGTTGCCTCTGATATTAGCCAAAATGAGGCATTCAGTCAAATGGATGATGCTAGAAGGCAGCTAAGTCACATCCAACCTTGGTGTTCCTCTTGCATCCATTCCACTGTGTATGCCACATGGCCTCTGTTCTGCTTTCTAAAGTAGTCTTCTATCTCAGATGCAATTGGGGTGCCACTGCACAGTGACCAGTATTGAAATGAGCTTCTGCTGCTGGTCCACTTGCCTTCTGTATATAGAAAAGGCTTGGGGTGCCACCTTGTCCTTTGGCTCAAGTGGCAAAATATCCTGAAATACCAGTAACTGTGCCCTCTAATTCTGAAGAGTGTATCTGCAGCAGGGGTCTTCAAACGATGGCCCGTGGGCTGGATCAGGCCCGTCAGAGTACTGAATTCAGCCTACTGGCCATTGCAGAACCCCCCTCCCCCCCCTTTGAGCCAAAAACTCGCCATACAGAGGATTCCCGAGAAGGGCTGACATTTCAGGTGGCCTTCGGACAGCAGCCAAGGCATGTGGGGCAGCTTCATGGAACGAGCCTTCATTCCTTCCCTGGCCTTCCCCCACCCCCATTTTCTTCTGTGGAATTGCAGTGAATGACCGGGGCCTTGCGTCACTCTTCAAGCGGACACCCATACGGGAATTGCTGAGCCCCAGCCACGACAAGCCTGGCAGACCGAAAGCGAAAGGAGAAAAAGAGTGACTGTGGCTCTCCTCCTCTTCCTCATCCTCCACTATTTTTTCAAACTATAGTATGGCCCCCAACAGTGTCTGAGGGACAGTGAACCAGCCCCCTGTTTAAAAGGTTTGAGGACCCCTGATCTACAGGGACATAATATGTGAATATGCCATCTTCAGGCAAAAGGAACAGAACTGCAGGATAGCTCAGGGGTTTAGGTCTCTGGCTGTTGAGCCGGAGGTTGGGGGTTCAATTCCCCACTGGGCCTCCTTGAGAGGGGCTGGACCTGATGATCCATAGGTTCCCTTCCAGCTCTGCAGTGCATCATCCTTTTGTATGATGTATTTATTTAGTAGCATGTTTTAATATGCCGTCCAGAATATCAGCTTTACAAGGGGCATAAAATATGATGCAGTAAAATTGTGAAAGCATGTCACAATAAAAACAATTTAAAAAAATGTAAGAACACCATAGCAAACTGGATGAAGTGAATACTTTGAATGCCTGGGCAAATAACTGGGTTTTAACAAGACACTGAAATGACAGCAGCATTAATAAAAGGCAGGCTTCACTGGTGAGAGCATTTTGTGGACTAGATCTATAATTAAAAGATATTATCTATAGATCCATGGACCAGCATTCATTTTCAGTGGCCTGATTGGATATGCTAGTGGACCTTACATGTAGATATGCAGGTAGATGTCATCACAACCATATTAACAAGTTGTGCTGTGTTTCAGACTCCAGTACTTCATTACTTTTTTTGATTAGGTTTTGGTTGTAGCTCCACAGAGTAGCTTCTTAAAGTTAAAACTAAATATAGTATTCAAAAAGCAATCTGAAAAGAAATGATACTTTGTCTTTTGTGGGCCATTAAGGGATACCGTCACCAGTATTATCTTTGTCATTTACATAGAATACCAGTGGAGAAACTGGGACACACCATGTTGATTTTTCTCCCAAGAGACAGAAATGAATACAATAGGTTGCATTAGTGCTTAAGAGAAGCTGCACAGGGCGTAGAATGAATGCTTCAGCTGGTGTGAGGACCCCGCCCTGGCATCTCTAGCTACATTATTGTCTGCGTTATCTCTTTGTGGAATTTCTATCTTTCTCCTCATTGCATCACGTTGCTATTTCCCAAATGCAATTCTTTTCTCTATCTCTTCCTTCCTTCCTTCTTGTCTTGTGTCTTTCCCTCTTCTTTCTCCCTTCCTGAACCCCATAGACATGTCCGACTTTGAGAACAATAATGATAACCGTAGAATGGCAGATATGAGTGAACGCCATGACAATCTCTCCACAGTGACCAATGCTTTGGTAGGAATGAGCCCCTCCTCCTCACTCTCTGCCTTGTCCAGCCGTGCCGCTTCTGTCTCCAGTCTCCATGAACGGATGATGTTTGCTCCAGGTAGTGAAGAGGCCATTGAGAGACTGAAGGTGAGACACAGGGTTGCACATAGCATATTGGTACTGCAGAGATGCAGGGAAATTTTATTTCAAGCATTAATACATGTCCAACATGATTGCATTTAAATATTGTAATCCTAAAAGAGTATGTGTGATTTAAATCATTGCCAGATACCTGTTGAGGTTGGACCACATGTTTAGCTTGTAGGTGGGCAACACGTATTCTGCAGCACATAGGGGCCTTCAAACTCATTTTTGTAGCTTTGTCCTACTTTACTCAGCACCAATGAAATCAGCCAGTGAAGGTACAGAAGAGAGCATCTGTACGGCTCATAAATCCTATAAGGTGTTCAGCACTGTGATTCTCCAGATTTTGCATTTCAGATAGAGGCACTGGTACCTTCCTGACCATAGACAATGAATGCAATTGCTGAAGATTCAGTGACCCAAATCCTATGCTTAGCATAGCAAATCACAATAGAGGAGAAGCCACAATAGAGGAAGAATCAATGATGCTTTGATAGCTAACTTCTCCATAAGTTCCAAATGAGCCTACTCTAACTGTGAGTTAATTTAGGATAGTTGGGGTAGGCCTATTTGAATCAATGGAATTTATGGAGGAGCTGATTTACTAAATCCACGATTGATTTAGTGGGCCTATTCTAGTGAGATTTACTATGCTAAGAAACAAGATTTTGGCCAGTGGGTGCAACTGAATAGCCGTGGAGCTGGCAGCAAGACAGGTGCCAGTGTGGCAGCCAACAGACTCCAGGCAAACACTAGGGATGGGCACCTTATGAAAAATCACATCCTGTTTCATCATGTCATAAGAGGGGTGTGTTGGCTGAGCGGACTAATGCTCCGAAAACTGTTGGCTGCAAAGTTGGCAGCTCAGTGGTACGAATCCCAGGTGCCAAACAGCGGAGCGAGCTCCTGTTGTTAACCCCAGCTCCTGCCAACCTAGCAGTTCAAAAGCATGTAAATGCAAGTAAATAAATAGGTAGTGCCATAAAAAGCGGGAAGATAAAACAGTGTTCCCTTGCAGCCATGCTGCCCACATGGCCATGGACTTGCACAACACTGGTTCTTTCGGCTTGAATGCGGAGATGAGCACCGCCCCCAGCGTCGGACATGACTAGCACCCATGTGCAGGGGGAATCTTTACCTTAAGGTTACGAAACGTTTTGAAAAGAAACGAAACACCAGCCAGTGTTTCGTTACGAAATGAAACAGAACGCTATTCCCCCCCTCTAAAATGAAACAATTCATTCTAAAGGAAATGGCAGGGGAACTTCCTCAAGCTCTTCCCTGTAATCCCTTGAAATGTGGAAAGGTTTGGGGTTCAGGGATCTGGGTTATGAAGCTCCAAACGGAGTGCCCCTAGGAAAAAACCTTTCTAATTCTGGGAATTGTCGTTCAGTGCTATATAGAGGGTCACATGTTCTTCACCTCTGGCCTGAAGAAAAGGTGATGATCTCTGCATAAAAGCTTGCAGGCCAAATGTATCCAGTCTAATCTCTTAATGCTCATAAAATGTTTCACACACACCTTGCAGGAAACAGAGAAGATCATTGCTGAGCTGAATGAAACATGGGAGGAAAAGCTACGTAGGACAGAAGCAATTCGGATGGAGAGGTAAGGATAGAGCTATGAGTCTGGATTGGCTGTATTCATGATAAAATTTTCATTTCATTTCATTTCATTCACTCATTCATTCATATACTGACCATCAAGTGCAGTGGTGGCAAACCTGCAATACCCCAGACGTTTTGGACCCACAGTCCTTTGTCATTGGCAATCTAGGTTTGGAATTCTGGAAGTTGTGATCCAAAACATCTGGAGTGTCAGAGGTTTGCCTCCACTAATGTAGTGACAAGCTACTAATTTAACATGTTTGAGTGTTTTGCCTCAGTTGAACATCTTCATTCATTCAGCAGAGTGATTACGCTGAGGTCGATCTACATAGTACATGCCTTATGTGCCTTAAACTACACAAAGCAGCTTTCATGTAAACCACATGTGATGTCTAACCATGTGGCTCAACACCATCTCAAGAAGAGTGTTCATGACAAATGTTGCAGCACAGTTGCTTCTTACCCATCTTACCCACATGTGGAAAATACAGGAGAGTTCATTCATCTCTCCCTTTGGCGTGCACATCCTCTGTGATTTTCACTCATTGCATGTCTGGGAGCTGCTGTCAAAACTAATCCTTGCCACTGTCCTCCTATCCTTTGTCCATTCACTTCTCCGCATCCACCCTTTCCAAGTACCTCTATTTTTATGATGTATAAATATAGGCATCAGTTCTGTTCAGACAGTGTGGTGCTTTCTCTTCCTGTGGATCTCTGCCTCTCCAAGACAAGGGACAGGCCCCAGCAGGGTTGTGAGATCTTTCTTTTGATATTTTCTAGGGAAGCTTTGCTTGCAGAAATGGGAGTGGCTATGAGAGAAGACGGTGGTACACTGGGAGTGTTCTCTCCCAAGAAGGTAGGGTTCTTTTTCTGCTTAATCTGCAGTGCTCTGATGTATCTTGAAATATGCTGTCTGTGCTGCAATATGTGTGCATTAATATATTGTTTTTTTTACTAGATGAATATCCTCCCCTTCCTGCTCTGGAGACTCGGAATGCACTTGAATTGGTGCTTTGTCACTGTTAGAGCTAGTTATGGATGTACTTCCACTGCTGTATAGTTTGCACACACTCAGTGATAGAACAGTATTAAATTTCTTTTGCAAGATCCACAGTCATTTAATCACTGAGAGGCTGGGATGAAGTCTGTTAATTAGCAGCATAGTTATGGTCCTGAAAGTAAGATTATAAAAAGAAAACTGCTGATTCAAACCAATGTGGTCTGTCTAGTTCAGCTCAATGGTCTGTCTAGGCCAGTGTTCTTTTTTCTAACCAGATGCCTCTGGTTTGTCCACAAAGAAAGTAAAAGGCAAAGCAAAGCAAAAAGTGGTCTGCTTATATACCGCCCCATACCACTTCAAGTAGTCCCTGGGCGGTTTACAGTTTTTCATTACAGTATGCAGGCTATTCATTGCCCCCATGTCCCCAGCAAGCTTGGTACTCATTTTACCAACCTCGGAATGATTGAAGGCTGAGTCAACCATCAGCCTGCTACCTGGGATTGAACCCCAGGTCGTGAGCACAGTTTTTCCTGCAGTACAGGCATTTAACCACTGTGCCACGAGGCTCAATAATCTTTTGTGGGCCATTAAGGAATAAATAATCCTTCCTGTTATTATTCAGCTGTTGTAAATAGTAGCAGACTTTTCTCCCATTATTGTATCTGATTCTCAATCAGTATGCTGTCAATTGGCAAAAAATAACTCTAAGCCCTCATTTTCCTCTCTTCAGAGCAGTGTAAGGAAATATTTGATAGTAGCCCCACCAACAATTGATTGTGCAACAAGTAACTGGTGTAATAGCACAGCATGGTTTTGGATGGGAATGGAAAGAAACTGACTTACTAACTTGCGCCCCTAGAAGAAAGGCTGGATGTTATTTTCCTTAAGTTGGTTCATAGGTTCGTCAATATTGTTATAATGATTATTGCTCATTTAAATGGCTTTTCTTTCTCCACTTTTGTTATGTAGCCACCACCAGTTAACCCCCAGGATGTTATCCTAGAGAGTGTAGGGGTTCATTCCCCCAAGAAGGTTGGTCTGGAAGGTTGTGTTGGAGTGATCTGTGTGATTCCTTTTTAAAACATATGTTTTATCCTATAGCATTAGACATGCTTGCTTTGTCTAATGCCATAGACAAGGCAAGCTAAGAACTCAATTTTGTGCTACAGTCAACCCCACTGATCGCCCCCCGCTGCCCCCCCCACGGCTCCAAGGTGCAGGTACTGCGATCCCGCAATGCAGTGGGACCGCAGTACTTGAACCGCGAAATTGGGGGGGGGGTGACTCTACTGGCTAGAACAGTGACTAGAAGAACTGTTTTACAAGCTGTTTTGCAGTAAGCAATACATAAGACGCAACAGCATGCTTTCTTTGAATTACAAATCATGTCAGGGGCAAATGTTGATTATTAAGCCACATGACTGGATATGCTGTCCAGTGTCCAAGATGAAAGGGAGTTATGTGGTCCCTGTCCCAGGAGTGGAAAGAGTTCTGCATAATACCATATGTTGATTGCAGGGAGCCCTCAGGTGCTGATTGCTCAGTGTCAGGATAACTGAACTCAACCACAGTAGTTGCTGCTGGATGCTTGTTCATGTTTCTATTCACAGGTACAACCAGGGCTAGCAGTAACTTAATTTTAATCCATTGATTGCCTGGCTTCTGACAAGTGTTTAATTGATTTAAAATAATTACAGCAGGAAATATTTTTTGCTGTTGTGAGAACAACTGTCGCAGTATGGTAGAATATCCTTAAAATTAAACAAAAACCCCAAAGGAATAAACTGAGAATAAAAATAAAAATAATTATGATAAGAACCCATCCATTTCAAGGAATTACAATTTTAAAAAACTCAGAAGACTTTAGACTCCACAATGGAAGTTGTACTGGAGCTGACAGTTTATATTTAGATAACTAAATAGATTACTTAGGTTCCACCAATTCTGGGCATTAAGGCCCTCTCCAGATTATATTTAGGCGTCTGTGTTCTATAAATGTTGACTTTAGGGTCAGCTCCGGAATGGGGTGGGCAGCCTTAGGAAGCTGCCTTATATTGTTGATTGGCTAATTATTATCTACATAATACTGTTGTCGATCTAGCATTATATCATCTTTATATACTTAGCTCTCCAAGGGTTTATGCAGGAGTCTTTCCCATTCTTCCATGGAGATGCCCTGGACTGAACTCAGATCTTCTGTGTGCTCTTAAAACTAGGACTCTTCCCCGAAGGCAAGGTGCCTTCATTGGAAGCACTTGCTTGCTGTTGTTGATGCCACATGCTGAAACCTTCCTTCTCCTCCCTGTCTGTCACATGGAGGAAGCAGATATTAATGTGGCTGCTTCTGTTCTTATCCTTTGCATCCTATAAACATTTCAGGGTGTATAACATCCAGAACCAACCAAGTAATTTTGACATATGAAGCAGAATATCCCACGAACTGAGTATATCTTACCATCAGGGAATAGTAAGAACAAACCGACACACAGATAGATAAGCAAGCAAATATTACATAAGTAATATTTGCTGTCCTTTTCTGACACCCAATATCTGCTGCCTTAGGTAGCTTCCTACCTAATGAGAGAGCCAGAGTTGATCAGCTGGAATTAGAAGCCATTAACACTGTCAAAAAAAAAAAAAAAAAACCAACAACCCCAGAGTGATGCAGAAAAGATGCAAACTCTCTTTGGAAAGGAACAGGTAGTGGTGGACAGTGATAGGATGCAAGAGCCTTGACAGATGCCCAACAATGCCAACCTGTGGCTCCATGTGCTGGGCAACTGATAGCACAGAAACACAGGATGTCAGCTGGGAATTCAAATCAAGTTTGCAGGGCCAGCCGTATCATTCAAAAGAAGCTTTTACAGTTCCTGGTGTTTCAAATCTGGAAGTGTTTAAGGCTCAATGTTACTTGAGTGTTTTTATTGGCTCTGTGCAGATTCCCACTTCTTGCATGAATAAATAGTCTCTAGTGTCTCTTGCATGGTGTTTAAAATGGTGTAATAAGAGTAGCAATAGCTGTATTCTAAAGCAAGTTGCTCTAGCATGATGACTTATACTCAGGCTGGTGTAAGACCTCTGCAATCAGACTGTTTGTACTGACTGAAGACACCCATCTCTTCCAGTGGTATAGAGTTCCTAATGAGTGAATCACTATAGGATGAATCACTACATTCATGAAACCTTTAAAAAATACTTCATGTATGAACTTGTGTTACATGAAAACAGCTTGAGTAGTGTAGGCTACTGCTATTTCATTTTGGAGGTATAAACGAAAAATTAAGAGAAGGAAGTTTCCTAAGACTATGTTGATTTACCGTGACCTTGATGATCAATCAGTGAAATACTCTGATGTAATGAATCTGATCAAAGGATCTAATTACCTCAGCCCCCTTTAATAAACCAGTTGGTCTTTAGCGGCCCACAGGATTCCTTCTTGTGTTTGAACTACACTGGTTCAAACATTTTGTTCCTTATCTGGCAGCCAGGGAACCCATTTTGCAAGAATATCCAAGATTGAAAGGCTGCTACCCAGTGTAGAAATGGATTCCTTCAGCAGTCATAGTCTCTTGCATTGACTCACGGTCACCAGTCATAGAATCTTTGGGTTTTCCTCTATGTTGATTTGCTATCTTTCACTGTCAGTACAGTAGTACACCTATTCGTGTTATAGAAAAATCTGACCTCATTGTTTTGACCCCCTTATCTATTTGTTTAGGGAATCAATTACTTGCTTTTCCAACAGGTTGCTGGAGAGGACAACATTGTAAATAAAAGTTAAAAGCAATAAAATGTAATTTCAAAACTGTTTTACAAGGCGTTTACGAGCCTGTATGCACATACCTTAGAGTAAGACTGTCTGGACACAGTGAGGTTTATTTTTATATAAATAGGCATGGATGTGGTTTCTGCAGTGAAACCCTGTGCATGTTTTCTTAGGAGCAAGTCTACTTTTTCAGTGAAACTAAGGGCTAGAAAAGCTATATTTTTGGACAAGAAAAAGTATATCTTTATAGGGCTGCCAGGTATCCAGGGGGTCTTGCCAAGTTCAGGCATAGAACTAGCTTTGTTATCACAATTAGGTACAAGGCTGAAGCATTTCCAGGTCAGTAAGGTAGGTTCTGCATTTCATGGTTTCCATTTTTTTGCACGGAACTGTAAATATGTCTTCACAAGAGCAGAGGAAATCAAGTCATTGCTGGGACACACGTACTGGTACCCCCAAACAAAAACACTTGGATATTGTAGGGCTGCTATGAATTATCAAAATTGATTCCTTTTGGCTGAGAGCAGAAAGACATGGCTAGGTACCTGCCTAAGAAGAGAAGGGTGACTTAATTTGTTATTCTTTTCCTTTTTGTCTTTCTCAGACACCACATCTAGTCAACCTGAATGAGGACCCTCTGATGTCTGAGTGCCTTCTTTACTACATTAAAGATGGAATAACCAGGTAATGAATGCAGTGCGAGCATATCTCTTACATTCAGATGCCTCCCACTATCACCTGCACAGCAATCAGAATGTCTGAAATGCTTTGAACTGAATCCAGCACACAAGTGTCTGCAATGATTAGTGACAGGAGGACCCCTTCAGAGACTGATATTTTTCTGTACATTTATCCTCCAAGATGGGGAATGTCACTGAACTTTTATCTTCTAAACTCTATTGCACAAAATGTTGAAAATATACCAAATAAGCAATAAAACATGCTAGAGAACTTTACAAAATGCATAATAGTATTAGATTCATCACTTTCACCTAAAAAAAAATTTACTTCTCATATTGTGTGCATGTGCACGTATTCATGTATTCTCACTGTGTGTAAATGTAATTTGGTGTACCAATAAAAAGCTGGCTAGATCACTCATTTAAATAGAGTATCTGGCTGTGGAGCCAGAGGTTATTTATTTATTATTCATTTATTTATTTATTGAGCTTATATACCGCCCGTCTTCCCGGAGGAACTCCGGGTGGTTTACAACAAAAAATATAAACAAAATCAAACAACAAATAAGACAATTAAAAAAACCCAGGAATAATCAAACAAAACTATTAATAAATAGCGGATGGCGGGCAGGAAGAGAGAAAAAAATACTAGTCACCGAACGCCTCTCGGAAGAGCAGAGTTTTTAAAGCCTTCCGAAAGGCTGGCAGGGACTCTGCAAGGAGCACTTCGCTGTGGAGATGGTTCCACAATGTAGGGCCAGCCACAGAGAAGGCTCGGGTACGGGTGGAAGTCTTCCGAGCCTCTCTGGGCGTGGCGACCCACAGCATGTGCGCCTGCGACAACCTGGTCGGTCGGGCCGATGTTGACCGCTGGTCGATCCGCTCTGCCAGGTAATCAGGTCCCAGGCCATGGAGGGTTCTATAAATTAAAACCAAGACCTTGAATCTGATTCAGGTTGCAACGGGTAACCAGTGCAGACAGGCCAGGACTGGGGTGATGTGGTCGAACCGGTGCACACCCGCCACCAGCCTGGCCGCCGCATTTTGTACCCGCTGCAGTCGCCGAAGTGCAACCCCATGTAGAGCTGGTGGCTTGGTTAGGAGCTTGATTGCCTATTGTGTGTCCTGGGAGGAGAGCCAGCATGTTTAGCCTTGTGGCCAAGCTGCACAATCCAGAATACACCCTGGAGAAGGGGGTGGTAAACTGTTTTTGAATACTCTGTACCTAGAAGACCCTAGAATTTTCTTGATGTCACATCAAAATAAATAAATAAATAAACATTGCTTACACCAATCCATCTGAGAAGACCTATATGCAAAAACAGGCTTCTTGTCATATACTGTATAATATTTACCCAATCAGTAACTCTGAGTGCCACAAAAAACAGGTGCTGCACATACTGCTGGTTTCAGTAGTGTGTCTAGGCCTGGTTTGGTGCCTGAGTCATTTCTGTTAAACTTTCTGGATACAGTCCCAAAATGTATCAATAGTGTTTCTTAGATTCCCAGAAGACAAATTCCAAATCCTCCTGTCTGCTGATATGTTGATTTCAGTTTATGCATGAAAAGGCAATAACATTGGCAGGCAGACTGTTGATGTTTTTCTGTGTTGGAAACAGAACAGTTTCGTTGTTCCTGCAAGGGGGCAATGACAATAAAGATTCCTATTCTAAGAATTGGTGTGCTGTGTTGTTTCCTGTAACAGGAGTCCCCTAGCTCTCTTGTGTGCTTGCCAAAAAAAGAATCCTCCAAGAAACTTGAGTATTAATTAATTTTTTTAGAAGAGCAGTCACTCAGAATGATTGGCTGTTTGGTCCTCAGTCCCTGAGTAACCGTGCTCTTTCTCTAACAGGGTTGGTCGAGAAGATGCTGAAAGGAGGCAAGACATTGTCCTGAGCGGACACTTCATCAAAGATGAGCACTGCATTTTCCGAAGTGACACTAAGGCTGGCAGTGAAGGTATCCCTATCCAGACAGCCTCACAGGTCCTCACCCCTCTCTGGTTAGAAGAAGTGAACAAGGATAAGAGCAAAGTTCTACACTTAGGAGAAAGAAATGAAATGCCCATTTACTAGATGGCAGAGATTTGGCTCAGCAACACTGTGTTAGAATGGT
Organism: Phrynocephalus versicolor; assembly: GCA_023846285.1. Lineage (NCBI taxonomy): Eukaryota > Metazoa > Chordata > Lepidosauria > Squamata > Agamidae > Phrynocephalus > Phrynocephalus versicolor. The sequence continues at coordinate 20,589,264 of JAHTLZ010000379.1, read as the reverse complement.
TTTGAAATTGTTTTGGAACACAAGTTGAATATAAGCCAATAATGTGATGTGACTCCACAAAGGGGAAGTGCTATTTTAGGCTGCATTAACAGAAGAATAGTCTCCAAATCCTGTGAAGCAATAGTTCCCTTCTATCAGCACTGGCTAGGACCCATCTTGTTCCCAGTCCTGGACACCACATTTTAAGAAGGATGCTGACAAACTGGAATAGTTTCAGAGTGGGGTAACAAGGATGATCAGGGGGCTGGAAACCAAGCCTTATAAGGGGAGACAGAAAGAACTGGGTATATTTACCATGCCTAAATGCCCTGAGCACATCTGATCTGGCCTGATTTCGGACGCTAAGCAGGGTCGGCCCTGGTTAGTACTTGGATGGGAGACCACCAGGGAATACCAGGTGCTGTAGGCGCCTGGAGTAGGAACTGGCAAACCAGTATTCCTGCCAAGAAAACTCCATGGATATGGGGTCACAACTGTAACGACGCAACACACACAAACCTTGAGAGAAGACGACTGATGGGAGATATGACGGCACTTTTTAAATCTTGAAAGATTGTCATACTGAGGAGGGGCAGGATCTGTTCTCAATCTTTCCAGAGTGCCAGACATGTAATAATGAGCTCAAGATACAGGAAGTTAGATTTGAATATCAGGAAAACTTCCTAACTGTTAAAGCTTACAACAATAGAACCAGTTACTTTAGGAAGAGGTGAGCACTTCAACACTATACATACAGAACTTATACAATTCAGGTTCCTTCACTAAGTAGGAAGTTGGGCTTGATGACCATATAGGCCCCTTGCAACTCCATTCTTCTATGATTCTAGGATCCCAACGTCATGGCCCTCTAGTTGTGTAGATGTGGCCTACCTGCCTTTTAAAATGGAACCACATGAAAGAAAGCACCCTAGAGGAGTGCTGTCTCTTTTAATTCTCAATAGTTGTCCAAAACCCTTAGAAATTGTAAGTACAGTCACAGCCGCCCTAGTGAAGTATGGGATTTGTAGAATAAAGTATTTTCTTGGATTTTGTATAACGAACATTTATATTTAACTGGAGAATAATTCATTGTTCTGTGCAGGATACGGCCATTAAGGTTTAATTGAATGTGTACTAACACAGAGGATTTGGTTCAGGAAGCAGGCTGATCATTTGCTATTTTTAATAGGGAGGGATGAAAGATTGTTATTTCTTTTTTTGTGTTTCCATAGAACCTCTCAAATGCTGTTTATTTTCCACCTTCTCCCATTTTCACGTATACCTTTTCCGTAGCAGTGGTGACCCTGGAACCTTGCGAGGGGGCAGACACCTATGTAAATGGCAAGAAAGTCACAGAGCCTAGCATCTTAAGATCTGGTAAGTCCATAGTCCAAGAGAAATGATTGGGCCATAGGGCATTAGTTACGATAAAAATATAGTATAGTACCTGGGAGGGTCGATTTCACGTTTGCAGAATTGACTTTGTGTTTTACTAGAGAACCCAGAAATCCATCAGCCAGAGTCAGGAGTGTGATACTCATAATTCAAAAATATAATTCAGAAACTTTGACAATCTGCTGAACATTGGAACTCAGCTGAGCTCATAGTTCCTCCTTGCAACCCCTCCCCAAAATGCTCTATTCCTGGTTACCCCAAATTTGATTTCAGCAACTGAATTTAAGGAGACTTGGTAGAGTCATTTCAGATCTACTGCAGATCACCAGGAGATCTACCCCTATGGGTATGAAAGTTGGGAGGACAGCTTATGGACCACATATGAGAGGAGGCACCTCGCCCCAACATTTCAGGTTGGAGCATCTTCCATGTTCCAGATATGAGCGGCTTTTACCATTTACAGGCAGGTTCTTAGAACAATAGCTATTTTTTATACAAGTATAGGTATACCTCTTCTTTTCTTTTCTTTTCTCTTTCTAGGTCTATTGTATTTCCAGATAATCTGTGTTTTTCAGACAAGTTGTTAGAATAAAAATAAGCTTAGCAACAGATAGGACTGGAGGTGGGATATCATTCTATTTCTACTCATCTTCTTAACAGGAAATCGCATCATCATGGGGAAGAGCCATGTCTTTAGATTTAACCATCCTGAGCAAGCACGGCAAGAGCGGGAGCGAACCCCTTGTGCAGAGACCCCTGCTGAGCCAGTGGACTGGGCTTTTGCTCAGAGAGAACTCTTGGAGAAGCAGGGCATTGACATGAAGCAGGAGATGGAGCAGAGGTGTGTGGAACAGAGAGTATGGAAGAGCTGATGAGCAGGACTAGAGGATTAAGAAACCCATGGGGAAAAAATGATACAGCATCAGCTGTAATTCTGGTAATTCATTATAACTACCTTGTGTCTCTATGCAGGCTTCAGGAACTGGAAGACCAATACCGGAAGGAAAGAGAAGAAGCTAATTACCTTCTGGAGCAGCAAAGGCTTGTAAGTGATCAAGTTGATGCTTTCTGCAGCTTGACCAGAGATGGGCAGACTGCGTTGTAGTGGATGAATGAGACAATTATTATCAAGATTTGGCCACAGTAGCCATCTGGTCAAAGCCCCTAAAGGGTCACTTTTCCAGCTCCATCTAATGCTCTACACCAGTTAAGACTAGAAATGTTATCAGAAGGGACGTACATAGAGCATCTCATAATTCCGTATCTCTTGGAAATCTGCAGTTTACTGAACAGAAGCATTGGCTTCTAAGGGAAGAGAAGAACTGGTTACCTGCATGGCCTGAGATAATTTCTTAATTTAGCAGACACAGAAATACATTATCTTTAATTCTGTTTAGGATTATGAGAGTAAACTGGAAGCTTTACAGAAGCAAATGGATTCTAGATACTATCCTGAGGCTAATGAAGAGGAGGAGGAACCTGAAGATGAAGGTAAGAACTTATCAAAGTCAAATGTGTTAACAGGCAGCTTCTCATGCAGAAATTCTTATTCAGCTACAAATGCAGAAATACAAAGGACACACAAACCATGGCATCTGCCATACTTCAAATGGACAGAGGTAAAGAATGGGGAATGATGAGTCTTTTGCATCTATTTGTTTGACAGAACAGTGATGTAGCATGCCTTTGTTTTGTATTGACTCTGCTGAGGTCTCTTGAGTCAGAAATTGTCATTTGTTTCTATATTGTTCTTCATGAGGATAATATGCCTTATTATGTTAGTTCTTTACATCACATTTCACCTTTCTTTCTTAGAAGATGCCAGATGTCTCCTTCCTTCCTTCCTTCCTTCTATCTATCTATCTATCTATCTATCTATCTATCTATCTATCTATCTATCTATCTATCTATCTATCTATCTATCTATCTATCTATCTATCTATCTATCTATCTATCTATCTATCTA